>CM061560.1:182073972-183323972 GCA_030864225.1 Capsicum baccatum var. pendulum | reverse complement strand
TGGATTATGACTTCCCAATAAATAAGCATGCGCAGGCTATGTACGGAGTAGGGGTATATTTTAAGGAACCTCTCGATGATGATTTGTCGACTGATGATGATCGCCGAATGCCAAATTAATATGTGTAGGAGAATTCTGATAAAGACGACTCTGATGATGATTACGATACAGGGGGTATGACCCCAGACATAGAGGAGAAGTTTGAATAATTAGGTTTTCCTTATTTATTTTACATTGAGGGCAGTATGTCCCGTCTAAGTGATGGGTGTTGGTATTTGTATGTTGTACTTTTTTTGCCTACTTTTATTTATGTTTGTTTGTGTTAATTAGTCCTAATTAGTTTTTTTAGAGTTTGCATGAAATTGTTCTGATAGGCGGCATGGTATTATGACAAGAGTTTGTGGTAAAATCATGACAATTGAGACGTTTAGGCTCTAAGTGTAACTCACTGTGTGATATTTGTGTGGTTTAATTGCTTCATATATTGGGTCAAGAGTCTATACTGCTCCTAATAAAGTTGACCATATTCCCTGTGTGTGAGGATATAGTATATTCTGTGCTGTGACTGATGCTAGAACTTGCCTGGTGTGGGTGTAAAGCAAAATAAAGAGTGTGACTTTAGGAGATGATTTAGGAATTTCTTTGGCAGCCTGATTGTTTACCTTCCTTTTACCTACCTGTGTGCATTACCCTAGTTAACCCCCTTTGAGCCTTTAACTATTTTCCTTGACATCCTCATATGTAGCCTAATCCATTTTTTTTCAAGACCATAATTTGATCCAAATTCCTAAGCGCTTTAAATTATAAGGTCATGTGACAAAATAAGAGGAAATTAGGTGAGAGTGATGCCTCAGAATGTATTGGTGCTTGAAATTGTTGTGAATAAGGGTAGCTATCATATAGGTATTTTATAAAAAAAAAGAAAAAAAGAAAAAGTAATAGAAAAAAAATGGTTGTGTTATGACTAAATAAAAAGATAGTTGTGTTTATGTTTGAATACCAAAATAGGTGAAAAAGGGTGGTAGATGAAAGGAAAGTAGAGGGGTTGTTTAAAAGAGAGTGTTAATGGCATAATGTGATGTATTAAAGCGGCTAGGGAACATAGTCACTATTTCTGGCCAAAATAGTCCTACCTGTCCCTTAGCCTACATTACAACCTGTAAGGACCTAGTTGATCCTAAGCTTAGCATTATGATAGTAGTAGAGCATTACACTACGGGCAAGCATCTGGTCATCAGTTGCTACATATGAATTCTTTGTGAGAGAGATAGAAAGGAGAGTCTTGTACACATGTTTCGAAAAATACAAACTTGTGAGTGATTATGGGTGATATCTTGTGTGAGACACACATGGTTGATGAGTTTTGGGTAGTGTTATATGATTCTTTGTGGCTTAACTTGTGGATATGAATTAACCATCATCACGAGTCTATGTTGGAGGCTGAATTATTTCTAGTAGGGATCAAGAAAACTACTCTTTATTAATAATTGTTGTGCATGTCTTGTTGAACATTTTGTGATGTCACTGTGAAATTCTAAGTAGAGGTTTGCATGGATGTAATATTTTGTTCGAGGACGAACAAAGCTTTAAGTGTGGGGTAGTGATGTTGGGCGTATTTACACGCCTAAACACCATAATTTACCCATGTTATAGCTATGTTTTGAGGATAAAATATATAATTCCTGCACTTTTAGTCCATTTTCCTGTAAGTGATCTAACTTATGTGATTAGCATGTTTTTCAGGTATTAACGATAAAGATTTCAGCACTTTGTGGACCTTTGAGCAGCAAAGGAAAACATCATGTAAGAAGGAAGACAACTTTTGGAAGCTGGTGGACTGAATGTGATGCATGGAAAAGTTGTACCGGGAAAAATCAGTATTTCTTAATACTTAGGGGTGCAGCAGTAACCTAGTAGGACTAGGACAAGGATGTTATAAAAACCTTATTTGCTGAATTTTTCAGCATTCATACATTAAATTCCATAGATCGATTTTCTGTTCATTCGACTTTTGCTCCTAATTCACATTACAGATTCTGTAGTCTGAAGACAGAGATAACTCGGCTCTCTTGAGGGCTAGATAGAAGAAGAACGTCAAACCCTACTTGACGCCATTCTCATCCCCAACGTGAGATTATTTTAGCTTTGATATGATGATGATGACCTTTTTGATCTTCGTGGTAATCATGAGTAGCTAAACTTCTCTGTTAGGGTTATGGAATCCTTGTGATATACTATCTATTACTATGAGTTTGTGAATTCTTGATGCGTATGCTACTTATATGATTACTCTCTTTATTTTAATTACATTCATATGGTTGCAAACATAGAGAATACGCCAGTATAGCATTAACTTGTTCGAGAGAAAAGTTACATGTCTAGAAAAGAGAGTATGACAAGGAAATAGGGCTACCAACCCTATTCACACGTTAATGCCTTAACCGTATTAACTTTCTTGGAGAATTTGTACCGTTAGTTATACACTTTAGGCTCGAGAGAGTTAAAGTTAAATAATCCTTAATGGTTGAGAAACACTAGGATTTACCATTAGAATATGAATCTCTATAAGTGCATGCATGTCTAAATTCTGCATTACTCATAGTTAATAGATACGTAGAACTCATAAGGTGGACATAACCCTAACTTATTATTCTCTGTGATTAAATCTTACTAAACAAAGCATTCCATTGTTACTTTGACAGAATTAATTCACGCCATAATCCAATCCCCCCTTTCCGTAAAATTTTTGACCAACAGTCTGCTAACAATTGCAACACTTAGTGACCAAGTATTCCTTATGGGATTCGACACCCAACCCAGTTGGGTTCTATATTTGACAGCGATCTCTTACACTCTTACGAGAGCTATAGTTTTTGCGTTATCAAGGGGTGAGCTTGCTTCCTACCTTAGAGAGAGAAAAATAATATCTAAGCAGTGTGTCTACAGTCTTGGTCTAGTTAAGGATTTTAATTTTGAGACTTCTAGTCTTTAGTTATTTCCAGTAGCATGTGAATTTCAAAATGTGTTTCCCAAAGATCTTCTTGGAGTAGCTCTCGAGTAGGAAATCGACTTTGGAATGGACCTTCTTCTAGACACTTATCCGATATATATTCTGCCATACAGAATGACACCAGCTAAACTCAGAGAACAGAAATAACAGTCGAGGGATCTCCTAGATAAGGGATTCATTAGAAGTACCATTTCCTCGTAAGTTGCACCATTCTTATTCATGCATAAGAAAGACGGTTCTCTCAGAATATGTATTGACTACCGTCAGTTGAACAAAGTCACAATTAAGAACAAGTATTAACTTCCCAAAATTGATGACTTATTTGAATAACTTGTGGGTGTAGTTTCTTTTCTAAGCTAGACCTCAGATCAGGCAATCATTAGCTTAGAGTTAGAGAATATGACATTCTAAAAATAGATTTTAAAATATGGTATGGTCACTTCGAATTCCTAGTCATGTCATTTGGTCTTACTAATTCCTTAAAAATTGTCATGGACTTGATGAACCACGTGTTCAAGCAGTACCTGGACATGTACGTTATAGTCTTTATCGATGATATCCTTGTCTACTCCTACAATGAATATGATCATACAGACTATTAGAGTTGACCCTCAAAAGACCGAAGTAGTGAGAAACTGGCCCAGACCTATTTCGCCATCAGATATTAGGACTTTCTTGGGTTTAACTGGATATTACCATTGGTTTGTGGAAGGGTTTTTATCTATTGCCTCCCCCATATACAGATTGACTCAAAACAAAATCAACTTCCGGTGGTCAGATTCTTGCGAGAAGAGTTTCCAAGAGTTGAAGACTCAAGTCACTACAACCCCAGTTTTGACTTTATCAGATTGTTCAGACAGGTTTGTGACATATTATGATGCTTCCAGAATTCTTTTAGGGTGTGTTTTGATATAGAAAGGTAAGGTCATAGCCTACGCCTCCAGAAAACTTAACTTTATAAAAATAAATTACCCTACCAATGATCTTGAGTTAGCAGTTGTAGTGTTTACCATAAATATTTGGAGGCATTATTTGTATGGGTACATGTTGTGTTCATGGACCATAAAATCCTGTAGTATGTATTTTCTCAGAGATATTTAAACTTACATCATTGGAGATAGCTAGAGTTGTTTAAAGATTATGACACGAGTATTCTGCATCATTTGGGCAAAGCTAATGTAGTGTTTGATGCTCTTAGTAGGATGTCTATGGGTAGTGTTTCTCATGTAGAGGATGGTAAGAGAAAGTTAGTTCAGGAAGTTCATCAGCTTTCCGGACTAGGTATCCACTTAGTTGATTTAGCAGAGGGTAGCATATGGGTGCAAAAAAGTTTGGAATTATATCAGATTTTCAAAGTAAATGAAATGCTAGACAGAGATCCCAGTCTGGTAAAGCATCGGTCAGAGATCAGAAGGTAGAGGTTTTCTCCTAAGGGGGAGATGGTGTGTTGCGTTATCAGGACAGATTTTATGTGCTATTTATGGATGGAATTAGGCAAAGTATTCTTCCAGAATGAGTTACTCGATTCACCTAGGGGTCACCAACATGTACAATAATTTTTGGGAAGTCTATTGGTGGAGTGGGATGAAGAGAGACATTATAGAATTTGTGGCTAAGTTCTCTACATATCATCAAGTTAAAATTGAGAATCAAAAACCTAGGGGTCTATGCAAGAGTTCAATATTCCCACTTTAAAGTGGGAGGAAGTGAAGATGGACTTCGTAATATGTTTGCCTCGTACTCATCGTCAGCATGATTTGATTTTTGTCATTGTTGATAGGATAACCAAATTATCTCATTTTTTATCAGTTTATACCTCTTATTCAGTTGAGGATTATGCCACACTATATGTCAGAGGATCAGGTTGTAAGTAGTTCTGCTATCTATTATTTCAGATAGAGGTAGGCAGTTCACCTTTCATTTATGGAAAGCCTTCCAGAAGGGTCTTGGTACCCAAGATCACCTCAGTATAACTTTTCATCCTCAAACAGATGGTCAAGTAGAAAGGACCATTCATACTCTAGAAAATATGTTAAGTGCCTGCGTTGTTGATTTTAAAGGTCGCTGGGATAACCACTTGCCTTTGATCGAATTCACATATAATAACAACTATCATTCTAATATTTAGATGGCGCCGTTTGAGGTTCTTTATGGGATGAGATGTAGATCTCCTATTGGTTGGTTTAAAGTATGTGAGGCCACGTTATTAGGGCCTGACCTAGTATTTGATGCCTTATTGAAGGTTCAGTTGATCAGAGAGAGGCTTAAAACTGCTCAAAGCCAACAGAAATCATATGCAGATGTGAGAATAAAATATCTCATATTTGAGATTTTTTATTATGTGTATGTAAGGATCTATCCCATGAATGGACTAAAGAGGTATGGCAAGAAGGGAAATCATAGTCCCTGGTATTTTGGTCCTTACCAAATTCTCAGCTGTTTTGGGAAGGTAGCTTATGAGCTTGAGTTGCCTTAAGACTTAGATTCAGTGCGTCTAGTGTTTCATGTCACCTTGATAAAGAAGTACATAAGTGACCCAGCAGTAGTAGTCCCAATAGAGGGAATTGATGTGCAGAACAGTCTCTCTTATGAGGAAATCCCTATTGAAATTCTTTATTATCAAGTTTGCAGACTGGGGAATAAAGAAGTTCCTCTAGTAAAAGTAATTTGGAGGAATAAATCTATTGAGGGAGCTACTTGGTAAGTAAAAGCAGATATGTGGACAAAGTATCCCCACCTCTTCTCCATGAACTCATACTCAGCTCAAGGTAATAGTTTTTATTAAATTTACACAATTCCATGTTCATATTACCTTTACAAACTCTGTATCGGTTCAGTTGCATAATATTCTCATATCATGCATATCATAATGAAATATATCAGTCATGTGTCATGTCTTCAAAATTTAATCATACTTCAGTTATGCATGTCCAGTATAGAAACTCAGTATATCTATAGTTCCAGTCATGTAATCATTCATCTATTGTGCATGATCAGTATGTAAACTCAGTCTCTTAGTATTCTCAGATTAGTCAGTAAGACCTATCAAAATACATGTAATTTCTGTCCTAAACACCACGCCAAAAAAGGCACCACACTTAGAAAATTTCAGCTATGTGTCAAGGCTTAGAATTATTTTTAGCCTTCAAGATTGAAGGATCTTATTCTCCATCTTTCTGAGATTAGTATGTCAATTTTCAAATTTATTCATGATCAGGGTCACTTGTAGGTCATCTCAGATGTGTTTTGAATTTTTTCTTCTAGCGTAAGGGTGAGATTGGATATCCAGAATAGCAAGGGTGCGCGATAGGCCCACGCCATGAGGGACAGTTGACCCAAGTAGGGGTCACTCCACGAGGGCTGCTTGACTCGAGCAGGAGTCATGCCCGAGGGCAGATTGACCCAGGCAAGAGTCGTGACGAGATGGGGACCTCATCTAGGATTGTTTAATTCAAGTTTGTAGGGGACATTTTCCGCTTATATTATTCAGCCTTCACACGAAATATAATATCCCAAAAGGCTAAATACATTCATTATTCTCAAAATAATCCCAAGAACAAGACCTAGTTTCATCAATATCAAGAATCAAGTCGGAAGAACTTACCACAATCTTCAAAATTAATAGTCAACGTATGTTAGGTGTTCATCCAAGGGTTTCCTTCCACCCTTGGAATTAAGGAACCTTTTTTAAAATGGCAAGTTGGTTGCCTTCATGAATTTCATATTGAATTTGATTGTATTCATGACTATGATGTTATTTTGGTTATAACATATGAATTATTACAAGTTTCATATGATGTAAATAACATGTGTGCAGTGTTATGTGGATTTATCTTAAGAACCACTTGAATTTTGTAACGACCCTAGACTACCCCCTAGTCGTCACACAGTGCTAGTGACCCCGAAGGACCACAAGCTAACCCATGAATGATAGCTATTATGAGCACTGAACAATAATATTGAAATATTATGGAATCATAGGTTGAAAATCCATAAGGTTAAAAACATCTAAAATATTGATAATGAATAATAATATCTGAATCAAGTCTAAAAAGCCTCTAACTGAAATGTCTGAAAGTGGAGTTGATAGGACAATCCCCCAACTAACTCCATCTACAAAATATTGCTAAGATGAAGTACTGAAATAAAAGAATATCCTCGAGATGAGGACTCACTGATAAATCTGCTACTACTGGTTGAATCAGGCTAACCACGATTAGGAACCTGAGCATCCGAACCTATGATATGAAACATCATAGTGCAGGAAAGTATGCATCAGTACATGGAAATGTACTAGTATGATAGATGAGGTAAGGCTAAATGAAAGGGTTCATATACATGAACAATAACTAACTAAATGATATGCAAGAGTTGGATTAGCATACATGGAGGATCTATAACTAGTGAACATACTATGCATACTGTAACTTACTAAACTAAAATTGAATTTGATATCTAATAACTCAATATACTTATAATCTGAGATCTACTAATTTTGATTAAGTACGTCTGACAGTCCTAATTTTGTAGAACTGAACTGAGTTTAAGACTGAGACTAAAATTGAAACTGTGAGAGGCAATCATCTAACCAACATGCCTCAATCTTAACTAGTAGAGGTCAAATATGTAACCCCAATTATAAGGGTGTCAGGACCGTGCCATTGGTAAAGACAAGCTGAAGAGTAGCCCTTTACTGGTAGGTTCCTTAAACAAGAATAGTGGTACCCTCTACTGGTAGGTAGAGAACCTCATTAACCCTCAACTGGCAGGTTTGATGTCTCAACCTACACTAGCTATGTAGTTTTGGAATGCAAGAATTACTTCTATGGATCACATTCTCTATTGGTAGGTAAGACTCCATCCTTGGGCTTACTTGGTGCTAAATTGTACTCCAAACTGAAAGACACTGAACTGATTATACTAAACTGGATTGCAGTGATACTGAGATTACTGAGTTTGTATAAATTTTGTGACTGACTGAATTGTACTGAATTTTGCAAGGAACTAAGAGTACTACTGATCGTGACATAACTTATACTATTCTGTAACTTACACTGGCTCTAAGTAATAGCTAAATTGTCTGGTATTAAATACCCCCAGGAGTCGATATCATGAAAAGTAATGAAAAGCATAATCTTGAATAACATAACAATGTTCACTTGGTCACAATTAATTCATAGAGACATTTCATCAAACACTTGTAATGAATTAGCTTGTACATGAATGGGGAATACATTTTACCATATTATAATGACATTATTTCATTCTCATAGATAATTTATCAAATACATGGGAAGCATACTCGATTCATTAAATCATGAACAGTTAGGGTTAATATGGATACAACAATCAACTTGCAAATTAATGATTATAACATGGGAATTTCTCAATTCAACATACATGCTATACCATTTCATGGAATCTACCATTAATCATGGATTAAAACTCAATAAATGTAAAAACATGAACGCAATCCAATTTCATACATGTAAATCATGAATCATAATGCTTGCAGCTTTCAAAATGGATTCTTTGACTCTATGGGTGGAAGGGACCCGTTGATGAACATCTAACATACCATATTCGTGAGATTCTTATAGTTCATGGAGAGCATCTTGTGATTGACCTTGATTCTTGAGAGCTAGCGTTTGGTTTTACACAGTTTTAGGGCTTACATACCATATCTGGGCAGAATAAAATAATGGGAAAAAACTATTTTAAACATGGGAACAACTTAATTTTTTGTGAAATTTTCCCGATTTAGACCCCTGACGCGACGCACCACTATCACGCTATGCCACTGGAAATTGAAAACAAGGAAATTACATGGTGGCATAACATAGTGGTATCACGTTGCCACGTTGTTTAAGAATTGGAAGTGCACAGTGATGCGATGAAATCGCATTGGTACACTGGAAATTGACTATTGTGAACTGGGTCTATGGCACTATGCGCCAATATCGTGGAGCAATACTAGAAATCTACAATTGCTATTATAAAACACTCCACGACATGCTATTAACCTGAATGATGATGTTTAATAACTGAAACTTAAAATCGACAAAAATTCTTACCCGGTAGTAGGATTTAGGAAAATTTTATATCATTGGAAAGCTATTTGAATTTCCTATACAGTGGAAGTTTCAAATCTAAAAATTACCGAGTATTTCAAAAGTTTTATTTAGGATAACCCATCTACTGAGTGTTAATCTAGGCTAGAGAAATATGGGGTGTTACAATATCTCCCTCTTGGGTACAATCATCCTCGAATGTGGATAGTTAAGCCAAGAGAGTACGGACAAATTAAGTTTACATATTAAACCAGACATGCACAACTGTAGCATGATTACGTGACTGGTTTGATAGACTGAACTTACATCCTAAACATTCATATCTAATGCACGGGATACATGACTTAAAATACTGATAAGCTGCGTTTACATATTGAACATGCGTGTATGATGCATGAGTATATGTCTGAATGGATTAATAAATACGTGAATGAATAAGTATGAATAGGAACATAAGGATATGACTAAGTCTGAATTATGATAGATGAACTAAACTGATTTCTTGGATTCGTATCATGAAAGAGGAATGGTTATACGATTAATAGTGGGACTTGAGGGTTAACTATGAGGATGCATTACTTTGATTGGATTCTCTATGTGATGAGAAAATGGAAGGTTGAGATAGTGATAGCTCAGGAATTATAGTGCATCTTCCCCTTAGGACACTATGTCCCTCGATAATGTTGACTTAGCTAAGATACTAACGAAAGGCATGAGTTAATGCACAGAGCACCCACAAACTAAATTGGGATGAAATATCTGGGGTCTAAAACTGAGGCATAAATATTTAAATGGAAGATCTGTAACATACCAGTGACCACATCAGGAGAACTTTCCTGATCTTGTCTAGACTAAAGTATGTAAAACCTGTTCAGGTGTTTCCTACAGGTGGCACTGAAAGAGACACCTTGTTGATTTGAGACCCGACTGAGCTGAAGGATGACTATACTAATCTTGAGAACCTGACTGAGGATAATCTCTGAATCTGGGGCCTCTCTTGCCTTACTATAAACAAACATCACTGCATGATCTGCACACACCCTTATGATTCTTACCAAATTCTCTGCAAAACGGATTAGTACAAATATTGCTTATGATATCCTGGGTTATTGGTACACTGGTTGAGGATGGAGCTAGAACTGAAGACTTTGGATGAAAGTGTGAATGGTTACCCCAATTTGACTTAGGCTGATTGAAATTAAAGCTACCTATTCTCACCCTTTTATTTTCCCTCTCCTCCTTCTTAAGCATTTACTCATTAATCTATTGATCATGGACCATAAGCCTAGATATGCCCATCTCTTTAATCAACATTAATGTAATGCAGTCCTTAACCATACTATCTGATACCCCTAATATGAACTTGCTCATTCTAGACCTATTGTCTCTTACTGTATTAGGATCATACATAGATAACTGAGTAAACTTGAGGAAATACTCTTTTGCACTCATACTACCTTGTTTGAGATTGATGAACTCTAACATTTTGGCTTATCTCAGCTCTAAGGCAATGAATCTATTGAGAAAGGTAGTAGAAAACTCTTCCCATTCTATATGCCATATATCTATACCCTGTCTACCTTTTACTGCTTAAACCATGTATGGGCTACATCATATAGCTAATAGGTAGCTAGCTCAGCATTTTCACTGGAAGTCACTCCCATGATAGTTGTGACTTTCTAAACCTGATAGAGGAACTCCTGTGGATCCTTTTCATACTTAGATCCCATAAAGAAAGGAGGATTTATCCGAGTAAAGTCCCAAATTCTAGTTATAGTTGTATTGGCCACTGAGTTGGCCATAACAGTAGTTGGCTGTTCATTCTAAGCTATGACTAAATTTTCTAGAGTAGTGAATGCACCTCTGAATTATGCGTGAGAGACATGTTCATCTAGGGGATCTGCCTGAACGAGCTGAGGGGATGACTGGTTTTCGGTTCTTTTTTGTTAGTCCTTTTGGAAGGCATGTTAAGTAAATGAAAGAAAAAAGAAGATTAGACTAAGAGATTAACTTGAGCTCATGCTCACACGCATAATATGAATACTAAAAGAAGGAAAAAATTTCCAAAAACATCATATAGCCTCTTGTCCATAAGTGTGGCGCACTACACACCCATACACAAGACTCTATACGATGTGGCTTTTTAGACTCTCTAGGACACTCTTGAACCTTAGGATCTGATATCAAGTTTGTAATGACTCGGTACTACCCCCTAGTCATCACACAGTGCTTGCGACCCCAAAGGACCATGATCTAACCCATGAATAATATCTGTTGTGAGCATTGAACAATAATACTGAAATAATTGTGGAATAATAGGCTCAAATTCCATAAGGTTCAAAACATATAAAATAATGATAATGAATAATAACATATGAATATGAAAAACTGTCTGAATCTAGTCTAAAAAGCCTCTAACTAAAACTATTAGAAAGTAGAGTTGATGGACAATCCCCCAACTAACTACTTCTACTAAAATACTACAAAGATGAAATACTGAAATGAAAGAATATCCTTGATGGATAAGGATTCACTGCTAAATCTGCTACTGTTGGCTGAATCTGGCTAAGCGTTGCAGGAACCTGAGCGTTTGAATCTATGATATGAAATATCATAGCATAGAAAAGTATGCATCAGTACGCGGGAATGTAATGCTATGTTAGATAAGGTAAGGCTGAATGCATGGATTCATGTCCATGAATAATAACTATCTAAAAAATATGCAAGAGCTGGATTAGCATACATGGAGGGTCTATAACTACTGAACATATTGTGCATACTATAACTGAGTATACTGGAACTAAATTTTATATCTAATAACTGAATATAGTGATAATCTAACATTTACTAATACTAATTAATTGTGTCTGATAGTCCTGATTCTATAGAATTGAACTGAGTTCTGTTCTAAAGATTGAGACTAAAACTAAAATTGTAGGGGGTAATTATCTAACTGACATGTCCCAATATAAACTAATAATGGTCCAAACTATAACCCAAATTAGAAAGGTGTCAGTACTATGCCACGAGTAATGACAAGCTAAAGAGTAACCTTTTACTGGAAAGTTCCCTAAATCAGAACGGTGGTACCCTCTACTAGCAGGTAGAACACCTCATCAAACCTCAACTGGTAGGTTTGAGGTCTCAAGCAACACTAGCTACATAGTTCTAGAATGAAAGATTTGCTTCTAAGGATCACACCCTTTACTGGCAGGTGATCTCCCATGCTTGGGCTCACTCGGTGTTGAATCCTACTCCAAACTGGAAAACACTGAACTGAGTATATTGAACCTAAATAAACCGATACTGAGATTATTGAGTTTTCCTAAGATCTGTGACTGACTGAATTCTACTAAATTATGTAAGGGATTAAGAGTACTACTTATTTTGACTTGACTGATACTATTCTATAACTGGCACTGGCTATAAGTAATAGCTAAATTGTCAGGTTTTAAATACCCCAAGACTCGATAGCATGAAAATTACAGAAAATTATAATCCTAAATAACATAACAATGTTCACTTGGTCATAATTTATTCATAGAGACATTTGACATTTCATCAAGCACTTGTAATGCATTAACTTGGTATATGAATGGGGAATACATGTTAGCATGCTATAATGACATTATTTCTTTCTCATAGACAATTTATCAAACACATGGGAAACATACTTCATTTATTAAATTATGAACTCTTAGGGTTAACATGGATACAATAATCAACTTGCAAATTAAAGGATTATAACATAGGAATTACTCAGTTTAATATATATTCTATACCACTTCATGGAATCTACCACTAATCAGTGATTGAAACTCAATAAATGTCACAAAATGAACACAATCCAATTTCATACATGTAAATCATATATCATAATTCTTGAAGCTTTAAAAATGGATTCTTCGACTCCATGGGTAGAAGGGACCCATAGATGAACATCTAACATACCTTAATTCGTGAGATTCTTAGAGTTCTTGGAGAGATTCTTGGGATTGACCTTGATTCTTAAGAGCTAGGGTTTGTTTTCTTGAGAGATAAATACCTTTTAATTTTGGGAAAAAGTGAATAATGAAGGGTTTAACATGTTTTGGGTCTTAAATACAACATCTAGGCTAAAAAGTCATGGGAAAAGACAGTTTTAACCTTAGGCATAACTTAATTTTTTATGAATTTTTTTGATCTGGACCCCTGACATGATGCGCCACTATTGGGCCAAGCCATTTAGAAAGGACAAATGGGAATTTACATGATGATATAGCGCAGTGGTATCATGTTGCCACATTTTTTGAGAACCTGAAGTGCACCACGACGTGGTGAAATTGCATTGTTACACTGGAAATTGACAATTATGAATTGTGTCTATGGCGCGATGCACTAATATCATGGAGCAACACTGGTAATTTTCAATTTCAATTCTAACACACTCACGACACGCTACTGGCCTGAATGACTATACTTAATGACCGAAACTTAAAATCGCCATAACTTCTTACCCGATTGTCGATTTAGGAAAATTTTATATCATTACAAAGCTAATTGAATTTTCTATGCAACGGTAGATTCAAATCTAAAAATTATTGAGTATTTCAAAAATTTTATCTAGGATAACCAATGTACTGAGGGTTAATCTAGGCTAGGAAAATATAGGGTATTACAAATTTTAAAGTTGGGATTGTGATCATCATGTTAGCATGTTGATTTTTATTATGTGGACAAATCCATGCCTCTCAAGTGTTTGACAAATTGTTTAAAAGAAAGCATTGTTAACAAGCTACTATTGTTAGGTTATTATGATCACACCAAGTTTTACTTTCAATGATATCAAGTCCTGGGGGTATTCATTACGCAAAATCTAGCTATTTACCAAGAATTATAGTAGTTTCAGCATAGTCTCAGTGATGTTATGTACAACAATACTTAGTAAGTTACAAAACTAGTATACTCAGTTAGTTATAGAGCTCAGTGTATTCAGTCAGTTAACAGAACTCAATGAACTCAGTCCAGTTCAATCAGTCAACACGATCAGTAATATTATAGTCAAGAAAAAAAATAGTCTAGAAATCAGTTTACTATCTATTCCGCAGGGAGTAGGAATCAACATCGAGCAAACCCAAGGATGGGGGATTTCCTACCAGCAGAGGGTTTGACCCTTAGTGGCAATTCCTATATTAAAAATCTACATAGCCATCATAGGTGGAAATATCTTCCTCCCATACAAGGTTTGATACTTCTCGTATGAGTTTTTCTGCCAGCGAGGGTTGATGAAATGTCTTCCTTCCAGAGAGGTTTAACTTACAGCCATTGTTAGTATCCCTTAGAAAGGTACTAACATCCTTCCTACTGGGGTCACAGATTAGACTCCAACTCAATTTATAATTAGGGTATGTCGGTTAGATGAACACTTTCATAGTTGTAGTTTTAGTTTCAAACTTAGTATAAATCCTTAATTTAGTTCTTTAAATTAGAACTATCAGATGCAGTCACCCAACTTATCATAGAACTAAGTTAAGTTTCATAGAATTAGGACTGTCAGAAATAGTCACCTAGTTATTAGTAATTCAGTTATCAGTAATCACAGAATAGTAAAGTGGATTTACACGTTGCATTGCAAAATCAGTAATTACAATAGTTTTAGATATACATATACTCTCATTTAGTTATATTTATACTATTCATCCAGTTATTATTCATGGATTTGAATCCTTGCATATCAGCCTACCTTACTTGGGATACCTATACATTCAAAGTACTAACGTATACTATTTCTTTGTGCTATGACATCTTCTATTACAGGTTCATATGCATGGGCTCCTGACCAAACTTAGAAGCCCAAACTTTCAACAATAACAAATTTAGTGGTGAGTCCTCATAGTCTAAGGACAGAGTTATCATTTTAGTATTTTAGTATTTAGTAGACGGAGTTTTTTGGGGACTTGTCCCATCAACTTTATACTGAGACAATTAGAGGCTTTAAACTAGACTATTTCAGACAGATGTTTATTTTTAGTATTTATTTATCAGTATTCAATTTTAGTTATGAACCTTATTGAAGATTCAACCTAATTTCCATATTATTATAGTGCTATTATTTAATGCATGCAGAAGGTACCAGTCATAGGTTAGCTTATGGTCATTTGGGATTATAAGCACTATGTGACGTTTGGGTTGCCGACTCAGGGCTTTACAATTTTAAAGGTATGTTACTCTTCCCTCATTATTAATTTACAAAGAGCATATGTTATAGAGTATAAGGTGGCTATGCTAAATAATTATATAGATATATCCAGGCTGGTACTTTATATGTAATAAGTGAAAGATAAAAAAAGAAATAGGTAAAGATGGGAGAGAGAAATAATAAGAATTTTAGCTATTCAGAGCAGGGTTTGAATCAATAACATAATGGATGAGATGGAAGAAAGTGGAGTAAGAAAAAGAATTAGGAAATTTGTATTCCTCTTCCAGTGCTCTTAATCTTAATCCTTCAAGCGATGATCATTATTGTCCAAGTAGTGGCCCTAAGTCATAGGGTTACCAATCTAAGGCTATTTAGAGCTCTTTCTACCCCACCTTACCTACCTTACCATTTTTTTAGGTAGTTTTATTGTGGTTTTTGTGAGGAGAATATGAATCAGTGCTATAATTATGGTAAACTTTCTCATATACAACGAGATTGCTATTTAGCTAGAGTTTCCATTGGAGTTAATAAGGTCTCGATTGCCACTTATTCAGCACTATAGCCTAAGGGTACCACTTTAGGTATCAGCACTGGCAAAAATTATCTCTATGCTCTTATTACTCATTATGAATTTGAGGCATCTCCATATGTTGTTACTAGTATGTTACAACTCTTCTCATGTAATTTTTATTTCTTTTTTGGTCTACGTTCTATTCTATCTTATGTCACCTCGTATATAGTTGTACACTTTGGATTTAGTCCCAAAAATATTTTTGACCCCTTTACTATGTCTACTCTATTGGGTGATTCAATTTTTGCTAGAAAATCTATAGGGATTATATGGTGTTTATATTTTATAGCGGCGCATTAGTGAATTTGATAGAAATTGATATGGTGGATTTGATGTTATCTTGGGGATGAATTGACTTAATCCATGCTATGCTTCTCTGGATTGTAGAACCCTAGAAGTCAGTTTTCACTTTCCAAATAAATTGGTATTAGAATGGGAAGGGGGTTCCTTAGTACCAAATATGGAGGTTTATCTTATATCTTAGATCTTAAAAATTGATTTCTAAAGGGTGTTTATATCATCTAGTGTGGGTTAAGGATTCTAATTTTCAAGGTTTCTATTTGTTATCATTTCTAGGGTTAATGAATTTCCTGAAGTTTCCCCCTATGATCTTCTTGGAATTCCTCCTAATAGGGAGATAGACTTTGGGATTGAGCTTCTACTGGATACCCATCCTATTTTCATTCCTTCTTATAGGATATCTCTGACTAAACTAAAGGAGCTAAAGAAGTAGTTAAAGGATCTTCTTAATAAATGGTTCATTCATCTTATTATTTCTATTGCGTACTTTTGTACTTTTCACATGAAATAAAGATGGGTCTCTTCGGATGTGTATAGATTATCATCAATTTAATAAGGTTACAGTGAATAATAAGTACACTCTTTCTAGAATTAATGACCTTTTTGATCAACTTTAGGGTGCTACGTGTTTCACGATGATTGATCTGTATTTGTGCTATTATCTATTGAAAAATAGGGAGGTTGATATTTCTAAGACTGCTTTTTGAACCCGTTATGGTCATTATGAGTTCTTAGTTATGTTATTTGGATTGACTAATGCTTCAGATACTTTTGAGGATATTATGAATCGAGTAGTCTGATTGTTTCTGGATTTGTTTTTTATAATCTTCATTAATGACATCTTGGTGTACTCTAAGAGTTGGGAGGATCATGCCAATCACATCTGAATGATGTTTTAGACTTTTGACATGGAGGTGTATAGAAAATTTTCTAAGTTTTAATTTTGGAAAATTTCTATAACTTGTTTTGGGCATGTTGTTTCTAGAGAAGAGATCAGGTGGATTCGCAGATAGTTGAGGACGTTAAGAGGTTTCTAGACCTATAACTCCAATTGAAATTAGGAGCTTCTTGGTCTTTGTGGGGTATTATAGACGTTTATGGAGATTTTATCATCTATTATTGCTCTTCTATTGAACTTAACAGAGAAAAAGGTTTTCCATGATCTGATGCTTGTGAAGGTAGTTTTGAGAAGTTGAAGCTCAATTTGACTTTTATGCCTATTCTACCCTACTCAATGGTACTAATGGCTTTTTGTAAATTGTGATACATCTCATCTGGTACTAGATTTTGTTTTGATGTTGTATGGTAAGGTTGTAGCCTATGCTTCCAGGAAGCTTATGGTTCATAAGGGAAATTACTCGACTCACGATCTTGAGTTGGTGTGGTCTTTCTATTAAAAATCTAGTTTCATTATCTTTATGGGGTGTATGTATATCTTTATTTAGACCATATGAGATTGTCGTATGTTTTTAGACAGAAGGAATAGAATCTCAGGTAGAGGCAATGGCTTAAATTACTGAAGGATTACGACATAAGCCTACACTACCATATAGGTAAAGCTAATATTGTTGCTGATACTCTTAGCAGGTTGTCTATGTAGAACTTATCTCACATTAACAGGGAGAAAAGAGTATTGGTGATAGATATTCACAAGATAGCTAAATTAAGAGTTTGCCTTATGGAATTTGAGGATGAAGAAGTGTTTTTTTGAGAACTGGTTAAGTCATCTTTTAGTGCTGAGGTTAAGAAGAAATAGGTTATGGATCCCATACATATACAAATTAAGGATGATGTGGGATAACAAAAGCTTATGGATTTTAATATTAGGGGCGCTAGCATCCTGAGATATCAAGGAAGGTTGTGTGTGCCAGATATAGATGGGCTGGTGGGAAAGATTTTGGATGAGGCTCATGAGTCCAGATATACATTTCATTTGAGTTTGAATAAAATGTATCATGGCTTGAAGGAAATCTATAAGTGAATAATATGATGACTTATGTGGCAAACTTTGTTGCTAAGGTCAAAAAGTTAAGGTTGAACATTTGAGGCTTGATGACATGTCCCAAGATATAAATCTACCCATGTGGAAGTGGGATATGATAAGTATGGATTTCATTGTGAGTCTTTCATGATATAAATATCAATATGATTTCATTTGGGTCATTGTGGATAGGATAACTGAGTGTGTTACTTTTTGCCCGTAGGACTAACTAATAATGAGAGGACTATGCCAAGTTGTTCATTCAGGAGATTGTAAAGTTACATGGTATATCAGTTTGCATTATTTTTTTACTAAGGTACATAATATTTTTCTTACTTATGGCTTTCATTTAGAAAGGTTTTGGTACTCAGGTGAACTTTAGAATTACTTCCATCCTTAAATGGATAGATAAGTGGAATAGACTATTCAGGATCTGGAGGATATGATAAGGGCCTATGTGATTGATTTTACAGGTACTTTAGTTGACCATTTGCCTCTTATTGAGTTTTATTAAACAACAGTTATCATTCTAGCATTAAAATAAAACCTTTTGTAATTTTTTTATTAGGAGGTGTAGTTCTCCTATTGGGTGGTTCGAGGTAGGTGAGGCTGGATTTTTTGGTCGTGACATGGTTCATATGCCATATAGAAGGTGAAGGTGGTTTTAGAATGACATAAGACTACACAATGTTGCAAAAAGTCCTTTGTAGATATGAGGTGAAGGGAGATTTAGTTTAAGTAAGCAATTGGGTATTCTTGAAGGTATCTTCTATGAAAGGAGTAATGAGATTTGGGAAGAAGGAGATTCTTAGCCCTCGTTATACTGGTCCATATAAAATTATGAGTAGGATTGGGAATGCTGCTCATGAGGTGGAATTTCCTGTGAGTTTAGCTTTGATTCATCTTATTTTCCATATGTCTATGTTAAGAAAGTATGTGGGTGACCCTTTTTTGAAAGTGCCTTTTGAGGACATTTGTGTTTCGTATTTGTTGTCTTATGAGGAAGTTTTTGTTGAGATATTGAAAAGGCATGTTCGTAGATTGAGGACCAAAGATGTATCTTTGGTTAAGGTTCTTTGTAGAAATCAAAAGGTTGAAGGAGCTACATGGAAATCTTAGGAAGATATCAGAGCCAAGTACATATTCTTGTTCCTCATGTTAGATAAAAGTGCTTGAGGTTTGAATCTCGTTTCCCTCTTATTGTATTGTGAATTGTACATTTGATTATGATGTAATGATTAGTGATGTTAAAAGTATGTTTTGGAAAAGTTTTGTAATTTTCAAAACAGGTTCGGGTATACTTTTGAACTCTAAGGCAGTGTGCTTCCGCAATATTAGCGTGCCACACTATTGTGTTAAGAACACTTGCTTTTTATTTTTTCACTTGGGGTAAGGGTCTTTTGGTCTTTTTATCCCAAACATGGATTTTAAACACAAAATAAACCCTATTGCTTCAGTTTTTAAAGATCAAAGTCCACTCATTTCTTCTAACTCAAAACCCAAGAAAACCCAAGTATTTCACAAAGGATTCAGCATTCAAGCTTCAAACATCGATTTCACTTCAAATTTATTTTGAATTGCAAGCATGTTTCTTATCCCTAACTTGTATTTATATATTATGGCATAAATTAATTGGATATTGATGTGATTTAAATTGTTGATTTGAATTGGGCTGAGTGATTTTGGTTGTTTTTACTTGAATTACTTGTCCCATGCTTTAAATTGATTATCTATGCTTTCAATTAATATTTTTTGGACTGAATTAGTGCATTGGTTAAATTAATTCAATAGGGGACATAGGTTTCCCCAAATCGATGGAATTTTAACTTGATAATTGCATTAACCTCAACCCACTTTGTAAAATTGGTTTTGAATATGGATTGTTGCATAATTTTACTTATCTTCTGATTTTATTTCATTAAATTAAGGGACTAATGGAAAATAATGGATTTTGGATGGCCTTAGTAGCCATGGATTCGATTCAAATTGGATCTTGAAAGTCAATTTGGTTATAAAGATTGGTTTGGCATAATTATGTTTGCTTGAGAGCATATGGGAATGACGATACCAAGTGGTAAATGCCTTAATGAATACCTCCTGGGTTAACATTTGGCTATATACTAATAATTTTAAATTAGTCTTAAAGGAAAATGTATATCACACCAACATGGTGTAGGTCCCAGGGGATAAACACTAAAAACCATGTTTTTTGGTGTTGGGGGTCTATGTGATCGTGTGCTTGGTTCACACATTATATATATGGTTTGGGAGGGCTATGGCATTGATTCCTTTAGACTTTATACGACTTTTTCTCAGTTTATGTAGCTAACATATATTGGGGCCCTTTCATTAGGGGGAGATATACGCATATGACCCATGGGTGCCATTAAGATGGAGCGAGCTACACAGTTCAAGCTAATGGTTTAAACTATCATGTTACTGGATACTTGTCCCTATCCCAACATCCCATATATGTATCTATGAATATTGTGTATGTGATTTTGACTTGTTTTTGGCAATTAATATTATTTATCCCTTTCTAATTAGTTACATGATAGTTTTTGCCCCACTAACCATCAATGGATGCTACATCATTTCATGATGCAGGGTTCGAGGGATTTTTTGTTAATTCTGTGTAGTGTTAGGTTATATCTGATGTGAAGTGGTGAGCCTGCATCTTTTGAAAGGTCATGTCATTTCACTGGTTTCTTAATTGCTTTAGTATATTTACGTAGTTTGTATTCTTATTTTTAAAGGATTTTGTGCGAAGTATTGGGATGATTGGATGTCTTTTATATTCTTTTAAATTCCATATTATTCATCTATCTTATTTATAATTTTTCTCACTTATGTTGTATTCTTTTATTTTGTTATTGAGGTAAGGATAAGGGGGTAGTCTCCGGCCCTTTGTGGGCTTTGGATACCCATCACAGCTAGGCCTGGTTTGGGTCGTGACATTAGAGTAGTAGTCATTCTCTGAAAAGTTAATATTTTGGGTATTATAATCATGGTATTTATTCCTAGTCAGCCAGAAATTATAGTTTAAATTTATCTCCTAGGGCATGTTATGGTTGTGGAGCCTTTATCCATTTCTTGAGAGAGTATACTATTCGTGGAGTGATGGATCCTGCAACTCAGAGTGTTACACTAATTAGGGAAATACCATCCCAGCTAGAAGCAATGTGCATGGTTATTAGACCCTTTGGTCAAAGATTCTCGTACTCTTACTTTTAGTTGTTGTTTTTGTTTTATTCAGGTTTGTTCAGTACATCAATGGATGCACAACGTGAAATTGAAAGGATGGTTGCTCAAGCGCATCAACAGAATATTGATAACCCAGGGCGTGCAAAAAATCCAGATGATGAGGACTTAGGTGATGATGAGTTACTAAACCCACGGCAGGCTGCTGAGGTGGCGGCACCCATACAGAGGAGAGATCGCGAAGCAAGATATCAGCCTGAACGCCGAGTTATGCAAATACTGTTCGATGAAGATGATGATGATCTTGATGGAGCTGGTGCCACAGGAGCCATTATTCCTCTGCCATTGGCACCCGAAGCCAAATTCAACATCATGAGCACCATGATTCAGTTGTTGGAACTCAAGGGATTATTTGGTGGACTAGCAGGAGATGATCCGAATATGCGTCTGATCAACTTTATTTCTATATACAAGTCATTCGACAATCCAGGCGTTGGACAGAATGCAATTCGGTTGCGATTTTTTCCATTGTCTCTATCTGGTGAGGCAACTCTATGGTTGAATGGGCTGACTCCTGATTCTATCACAAATTGGAGGCAATTGAAAGATGCTTTCCTAGAAATATTCTTTCCACCATCCAAGAGAGAAAAATTGAGAGATGAAATCAACAACTTTTGACAGCTTCCAACTGAAGCTCTCCACGAAACATGGGAGAGGTTCAAGACGAAGCTTATGCGGTGCCCAAACCATCATATGACAAATGTCCACTTGATGGAGATATTATACAGATCTTTGAATTCGGTGACTACGCCAGTGGTTGATAATGTAGCAGGTGGGTCATTCATGGACCTCACTTTTAATCAGGCAAGTGATATGTTAGATCGTTTGACAAAGCAGAGCAGAGCTTGGTATACCAGGGATTCAGAGGTAGCAAGCTCTACTATATCTATGGGCATAACTGCAGAGCAAAGGCAAAAATAAGAGAAACATGATCAAGATATGGCGCACATAAAAATGTAGATGGATCTTCTTACCAACCATTTATTATCTGGTATGACTAAAAACATTAAGGTCGTGGTAGCACATGGAAGAAACGAATCCAATTATGAAGAAAAAGCCAACTACGTGAACAATCAGGTCGCAATTCCCAAGGAAACCAAGGTCAGAACTACTATGACAAAACTGGAAACAAGGACCGTGATCAAGGTAGTTGGAAGAACAAGACTGACAAGAGTGGTTTGTATGTTCCTCCTGGAAGACTTGATGCCGCTGCATCTGGTTCTGGAAATATGTCCTTGGAAGATATGATGAATAAGTTATTGAAAGGAGTGGAGGCAACAAACACGGGAGTAACTAAGGTAATAAATGATTTATCCTCAATAAAGCAATTGGTTGACTCACATTCTACTGCAATAAAATAGCTGGAGCAACAATTGAGTCAATTATCTGCGATATTCAACCAAAGAAAGGCTGGAACTTTATGTAGAAACACCGTGCAAAATCAAAGGAAAGATGGATCATGTATGGCTATTACTACCAGGAGTCCTAAGGTGTTGTAAAATCTACCCAAAGGCAAGCAAGCAGTCGACAATTTAGCAGACGACGATATTGATGCTGATGGTGAAGATGCCATAGAAGCTGGCAAGGGTGATCATGACGTTACCACTAGTAGTATGAAGCTTGAAAAGATCAAAATTTGGAAGCAAGATAAAAATGAAGTGGTTGAGAAAATGATTCGTCTTCCACCACCACCTTTTCCACAGAGACTGAAGAAGAAAGCGGATGATACAAGGTTCAGTAAATTCATGACTATGTTGAAGAAGCTGACCATTAATGTTCCTTTGGTGGAGGCACAGGAACAGATGCCTGGGTATGCAAAATTTATGAAGGTTCTTTTAATAAAGAAGTGGCCAGTGAGCTATAAGCTGGCAGATAATGTTCACCATTGCAGTGCAATCGCTACAAGATCGCTAGTTCAGAAGAAGGCAGATCCTCGTGCTTTAACTATTCCTTGCATGATTGGATCATTGGATTTTTCTAAGGCATTGCGTGATTTAGTAGCCAGCATCAACTTAATGTCACTATCTATTTACAAAAAGTTGGGATTAGGGGATCCTACTCCAACCAATATGAGGATTCTAATGGTAGATAGGTGTATGTGATGTATTGGTAAAGGTTTCTTCATTCATCTTTCCTGCCAACTTTGTTATCTTGGATTGTGAGGTGGACTCAGAAGTTCCCATAATCTTAGGACAGTCTTTCCTCGCAACTGGAAGTGTGCTTATTGACATGAGAGATAATGAGCTTTTATTTTGAATGAATGATGAAGTGACTTATTTTGATTTGTGCAAATCGATGAAGCAGCTGAGAGATATGGATGTGTTCTCTGTAGATGATATGCATTGTGAGGATAAGAAAGCATTATCTGTAGAGAATTTGCTTACTGCTGAGTCATTGTCTGCTGCGCTGTTGAATGTTGAGCATGAGGATGATGAAGATTGTGAAGAAACTATGTGTGCTCTAATAGAAATAGGGTCATATTCTCATGCTCCTAAGATGATGGACCTTGATCTTATGAATCAACCTTCACAAACAGCGAAGACTTCCATTGAAAAACCACCAATGCTAGAATCGAAAGAGCTACCAAGTCACCTAAGGTATACGTTCCTGGGATATGGAAATACACTTTTGGAGAGTGTTGCAGATGATTTAAGTGAACAACACGTAGAGACTCTCATCTCTTCTCTGATGAGGTACAAGAGAGCTATGGGTTGGAAGATTGATGATATAATTGTTATCCATCCTGGGATATGTATGCACAAGAGTCATCTCAAAGAAGATTGCATGCCTACAAGTAAGTATCAACGTCTTCTGAATCCATTCAGAAAACAATGCCCCATCTATCTCGATGAAGTCTAAGTAATCGAGGTAACTATGTCGTGCCGCGATAATAAATCAAGCACTACATGGGAGCAACCCATGGTTTTTAATCATTTTGTTTTGCTAAGAGTTTTTTTATAGTTGAGCCACGACCAAAACTAAGGCGCTTGATGGGAGGCAACCCATTGTTCTAATCGTTTTTGTTGTCTTTGAGTAAGTATAGGTGCAAGATGTATAAGGAAGGAGGTTGGTCTTGAATCTTGATTTGGAAGTGGTTCATGTTGAAGGTGGTAAGTTAGGAATGAAGAAGAAAAGGCTATGGGTTAGGCATTGCCTATAAAAATTTAGGCAACGAACAAGGCAAGGCCTATGTAAATATAGGCAACGGACAAGGCATGGCTTATGCTATGGCCTAAACTCTCAGAATCTAGAATGCCATAGCATAGGAGCCGCCTATATTCAAAAATGCCATTGCATAGGTGCCGCCTATTCCAATTCCTTTTGTCTCTGAATCTAAAATGCCATGGCTTAGGCACCACCTATCATCACTTTTGGTCTCCTAATCCGATTCCAAATGGTTCAAAACCCAACCCATGCTTTGGTCTATAAATAGAACTTCATCCTTAAGACAAAATCACATTATTTAGTCAATCTAAGCACCGCCTACCCTTCGAAAATCTCTCAAAACTTTTGTTTTTGCTCATCTAACCTTGCAAGATCATATTCCAAATCCATCACCAAGTAACTTCTTCTTTTATATTACGTAAGTACTATGCTTATAATGATTCTTTAGATATTGAATTGGTTTTGGTGATTTTAATGTGCTTAGTTTGTTATGATACATCTAATTGATTGAAAGAATACATGTGGGTGTTCTTGACTTAGGTTCCAACTTGTATTTGATTTTGATACACTGTCATACTTTTGCTGAGTCGACATGGTGAAGTTAATTGCACAATCTTCAAAATTGAATGCTTGAATGTTTGAATTACTCATTCATCGAGATAAAGATCATGATTGAATACAAGCATGAGATGTTGTGATTATTTCTATACCATAAACTTGATTCAATCTCTACATGGTCGTCTTGTTCCAAAAATGCATTAGTCCAAACTATAAAGGATGGTCAAGATTACATGACATAGAGTTGAAAAGAATAGTTAAAGACAACATGCAAGTATGACTGTGCTGAACATATTGTTGGACATATCGCCTATATGTATGTCGATGAAGTCTGAGTAATCGACATCACTCACTTAATTAGTTTGTACAAACAAATTAAGTGTGGGGTGGTGCCACTATAGTTTGTTTGTCGATGAGCTAACATAAATCTCAGGTTGAATGGCACCAAAAGGATGACAAGGAAAAGAAAACACGTCCACCTCACATAAAGGTAAGAGAATAGGAAAAATAGAGCAAGCTGAATCCTCCTCGCTGCAAATACCTCGACGCACTCCTAGAATCAGGTTTTTCTTATTTATTTTCCACTGAGGACAATGTGTCCCGTCTAAGTGTAGGGTGCTGGTATTTGTATGTTGTATTTCTTTGCCTACCTACATTATTCATTTGATTTTTAGAAGTAGTAGTTAAATTTTCAAAAAAAATAGATTTTGATGCATAAAATTGTTCAGATAGGCGTCATGGTATTATGACAAAAGTTTGTGCTAAGATCATTACTATTGAGATATTTAGGCTCCAAGTGTGACTCATTATGTGATAAGTGTGTGGTTTAATTCCTTCATACATTGGGTCAAGAGTCTATACTGCTCCCAATAAAGTCGACCATGTGCCTTGTGTGTGTGAGATAATAGTATATTCTATGTTTGTGGCTGATGCTAGAACTTGCCTGGTATGTATGTAAAGCAAAATAAAGAGTGGGAGTTTAGGAGATGACTTAGGCATTTCTTTGGCAACCTGTTATTGTTTACATTTGTTTTATCTATTTTCTTTGGCAACCTAGATAGCCTCCTTTGAGCCTTTAGCCTATTTTATTTGATAGCCTCATATGTAAGCCTAATCCTTTTTTTTCAAGACCATAATTTGATCCAAATTCCTAAGTGCTTTAAAATTGTAAAGTCACGTGACAAAATAAGAGGAAATTGGGTGAGAGTATTGCCTTAAAGTGAATTGGTACTTGAATTCGTTATGAAAAAGAATGGTTATCATAGAGGTGTGTTATAAAAAAAAGAGAGAAAATGAGAAGGAAAATAAAAAGTTAATTCTGTTCAAAAGTGAATAACAAAAGAGGTGAGAAGGGGTGGTAGATTAAAAGAAAGTAGAAAGGTTTTTTGAAAGAAAGTGTTAATGGCATAATGTGATGTATTAAAGCGCTTAGGAACATAGTTACTATTTCTGGCCAAAATAGTCCTACCCGTCCCTTAGCCTACATTACAACCTGTAAAAGACCTATTTGATCCTAAGCTTAACATTCTGATATTTAGTGGAGCATTACACTAAGGGCAAGCCTATGGTCATCAGTTGTAACATATGAATTCTTTGTGAGAGTGAGAGCAAGGATAATCTTATACCCATGTTTGAAATATATACAATACTTGAGAGTGATTATGGATTATATATTGTGAGACACACATGGTTGATGAGTTTTGGGTAGTCGTGTATGATTCTTGGTGCCTTAACTTTTCGGATACAAATTAACCGTCATCACGAGTCTAGGTTGGAGGATGAATTGTTTCTAGTAGTGATCAGAAAACTACTCTTTGTTAGTAATTATTGGGCCTGTCTTGATGAATATTTTGTGTTGTTACTGTGAAACCCTAAGTAGATGTTTTATGGACATGATATTTTGTTCGAGGATGAATAAAGCTTTAAGTGTGGGGTGTTGATGTTAGGCGTATAATTCCTGCACTTTTAGTCCTTTTTCCTGTAAGTGAGCTAACCAACGTGATTAGTAAGTTTTCAGCTATAAATGATGAAGATTTCAGCATTTTATGGAAATTGGACGCCAAAGGAAACTTCACGTAAGAAGGAAGGCAGCTTCTGGACGCCTATGGACTGAAAGTGATGCATGGAAAACTTGTCCTGGGCAAAAACAGAATTTCAGAAGACTTCGGGGATCAGCAGTACCTTAGTAGGATTAGGACAAGTATACAGTAACCCAGTAGGACTGGAACAAGGATAAAAACCCTATTTCAATAGGACTAGGATATGGATGTTATATAAACCCTATTTTGCTGAAAATTTTCAGCATTCTCTTCTTATTCCCCCTTTTATTCCTTCCCATTCTAATTAATTCTTATTCACTCATTAATTAATTCAAGTCTTTTTCATTCAACTTTTGCTCCTAATTCACGTTACACTTTCTGACAGAGAAAGCGCAGCCCTTGTGACCAATGTGAGATCATGATGATGTTTATTGTGATCTCTGTTGTAATCATGAGTAGCTAAACTTCTCTGTTAGGGTTATGGAATCCTTATGAGATACTATCTATTGCTATGAGTTTGTGGATTCTTGAAATGTATGTTGTTTATATCATTACTCTCTTCATCTTAATTTAAATTCTTGTGGTTGCAAACATATAGAATACGCCAGTATAGCATTAACTTGTTCGAAAGAAAAGTTACATTTCTGGAAATGAGATAATGTCAAGGTAATAGGGCACCAACCCCTGTTAAAAAGTTAGTTCTGTAACTGGATTAACCTCTTGGTGATTTTGTACCATTCGATACACTTTAAGCTCGAAAGAGTTAAAGTGAAATAATCCTTGATGGTCGAAAGACGCCTGGATTTACCATAGAATACGAATCTCTATAAGCACATGCATGTCTGAATTCCGCATTACTCACAGCCAATAGATAAGTAAAACTCATAAGGTGGACATAACCCTAACTCTCAATTCTCATTGATTAAAACCTACCAAGTACTCCATTTTACTCTTCTATTTTTCGTTTTTACTATACTATTTTGTTTACGTTATTTGCACGCACAAAATCCCCCCTTTATTAGCAGAATTTTCGGCAAAAAGTCTACTAATAGTTGCTTACTTAGTGAACAAGTATTCCCTATGGGATTCGACACCCAACCCAGTTGGGTTCTATATTTGACAACGACCGCTTACACTCTTACGAGAGTTGTAGTTTGAGCGTTATCAATACTTAGGTTATTTTTATTATGTTAGGGATGGTGGATTTTGATGTTATTCTAGAAATGGACTGATTATCCTCCTATCATGTGGCATTGTATTATTTTACTATGATCGTTATCTTAGCGATGCTCGACATACCCCCAGTTATGTAGAAGATATCTCTTAGACATAAGCCAATGGGGATTATTTCTTATGTCTAGGCTAGGAGACCTATATAGAGGGGTTTCCACTTTGATCTCTCTTATATTCATGATGGTAGTGTCGTGAGGTCCTCGCTTGACTCTATCCCTTTAATTTATAAGTTTTCTGAGTATTCCCTACTTATTTACCTAGTTTTCTTCCTGAGCATATTATTAAGTTTATTAATGATCTTGAGTCAGAAATATGACCTATTTCTATTTCACCTTATCGTATGTCTCTTAGTGAGCTTAAAGAGCTAAATTCTAAGCTTCAAGATCTTCTTGGTAAGGATTTCATTAGGCTGTCTTTCATCTTAGGGTTCTCCTAATTTTTTCATAAAGAAGAAAAATGGCTCCATATGTAAATGTATTTACTATAGGAAACTTAATAATGTGACGATGAAGAGCTGATATCCTATGCCCCACATTGATGATTTATTTGACCAGCTTCAGGGCGCAACAATGTTCCCTACTATTGACTTAAAGTTTGATTACTATCAATTTAGGATTCGGGCTTAGGCCATCCCAAAGACAATGTTCTGGACTTATTATGGCCATTATGAGTTATTGGTGATGTCTTTTGGGTTGATCAATTCCCCAAATGCATTAATAGATTTGATGAACCGCTTGTTCAAAACTTATTTGGATATTTTTGTTATTGTGTCTATCGATGACATCCTTGTGAATTTGAGGAGTAGGGAGGAGATTTAGCAATATTTGAGGGCTATGCTCCAAAGTTTTAGTGAACATAGGATTTTCGCCAAATTCTCAAAGTGTGAGTTATTGCTCAAGTTAGTGGCAATACTGAGAAACATGGTTTCTAAGGATGGAATTATTGTAGACGTAACAAAGATTGAGGCTATTTGTGATTGCACTAGTCCTACATCTCCATATGAGGTTCGTAGGTTTATTGGTTTGGCCAGTTACTTTAGGCTATTAATTGAGGGTTTTGAACCTACTGCAAAATCGATGGATAAATTAACCTAAAAGGATGTTTCTTTCTAGTGGTCCGAGGAGTGTGAGTCAAGTTATTGACTGCTCAAGGGATTTCTCACTTCAACTCCTATATTAGCTCTTCTTGTTGAAGGTGAAGGATTCACTGTATATTAAGATGCTTCTATTTTTTATTTGGGTTGTGCATTGATGCAACAGGGTTAGGTTATTGTTCATGTGTTGAGGCACTAAAGGTGAATTAACGTGGCTAACTACTCTTGATTTGGAGTTAGCGGTGGTAGTCTTCGCGCTTAAGTTCTTGAGGCATTATCTTTATGGAGTGCATTGTGAGATCTACAAGGATCATCGTAGTCATCAACAGTTTATGACCCATAGAGATCATAATTCTAGGCAGCATATATGGTGGAGTTTCTTAAGGATTACGACATCCCAATTCTAGGTCATCTAGGAAAGGTAAACATGGCAGTTTATACTTTGATCCAGAAGGTAGCGAGCATTGGTAGTTTGTATTCTTTCGTAGTTTCTTAGAGGTTGTTGGCATGGGACATCTAGTTGTTAGCCAACTTGTTGATGCGACTGAATATTTTTGACCCTAGGAGGACTTTTTCTAATGTTGAGGTAAGGTCGTTCTTGTTTGAGCTAACTCAGAGTCATTATTTTTTGGATTTAAAACTTTATATCATCCGTGATCAGGTGTTGAGTATTGAGTCCCAGAGGGCTACCATAGACTCTGAGTGTATTCTAAGATTTTATGGATGCATTTACATTTTGAGGGTTGGAGACTTGATTCACTCAATATTGAGTGAGGATCGCAGCTCGAGATATTCTATTCACCTTGGCATAACTAAAATGAATATATATTTGAGACAATATTTTTGGTAGAGTGGCATAAAGAGAGATATGGCGAACTTTGTAGCTCATTTCCTATATTTTTATCAGGTGAAGGCCAAGCATCAGAGAGCTGGTGGCTTGATTTAGATTGCCCATTCCTGAGTGAAAGTGAGGTAGGTTCACCATGAATATCATTAGTGGTTTGTCTTGTATCTCCCGTGGTTGAAAGGGCATATGTGTTATTATAAATCGGTTGACAAAGACGACATATTTCATTCTTATTCAAATGTCCTTCAATTCAAAGAGTTTAGCCCATATCTATGTTCGTGGGATAGTTTGGCCATATGGAGTGCCTATGAAACCCTCAAATAAATATTTAAAACCCTAAACCTAATATAGCCAATTCATGGAAACAATGGCAAACAGTGGGGATATCCCGCCGACGGATTTTCCAATAGTACATAGAAAAAATACACCAACCACTGAAGCGTCAAAAGCTCTGAATCAGAGTGTTACAAACACTTTAGATTTATTAACACCTAAATCAAATGTTGAGATTCTTACAGTACTGGAAAAACCTATATCATGCTGCATTGGGAGCCCAATATAATGTGGAAAACAATAAAAGTAAGAGCATTGATTCTAAAGGAAAATTTACAATATGCAATCATTGGTAAATTTTCATATGGCAAACTAAAATAAAAGAATTAAGAAGAAGCATACCGAGACAAGGTGACATTAAAAATGAGTGTACAATGGAATTCTTTGATGTGAGGCATGTGTTAATAAGATTGGCCAGTTTAGAGGACTATGTGCAACTGTTATCGACTTTAGCTTCTTATGTCAAAGCAAGGGAGATGTTTTGGTAGATGCATATGCTAAAATATGACCCAGGGTTTGAAATAAATATTGAAACAATGATAGGAGTTTCATGGATTTCAATGCCTGACTTTCCTCCAAATTTTGTTGCAAAAGAAGCTATTTTTCAATTGCATCTGCAGTTACGAAGCCTTTGATAGTAGACTTACCCACAAAAAAATAAACAAAACCAAGTTGTGCTAATGTTACATGGAAGTAGATTTAGTGTCTAAGATACCATAAAGGGTAAGAATTAATAAAGAAGATGAGGTTATAGCCCTACAAGAGAGATTAAGTTGAAATGGATTACAATCCAATACGACCACATGCCTAATATTGTAAGAAGTGTTGTCTGCAAGGACATTATGAAACCAATTTTTGGACTATTCATCCTAAAATTCTAAAACAAAAACACATTGAAGATCATAAGAAAAAGGAACAAACTGGTTCAACAGAAACCAAAGAAAAGTGTTGACAAGTGGGATGATACATAGAGATATTTAGAATAAAATGGAATAGATGAAAAGAAGGAAGAATAATTAAAAAAAAAAATATGGTCACACAGAAGGAGATATAAATAGTAGGGATGAGAATTCTTTTAATGTTCTAAGTGATGTGGAAGATCGAGAAGATAAAATGAAAGAATACAGTATCGAAAGAGTAAATAAGATGAGCATGGAATTAAGCAAGTGGATTCAACAAAGGATTGGGTAACAAACAGTTTTCATAAAATTACCCTAATAAAAAAACAAACAAAAATGAATATAGAGGAAGATCAATAACAAAAATAGAAAGTTTATTATTTTTAAAGTGGATAACGAAAAAGTACTTTCTCTGGCAATAAAAGATGACTCAATAAAGGTGACAAAGAAGAAATAGCACAGTGGGGTATGAAAACAATGGATTTGGAAAGGAATATTTATAATATTGTAAAAGTGGGGGATTTTTTCCTAAGCATTTTAACAGTATAAAAAGACAGCACGGTAAGCTGAAGAAGAAGACAAAATGGGATAAAAAAGTTCTACAAGCATTATGAAGGGTAACAACGGGTACGACAGATAAAACTAATCAGTAATAAATGCTATAATTTGGAATATAAGATCATTAAATACACAAAGAGCATTCACCAGATTAGTTGATGTGCATTAGAAATGTCAATTTTATGTTATTGGCCTAATGGAACCTTTTCAAGGCACTAGTAAGTTTGAAAGGTACTAAAGAAAATTAGGGATGCAATGGGCAATCACTAATTCTAATGGGAAGATATGGGAATTTATAAATAAAATGTTTGAAGTTACAGTAATTAAAGATTAAGAGCATGCTTTAACTTTACAGCTATCTATCAAGTTCAATAAGGGGCGGTATTGCTAACTTTTGTCTATGAAAAGTGTAATCAAGAAGAAAGATATCAGTTATGGGAATCTTTGTAGAAAATTAAAAAAGTTGTATCGGTTTCATGGATGGTTGGTGGAGACTTTAATGTAATCATAAATAGGGAAGAAAAATTATGAAATTTACCCATCATAGAAGAAAAGGTGACATATTTAAATCATTGTAGAAATATGTTCCTTTTTGAAATGGGTTTTAAAGGGAGAAAATAACATGGTAGAATGGAAGAACAGAAGAAGAATAAATTTTAAAAAGACTGGATAGGGTGTTGTGCAATGATAAGTTTATCTTAGACTATCCAATGATGGAAATAGAGAATTTGATCCAGAGTAGGTCAGACATGCACCACTTCTAACTAATCTGAGAAGCAGCAACGAAAAGGCTGTAAAATCTTTCAGATTTGAAAACTTTTAGGTCAAGTAAGAATCATTCAAAAGAGTGGTAGAACATAATTTGAAGTCATATTTTGAAGGTGATCTCTTTATGATTGTTTATCATAAGATGAAGAGGGTAAAGAAGAACTAACAAAATAGAGCAAGGAGACCTTTGGTGATATGTTCTAGGAGATTTCTACACTATATAATACTATTAAGAAAATGGAGCTACACTTTGAGGAGAATCTGATAACACTGAACTGACGCATCAACTTAAGTTCAAGGTGAACATTGTCAATATAATAACCTAACTTTGATTCAGGGTTGAATACACAAGGAACAACATGAATGGTGATCGAGTAAGTTTGAATCAAAATTTACATACTAAATTAGAATATGGGATGCAAATATTTGGGGGGGGTTGAATGTATTTAAAAATATAAAATTTTAGGACTTCTAGAAGAGTAACTTGAGGCCAAGAACAGTTAGAGTATAAATAATTAGGTGCATATCTTGGCCTCATACCATTCTAGGTGAGAACACATTCATGGGTAATTGAGAATTTATCAAAATTTAACTAGAGTCGGTGTCAATCATTCAATAAAATGGTAAATTTAATTCATTGTTTCTATCGAATACCTCACGAATGTGTCCAAACAACAAATCCAATACCTAAAATAGAACCCTTATTTTTAGGATGTTACAATCATATGAGTAAACTCAATTGGCACCCTTATTTTTAAGAGGATATCATCCCCCAATCTAACTCAAGTTATTATTTGTAAATACCCATCACCAAATACCTCTCTTTTAATAATGATATTGGATCCTAAACAATTGGGGTTTTCACCTATAATTTCTAATTCAAGAATTATGTATAAGCAAAACCATAACATATAGCTAATTAGGAGGATAAATCAACTACACTCATATACTAAGCACAACATATTCAATCATATTCCCAAGATAAATTAGCTACTAATAATGATAGAAAGTAAAGATATACCCAAATTTCCACCAAATAGATCCATGAAAGGGAATGCAAATCAAAGCTTTAAATTTCAGTAAATCTTCAATGGAAATTGCTAATCCTTCACTTAGGAATTACTCTAATGTATTCTTCACTCAAGCGTAGTACAATAACATTCCAAAAAATATGGAAAATGGATGATGGGTGGATAGATGGATAAAACATGTAAGATCCCCCACTTGTGAAAGGGTTTAAACCCTTAAGATTTGTGACTCAACTCTATGAAATCACAATTTTTCCTTTGAGACTTTTCTTCCCTATCGTGGTTGCTATTTCTTGGCAGCAATAGTTATACCATGATTGTGGTGGTCCTATCGTGGTTTCCCTTTAATTAACTTGTTGACTGGTTGCGATCACGACCTTCAAGCAAAGATCGGGGTACCTGATGGTTAAATCCCAAGCTTTCACTTAAACATTGGTTCTTCTTACTCTAATTTTATTTTCTCTAGCTTTTTATCAACTTGTTTTCATCAAGTTTATTGCAAGATTACAAACACTGGAAATTAGTACATTTCACTAGATAATTAGCCTCATGTACTCAATTATTTCATATTTAGTGTGCTTAAATTTTTATGCATATGAGTGGCGAATTTGCCACTTACGAAAACCCCCAACTTAAAACTTTGTTTGTCCTCAAGCAGAACTACTCTATACTCAATGAGAATAATCAACTTATTAGCATATTATTACACCAAATGATAACCATGATTCAGAGCTAAATTAGCACTAACAATTAACCAACAAGCATGAAAGGAACTATTCACACAACTCCCCTAAAAAATTAGTTACGTTGTCAAGGAAAAAAATAGACTTTCAAGAAAAATCAAGCAACAACTACTCTCTAGAAGTAACCCTCTAACAATAGTGACTGAACAACACTTTCTGCCTCACTTTTGGAACATGACAATTTTACCAATATCTATTAATTTATAGTTCTCCTCATGAAGTAGAGTCCCAACACACCATACTCTCTATCATATAGCTAGGAACAAATGTGCAAGCACTCACTCTAACAAAATATTTCTCAGTACACTCTAGAATCATGCCTTATGCTTGCCCTTATTTTCAATTTCAACTAACTTAAAAGCATATTATTGGAGATCTCAAATTTCTTTTCAAGCTTATTATGTAGGTACAGGGAAGGGTAGGATAAAAGTTTGGAATAAAGTGACTACACCTTCCTTGAACGCCACATAAAACACTTTTAAATCAATCTTTGGGTCATAAGCCCCTTCATTTATCCCTAATTTACATATGTCCCTTCCTTTACCACATTGGTTCACCCATCTATTGAATGCATTTCCTTCTCATTTCTTTCCTTTAGGTAATCTCATGCTTTTTACTTCTTTTGTTGGTCCCTTTCATTTCTAATTAATTTGTACTAAGGGGGATGTTTTCTTTGTTTTTCAACACACAAGAATGGTTATCGTTAGAATCAAATCAAGTTATCATCTCACATTTGGGATCTCATAAGGGCATACAATATGGCTGGTCAGACATCGCCATATTAATCAAGACAATCCCAAATTTATAATGCTAGGAGTACTCAGACTTTTCCTTCATCTATAGCTCAAAACCCAAATGTGATAATTTTCCATTAAGAATGTTGTCACTCTATTTATCATCGGGAAAGGCTCATCTAACATTATTATTACTAAATATAAAATATAGAACATAAGAAAGAAAAGAAACTAATTCACTAACTTATACAACTCATAATCTAGATGGGTATTATAATACAAATGTGAATTATGAAATTTGAACATGAGCAATGACAACACATATGCAAACACACACTAATAATTTTTAAAAAGGTTTTAATGCCATCACAACACATCATAAAGGTATAGAAAGGGTAAAAGAGGCTCCTTGAAACCATGGTGGGTCTGATTTTGAGTGTGTACTATGGCGATCGCGATCTGTTGGTGGAAATTATAATACTACAATCGCAATCAATAAACTGCAATCATTGTATTAGAGGCATTTTTTCTCCCCTTTTTTGCCCTATTTTCCTGTGTGATAACCACATTCTGAAACTCAATTTTCCCTTTTTTGGCCTCCAACCTATCTAAAGCACTTGCAAAGCATCAAAATTATATGAATTAATAAAAAACACATGGCGTAAAAATGAAAATGATACTACTTCTATCTCGCCACTTTGAAGACTTAAATCTCTTACCAAACTTTATAGTAAACCTCTGATTAAGTTCATTGAGTATTAGTGTGAACATCATCAGATCACTAGTTGAACATCACATTATAAACTTTTTGGCCTTTATTTCAGAGTTGTCATCTTTCCCTTTTGGAATGACAAACTCCAAAATATCAGGTTTTTGTTCCTCATCTCCAAGGTTCACCATTTTCTTGGGCGGTTCGACTTCCATCACTTCCACAAAGCATAATGTTGAAAAGTTCAGTGAATAAGGTCATCTTTTAAATTACAAAGTTGCATTCTTCTTAACATTCTCACCTCGAAATAAACTAGAGTCATCACAATGGATTGGTTTGGCTTTATCTTGCAAATCTAGTATCATTTTCTTAATTTCTGCATCCATTATTGTTTTGGAGTTTGTTGGTTAACAAATCACCAAGAATTCTTCAATATCAAGCTAACCCTTATCTTTATTGGAAACAACTTTAGAATAATATGCAATCCATTTGACTTTTGCCATCACATTCTTCCATTCTTTTATTCAACCTAGTTTTCAATTTTTGAGTGTCTATTTCAAATTTAATCCACATTTGACATTGATCAATATGAAACTTGACGGCTTTGACCACTATTTGTGACATATTATCAAGTTGACCCTTATGGACTTCAAGTTGCTGAGTTTAGTTCTTTATTTATTCTTGTCTCACGATTTCTTCGATTTTAAGTTTCTGTTCGATTTGGTGACATTCATTTTAGTAACCACATATTTTGGGTAAAACACATGGCTTGATATGTCATATTTACCATACTCATTTAGAAGATTGGGCATATTTATGCACTTAAAAGATTGGTATCCTCAACCACTTCTTTTTATTTTTCACTTTCCAAATGCTATCCTGGATTGATGCAAGAGATGCATGTCCTCCCTAATAGTAGTAAGATAGTGCAAGATAGCTAGAAGCATTGCTGCAACACCTATATTTTTGGTGTATCATTTTCCTTTGTCATATCCTAAGACCTATAAAAACTCATGAGGTGAACTTCATTTTTTGTTAGCATAACTAGGGGAGGAGCTATTTATACAATCACTTAAATTTCAATATCAACCACCACAAAATTAATAATCATACTCCCAATTAAACAACTAATATTAGAACCATGTGAAAAAATTCTTCATTTGAAATCACTAGGGTAGATACAACTAAGGGCATGAGTCGTATACTTTAGATATGAGTCGTATAATCTAACCTACCTCTCTATTACCTTAGGCACTATGGTGAGGGTTACGCACTATTCTAGGTATGAGTGAGCCACCCTCCAATCATACCTATGGTTATGAGTCGTACACAACCCAACTATATAGAGTTTATCTTGATAAAAACTGGATTATTTTTTAAATGAGTGAAGTGTAAGAATTAACGCATGAGATACATTTTGTATACAACTCAATAGTAGGTAGTTGTACCCTAACAGTATGGATAACCTAGGGCAAGCCTATGGTATATATTAGGTTAGCACTTATACCCTAGGGTACGGTTCCCTTAAGTGAGTTGTACCCAAGGATGGGCTTATTTTCTAGTTGTTAGTTGAGGACCTTATGGTCATTTTCCACACCTTAAACATAATTCCAATCACTATATAAGTATTTTTATCCTCTTAAACATCCATTTGTGGGATCAAACATCCAAAATACTCTCTTTAACTCATTTGTGAGGAATTAGAGGCTAGGGTTTCAAGGGTGTGAATATAGGAGCAAGGTGAAGTAAAGATTCTAGGTGAATCAAGATGTATAAGGAATGTATGTTAAACAAGTAAAAAACCTTTTATTTAACACTTGGATTAATGAGTGTACATGGTGGTTTTGAAATCTATTGAAAGGAGGTTTTTGTTGTCAATGATGAATAATGGTTGTTCTTGCTTGACCATGTTATTATATATGTTATTAGTGATGGCTTTCAAGTATGGCTACTTTTTTTAATTTGGTCTAACATATGGATTATGAATAACACTAATAATGATGAATTCTACCTTGAATTTGGTCTTGATAAAGGCATGCACATAAGATGTTTGTGAAAATATCTAAATAAATTTTCTAGTCAAATGTTAATGGTGTGTTGAACTAGGGTATTGGTTTAGTAAATATGAAGGAGATAAGATATTATTGTAATTCATGTTAATACTTAGTAAATAATTAGTAAAGGCCTTGTTGACCATATATTGAGTCATGATAAATGTGAATGCTTGGTAAATGGTTGGTAAGAATCTTGTTAATCATGTAATGGATTAATTTATGACTTTAGATGGTGTGATGGACCAATAGTATGAATGGTTAATAAATGGTATTGTAACTATATTGTTATCCATTTATTTAGTTAAATTATGTCCATATTGGTTTGATGACTAAGTAAGGGGTTCAATCCCCTAAACATGAACTTGAATTATATGCAGAAGTAAATTATGGTATAAGAATACTAATAAACTATGATTGGTTTAGTAAGAGTCTTGATGACTACCAAATAAATTTAATGATGATTCGAGTTAAGTCATTGGACTAATAAAGTGTTAAATTAATAAATATTTCCATGAAAACCTTATGGTACCATGTAGTTGTGTTTTAGATAAATGGTTCATAATTTTAAGGCTTAAAATTAATTGTATGGATGTTACAGTCTGAACTAAAGGGGTTAATATCTCAAATGTCCACTAACAATGGAAATGACATGGATAGTGGTTAAAGTCCCTCGCCCAAGTAAATGAATAGTTGTTTGAGTCTCTAGTCCAATGAAAAGGCTTCTGGTTTAAGTTCCTCGCCTAATAAATAACTAGTTGTTTGAGTCCCTAGTAAAATAAATTGTCTTATGGTTCGAGTCCCTTGGACAATGAAATTACTAGTTGTTTTAGTCCCTATTCCAATAAAGTAAATTGTGGTTCGAGTCCCTCACCTAATAAAAAAACTAGTGGTTTGAGTTCCTAGTCCAATAATATGACTAGTGGTTCAAGACCCTCACCCAATAAAATGACTAGTGGTTCGAGTCCCTAGTCTAATAGAATATCTTGCGGTTCATGTCCCTTGACCCATAAGATGACATGTGGTTCAAATCCTTTATCTAATGAGTTGATTTAATTGGCCAAATATTTTGAGTTGGTTTGTTATTCATACCCCTTTGACTAGTGTAACGAAGAAGTTCAATGTTTTAAAATTTGTAAGGTGAAAGTTTGAAAGTTTGAAAGTTATTTACTCCTTGTCTCATGAATGAAGATTGATTTCTATGACCCTTTCCATGACTTGACATGCCATATAAATATATGTATATGTATCTTCATATATGCCTATACTAATGTAAATGTGATTGCATATAATGGTTTTACTTGGATTGAACAAATATGCTATTTTACCCTTATCCTTCAGATATATTCTATCACTCCAACTGCTAACTATCTCCAAATGTTATTTTCCCATGCAATATAGCGAATAAAGCTTCTTCTTCTTATTCTATAAAGTGACTAGGTTTTTGAGAAGTTCAATCATTGACATTGAAGTGGTGAGCTTCCATTTTCCGGAGGACATATATTTCATGGTATTTTACTTTAAGTCATAGACTTGTATTGACTTGGTATTTGGCTATTGTCGGGGGCATGTCCAGACATATTATTGACATCAATTTGGTAGAGGCTTTGTGGATGACTGTGGACTTAGGTATATTGGCTAGATTGTAGTCATTAATGAAATATTAGAGATTGTCTTAGTATTGACTATTAGCTTTATTTTGTGCTACTTTGATATTTGGTCAGAGTTCATCTGATACTTATAAATTGAATAGATGATTAGGTTGGGTTGATTGGGAAATCTTTAATCCAAGTTAGGTTTGTGATGCCTACATAAGATGGCCCAATTTTAGGGCATGTCAAGTTTCTATCAGAGCATAAGATCCTGGTTAGTTGGGAGTCCACAAAGGTGTGATAAGTAGAATCTATTTTATGGATGTGTAGCACGCCATACTTATAAAAGAGGGGCTATAAGATATTTGGGAATGTTTAAATTTCTTGTGTTTCATTCTTAAGATATAAAAAGTTTAAGGTCTTGGATTCATATAATTTTTCCTTTCTCATCTTTCAAATTAAGTATCCAAAGAGATTTGATATTTTGGTAAGCTTTTCTGTCCCAATTGAGGGCAATGCGGTTAAAGCTCATATAATTTCCAAAAACCCTATTAATGGTTATGGCATTTGATTGTCCTCGAGTGTTTTTGCCTGAACCAACTAACCCTATTTTTAGGGGTGATACTTCTCCTCAGTCACCTTAAAATATTGGGTTTCATCGCTCCTTTGCTCTGTTGGCTCAGTTTTATGGATAGTGGTCCAAGAGAAAGTATTGGGTGGGTCATAGATTTTATTCTGACGCTATTGCACCCTACTAGAACCAATTGGGAGGTGAACATTTTCAAATTAGAAATGTTCGTAAGGCACTAGGTGCCTAACATCAAGTCAGAGGGCCCAAATCTTTACTCACCTATCATCTTTGTTGTTTGTATGATCGATCACATCATGGTTATTTCTAGGAAGGAAAGAATCAATGTTTACAATATGGTCAATTGGGTCATATGCAATGGGATTGTCCCACAATAATTGCTGGTTGGGGAAAAGGAGTACTAGTTGCCACTTTTTTATCTATTGCAACTAGGGGTGCTGCTTCTAGCTTTGACATTAGTATGAACATCTCAATGCGCGTACTGTCCCTTGGGAGCCGAAGGAACCTTTTGGTACTAACGTGTGTATGTTTGAAATTTCCTCCCAGGATGTGTATTGATTGCTTGAAACAGGATATACTATTTCTTATGTGACCCTATATGTTATTGTGCATCTTGGGTTTTGGTCGTAAGAGTCTCTCAGTTCTTTTTTTTTCTACCCAGGTAGGAGACTCTGCGACTATTAAGAGGTTCTATAAAGGGTGTGTAGTATCTCTTAGTGGTAGAAAAGCCCTTCTAGACTTTGTAGAGTTGGGAATGGTTTATTTTTATATTGTCCTGGGGATGGATTGGTTACATTTGTTTTATTCTTTCTTAGATCATCGGACCCGTAGGGCCATATTCATACTTCCTAATGAGACGGTCATTGTATTAGAAGGTGGTTCTTTGGTGCCTAAGGGGAGGTTCATTTCGTATCTTAGAGTTCATAGGTTAATCTTGAAAGGGAATTTGTATTGCTTGGTCTGACTTAAAGGTTCTAACTCAGAAGGTTCATCCCTACAGCCTATTCCCATGATTTGTAAGTTTCCTAATATTTTACCCGGTATTCCTTCTGATAGGGAAATTGATTTTGTAGTTGATCTTGTTTTGGACACTCGTCCTAGTACATCTCCTTGAAGTGATCCTATTCAATTCGTGCACAAGAAGGATGACTTCCTTTATATATGAACTTATTATTCTCCATAGGACAAAGAGACCATATGAAATAGGTACTCTCTCCCTAGAATTGATAATTTGTTTGATCAAATTCAAAGTGAAATGTGTTTCTCTAAACTTGATCTTAGGTCATTTTATCATCAACTTAAGGTTGGGGAAGTGAATATACCTAATTCCACCTTTAAAGCTTGATATGGTCACTATGAGTTCTTAGTCATGTACTTTTTGGTTGACCAATGTCGTTGTGGCATTCTTTGATTTGATGAATAAGGAGGTTAAGTGTGGGACTTATCTTATTTTCGGCACTTGACTAACTCTTATTCTTCTTTTATATAATGGTTTTGGGTATAGATATACCAAGCATCCCCAGTGTACCTCCACGATGATACCTATTAGAGTGAAGTATTGTGCTCATTAGCGTAATAAGAGGAAGGTTGAATCTTGATTCAAAATATTCTTCTAGTAGTAGTCCCTAAGAAAAGGTCGACTACTTTTGTGATTCTCTCCTATCTTTGTCGAGAGTGCACTCTACTAGTGTGGAATGAATTCTATTAACACTTACATCAACTGTACATATCTTGTATACGTTTTGTTCCCTAAATATAATTCTTGACCGTACTTTGTGTTACCAATGGTATTTGCGGTAGTATATCATTTCTTTTCTAGTCCTATGGACTCCTTCTTTGGTATGTTGTGTTGGGATAGGTCTTTTTTATGACCTAGGTAGTTGCTATGAAACCATTTGTGCCTATGGTGTCATTTCTGTTTTGGGGTCTTGAATTGATTGGCATAAGGGGTTCATGTGCTTTAGTTCCTCAATAAACCATCTTGTGTTGGGGTGATAGTATCTTGGGGAAAGTGATATTTTGAAATAAGGTAATTAAAACTCCCTAAGTGGAGTAGATTCTAGGGCAACTTCTTGAACTAAGGTTTTGGAAAGAAGTGGATGGTGAAAACCTTCATGAAAATTATATAGGGTGCTAGATCTTAAGTAGAATAGATTATACCGTAGGTATGAAAGCGGCAGTATTGAGTGTTGCAGTTGGTGATATACCAATATTTGTGTTAGGTGCATAAGAGAATTGTCTTTCCTGCGCATGAATAATACTGGAGTGTCCTACTGGGAAAACTAGGCCTGATGAATCCCTTATCTAAGAGATCTTTCAATTGTTCTTTTAGTTTTCTGAGTTCTACTGGTGCCATTCTGTATGGCAGAATAGAGATAGGTTGAATATCTGGAAAAGATCAATACTGAAGTCTATTTCCCTTTAGTGTAGAATTCCTGAAAGATCTCTAGGAAAAACATCTGAATATTTTTTTACTACTAGGACTGATTCAAGATTGGGAGTCTTGGAATGAGAATCCTTAACATGAACAAGGTTATAGAAACATCCCTTAGATATCAATTTCCTCTCCCGAAGGTAGTAAATAAGCTGACCTCTGAAAATAGATACACTTTCCTTCAACTCTAGGACTGGTTTATTTTGGAACTGAAACTAGACTATTTTATTTCTGCAATCGACTATGGCATAGAAGGAATGAAGCCAATATATGCCAAGAATGACATCAAAATCAGTCATCTCTAATTCAGCTAAGTCTGCTGAAGTGACTTTCAGAAATATCATAACTAGCCAGTTCCTGCATACCCGTCGGGCTATAATGGTTTTACCCACTGGAGTAAATACTGAAAAAGGCTCTACTAGAATTTTGGGACTGACTACAAAATCGACTTCTATATAAGGAGTGACAAAATACAAACAAACTCCTGGGTTTAGCAAAGCATAAATATGCACATAAAACATCTGTAACATACCAGTAACTACATCAGGAAAATTTTCCTAATTCTATCGAGACTGAAGAGCATTGACACGATTTGGGCGTTACCCACTAGTAGCACTGGTGGTGGAACCCTACTGATTCGGGTGATCGAATAGAGTTTAGGAGTAGAGATGACTCTGATAACCTGACTTAGGGCAATATCTGACTCTGTGGCCTAGCTTGCCACAACTAAAATAGACATCACTACCAGCTCTGCAAGCACCTTTATGGTTCTTACTATAGGTCTTAAAAAAAGGGTTAGTTTAGGCATTGCTAACACTGCCATGAGACTTAGAGCCTGACACTCTATCTATGTTACCCTCCCTGAACCTAGGAACCGGAACACTGGCTGAACAAAGGGATGCAACTGATGACTTAGGATAAAATTGGGAACAGTTTTCTCCTTCTAATTTAGGTTGTGTGAAGTTTAAACTACCTTTCTTCGCTCTATTATTCTGCTTCTCCTTTTTCTTAATGTTCTGCTACTCTATCTGCTGAGCATGAGTCATAAGCCTGGCTAAAGTCATGTCACTGTTTAGCATGGTAGATCTACACTCATTTACCACGGTATCATTTACCCCGAAAGCAGACTTACTTATCTTGGCTCTGTTATCTGTAACTTTTTGAGGGGAATATCTGGATAATTGAGTAAACTTAAGAGAATACTCTTTCACCGTCATATTTCCCTGGCTGGGAATGATGAATTCTAGAACCTTAGCGTCTCTAATTTCTTGGGTAAAGATTCTATCTAAGAATGCAGTGACAAACTCCTCCCACTCTATAGGACCTGTATTATTTGACCTCTCTAACTTTTAATATTTGAACCAATCTGAGCCACACTCTACAACTGATATACAGCTAGCTCAACACTCTCAACAATAGTCACCCCTATGATGTCTGTCACCTTCTAAACCTGATCAATAAATTCCTGAGGGTCCTCATCTACCTTAGACCCAAGGACGGATGGAGGATTCCTTTGGGTGACATCTCGAATCCTAGCTATGGTTGTGTTGGACACTAGGTTGGTTTAAATGACTATTAGCCATTTATTTTGAGTGGCAACTTACTGAGCCAGAGTAGTGAATGCGACCTTGAACTCCGCATGAGAAACATGATAGCCCAAAGAATCTTTGGGCTAGGAGACTGACTGGCTTGGGTTTCTTCTTTTAGGAGGCATGTTCTGTAGAAAAAAGGGAGAATGGATTAGATTGAGAGACTGACTTCAGATTATGCTCACTGGCACGACATGAATACTAAAAGAGAGGAAACTGTTACTAAAACAACTTATATCCTCCTTCACATAAATGTGGCGCACAACACACCCATGTACAAGACTCTACTAGATGCGGCTTTCATACTTCCTAAGAATAGATTGAACCCTGGGCTCTGATACCAAGTTTGTAACACCTCAAATATGATACCCGAAATACTACACGGTGCTCATGATCCCAAAGGACCACAAGCTAACCCATGAATGATATTTGTACCTGTATACTAAATATAATACTTAATAATATGGATACATGAATTGAAAGGCCGTAAGATTCAAAAATTAACATAATTTGGATAATATAACATTTGTAAGGGGTAATAGAATAACCAAAACAAAATTAAAGGTACTAATGTCTGAAACATGATAGTCTAGAAAGGCTCTAACTGACTGAACTGTCTGAATAAGGATTTGATGGGACATGTCCCCAACTAACTCCAACTAATAAACTAATTAATGAGATAATAGGGAATAATCATATCCTCGAATGATGAGGACTCACTTCTAAATTTGACTACTGCAACTGGAATCTACTGCTGATCTGGAGCTTGTGTCTCTGAACCTATGGTATAAGACACCATAACACAAATGCATCAGTACTTTGAATGCACAGGTATGCATGTGAGGTAGGCTAAATGCATGGGTTTTATATTCTTAAACAATAATAATAATTGACTAACTATCATGAGTTTGAGAATGAATTTATGAAACATAACAAATAACTCTAATACTGTGATAACATGATTACTAAATCTGAATATAATTGATAACATGAGTGACTATATCTGACAGTCCTGAATCTGATGGAACTATCTGAGTTCTGTACTGTGTCTAAGTTGATTATATCTAACAGTCCTAAATTCTGAAAAACTATCTGAGTTCTTTCACTGAGACTGAGACTGGTATTGCATTTATGGGAGGTAGTCATCTAACCGACATGCCCTAAATGATGCATTATAGCTGAATTGGGTTCCAATCTATGTCCTGATTCGAAGGGTGTCAATATCGTGCTACTAATAAGGATAACATATGATTGACCCTACTATAACAGATAACTCTAGTGAGAACGGTGGGAATCTCATATAGCAGGCTAAGCTATCTCATCTACCCTCATATAGTAGGCTATGATGTTTTAACCGATGCTGGCTATATAGTTTTGGAATGCAAGGATTGCTTCTAAGAATAACACTCTCATATTACAGGTGAGTTCCCATCCTTAGGTTCACTTAGTGCTAATTTCTACTCCCATATGAATAGACACTGAACATAATTTACTGATCTAAACAAGGACTGAGTTACTAAATTCTGTTGACTGATGAAATATTATTGAAATCTAGAAATTGAATGAGTTCATGAGATCATGGAGATTTTTTGAGTTATAAGACTGTCTGAAGTCTAAGGATTCATAGCTTGACTGACAGTATCGTGAAAACATGACATGGCTCAAGGCACACAACTAATATTTCGCATACAAGTACCCTCATGACTCAGTGAAAGGATAATTGACCAAGCATAACTTACTTGAACATATAACTAACATCATAATCCATAACACATTTATAGAAGAATTCCATCAAGAAATATTATAGGCATAACTTGTACATCCATGGGGATTTCATGATATCATACTAGTTGGGCATTTTTCATTCATCTATTCATTTAATCAAACACATGGTAGGTATAGCACATGTAGACAACATTATACAACAATTAATCATCATGATTCATCTATAATTTCATCATCTAAGGTTTATTCATAGGTTCACATGAATATACATCTATACAAATTAATTCCACATAAAAATGATCACCCAACATTGATTTGAATTCAATTGATCATTCTCAACATAAACAAAACAAACCCAACATGAAATCCATAAACTTAAATTTGGAAAAGAGATTGTTGGACTTCATGGATGAAAGGAGTCCATGAATTAACACTACCCATACCTTAGGTTGTGATTCTATGAAGATTAATGGAGAGATTCTTCAAATATGACGGTGAATTCTCTTGGAATTGAACCTTCTATGAAAACCATAGGGTTTGTTATTGAGAGTCATTCAGAGTAATTAGCATATTTTGGGTTAAAAGTGTCTATTCACGTTGTAAAGAGCTTAAAGAGGGGTGGGAAGTTGACACTTTTAACCCTGGATGCGTCATGTAATTTCAGTAAAGATTTCCTAAATTAGACCCTGGCGTGACGCGGCTCTATCATACTGTGTCATTGGAATTTGACAATGGGAAAACTGAGGGATGGCGTTACGCAGAGCCATCATGTTGACCCTTTCTTTGTGACCTAGATCTTTGACGCAATGCGGGGAGATCACGCTGAGACACTGGAAAAAGACAATTCTTAACTTTGGCCCTGGCGCGACATGCTATAATCGAGGACCCATACAGGAATTTTACAAATTCTATTCCCTCTTATGGTGCGGCATGCCACTAACTATTATGGTATTGTCTTATGATGGGAACCTGAAATAGTTGTAACTTCTGAACAGGTCATCGAATTTGGGAGAATCTTATATCGATGGAAAGCTTATTGAATTTCCCACATGAAAAAAGTTAAAATCTTGAAAATTCCTCATAATAACCATCATTCAATTTAGAAGCTAATAGTAGACAATCCTGATATGAAATTAGCTAGAAAAAGTATAGGGTATTACGACTTAATAGGCCAAATTGTTCTATGGCAACATCGCCATTTTTGATAACACTCAAACTTCAACTTAAGTATAAGGCAAACATTGTCTATATAATTACCCAAATTTAAGTCAGGGTAAAATCTACAAGGAAGAATGTGAATATTTGTCGAGTATTTTCAAAATAAAAGTTACTTACTAAATTAAAATATGGGATATAAACACTTCAGGGGTTTTGAAGGTTTTTGAAAATATAACAATTTTAGGGCTTCTAAAAGACTAAATTGAGGCTAAGAATAGTTAGAGTATAATCAATTTTTGATTTATTCCATTCTATATATGAACTAATGCAAGGTTAATTGATAATATATCTCTAAATATATATAGTCATGGGTAGGCTAGATTTATCGCTAATAATTTCAACCTTTCAATAAAACACTAAATTTCATTCGTGGGTTCTTTCAACCACCTCACAAATGTGTCCTAAAAAAATCAATCCTATAACTCAATCAGCATCTATATTTCTAAGGTGGTACTATAAAATGAGTAAACTCAAACAACACCCATATTAAGAAGATGATGTAATCCTAAAAGCTAGCTTGAGTTACTGTTTGTATATACCCCTTACCCAATATCCCTCTTTTAAGAATGGCATGAGATCCTACGATAATGGGGTTTTCACCGATAATTTCTAATTCAAGCATTGAGTATAAGAAAAACCCATAACAAATAGTTAATTTGGAAGATAAATCACCAACACCTATACACTATTAACAACCTATTCAGGCAGAACTCTCAGAGGAAGAATTAGCTACTCAAAAAGATAGAAAGTAAAGATATACAAAAATTTTCACCTAAATGATCCATGAATGTTAAAAAGAATGCAAATCCAAACTTAAAATTTAAGTAAATATTCAATGGAAATTGATAATGCTTCACTTAGGAATTACTCAAATGTATTCTTCACTACAGAGTAGTATAATAGTGTTCCCTAAAATATGGAAAATAGATGATGTGTGGATAGATGGATTGGAGATATAAGATCTATTACGTGTTAAATGGGTTTAAACCCTTAAGATTTAGGACTCATCTATGTGAAATTATAATTCTGTCCTTGAGACTGTTTTGCCTTTTCACGATCATCATTCCTTGGATGTGTTCGATATACCGGGATCACGATTGTCCTATTTTAATTGCCCTTCAATTGACTTGTTGACTAGTAATGATCACAACATTTACGCCACGATCGTGGTACTTTCGGTTTGACTCCTCGGCCTTCATTTTATCTTTGGTTCATCTTTTTCTCATTTTATCTCTTCTAGCTTTGTATTAATTTGTTTTCATCTGGATTCCTGCAAGATCACCATCATTGGAAATAACTTATTTCATAGCTAATTAGCCATATATATTTAATTATTTCTTCATAGTTTGCTCGAATTGGGATGCAAATGATTGGAGAATTTTTCAGTCATCAAAATCCTATAGGAGAAAATAGAAAGAAACAACATGGGGTATAGACAAAGCTTAAAAGATATCTGCATACATAAGAAGAAGTCTGGAAGAATAAAGTAGGAATAGAGTGGTGCAAAGATTGAGAATAAAATACAAAATTTATTCATTTAGTAGTAAAAGAAAAGAGAAATAGGTTAGTAGTTAAAAGAATTTAGAATAATGAAGGATGCTTGCAGGAAGACCAAGATAAACTAATAGATCTGGCAATAGAATTTTATAAAAATAAATTCACTAAGCAAGAACACATAGGGAATTTAGATATATTTGATGACTTGCTAAAGTTGATTAATGAGGATCAAAATAGGGAATTTTTTAGCTGTCAAAGAGAAAAAAAATAGAAATGTTATGGTGGGATTGAATAAGTGCAGTGCAGGTGGTCACATGGCATGATAAAAATGTTTTTTCAACAAACATGGGAAATAGTTTTAGAGGATATTAATAAGATAGTGAAGGATTTTAATACTGGAGTAGAGTCACCAAGGTTTATGACTCATACAAACCTTGTACTTCTCCCTAAGAAGGTAAGTGTTAGTTCTTTCAAAGATCTTAGACAAATTTCCCTGAGTACTTTTGTCAATTAGATCTTCTCAAGAATAATTCATGAGATAATTAAGAAAGTGTTTCCAAGTATAATCCCAGTTGAACAAGAAGGTTTTTTCCAAGGAAGAAGTATTGGGAAAAATATTCTCTTGGTACAAAAAATAATTATTGAAATAAGGAAAAGAGGTAAACCACCTAATCTGGTCATAAAACTGGACATGCTGAAATCATATGCTAGGGTGGAAGGGAATTTTTTGATGATGGTATCGAGCAAGATTTGGTTTGCAGAAAAAGTAATATATTTTAAGTTTAGGAAAGTTCGCATTAAATGGTATTCTATGTTGGTAAATAGTCAACCTTGATGCTTTTTAAGTTATCTAGTGGAGTTAAACAAGGTGATCCCTTGTCACCTACTTTGTTCATCATACAAGCTAAATTCTAATCAAGAGATTTGAATAATCTAATGAATGGTAGGGAATTTAAGAGAGTCGATGTGCCAAGGGGAAGTCCAAATATTAATCACCTGGCTTTTGCTGATGATATGATTATTTTATGTAAATTTGAGGTATGAACTCTACACCTGATTGCTAATACTTTAGAGCAATATGAGAGAGTTCTAAGACAGAAAATTAACAAAGAAAAATACTTACATCATAATATATCTACTAGAGAGGTGATTATGGCAGAGGTAGAAATAGGAATATGGAGGAAAGAATTTCCATTCACTTATTTGGTAGTCCAATATTTTATAGGAGAAAGTAGAAAACATAGTAATAACAATTAGAACAAAAAAATTGAGGCTAAGCTACAATAATGGAAAGGAAAATTTGTATACTTTGTGGGTAGAAATGCTAATTAAACATGTGCTGCCAAGCATACTTATTCATTGTTTATCGGTTTATGAATCCTCCAATAAATTTGTTGAATAAAATTCATAAAATTCTTACTTGGTTCTTTTGGAGTAGCTGTATAGGAGGTAGAGAAAGATATTAGAGAAAATAAAAAGGTCTTTTTTAATCTAAAATGGAGGGAGTTTTAGGGTTTAGGATGTTGCAGGTTGTGTTCATGGCTCTTTTCTATAAATAATGGTTGAATTCCAAAAGAAATTAGTCAATTTAGCATAAATGAATAATAAATATTGTAGAAAGAACAAGCACAATATGGTGGTATGAAGGACAGGAAATAATGGGTCACATATGTGGAAAAATATGTTACAAGCCAGAGATACAATAGAGCATCAAATTGGATGGAAATTAAAATAAGGAAACACAATGCTGTGGCCTGATTATTGGACTGGTTTAGGAGATTTTTATATAATAATAGGATAATATTTTTCTTGAGATCATATTTATGTGTGTTAGTAAAGTGGTGAAAGAAGGTGCACTAAATGACAGTATCCCAAGAGATATTTTGCCAGAAGAGTATGTTAATCACATCAAGAAATTAATTAAAGTTCTAGATTTAGGAAAAGAAATGAATGAGACTAGATAGATGTTGGAAGAAAAATGAAATTTCATATTTAAATCAACATGTAAATGTATCAGGAAGAAAGATCAACCAAATAGTATTTATAGGAATTTTTCTTATAGGTTTACCTTTTAACATTGCTTTCCTAATTTTGAGAACATACAAATTTATAATACTAGTAGATGACAGAGTGAGAAGATGGGAAGTTGAGGGACCCTCCAGATGCTAGAGTTCTGAGGGTCCCAACAATGAGACTTTGTGTTATGTTTTCATAAGGTCCTATGTTGATAATAGGACTTGTTCATACTTTGCTTCTTGTGCAGATATATATTTAATTGGTATTTATTTAGGGAAGTCATAATGTAGTGGTGGAATGCAAAAGTTAAAAAGGATGTGGGATCATATTATAATGCTTTACAAAGCATGATCATGTGAGAACTATGGAAAAGAAGAAATCTTAGTAAGCATGAATGGAAGAACACCTCATAGCTAAATGTGATACACAGTATTACCAAGAACACATGGATATTCCTTAGGGTAAGAAAACTATGAAGAACTTTTCCTTAAAACTAGAAGGAAATATTGAAAGAGCTGGAGAATTTAACACCTAGATTAACGATAGTTCAAGGAAAGTGGGAATTTTCAGTGGCTGGATGGATCAAATATAACATAGAAGGGATATCAAGAGGCAATCTTGGACCTATCTCTTATGCTTTTTGTGAAAGAGATGACAAATGGGACATAATATATGAAAAATATTAATCAATTGAAGACACAACAAGAACACAAGTAGAAGCAACAAATTTGTTACAAGACTATAAAAATTACAATAAATCCAGATATCAACAAGCTATTTTTCTAATGGATTCTTTAATTTTATTAAAGGTTATTCAAAAGAAATGGTAATGTACATGAATCATTGAAAATAAAGTTTAGAAAATACGGTTACTACTTGTGAACAAGGTTTATACATTTTAGTACATTTTAAGAGAACAAAATTATGTAGCTTATTTCTTTGGAAACACAGTAGTAACACAAAGAAGGAAGCAACTTTACAAGTCTTAACATTTTAGAACCCACTAATAGAAGCCTTATAAACATTGAGAATGTCTATCATACAATGCCTCATAAGGGGCCATCTTAATACTTGAATAGTAGCTATTATTATAAGTGAACTCTGCCAAAGCTAAATTGTAGGACCCTAAAATTTTAGCCCTTGAAAATTAATTGATTTTGAGATTACTGCCCAGATAATGACTGGACCTAACGAGTTGTAGTGAGACATTACAAGTCATAATATGGCATCAGAGTCTCACTAGTGTATAGGTCCCGTATTTCTATTGTGACTAAGAATAGACCATCTGAGTCGTAATGTTTGAGTATTAGTCGCAGGGTATAATTCGTGGTCAGACTAGTGAGAGTGAATTCGGACAATGTCCAGGACAATAGCCATAGATATAAATAATTACGTATCCTCGCCAGTCATAGGGTGACTCGTAGTCGCTGGTGACATATTTTACATTTTATTTGGGGGTAGTTTAGACATTTCCCTCTTTTCCCCATTTGTGACCTACGACCTTAAAACCCTTTCTGGGACCTCATTATCATCCAAAACATAATCAAACACACTCTTAATATTTCTAAAATCTCCAAGTCAAGAACAATCTAGGGTTTCTCTGGGGTGATCATTGAGAGCTTTCAAGTTGTGGTTCCTCCTTATAATTATGATACATTTAGAAATATTTCTCCCTTTTAAATAGATGTTCATATGGATATCAATATGGGTTTTGATAAGGGTTGAGGATTTTTAAGTAACTATTATATGGATTGGATTCCAATGATTTTATATGCATTATTTATGCTTTATCAATGGTTGTAGGACTAATTGGGTGCATGGGTATGATAATTGGAAAGGGGGGCAAGACATTCCACCAGTTTGATGATTTAAATTTTAAAATTTGTTTTAGAAATTGTGTTACCTTAACCCACTTGCACAATTGGTTTTGAAATATGGTTAATCATATGTTTTAGGTTACTTACCAAAATTATTGCATTGCTTAAATGGTGAAACCGATGAAAATTGTTTTGAAGGCCTTGTTGGCCATGTTTTTAGTTTAAACTTAATTTAATAAATAAAGTGAGGCAAGGCATTCCCCAAAATTGATTTAATGAATAAAATGGGTCAAGTGATTCCTCTAAATTGACTTAATAAACAAAAGGTGCCAGGGAATTTCTCTAAATTGATTTAATAAATAAAAGGTGTCGAGGCATTTATTATGATGATGAAATTGCAAAGGCATAATTTTAAGCTTGCAAGTAAAAGTGGTATGAAGATACCAATGGTATCTGACTTAATGAATTGTCTTTTTTTAATGAACGGGACTTTTTAAATGTTTTAATTTAGTTTAAAATGCGTTGTGTAGCTAGGGCGTGAAGTTAGAGGTGCAAGGGAAATCGATAGTGTAAACTCACATTTGTCGACATGAGCATTGGTATTGATGGCTGTGTGCTTGTGTCACAATATGTATATATATGTATCGTAAATGGATGTAGGGTTAGGATATTACTTTATCCTTATGCTGAGTTATATGCTAGCATTGACCCCACTAACTATCTCCAAATGTTGTATCCCCACATGATGCAGGGAACAAAAACACTTTTGTTTCTCCACTGCAGTGATATATGGTTTTTGTATTATTCGTGAGTCAGCTTAATGTGGTGGGCCTCCTTTATATAGAAAGCATGTTAATTGTTGGTTTAGCTTATGTCATAGACTTCTTCCTTGTTTTTTTAAGCTATTGTTGGGGGCATGTCCCGACTTAAGGTGGTTCTTTGAATATTAATGACTTTGTAGATTAGTGTCGTTTGGATAGATGTTAAAGTTCTTAAATTTCTTTTTGAGCTAGTTGCTTAACTATCTTGTTATATGTTAGAAATTCATTTGTTGCTAGTTGTACTATGTTCTAGTTGGTTAGGGTAAATAGGGTAATCTTTGATCCTCGATGGAGATGAGATACCCATCATAGATAGGTCCTGGTTTGAGTCATCACACAAATGTTTCTCCCACCTAACTCCAAAGTCCATAACATATATATCAAGAATATCCTCCAAAGTTTGAAAAGTTTGATCTATTTAACAATCGTTTTAGAGATGGAAAGTTGTACTAAGGTAAACAATATTACCCAAATCCTCTTGAAAGGCCGTCTAGATGGTATAAGTAAACTCTGAGCCTCTATCTAAAATAATATACATGAGTACCCCATGGAGACAAACAATCACATGAATATAGATACAAATAAACTTCTCAGCATTGGATGACATCTAAATAGGGATGAAATAGGTTGATTTGATCAACCAATCCATAATGCCCCATATATTTGTAGAACTACAAAAATTTTAACGCAACCTAGTCACAAAGTACATAGTTATCCGCTACTACTTCCAGTCAAGAATGAGTAATCTTTGAAGCAAACCACTCGGTCTATAATTCTCAACATTCACCTAATAATAACATATTCAATGACCTACAAAATCAGCCACGTTCTTTTTTACATTTCCCTAACAATAAAGTTGTTTCAAATTACATGCATCATTGTCACACTTGGATGGATAGAGTATTTGGAACAATATGCATACTCTAAAATCAATTTGACTTATCTACTAGCTCTCGAGTCATAAATTTGGCATCTAATCCTTGAAAGTCCATCAGGATCAAGAGTTTCGTCCTAGCCTCACCACTCCGCACGTTATCTCAAATCAAACTCAAAATATCATCATAAAATTAATAAGATCTAATATTATCCATCAGGAAATATCTTGTATCAATAAATTCTAGAACACACACAAGATTCAAAATATCAAGCCTAACTATACGGTTAGCTAAGGACTGAACCTCCACGGCTAAAGGCCACTCTCGTGTTAAGCGATGAGATAAAATCCCATACTAGTAGACTTTTGGCTAACAAAATTGGCAATAATATTAGCCTTGTTGGATGATACAAAATAGTGAGGTCATAATCCTTAGGAAACTCAAGCCAATGTTGTAGCCACGTAGTAAGATCTCATTGAATAAAGAAGTATTAAGGCAATGATGGTTTGAGAAAATCTCTCAAGGAAATCCATAAAGTGATAAAGCCACAAATTAAATATACATACTACAACTTCCAACTCCAAATCATGGGTAGGTGATGTTAGGTGGATTTATGCACTAAGCATCATAATCTATGATTTGTAACCTTATTTTGAGGACTTCTTATGTGCATAATGAGTTGATATTTATATAATTGAGAATATAAATTCTAAAAAAGTTCTTATGATGTTTAAGCTATGTTAAAAATATGCTCGAAATAAAAATTATCACATAGATTTTGGACAAGAAGACTATTGTCACTACCTTAAGCAGTGTGTTGTTCTAGTTCATTTCCATGAATTTTGTAGTGTTAGATGCACTAGATCATTTTGTTTAATGTTATAAGAGGCCATGTGAGATTCTAATATTAATTTTTTAGAGGAAAGGTCTAATGATGATGGAAAATCATCCACGAAATGAGAAACTCAAACCTAAAAAGAAGGAGGAAACCTTGACAAAACCTGGAATTTCTGAGCATAAGGGTGTGCCACGACCTTGAACATCCAAGATAAGGGCGTAAAACACCCTTAGAAAAATACCTAAAGGTTGAAAAATAGTTATCATTCATGATAATGGTGTACCACGCCCCTTATCATGACAATGCACTAGCATGCCACACCCATGATATTAATCATTCATTTTTCATACTTTTGGTCTTTATAACTGATTCCTTAATTGTAATTCATTGTAATTCCATGAGTGCCTAAACACTCTCTTGTAGGGTTAATGCCATAAACATGAATGCTAAAGATTATATCTGAGTTGGTTTATATGTAATATCATGTTTCATTTTTCATATAAAATTGTTAAATATTCTACAGAATCCTAACCTTTAATATATGTCTATATTTCTATTGTGAGCCCGAAAGGAGGAAAAATAGATTAGAACATCGCATGTATGTAGTGGGATCTTAAATTTTCAAGGAAATAAAGCTACGATTTGCATTTATGATAGGAATAAATGTATTTGCCCCTTTTGATTCATATATGGGAACATATATAAATCTGTTTAACTTAGTTCTCACATCCTCGATCAATGATGTAGTTGTACGGCTAAGTTAGATGATTAGAGTCTTAAAAAACATAGTCATGTTATCATCCTCGTGAATCAGTATACGTGATAATTAACTAAACTGCCAATATTGTATAGGTAGGTAAGATGATGCATATTTTATTTATCCTATATTCTTCCCCATTATTATCTTCAAACATGTTATAATCCCAAATTATGATAGTTAGTTTAAGTATTCATATCTCAACCATTATTGGTTACTCTTGCATTTCTTTAATATTCACAGTTGTACTAGAATAAGATTATTGCTAGCACAATTCCCTTTGTGATATATAATTAGCTTTTAAAGGCCACTTTACTACTTGGGTGACCACGTAGACTTATGTGCGCACTAGGACGCAATAAGTTTTTGGCGCCAGTTCTGAGACTTAAAAATTGAAAACTATCTAACTTTTAGTTTTTCTATTTGGATTCATAAGTTCTAACAACTTGATCCTAACTTCTGAATTCATAGTTACTGGTCTAAAACATCAGTAAGTTAGCAAGGAAACCGGATTTGGTTGACCTATATCCTGAACCTGAATGACATTTATATTATCTATGTGGAGATATAACACTTCTCTATTGGATACCTCAAATTCATTAGGTAGAATCTATTCCTACATCAATGTATGACGATCCTCCAACTCGAAGGACAGTATGCAAAGTGGCAATCACATTTACAACCAATGTTTCCTTCGCTACCAGCATACCAAAACCTAGAGGTATATTAGAGCTTTAATAGAATTTGGTGCAATTACTGCACAATAGTGGGAAATTCATTGGCTTGTAACATGAGGATCCATAGGTCTATTTGTAGAATTTCTTGGCGATCAGTGACACCTTCATTTCCACTAGAGTCTCCAGTGACTATGTAAGGTTTACTCTTTTCCCCTTCTCAATTTTAGAGGAAGCAGAGAAATGGTTGAAGGCATAAACTTCAAGTTCTATCTCTACATTTGATAATAGAGAAAATAAGTTCCTAGTCTAATTTTTCTCGTCTGGCAACACTTCAAGCTTATGTAGTGAGGATTTATATTTTAAGAAAAAGTTTGATGAGAAAATAGATCATTCTTGGGATAGGTTCAAATCTCTTCTAAGAGACTGCCCACTTTACAAATAGACAAGTAATGTATTGGCTCACACTTTTGTTGAAGACCTTGACCATAACACAAGAATTTTGTTAGATTCAGTTGGAGGTGGTCAAGATTTGCATATAAATTAGGATGAGATTTATCCCTTATAAATCGAATTACACAAGGTAATCCTAATTAGCATAGTAATTTTTCCAGAAGTGCGTTGAAAAACCCTGAAAGTATGATTGAGTTAGATATCGTTACAACTTTGGCTACTCAATTTTCAGCCTTGCAAAACCAAATGGTGATGCAATTCAGTAATTTACGTGTGAACCAACCTCAGGCTCAGGTAAATATAGTTTAACAAACCCCATCTTGTTGTGATTTTGTTTTTTGTATTAGTGGCAACTCTATAGACATATGTGGAGAAAATTTTAAATTAGTGAACTTTGTGGGCAATGCACATAAGTAAAATTCAAATATGGTAATGCCTACAACCACAAGTACAGAGTCAACCCAACTACTTATGTGAAAATAAACAATAAAAATACTTTGAAAAAGATCTTGGCAAATCAAGAATAAATGGCCGCAAAGATTAAAAACTAACAACTTTCCTAGAAAAACATAGGCATTCATTTGGGTCAATTAGCTCAGGCTTAGAATACCAGAACTCAAGGGGATTTGCCTAGTTGTACAAAGAATTTGAAGTAGGTAATGCCAATCATCTTAAGGAGTGGTAAAGATCTAATTGATAGAACTCCCCAGAAAAATCAGTAGGAACAGGTAGAGTTAGTCCTAAAGTAGTTAGAAGAGAAACAAGTTGCAGCTAAATATGCTAAAATTTAAGGAAAGTGTGGGTACCCTAAAACTAAGAGTGGTTAAGCATGTACAAGAGGGGCCACCACCACCATTCACCTAAAAGTTTAAAAAGGATATTGAGGATTTATTTCTTAAGAAGTTCTTTGACATGTTCAGAGAACTTCTTATTAGTCTTCCATTATTAGATATTTTGTAAGGTGTGCATAGTACTCTAAGTACTCAAAGGATGTGGTGACCAATAAGACAAAGATATATGACATTTAAATGGTGGAACTGATAGAGAAATGCAATTTTATTATGATGAGGAAGATACCAAACAAGTTGAAGAATCCATGGAGCTTCACCCTCCCCATAAAATTGATGATAATAATGTGGTCAATTCTTTGATTTTTTTAGGGAATAGAATTAATTTGATTCCCTCTTCAATGTTTAACACTCTTGGTTTGGGGAAGCTGAGGCTATGTTCCGCAGTGATCCAAATGGTGTATAGAACAATAGTGCATCCCAAAGAAATTATTTAAGACATCCTCATTAAGGTTGGTAAGTATATTATATCTATTAATTTTATTATTCTTGATTATGATTTAGATGACAAGGTGCCAATCATATTGGGATGTCCATTCTTGACTATGAGATGAGAGCACTAATCAATGTTAGAGAGGGCACTATAAAAATGAAAGTGGATGATGAAGAGTTGGTTGTCAACACATATAAATAACTAAATCCACCTTTAAACTATAATTATTTGTGAATTATCATAGTTATGGTAGTATATGAGTGTGAGGTGGAGTGGAAAATACCAATGACCTCTCCAATCTATCTCATAGAGTTGGCCAAGCCACCACTTAAGCTCGAAGTTAAAAAATAAAAAGATGAGCCTGTAAAGGCTATCATTGGAAAAGATGTAGACCTTGAGATTACACACTTAAGAGGTTACAAGAGACTTCGAAGAAGGACTTCGAGTAAGAGGAAGAGGATAAAGGAATACAGTTGATGTATTGATATAGATCGTGCCAAGACACTAAATCGGGCGCTGCTTGTGAGTCTACCTAAGTTAAGGTTGGTACTTCATTTTTTATTTTATTTTTATTTTTATTTTTTTTGTTTATGTTGAGACACAGGTTGAAGAAAAGTTTGAGTACAAAAAACTAAGTTATGAACCATGGCAAAGACTGGTAGTGCTGTCTATCAGACCATTTTGATGATTAAGATGCTGCTAGCAAGGTCTAGAGGCATCAGGGAGTATTTCTATACTAAATTTAGAATTATACTTTAGAGACAAAGTATCTTTTAAGTGTGGGGTGGGTAATCTTCCAATGGTTTAGGGTGAAGTGCTGCAATCACATATATTTTTATTTTTTACTAGTTTTTGACTAAAATGAAAAATTACAAAAATATTTTATCTTAGTTTCTTTTAGTTTTTGTTGTTGTCAATCTAGTAGGGGAAAACATCACCCACCCCTTGTTTTTTGTTTTTAGTTCATTTTTGAGGGGGCAAATTTGAACCCAATGTCCCTTTTATAATTTTTAATAGTAAATTTTAAAATTTATGTGTCAGGAATAAGTTAGACACTTTTTCTATTTTCTATGTATTCTTACATGATGCAAGTGCATTTAATTTTAAAAAGCATGTTGATTGTGTTTAATGACTACTTTTGTGGCACTTAGGCTCATTTCTATGACTTTTGTGCGATGTTGACTTATTCTGAATTCTTGCTATTGCATGATTGAGAGTCTACACTAATCCTACTCGAGTTAAGCATATTCCTGTGTGATTAAGATTTCTTGTATATTATTTATTGCTTATTCATGTCTAGAACTTTCGTGGTGTGTGTGCGAATAAAATAAGTAATATGGGTATATTAGATCATTCAGACATTTCTTTTATACCATATGTTCATGCTCTCTTTGCCTACCATTGTTGCATAATATTTCTTATCCTAATTAAGCCTTTAGCATGTTCTTTGAGAGTCTTATATATTTCCTATTCCCTTTAGTTGATTGACTATAATTTTATTCAAAGCTTCTAAGATCTTTAGTTCAAAAATTTAGTGGTGAGAAGTGTAAAATTTAAGAAGGAAAAAGGTGAAAGCGAAGCCCCAAAACATTAGCTATTGGTGTGAAAAGTTTTTGTTACAGTTAGGAGTGAGGTAATGAAAAAATAATTATGCAAAATTAAATCATGTGTTGATATATAATACTCCCTCCTTAATATTTGTTAAAGATCTTACAGATATGGGGAAAAACAAAAGAGAAGTGTGAATGTAGAGGTGGTGAAATTTTGATTGTTTAGAAAGGATCTTAATGTATAGCTTGATGTATTAAAGCTTTTAGGGAAGATAGTTACTATTACTGGATAAAATATTTCCTACCCATCCCTTAGCCTACATTACAACCCTTAACATCCTATTTGATCTTGAGCCTTAATATTCTGAGATAAGTGGAGTACTACAGTAAGGTCAAGCCTATAATTCATCTTGTGTGACATGAGAATTCTTTGTTAGAGTGAGAAAAATCTGATTCTCATACCCTTTCTTATCATCATTTTCATTCTCATGAGTGAATATGGGTAACTCTCTTGTGTAAAGTTACATATTAGGTGATATTTAGGTGATTTATATGATCTATTTGATTGAGTACTATGAAAGAGTTTTCCAACTTGGTGGAGTCAATTCTGGAGGTTAGAATGTTTTGAAGTAGTCTCATGAGTTTTAATTGTAATAAGACATGTTTTATGTGGAACTTACTATTCATATAGTAGTGGTAGCTTTAGCTTGAGTGTCTTTCTTGTAGTAATAATTTTGTAGTATTCCTTATATGGCACTTAATGTAAAGAGCTGTTTGAGAACTAACAAGGATTTAAGTGTAGGGTGATAATCATAGGTCGATTTATGCACCTAACGGTCATAATCTATGCTTGTGTAGCCTTGTTTTGAGGACTTCTTATGTGAGAAATGATTTGATATTCATATAATTAAGCATTTAAGTGTTAAACTAAGTATTTATAAATTTTAAGGTGTGTTCAAAACAAGTTCGGAATCAAAATTAACACCAACAATTTAGATGAGAAAACTAGTGTTACTAGCTTGAGCTATGTGTTATTCGAGTTCATGTCCATGAATTCTATTATGTTAGATTCACTAATTCGTGGTGTTTAATTTATAAGAGGCCATGTGAGATGTTAATAGGGATGTTTGGGAGAAAGCAAGGTCTAATTACGATGGACAACCACCCACGAAGTATAGAACTTAAAGCCAAATGGGAGGAAACCATTATGAAATCTAGAATTTTTAAGCATAAGGGCATGGCACGCCCTTCAACCTCAAAGATAAAGGCGTTCAATACCCTTAGACACAAACCAATAGGATTCAAAATAGTGATGATACATGATAAGGGAATGCCACATCCCTTATCACGACAGTGCAGTAGTATGCCGCACCCATGTTTTAAAAATGGGCTAGTTGCTTCCCTCTAGAAATAGGACACTTGGAACTTCTCATAAACACCTTGGGTAACCTTTGCAGCTGAAAATACGCTGAACTTCTTAATTTAGATTCATAGTAAATCCATGAGTTGATAAACACCCTCTTTTAGGGTCTAGTAAAAGAACATGAGTACTTAAGAATATATTTGAGTTGGTTAATGTTTATTATCATGTTTGGTTGTTCATATATCCTTGTTATATTATTTTACTGATTCGAAACCCTTAGGATAAATCTTTATTTCTATTGTGATCCGAAATTAGGAACATTAGATTAGAATGTGATGTATGGAGTACGATCTTAAATATTCAAGGAATTAAAGTTAAGATTTGCATTTAGGATAGGAATATACCTAATTCGCCCCATTTAGTTAATAAACAGAATGAAATATAATTGTGTTTAACTTACTGATCACATCCTTGCTCAACGATGTAGTTGTGGGGATAAGTTAATAGATTACTATAGGACCGTAAGACCATAGTCATGTTATCAAATCATAAATTAACAACCAACATAATTAACTAAACCATAGATGTTGTATAGCTAAGTAAGATTGTCCGTAGTATCTTGACCCTGAATTTTTCCCCATTATTGTCTCCAACATGCTATAATTCTAATTTTGTTAAGGTTATTTTTAAGTTTTCAAATTTCAAACGTTATTGATCACTCTTGTACTTTTTTAATCATCATAGTTGTACTAGAATTAGATTGATTCTCAACACAAGTCCCTGTGGGATAAATAGTCGGCTTTTAAAGGCCACTTTACTATTTGGGCGACCACATATAATTGTGTGTGCGCTAGGATGCAATAGTCGGGAAATTCCTCTCATAAGGCTTTAATTGATGAGAGGAATAAGGAATCAGTTTACCCTCCTACATCAACACCGTACCTAAACCAACACCATAAGCATCATAAAGCATTGTTAACCCACACCCTCACTGGAAAAGTAAAGATAGGAGCAAAATTCAATAATTTTCTGAGCTTTTGGAAGCTTTTCTCACACGTATAGGACCATTGAAAACTTCCTTTTCGTGAGTCAAATTTGTCAATGGATCCAAAATAGATTAGAAACCCTCGACAAGATGCTAATAATAACCTGCCAAACAAACAAAACTCAAAATCTAAATAGGAGAAGTCTGTCTAGTCCATCCACGAATCACTGCTATCTAGGCCGGATCAACTATAATACCATCTTTACTTATCATATGACCCAGATAGAGATAGAATCCAACAAAAATTTTCTCTTAGAAAACATAACATACAATTTCTCAGAACACAAACTCTAAACTACAATCCCCAAATGCTTCACATGATCAATCTCACTCTTGGAATAAGTTAAGATGTCATCTATAAATAAAATCACTAAGGAGTTAAGATATATTTAAAACACTACGTTCATCAACTCCATGAACATTGCTAGGGAATCGGTCAATCCAAAATACATGACCAAAAACTCATAATAACTGTATCAAGTACAAAAATCCATCTTTGGAATATCCAAAGCCTTAATCTTCAATTGGTGATACCAGACAAATCTATAGAAAAAACATCCACGAACTCGTGAACAACCCTAATAGAATCCATAGGGGGCTGCGAGGCAATACTAGTATCATGTATATAAGGTAAATAAGATAAAACCCTTCCCTATTTTTGACAATCACTCATATAAGATATATCACACTTCAAAGTTGAATTAAGCATACATTTCTAAGATAACCTTAGCACATCCGGAATAGCTATGGTCATGGTCCTTGAATTATAGTCCAAAATAACATGATAAGGAGCTAACCAATCCATTCCCAAGCAAATACTCAAATCAATTATATCTATGACAATCAAGTTTATCCAAGTATTGCAACACATAATGGTAAGCACACAAGATCGGTACACCCAATCCACCACTAAAGAGTCTTCTAAAGGGGTAGAAACATGAGGAGGCATAACATGAGTCTCACACATGTAAGATAAAAATTTGATACAAAATATGTAGACACATAGGAGAAAGATAACCCATGGTAAAATAACATAAAAGTATATTTGTAGAACATTAGGATAATACCTATAATAACAGTATCGGAGGACTCTACTTTGGGGTTAGCAGGTATAGCATAGAACTGGCCATGCCTACTCTCAGACTGAATAAACCCACAACCTTCACCATGAGCACATCTACCTCTACCTCGATCACCTCTACCAGAACTCCTACCACTCTGTAAATAACTCATCACTATCGATATAGGGTAGGTTTAATAATACACCAAGGAAAATACTTATCCATATGGACAAATACATTATATTCACAATATCCTCTACTATTTAAATCAACTTGAGGAGGTGAAACTGGACTAGAACGGCCACCTTAACCCGATGCCTAGCTACTTAAAGTCATTGAACCTAAAGGTCTACCACCTAAAACCTACAAATTCACCTGAACCAACTTACCATGATAACAAAAAGAACCTTTACTCATGAAATTTCTACCTCGGGAGGCATTTCTACTAAACTCTCCATGATGATGCACCTTTTTAGTATCTCCTTAAGAAATTTAGATAATAGACTCAGTTATCTCAGCATGCTCGATAATACTCTTAAAAGAATCCCTAAAAATACCATTTGGTATATATCCAATTAATCACTACCATCTAACCTTTGTATAAATTTTTGAATCATCTCAGATTAAGTGGAGATGCAGTAGCTGAATACCAAGTTAAGGTGTGTAAACAAGCCTCATAATCAACAATAATTATAGAACCCTACTCGAAGTGATTAAATTGATCATTCAACTAATCTATTATAATATACAAGACAAATCTCTCTATAAAGGCCTCAAAAAACTGAATCCAAGACATAGAAAGAGAACCCAAAGGTATACAACAAGCAAACAACCTCCATCAATCCCTAGCCACATCCATCAACTAATAAGCAGTATAAGAAACTCCATAAGACTTAAGGAATCAAATTTTATGTAACTTCTCTTAGAAATCAATAAAAAATTTATAGGCATAATCGCTAACAATTCAACTATACCTGGGAAAATAAGACTCTCAAACCTCTTTTGATCATTACAAGACATAATTACACCTATAAAAACTAAAGAAATAGTAATTCTAACTGGTAAGGAATTTGTAAGTAGTGTGCCATAGATGTTGGTTACACCCCAAAAGTAGGAATACCATAAGCAGATGCCATCACTGATTGTGGAACATCACTTAAAGTTAGAGGAATATTAGGTATACTCATAGGAACACCCTCTAAGAGACTTAAGAGGTGAACTAAAAAACTCTGAAGTATTTGGTTATCAACTAAACTCTTTAGGACGTTGTTGTCTCCATATAACCCATCTGATAAATATTCTTGAGATACAAAATCTTAGGCTCGGTAGAAGCATTCCAAAAACATTTTCTAGCTAAGGAAACTCCTCATTACTATCCTCTACCTCTGGGATCTTCGAAAACCCTTTCTTTTTCCTATAGTCTATGTTTTTTCTTAAATACTTGCACAACATCCCCTAGACTTTAGAGATCTAGTATTCACCATCTAAGTATCAATAAGTGAAACATATCTTAATACTTTGGGTAAGCACAACTCATAGACTATAAGTTTTAAATAGAAAATTTATTCCTAAAGACAGTTTACCACCTCTAAAAGATAAATACGGACATCTACGTACTGGTACATAAGACTCTATTAGATATCCTAATTTTACACTTATGAGATTGATGAACCTAGCAATCTCATACCAATTTTTCATGATGATATCACCCAAACTACACCTCATAAATAGTATAACATGGTCTCTATAAAATATAGAGCCCAACAAAGGTTGGGTTCAAACCCATAGAAATAGAACAAAAATAAATCACAAGCTTTTTGATGCAATTGGAAATTGTAATAAGTAAATCAGGGTATTTGTAACAATCATTCATAACAGCACCTATTGATGGGAAATAGGGATGTTATTAACATGAGACAATCACTAGGATTGTGTCCCTCCCCGACTTCTTAACTTTTCAAAATTATCATGTTTGTCAAAATGTCTCAATGCCTTGTATGTGTAATATAACAAGTTATTTTCACCAACCGTTTCTCAAGACTATTTGGTGAAATTTACTCATCACCTATTGCTATCAAAGTGTTTCATACTAACCCTTGTCCTAAATCCCAAATTAACTATCGCCTCTCACTCTCAAGTAAATTAGATGAAGGTTCATAGCTTTAAATTACCATTGTGTTCTTTTTTTCCTAATATGAACTTGTCTCTTAAGTTAATATCGAATACAAGTAGGTTCCTAATGTATGAAGCTATCAATAAATAGATCAATACGAAGAAAATCATAAGACATAGAAGAACATTAATCAAGAAAGACTTTGCACTTTCTCAACTTTGTTATTCCATCAGGGTTTCCACAACTGTTGTTAAGAGGCTTAGCTTCTTATGTTTACAAGAACACCCATGTAATTCATGATTGAAAGTATATAAATAATCTATCAAAGAATTAAGAATGAAAACCAAAATCTTAACTTTATATGAAACCCTAAAAATCAAGAACAAGAATCCCAAGATTAAAAGTGCATCTTAGAAATTAAAAGTATGTAGTAAATATGTAAAGTACGTAAGTTAAAAGCAAAATATCAATAGGGTATTTATAGTTATATAATAAAATGTAGTTATCCTATCAAAAATAAAGTAGGAAAATATGATCGGCACCTACCTTCGACCATACATATGAGTTGTAGTTAGTACCTATAGGCCTTAGGTGGGTTTGTAGGTCTCAGTGAAGCCAGCAGCTTTTAGAACCCCAACTTATGAGGGGTACCTATGGGACATTTGTAGGCCATGTTCAGTGACTCAAATTTGGGGATAATATTTATGTCAGGCTGAAGAGGTGAACTTCAATATTCTAAAAGACTCCATTTAATGTTATGGATATATATTAATAATTTTTATTATTTCTTAGACTTTGGTTTTGTCTATGGTTAAGGGAATGTCTCGAGTGAATGTTCTTTGTTTTTTCTAGAAGCTTTGTATGACTATTATAGGCATGGGTGGTGTCAGTATTGGTGTCAGCCTTGGCATTGATATTAGTAATGGGCTGACACTAGTTGGATGTTTTGTTGGATAGGTTATGTTATGCATACCATGAATGTGGAGGGTGTGGAGCTTGCCGCCTATCAACTAAAGGATGTGGGATACCAATGGTATGAGAAATAAGATCAGGAAAGGGGTAATGATGTTAAGTAATCTCTATGGGAGTATTTTTCTAATGCATTTATAGACTATTTCTTTATGTAGAAATTGAGGGAAGCAAAAGAGAAAGAATTCTTTAATATTCAGTAAGTTAAGATCTCTTTCTATGAGTATGCCTTAAAGTTTCACCAGTTGTCTCAGTATGCTCTGATGATAGTTTTTAGCATGAGGGATAGAATGAGGAAGTTCTTTTATGAGTTTTCCAGAGAGTTGATATTGTAGAGTAAGGTAGCCTTATTAATCAAGGACATGGATATCTCAAAGTTTTTATGTACATGCAACAAGTAGAAAAATAGAAGAAGAAGCAGGCTGAAATAAGGAAGAGGTAGGAAAAAAAGTATAGGTTCTTTAAGCAGAGTGGTAGTCAACAATAGGATGGAAAACATAGTTGAAAGTTGCCCAAAAAAAAGTGGGGCAATTCTAGGTCTTACTCAATGGCTTGTACTCCCTACACAAAGCCATTGAGTGATAGACACTTCCATAGAGGTTATAACTTAGGGTACAAGGTGACTAATCTTAGGCAAGTCGAGCCTAGTTAGCTCCATCATATCCTTTGTATAGGTTTTATAGTAGATTACATTAGGGTTTCTTTAATGAAGGGATAGGTGCTTCAACTGTGGTCAGGCAGGGCATATGCTTCAAAACTATCCTGTTAGTAAGGTTTCTTCAAGGGTAAATAATGTTCTAGTTTCCTAATCATCAGCTCCGACACCAAAGGTTACACCATTTAGTTTCGGCATAGGTTGAGAATATCTTTATGCTCTCACTACTTGACATGAGTCTGAGGCATCGCCTAATGTTGTGACTAGTATGTTTAAAGTGTTTTCTTGAGATGTATACAATTTACTTGATATAGGGTCCACTCTCTCTTATGTGACCCCATTTATTGCTGTGAATTTTGGTTTTGCTCTTAAGGTTATTTCAAACCATTTTTATGTTTCAACCCCGATAAGTTACCATGTGATTGCTAGAAGAGTCTAAAGGGTGTGTGGTATCTTATGGTAGTAAAGATATTATGGTTGATTTATTTGAATTGGATATGGTTGATTTTGATGTCATAAATGGGATGGATTAGTTGCACTTATGCTATGCTTCTCTAAACTATCAGACCCATACGATTGTCTTTAAATTCCTTAATCTATAGATTATTGAGTAGGATGGTTGTTCCCTAGATCCTAAAAGGAAGTTCATATCATATCATAGAGCCTGGATCTCAAAGAGGTGTCTGTATAATCTTGTCTGGGTTAAAGATTCTAACTCAGATGGTTTTTTCTTGCATTCCATCCCAGTGGGGAATGAATTTCCTTAGATCTTCCCTAATGACCTTCTTGGTGCTTCTTCCTATTAGGAGATTGAGTTTGGATTGATCTCATTCTAGATACTCTTCCAATCACTATTCCTCCATATAGAATTACTCCAGCTGAGTTGAAGTAGCTTAAGGAGAAATTCAAGTATCTTTTACATAAGGGTTTCATCCATCCTAGTATATCCCCGTAAGGTGCACTGGTGTTATACATATGAAACAAAAATTGTTTTCTTCAAATGTGTATTGAAATATTGATAGTTGAATAAGGTGATGACAAATAATAAGTAACCTCTTCCAAGGATAGATGATTTGATTGATCAGTTGCAGGGTGATATGTTTGACTCAAAGATTATCCTTTGATCCAGGTATCACTAATTAAATATTAGGGAGGTAGATATTCATAAGACTTCCTTCCAAACTTGGTATAGACATTTTGAGTTCTTGGTAGTGTCATTTGGTGTGACTAATGCCCCTGTGATATTCATGGATTTTATAAATAAGGTCTTCCATCAGTTTATGGATTTGGCTGTCATTGTTTTTGTTGATGAGATTTTTGCGTACTCTAAGAGTAAGGTGGATCATGCCGATCACTACTGTATTATGTTGTAGGCCCTGATAGAGCAATAGTTGTATGCCAAGTTTTTGAAATTTGAATTCTAGTTGAATGCTATCTCTTTCTTGGTCATATCATCTCTACTGAAGGGATCATGCCAGATTCACAAAAGGTAGCAGTGGTGAAGATATGTCCTAGACCCACGACTCCAACTAACACTCAGAGCGTTTTGTGTTTGGCTGGCTACTATAGGAGGTTTGTGGAGAGTTTTTTTTCTATAGATTCCCAATTAACTAAGTTGATCCAAAAGAAGATAAGGTTCTAGTTGTTGGATGCTTGTAAGGTTATTTAGAGAAGCTGAAGGATAAGCTAGATGAAGGATAAGCTAACTTCGGCTTTGATTTTAACTTTTCCTGAAGGCACTAATGTGTTTGTGTTCTACTGTGATACATCCCATGTGAGACTTGGATGTGTTCTGATCTATCATGGCAAGGTGATATATTATTCTTCTAGATAGCTAAAGATACATGAGAGGAATTATTTGACTCATTACTTAAAACTGTTAGTAGTGGTTTTTGCATTGTAAATTTGGAATCATAATTTGCATCGAGTGCATGTGGATATGTTTTCTAATCATAAGATCCTGCAGTATGTGTTTACTCAGAAAGAGCTTAACCTTGGGCAAATGAGATGACCGAAGCTGCTCAAGGATTATCACATGAGTCTTCACTACCATCCAGGTAAAGCTAATAGGTTATTCATAGGATTATAACTCATGTGGATAATAAGTAGCGAGATTTGGTGAAGTACATTCACTGTCTGGCAAACCTTGAAGTACATCCTTTAGACTTAGAGAGTAGTAATGTATGGGTGCATGAAGTGGTCCAGTCATCTCTTATTGCTGAGATCAAGGAAAAGTAGATATTAGATCCTATCTTGATAAAAATGAAGGGTAATTTAGATAGGTAGAATGTCATTGCCTTCGAGAATAGTGGTGATGGTACTTTGTGGTACCAATAGAGGTTATGCGTTCCTGATATAGATGGTTTGCGCGAGAGGATCTAGGTTGAGGAACATGAGTTATTCTATGATGTTCATCCTGGTTTGAAAAAAAAATATCATGAACTTAAGGAGATGTATTGGTCGAACAATAATTAAAAAGGCATGGCTAATTTTATGGCCAAGTGCATAGTATGTGTAAGACCCCACATTTTTAAGATAGTCCTTGAACCATCGTTCCTACCTGTATAAGTTATAATCCAAAATAATTCTTATATGAGAATGAGTTTCATGATCTTTATCCTCGTATTTGATTTGTTTTTGAGGTGAAAAATATTCATGAGAATCACTTAGAACAAAGTTAAGCTAAGTGCCTTTGTTTCATAGAAAATTTGATATTCAATTCTACAAGGGTCTACTTTAAATGTCTATAACTTTTTATGTACGTAGAATTTTGCATCTAAGACCTACTAAATTATAAATAATTGAATTAGCTTTCCAATGATACTAATTTGGACTTAATTCGATACTCGGGCGAAAAATTATAGTCATTTTTGTAAGAGAAGCAATAGCTGAGTACGATTCGCATGTAATACATAATCCAATTTAGCACTCCAGAGAATGCGACAGATGCTCCATTTTACCCCTGAGGTTTCCATCTTTTAGTTACATTTTTCCAAGGGAATTTCAGTCCTTGTCCCTCACCCAAAACTATCCATAACACATAATTTCAGCCCCCAAAAGAATTAGATACATTATTATTCAACCTTTTCTCTCAAAGATAACCTTAGCCCCCCCTCCAAAAACCCAATAACTTGATAAAATTCTTTTTAACAAAAGCAAGAACCCAAGATTCCTAATTCAATAAATTTAAGAAGAAGCTTCATGAACACCATTAGAGATTCAAAGTGCAAGTTGTTACATCCAATTAATAAAATAAGGTATGTGGGGTTATGAACAAGGATACTCCTTTCATCCTTTTGCTTAAAGCTATACATGATTTGCTGTATAGGTATTATACCCAATTGTCATTATTTGATGTTTATAAAGTTACAAGTGATTTGGTGTAGAATTGCATCTCTATTTTAACATGTCCATATATCTGGCTTGGTTTTACATACATTGAGAACTGAATTTCATTGTCTTGACTAGATTTTTAAAGAAATTTCAAGATTTTGATTATCAAGCATGAACCTTGTGATGTTTATATCATGATTCTCATATGTTCGATTTTAAGTTATATGTATTTTCAAGTGGAATGAGCCAATACATATTTTGAATATTATGATCTTCATAGCAAATCCCTACGTGTTAATTAATTCATGTAGCCATGGCATTTTCGAATGGTTGCTCATTCCTATGCACAAGTTTAGGGTCTTCACATGTTTGATGAAATTCCCGCATCATGTTCAATAAATTTCAAGATGAATCCCCAAGTTATGAATTTTTCCATTTAAATCTATTGTTCCCTTATATTTAATACATTGTTATGTTCAATCTATGATCCTTACATGTTTTGATGAAACTCCCATGTCCTATTCTAAATGAATTTCATGTAAATCCCCCAATTCATGATCTTAGTAATGTAATCTAGCTATGCTCCCATGTTTTAGACATTCCCATGTTCAATATCATGATTCCCAAGTGTTTGATTAAATTCCCTAAAGATTTGGTTTTGAATATTGACTACTTATTAGGTCCCAAAGCTTTAGTATGTCTTTTTGTTATTGCTATAGAGTCTTGGGGGATATGAATATCCAAAATTTAGTTGTTTACATAGTTTCAGTATTTTCAGAATTATTTTAGATAATCCATGAGTCTTGTTATCTAGTTAATCATCATAATTAGTTTAAAGGTTAATAATTTCCATAGAATATGTAAGTACTTTTATTTTCAGAATACCATGACATGAGCTTATCAGTTATTAGTTATTAGTGCATGCAAAAGTTAGTATTTTAATGTCTTTCAGTTGGGAGCGCGAGGTAGCACTGAAGTAATATAGGGATGACATTTTCGCCGCTAGTTAGGCAGAATCATTATTAGTAGTCCTTGTGTTCCAGACCTACGTTGCTAGTATAGGATGAGGAGTCACCCATGAGTTTAGGATTAACTACCTCCTAGGGTCACCCGTCTGATTAGGATTGACTTTGCCCAAGTGTCACTTGTCAGTTTAGTCTTGACATCCTAGTTGTTCAGTAGCTTAGTGGATTCATGCAACCATGTGTTAGTCCCTGGAGCATGGTACTGACACCCTTCCAATTGGGGTTACAAGTTGGATTCGAATTAGCTCAGATTGGGGTATGTTGGTTTGATGATACCTCCCACAACCTCAGTACAATATTCAGTATATTCTCAGTTAAGGTTTACTTGACCATAGCATACAGACTCTCAGTTATTCAGTTATTAGATTTTAGTATTTTAGTTTACATATTATTTTGAAAACATTCTTATGCTTTGTCTTGCATTCTCAGATATTAAAGTTTTCTCACATTCATCTCAGTTTTCTCATGTTGTTTAGGTAGTCATTAGCTCAAATGCATAACATTCCACAGTTTAAGTCCAATTATACAGACTAAGTACAGTTCAGTCTTACATAACCAGTATTCAGCAATCAGTCATTCAGTTCAACAAATAATTTTATTACATGTTACATTTCATTTTTTATGTTTATCTATCTGGGCACAGTATGATTATATATTTAGATCCTGAAGTTATGTCAGTTTCCATCATGTAGTTTCAGACCTAGAATTCATATAGTATACATGTTTTAGTGTATCCTAGCTACATTCCTAATTATTTTATAAAAGTAAATATTTTAAGAAAACTAAGTGTAGTGATTCACCATCTTATGAGACTATGTTTGTTGCTCATGCATTTTAGATATTTTAGCTTTCAATTTATTTTAGTCTCTTTGTGAGTCTAATTACACCAAGTGATGCATATTTTAAGATTTTGTATGAAACTAGTTTTACTTATTACATTCACCCCTGCTTACTCTGTACATTCCATAAGTACTAATCCATATATTCATCTGTGTGGATACGTTATATCATAATGTAGGTACCATTTGTAACCCGTACATCATGATCCGACAGTTGCAGTTTATATCTTTAAAGTGATGAGTTCTCTTATTTTGAGGATTCTAGTCAGACATTGTTTATTTACTTTATTGTAATCATTCTTATGTATTGATTAGTAGTAGTTGCATTTCCTAGCTATCTATAGTCATTAGAGTAGAGGCTTCATTGATGTCAGTCAGAGTCAATCATGTAAGTTTTCGGTCTTTAGTTTTATCAAAATATAAAATTAAATCAATATTATATTTCTTTTCTAGATTTCATCATGATTTTGTTTCCACACAGCATAACTTGTTATCTATTGTGTTATAATTCAGTTGCTTAACAGTATGCCAGTTCATGGGTTAGCTTGGGATCACTTGTGGTTCGTAGCATAGTGATATCCCCAGTGTACTCTAGGAGCATTACAGTGTGCCAACAAATGAAAGTTGAGCACATGAGTCCTGGGGGATTGTGTTAAGAAATTGATATTCCTGAATGGAAGTTGGAAGTGATGAACATGGATTTCATTAGTGGTCTCCCTCAGTCTAGAAATTAATTTGATTCTATTTTGGTCATTGTGGATAGGATGGAAAAGTCATCTTACTTTTTGCCCATAAGGACTAACCTCTCGACTGAGGATTATGCAAGGTTGTACCTCTAATAGATTGTGAAGTTGCACAGGGTACCAATTTTCATTATCTTTGATCATAGTACACAGTTTTGATCACATTTTTGGTGATTATTTTAAAAAGTGTTCGGGCCTAAGGTTAGTTTTAATGCTGCTTTTCACATGCAGTTGGATGGGCAAAAAGAAAGAATAATTCAGCTATTGGAGGATATGTTTCATGCTTGCGTGATTGACTATGGTGGTAGTTAAGCAGTTTCTTCTTAAAGAGTTTGCCTATAATAATAGCTAACATTCTAGCATTAGGATGGCTCAGTTTAAAGCCTTGTATAGTAGAAGATGTAGATCCTCTATTGGGTGGTTTGAGGTTAGAAAGAAAGATATGTTTGGCCCAAATTTAGTTCACCAAGCTATCGAGAAGGTGATGCTGATTTTTTATAGACTTAAGGCTATCCAAAGTCACCAATAGTCCTATGCAGATATGAGGTAAAGGATTTGGAGTTTGAGGTTGGTGATAGGGTATTCCTAAAGATGTCATCCATAAAGGGAGTTATACGGTTTAGGAAGAATGGGAAGCTCAGTCCCTAGTAAGTTTGTTCGTACTTAGGTTTTTGAATGGATGAAAATATTGTATATGGGTTGGAATTTCCTTCAAGCTTGAGCACCATTAACCCGTTATTCCATGTTTCTATATTAAGGAAGTGTATTGGTGATCCATAACAAATTGTGATTATTAAGGATATTCATATTTTATATTCCCTATATTATGATGAGATCTCGGAAGAGATCTTGGATCGTTAGCTATAGACCAAGGATGTGGCCTCAGTAAAGGTTCTATAGAGGAACCACAAGGTGGAAGATGCAATATGTGAAGCTAAGAGGACATGAAGCCTAAGTGCCTGTTCCTATTTTTTGCTCAGGAAATTCATGTGGAAGGTATATGTTCTTTATAATATTTTTATTTTAAAACTTTTTTATAGGAAAGATTAATTTCTTGAATTTTTGTATCTAACCTAGTTAAAGGCCAGAATTGAGGTGTCGAGGTGTAAATCATGCTTGTACTACCTTGTTCTATCATTCGAGCATGAATGATCCATGTGGGGAATAATTCAAGGATGAATGATCCAGAATTGAGGTGTCGAGGTGTAAATCATGCTTGTACTACCTTTTATATTTCTTATTGATCATGCAACTAATCATACGAGTCATATAAAGAAGGTATGGGTCAGGTGACCAAACTCATAAGATGTCTGGTGTATTATGGTCAAGTTTCTACTTTAGTTATAATTTAGTGGTATGGGTTGTATGGTTTGGCGATGGGTCATTGAGTTGATATTTCACTTAACATAAAACGTAGTGACTTGACCTTGCGTTTAGTATGAGTGGCCCATTATGAGCCAAGAGGATAAGGTACGAGTGGTATAAGTCAAGTGTCCAACCCCTTTAATTCTATCTTAGATACGACTTATAGGTACTACTCGTATGTTATGGGTACTAGTGGGTCAAGGGGATTCATATGGTGGACAGTGCATGGATGTCCAACCTTTTGTTCTTGGTACTATTAGATAGTACCACCCGTATGATATTGGTTTGAGTGGAGGGGTCAACCATACCCACCAGCGGGAATTTTTATAGTTTATGTTGGGGGTTTTCCCAATATTTCCCCTCTTAACTTATTTTGACCCCACAACTTAAAAACATTTTTGGGACTTCATTAACCTACTATTCCCAAATCAAACACTCCTAAATCTCTCTTAATCACTTAGTTCAAAAAGAGGCTAGGGTTTCTTTAAGGTGGTGAGTTAAGGCTCTCAAGGGTGGTTTCTCTCTGTTTTATTTTGTGTCTAAGGCATATTACTCCTCCCTCATTGTTAGTTCATCTAAAATCTTATTATAATTAATGGTTTTCATGGCATTATTATTGGTTTGTGTGAGTTTTTAAATATGTTTTGGGGGATTTGGTTACAAATGGTTGGATGATGTTTCCACATGTTATATTTATATTTTCTTCATGTTATAATGTTGGTTTGAATGTGTGGTTGCATGGAAACAGTTAATTGGTTCTTGATTTTGGTTTAGGAAACTATATGCCCTCAACATATTTGTTAAAATGCCAATGGGAATGTTTTTGTCACATAGTTTAACTTTTATTGATAACCTTGCATTGCATGATATAGTAAGGGAACCATAAATAGTTTGATTGAATTAAATTATTGGGAAAGGCCTCGGTGGCCATGGTTTTGATTGGTTGGAAATCCTACCGGGTTTATCAGAATCCCTTAAGTATTGGCTAATGACATTTCTTGCAAGTTATAGTAGGTATGACGATACCACTTCACAATGCCTTGGTAGATAACTTCTGGAATTAGTGGTTTGGTTATGTGCTAAAGGTTTTAATTAGGCAATAATGTCAAGTTGTGATGATAACTGTGAAGGTGTAAGTCTAATTGACGGACACTGGAAACTCATGTTTGCCTACATGAGGGTTGGTTATGGTGACCATTTATGTGTGGGGTACACGAGAATCCCCAAAACTTATACTTATATATATGTATCATGAAGGACATAGGCTTCACAGGAATCCCTGTCCCCTATGATATCTTTGGTTCGTATGTCTACACGCACTATGGGTCTGTTTAAGGGGTCACACTGGACCCATATAGCTCGTGGGTGGTTTTAGGATGGTCAAGATACACAGTCCAGGTTATAGATTTAAATGCACGCTAATCCTAGTTCCCTTTGCTGGCATATATATATGTGTGTATGCATGTGATTGTATTTGGATAATTACTTTGGTGTTAAATAATGATATTACTTTATCCTTACTCCTGAGTACATGCTAGCATTCACCCACTAACTCATCATTGGGTGCTATATCCCCACTCAATGCAGGAAACAGCTATACTAGTCCTCCTGCTCAATAAATTAGATTCGAGAATATCATTTGTGTATGACTGAAGTGGTAAGCTTCCATACTCTAGATAATCATTTAATGTTATGGATATGTTTTCATACTTTTATTTATTTCATGGACTTTGGTTTTGGCTATGGTCGGGGACATGTCCCGACCAAATGTTCTTTATTTTTAGTTAGAGGCATTGTGTGACAACTATGGGCTTGGGTGGTGTTGGTATTGGTGTGAGCCTTGGCATTGGTCTTAGTATTGGGGGTGACACCAAATAGATTTTTTTTTGGATGTTTGGATGGTTATAATTATGGATTTTATTATTGTCTTTGTTTATTAATGGTTCTATCTTGTTATTTATTTTTGGACTTCATCCTACATAGGGTGATGGGTGGATATGGTTAGTTATTATGGGTGGTCTCTAGTCATTGTTAGACTTGAGGCACCTAACACGACTAGGACCAAGTACAGGTTGTGTCACTATCCTACAACTTTAATGAGACTAATCAGGTAAGTTCTACATCTCACGCATATTGGCTAGGTACAAACCTCATTCCATAATGGCTCAGAGCTATCATCTAAGTTACTACTTTTTCAATTAATGCATGGTAAGGCCATGTCATAACACTAAAAAAAACTATTCCATATGTAATTCCAAACATTGGTTATAATACAGTATATACGAACTTACAACACCATAAAACAAAATAAAATTCTAAGAGGGGTATTAGTTTAAAACATCAAAACAGGTTTGCATGCTTCATTTATCTTGAATGCATCAATATTTTCTTAAATTAGTCTAAGTCACATATAAAACAAAAAATAACATAGAAATAAAACAACACACCAAAAAACATCATTTTTAACTATTATAGGACAACTGGGGAAAAATAAACATGATAACAAAAGTCAATAGTTGTGCTGCAACCCCACCCCAAACTTAGAAATTATGCAATGTCCCTGTTACACAAAATCATGTAAAGTAAAAACTGGGATAATAATTGTAGAGCATTAGATACCAGTCAAATTCTACTCACGCAGGGCCATTGGTGGGTCCTCGAGTATCCACACCTTTATAATAGCTTCGACTATGGTTGTGTTACTCTAATATGTATTGGCACCAATGGTGAACGATGCACTTAATGAGATACATATGAGGTCTGTTTGTGTACCCCCTCCAGTTAGTAAATCCACCTCTATAATAGGTTGCATCTCAACCCTCTCAAGAATCAATGCCTCAGAGTTCTACTCGGTCACCTATTATTTATTCTCTTCTTTATCTTTTTATTTTTATTTGACTTATTCTTACCATCCCTCTTTGTATAATCACCTTTTCTTGTTTTTGAGGAAATAGATATCTACTAATCTCCTTAAAATCAGTCTCGTCAATCTTTGAGGCTAAAGTATAAAAATTTAGGACTATGGAATCCACATCAACTACAAGATATGCTAGTAAAGGCATAGGTGGTAGTGGATAAACAACCTTAATTGTTTGTTCCATCAAAACCTTGGAAACTTCCTTAAGCTCAATCAAGTACATCCTGATCTCGGACGATTTTGTAGCCTGGAGTACATCAATCCTAGCCATGATCTAACTTTCCAATCTAACTATTTAGGCCTACAAAAATCCTAAATATAGGCAAAATCTCATCAGTAACATAAGGCTCAACTCCTACAATATGGGTTATGTCGTGGAGTGCATTAACACTTATGAAATTAAAAAAAAAAACTTAAACCTATTCATGACCTTTATTGACAATTATGTTTTACCAAAATATGGGTACTCAAGACTTCTCCATATTTGTTTCTCATTAAAAAAGCAATCCCTCAAATGAGTTTCAAAGATATGGTGATGCAATCCCACAATTGAGTTTCAAAGATATGGTGATTTCCTTGGTATCTTTGCTTTCTAACTTAGTTTAAAATTATAGCAAGTGCGTGCGGGGTCCAAATTGTGTTTGTACTACCTTGTTCAATCATTCGAGGATGAATGATCAAAGTGGGGGAGAATTAAAACACCCTGGGTTTTAGCCCTCTAAAATTTCCCAAATTTTGGACTCGCAGTGTTAGTAACGACTCACCATACGAGTCATATTATGTGGGTATGGGTTAGTCAACCTAAATAGTAAGGTGTCCAATGAGTGGTGGTTGGGTTTCTATTGTGGTTATTGTTTGGTGGTATGGGTCGTTAGGGGTGGTGATAGTTCTTTTGGTTAGTCCCTTAAAAAAATAACTAATGTAGTGACTTGAATTGGCTCTTAGTATGGATGGATTACTAGGAATTGTGAGAATAGGTCATGAGTTATTGTGACAAGTTGTATATTGTCCAGTGTCAATCTATTTGGCTTCTATCTTGGGTACGACTAGACCGTACGAGTCGTATAGTCTGGTTAAGAATGGGGTCAGGGATTCCTATGGCAGACGGTGTATGGGTGTCCAACTCACTAACTTGGAGAAGACTCCATGGTACAACTTGTATGTTGTGGTAATGAGTCAAATGGTCGATTCGTAACCACCTCAATATTTTTATAGTTTTAAGTTAGGGGCACTCTGGATATTTTTCCTTTTTAACTCCCTTTGATACCACGACATAAAACACATTTTGAAGCTTCCTTAACCTTTTCTTCTTAATCAAACACTATTAAAACTCTCTCAAACTCTCTCTCAAGAAAAAGTCTAGAGTATGTATGACCCTACAAAATCATAGTTATTTCTGTCCTAAACAGCATGCCAAAAGAGACCTCAAACTTAAAAAATTTCAGCCAAGTGTTAAGGCGTAAAATCATTTTTAGCCTTTGAGACTGAAGGATCTTATTATCAACCTTTCCAACCTTAGTATGTCGATTCTTAAATTGATTCATGATTAGGGTAACTTGTATGTCACCTCAGACAAGTTGTAGATTTTTTGAACTTGTGTAAGAGTTAGTTTGGACGTCCAAATAAGCAAGGGGTCACAATAGGCTCACGTCGTGAGGGCTACTTGACCCAAGCAGGGGTTGCGATGTGATTAGGACCCCGTCCGAAATTATTTTATCTGGGTTTGTGAGGGCAAATGGGTTATTTACCCTTACTTTATTCAGCCTTAACCCAAAATTTACTATCACCAAGTTCTAAATATACTCAGTATTCTCAGAATCATCCCAAGAACAAGTCATAATTTCATCAAGCTCAAGAATCAAGTTTAAAGAACTCACCACAATCTTTAAGAAATTAATAGTCAAGGTATTTTATGCGTTCATCCAAGGGTTTCCTTCCACCGTTGGAGTTCAAGAACCTTTTTTAAAACTGTAGGTTGATTTCCTTCATGAATTTCATGTTTAATTTGATTGTATTCTTGACTATGATGTTATTTGGGTTTTAATCCATGAATTATTACAAGTTTCATGTGAAGTAAATAACATGTGTGTAATGTTATGTAGATTTATGTTAAAAACCCCTTGAATTTGTAAGTTGGGAATGTAATCATGATGTTAGGGTGTTGATTTTTATTATGTGCACAAATTCATGCCTCTTAAGTGTTTGACAAAATCATTAAGCAAAATATTGTTAAAAACCTACTATTTTTTTGTTATTATGATCACACCACATTTTATTTTCAATGTTATCAAGTCCTTGAGGTATTCAATACCCCAAATCTTGCTATTTACCTAGAATTATAGTAGCTTTAGAATAGTCTCAGTGATGTCACATACAGTAGTACTTAGTCAATTATAGAACTCACTGTACTCAGTCAGTTATAGAACTCAGTGTATTCAGTCAGTTGACAAAACTCAGTGAACTTAGTTTAGTTCAGTCAATTAGTATGATTAGTAATAGTTCAGTCAAGCCTAGAACAGTCTGCAAACTTACTTCAATGTCTATTCAGTTGGGAGTAGGAATCAGCACTGATTGTACCCAGGAATAGGGGATTCCTGCCAGCAGAGGTTTTGACCCTTAGTAGTAATCCCTGTGTTATAGAACTACGTATCCAGGATTGGTTGAGATATCTTCCTTCTAGACAAGGGTTGAAAATCTCATAGGAATTTTCCTACCAGCGAGGGTTGACGAAATGTCTTCCTACTAGAGATGTTTAACTCATAGCCATTGTTTGTATTACTTGGAAAGGTATTAACATATTAATAACTAGGGTCACAGATTGGTCCCTAACTCAGTTCATAATTGGGGTATGTTGGTTAGTTGAACACTCCCACAATTTGTATTTTAGTTTCAGACTCAGTATAAATCCTTAGTTAAGTTCTCACAATCAGGACTATCAGACACAGTCACCCAGCTAAGTAAAGAACTAAGTTCAGTTACACAAAGTCAGGACTGTTAGAAATAGTCACCTAGTTATCAGTAATTCATTTATCAGTGATTTGATACAGTAAAGTGGATATACGCATTGCATTTATAAATCAGTAATTGCAATAGTTTTAGATATACATATAATCTCATTTAGTTATATTCATGTAACTCAGCAAGTTATTGTTCATGCATATGAACCTTTGTCTATCAGCCTACCTCACTTAGCATACTAGTATATTAAAATTACTGACGCATACTCTTTCTTTATGCTATGATGTCTTATATCATTGGTTTAGATGCATGAGCTCTTAACTGTACTTACCAGCCCAAACTTTTTGCAATAGCAAATTTAGTGGTGATTCCTCATAGTCCGAGGACAGAGTTATCATTTCAGTATTTTAGTATTCTGTATATTAAGTAGTTAGAGTTAGTTGGGTACTTGTCCCATCAACTCCATACTCAGAAAGTTAAATACTTTCAGATTAGACTATTTAAGACAAATATTTGATTTTCAGTATTTATTTATCAGTATTTTTTGTTATGAACCTTATGGTAGATTCAGCCTAATTTCTACATTATTATAGAGTTATTCTTCAGTGTGTGCAGCAGGTACCAGTCATGGGTTAGTTTGTGGTCCTTTAAAAATATTAGCACCGTGTGACATTTAGGTTGCAGACTCAAGGCGTTACAAACATGGTATCAGAGCCTAAGGTTCTAAAGAGTCATAGAAAGTCTAAAAGTTGGGTCAAAGAGAGTCTTATTCATGGTATGTAGCGTTCCACACTTATGGACTGGAGGCTATGGGGCATTTTAGTAAAAGTTTCCCTTCTTTTAGTGTTAATATCGTGCGAGTGAGCATAAGCTAAAGTTAAATTCTCTGTCTAATCTAGTTTTCCCCTTTCATTTACAGAATATGCCTCCCAAAACAACCAACAAAAGAATAATAGGAAACCAACCAACACCTCAACCCGTTTAGGCCGATCCATATCTCCCATGATAAATTTAGAGTTTTCTTCACCACCCAAGCTCATTCTGTAAAAACCCAGAATGAGTGGCCAGCTGTTGTTCAGGCCAACCTAGTGGCCAATATTGTTGTGGCTAGGATTGAGACTTCACCTGAATAAATCCCCCATTATTTATAGGTTTTAAGTTAAATGAAGACCTAGAGGAATTTCTTGGTGAGGTGAAAAAAAGTTATAGATATTATGGGGTTGACTGCTAGTGAGAGTGCTGAGTTGGTCTCATATTAGTTGCAGGATGTGGCTCACTCATGGGTTAAGCAGTAGAAGGTAGAGTGGGCTGAAGATGTAGGGCCCATAGAATTACAGGAGTTTTCTACTTCTTTTCATGATAGGTTTTTCCCACTGGAGTAAAGGAAAGCTAAGGTTTTGGAGTTTATTAGTCTAAAATTGGGAAACATAATAGTGAAGGAGTATTCTCTTAAATTTACTCAGTTTGCCGAATATACCCCTCATGTGGTAGCAGATAACAGATCTAAGATGAGTAAGTTTGTGTTGGGTATGTCTAGCAGTGTAGTCAAGTAGTGTAAGAACATATTCCTGATTAAGAAGATGGACATATCAAGGCTCATGGTACATACTCAGCAGATAGAGGACGCTGAGAATAAGGAGAAGGAGTGGGAGAACAAGAGAGCCAGAATAGGTAGCTTCAATTTCACTCAGCCTAAGTTAAGGGGTGTTAATTGTTATCAGTTCTACCTAAAATCTTTAGTTCCTGATCCATCTTCAGCAAGTGCTCCAGTTCCAAAATTTAAAGATGGCATTAATGATAGGGCACTAGGACTTAAACCTCAGGGTAGTGTTAACAGTGCTCGAACAAATCCTTTTTACCAAAAGTGTGGTCGAAACCACTCGGGTATATTCAGAGCTGGCAGTGATGTATTCTAAGGATATGGCAATCTAGTCTATAGAGTCAAAGAGTGTCCTCAAATGGGTTTGTAGAGTCAGTATAATTGTCCCCCAGCTCAGTCCGATCACCGAAATTAGTAAGGTGCCGCTTCCAGTGCTACTAGTGGGAAACTCCTAAACAGACTCTATAAACTTCAGTCCTGATAGGATCAACAATATTCTCCTGATGTAGTCACTGGTATGTTACAAGTTTTTCATTTACATATTTATGATTTGCTAGATCCAGGAACTTCCTTGTTATTTATAACTCCTTATATAACTGTGGGCTTCGGAGTCAGTCCTGAAATCTTAGTAGAGCAATTCTCAGTCTCTACCCCAATAGGTAAATCCATCACAGCCTGTTGGGTGTACAGGGATTTTCCGATGATGGTATCTTAGAAAGTTACTTCAGCAGACTTAGTAGAATTAGAGATGACATATTTTGACGTTATTATCAACATGGACTGGCTTCAGTCATGCTATTCTTCAGTTGACTGTAGAAACAAAATTTCTTATTTTTAGTTTCTGAATGAATATATCCTAGAATGGAGAGGTAGTACTTTAGCACTTAGGGGTCAGCTTGTTTCCTACCTTAGAGTGAGGAAAATGATATCTAAGGGGTGTGTCTACAGTCTTGTTCTAGTTAAGGATTCTAGTTCTGATACTCCTAGTTTTGAATCAGTTCTAATAGCTTGTGAATTTGAAGATGTTTTTCCCGAAGATCTTGGTGGAATCCCTCTTTAGCAGGAAATTGACTTTGGAATAGAGCTTCTTCCAGACACTCATCCCATATTTATTCCCCCATACAAAATGGCACCATCTGAACTCTGAGATCTAAAAGAAGAGTTGAACGTTCTCCTAGATAAGGGATTCATCAGACCTAGTGTTTCCCCGTACGGTTCACCATTCTTATTCATGCATAAGAAAGACGGTTCTTATAGAATGTGTATTGACTACAGTCAGTTGAACAAACTGTCAATCAAGAACAAGTATCCACTTCCCGGAATCAATGACTTATTTGAACAACTTCATGGTGTAGTTACCTTTCTAAGATAGACCTCAAATCAGGTAATTGTCATCTCAGAGTCAAAGAATGTAACATTCCAAAAAAAACTTTCAAAACATGGTATGGTCACTTTGAATTCCTAGTCATGTCTTTTGGTCTTACTAATGCCTTAAAAACTATCATGGACTTAATGAACCGCGTGTTCAAGCAATACCTAGACATGTTCGCCATAGTCTTCATTGATGACATCCTTGTCTACTCCCGCAGTGAACATGATCATAAAGACTATCTCAGGATAGTATTTCAAACTCTCAGAATCCATCAATTTTTTACCAAATTTAGCATGTACGAATTTTGGCTAAATTTAGTAGCTTTTCTTGGTCACATCATTTTCGATGATGGCATTAGAGTTGACCCTCAAAAGACCAAAGTAGTGAGAAACTGGACCATACCTATTTCTTTATCAGATATTAGGATTTTCTTGGGTATAGCGGGCTATTACCATTAGTTTATGGAAGGGTTTTTGTCTATTGCATCCCCAATAACAAGATTGACTCAGTAGAAAGTCAAGTTTCAGTGGTTATATTCTTATAAGAAGAGTTTCTAGGAGTTGAAGACTCAACTCACTACAAACCTAGTTTTGACATTACTAGATGGTTCAAATAGGTTTGTGGTATATTATGATTCTTCTAGAGTTTGTTTGGGGTATGTTTTGATACCAAGAGGTAAGGTCATAGCCTATGCCTCCAGACAGCTTAACCTTATGAAAAGAATTACCCTACTAATGATCTTGAATTAGCAGTTGTGGTATTTACCTTAAAGGTTTGGATGAATTATTTATATAGGACATATTTTTTTCACATACCATAAAAACCTTTAGTATGTATTTACTCAGAGAGATTTAAACCTATATCATAAGAGGTGGATAGAGTTGTTAAAAGATTATGAAACAAGTGTTTTGTATCATCTGGGAAAAGCTAATATAGTTTTTTATGCTCTTAGTAGGATATCTATGGGTAGTGTTTCTCATGTAGAGGATGGTAAGAGAAAGTTAGTTCAAGAAGTTCATCAGCATGCCCGACTAAGTATCTGCTTAGTTGATTTAGCAGAGGGTAGCGTATAGGTGCAAAATAGTTTGGAATTATCTCTTGTTTTCAAAGTAAAAGAAATGTAAGATAAAGATCCCAGTCTACTGAATTGAAAGAGTCAGTCAGAGATTAGAAGGAAGAGGTTTTCTCCCAAGAGAGAGATGATGTGTTGTGTTATCAGGGTAGACTTTGTGTGCCATGTGTGGCTGGCATGAGGAAGAGAATTCTTGCAGAAGCACATGTTATGTATTATTCGATTCACCTAGGGGCCACCCATATGTACCATAATTTATGGGAAGTCTATTGGTGAAGTGGGATGAAGAGAGACATTGCAGAGTTTGTGGCTAAGTGCTCTACATATCAGCAAGTTAAGATTGAGCATCAGAAGCCTAGGGGTCTATGCAGGATTTCAGTATTCCCACTTGGAACTGAGCGGAAGTAAAGATGGACTTCGTGATGGGTTTGCCTCATACTCGTCGTCAGAATGATTCAATTTTGGTCATTGTGGATAGGATGACCAAATTAGCTTACTTTTTACGAGTCCATACCTCTTATTCAGTCGAGGATTATGCCATGCTCTATGACAGAGGGTCAAGTTGCAGGGAGTGTTGTTGTCTATAATTTCAGATAGAGGTATGCAGTTTACCTTTCATTTTTGGACTTAGTTCCCAAGTTCACCTCAGTACAACCTTTCATCCTCAGACAGATGGTCAAGAAGAAAGGACTATTCATACCCTAGAAGATATGTTAACTGTCTGCATTTTTGATATTAAAGGTAGTTGAGATAACCACTTACCTTTGATCGAATTCACATATAATAACAACTATCATTCTAGTATTCAGTTTGCTCCGTTTGAGGTGCTTTATGGGAGGAGATGTAAATCTCTCATTGGTTGGTTTAAAATAGGTAAGACCATGGCATTAGGGCCTGACCTAGTATTTGATTCTTTATAGAAGGTTCAGTTGATTAGAGAAAGGCTTAAGATAGCTCATAGCCGACAAAAATCATATGCAGATGTGAGAAGAAAAGATTTCACATTGGAGATTTGTTATTATGTTTATGTAAGGATCTCTCCCATGAAGGGGGTGAAGACGTTTGTAAAGAAGTTGAAGCATAGTCCCCTGTATGTCGGTCCTTACCGAATTTAGTTTTTAGTATTTTAGTGCATCCAGTATTTCATGTCTCCTTGATAAAAAAGTGCATAGGTGACCCAGCAGTTGTATTCCCAATAGAGGGCATTGAAGTGCAGAACAGTCTCTCTTATCAAAAAATCCCAGTTGAAATTCTTAATTATCAAGTTCGTAGACTAAGGAACAAAAAAGTTCCTTTAGTAAAAGTTCATTGGAGGAATCAATCCATTGAGGGAGGTACTTGGGAAGCAAAATCAAATATGTGGACCTAGTATCTCGACCTCTTCTCCACAAACTCATACTCAACTCAAGGTAATAGTTTTCATAAATTTACTCAATTCCATGCTCAGATTACCTTTGCAAACTATATATCGGTTCAGTTGCATAACATTCTCATATCATGCATATCATCATGAAACAACTCAGTCATGTGTCATGCCTTCAAAATTTAGTCATTCTTCAGTTATGCATGTACAGTATAGAAACTTAGTATATCTATAGTCTCAGTCATGTAATCATTCTTAGTATTCTTAGATTACTCAGTAAGACCCAGCAAAATCCTATTTATTTCTATCCTAAATAGTATGCCAAAAGAGGCATCAGACTTAGAAAATTTCAGCAATGTGTCAACGCTTAGAATTATTTTTATACTTCGAGATTGAATGATCTTATTATTAGTCTTTTTGACCTTAGTATATCGATTTTAAAATAGATTCAAGATCAGGGCCACTTGGAGGTAATCTCAGAAGATTTTTGAATTCTTTAGTCTAGCGTAAGGGTGAGTTTGGATATCCAAAATAGTAAGGATTTGTGATAGGCCTGCGCCGCGAGGTCCAGTTGACCTAAGCAGGGGTCGTGCCACGAGGGCTGTTTGACAGGTCGTGCCACGAGGGAAACTTGACCCAGGTAAGGGTCGCGACATGATGAGGACCCCATCCATCATTATTTTTTTCAAGTTTGTAGGGGCAAATGGGTCATTTTCCCTTTACATTATTTATCCTTAACATGAAATTTAATATCCCAAAGGGATAATTACACTCATTGTATCAAAATCATCCCAAGAACAAGCCCTAGTTTCATTAATATCAAGAATTAAGTCTAAAGAACTCACCACAACCTTCAAAAAATTAGTAGTCAAGGTAAGTGAGGTGTTCATCAAAGGGTCTCCTTCTACCCTTAGAGTTCAAGAACACTTTTTAAAATGGCAAGTTGATTACCTTCATGAATTTCATATTGAATTTGATTGTATTTATGACTATGATGTTATTTTGGTTTTAATCTATGAATTATTACAAGTTTCATGTGACGTAAATAACATATGCACAGTGTTATGTGGATTTATCTTAAAAATCCCTTGAATTTTGTAACAACCCTGGACTACCCCCTAGTCGTCACACAGTGCTTGCAACCCCGAAGAACCACAAGCTAACCCATGAGTGATATCTGTTGTGAGCACTGAACAATAATACCAAAATAATTACGAAATAATTGCTTCAAATTCCATATGGTTCAAAACATCTAAAATACAGATAATGAATAATAACATCTGAATCAAAAATACTATCTGAATCAATTCTGAAAAGCCTCTAACTAAAACTATCTGAAAGTGTAATTGTTAGGACAATCTCGCAACTAACTCCATCTACTAAAATACTGCTAAGCTAAAGTACTAAAATAAAATCATATCCTCGATAGATAAGGATTCACTGATAAATCTGCTACTGCTGGCTGAATCTGGCTAAGCACGGTCAAGAACCTGAGCGTCTGAACCTATGATATGAAACATCATAGCACAGAAAAGTATGCGCCAGTACATGGAAATGTACTGGTATGCTATATAAGTTAAATCTTAATGCAAGGGTTCATATGCAAGAACAATAACTGACTAAATGATATGCAAAAGCTTGATTAGCATACACGGAGGATTTATAACTACTAAACATACTATGCATACTGTAACTTAGTATACTACAACTGAATCTAATATTTGATAACTTAATATACTGATAATCTAAGATTTACTAATTCTGATTAAGTATGTTTGGCAGTCCTAATTATGTAGAACTGAACTGAGTTGAAGACTAAGACTGAAATTGAAACTGTGGGAGGTAGTCATATAACCAACATGCCCCAATATGAACTAATAGGGGTCCAATTTGTAACCCTAATTAGAAGGGATTCAATACCGTGCGATGGGTAAAGACAAGCTGAAGAGTAACCCTTTACTCGCAGGTTCTATAAACAAGAACGGTCGTACCTTCTACTGGCAAGTAGAGCACCTCATCAACCCTCAACTGGCAGGTTTGATGTCTCAAACTACGCTAGCTACGTAGTTCTATAATGTAAGGATTTCTTCTAAGGATCACATCCTCTGAGGATGAGGTCTCACTTGATGCTGAATCCTACTCGCAACTGAAAGACACCGAACTGAGTATACTGAACTGGACTACACTGATACTGAGATTACTGAGTTTTCCTAACTTTTGTGATGGACTTAATAAAAACTATTCTGGGTATCACTCCATTCAACATACATTCTATACCACTTCATAGAATCTACCATTAATCATGGATTTAAAATCAATAAATGTCAAAACAAGAACACAATTCAATTTCATACATCTAAATCATGAATCAAAATTGTTGAAGCTTGCATAATAGATTCTTTTACACCATGGGTGGAAGGGACCCATCGATGAACATCTATCATACCACAATTCATGAGATTCTTGGAGAGATTCTTAGGATTGACCTTGATTCTTGAGAGCTGGGGTTTGTTTTCTTGAGAGAGAACCACATTTTGATTTTGGGGAAAAGTGAATAATAAAGGTTTTACACATTTTTAGGGATTAAATACCATATTTGGGCGGAATAAAATAATGGGTAAAGACTGTTTTAACCCTGGGCGCAACTTAATTTTTTGTGTAATTTTCACGATCTGGATCCCTGGAACAATGCACCACTATCACACCATGCCACTAGAAAATGAAAACTAGGAAATTACATAGTGTCGTAACATGGTGGTATTGTGTTGCCATGTTGTTCGAGAATTGGAAGTGCACCATGATGCAGTGGAATCGCTTTAGTACACTAGAAATTAACAATTGTGAACTGGATCAATGGTGCGATTCGCCAATATTGTGGAGCAATACTAGAAATCTAAAATTGGTATTCTAACACAATCCCCGACGTGCTACTTGCCTGAATGATGACGTTTAATGATTGTAAATTAAAATTTCCATAATTTCTTATCCGATTATCGAATTTAGGTAAATTTTATATCATTTGAAAGCTAATTGAATTTCCTATGTAATGGAAGTTTCAAATCTAAAAATTACTGAGTATTTCAAAAATTTTATTTAGGATAACCCATGTACTGTGGGATAATCTAGGCTAGGGAAATACTGGGTATTACAATATCTCCCCCTTGGGGACATTCATCCTGGAAAATGGCTAGTTAAGTTGAGAGAATACGAACAGATTGAGCTAAAAAATGAACCAGACATGCACAACTATAGCATGGTTACATCACTGGTATGATAGATAGAACTTACATCCTAAACATTCATATCTAATGCACGGGATACATGACTTAAAATACTGATAAGCTGAGTTTACATGTTAAACATGCATGTTCGATGCATGAGTACATGTCAAAATGGATTAATGAATATATGAATGAATATTCATGAATAGGAACATAAGGATATGACTAAATATGAATCATGATAGATGAACTGAACTGATTTCTTGGATAAGTGACATGAAAGGAGAATGGTCATATAACTAATATTGGGACTTGAGGGTCAACTATAAGAACCCATTACTTTGATTGGATTCTCTACCTGCAGAGAAAATAGAAGCTTTAGATCATGATAGAACAGGGATTATAGTTCATCTCCCCCTTAGGACACTATGTCCCTCGAGAATGCTGACTTGGCTGAGATACTAAGGAAAAGCATGAGATGATGCACGGGGCACCCACAAACTAAATTTAGATTAAATATCTGGGATCTAAAACTGAGGCATAAATTTATAAATAGGAGATCTGTAACGTACCAGTGACCACATCAGTTGAACTTTACTGATCTTGTCTAGACTAAAGTGTGTAAAACCTGTGTAGGTGTTGCCCACTGGTGGCACTGGAAGCGGCACCTTGTTAATTTGGGTGACCTGACTGAGCTGAAGGACGACTATACTAATCCTGAGAACCTGACTGAGGATAATCTATAAATCTGTACCTTGCTTGCCTTATTAAAAACCAACATCACTGTAAGATCTGCACACACCGTTTTGATTCTTACCACTTTCTCTGCAAAATGGATTAGTAAGATCATTGCTTATGATATCCTGGGTCATCGATACACTGGTTGAGGATGGAGATAGAACTGAAGACTTTGGATGAAACTGGGAATGGTTACCCCCATCTGACATAGGCGGATTGATATTAAAGATACCTATTCTCACCTTTTTATTTTCCCTCTCCATATTCTTAAGCTTCTGCTCATCAATCTATTGAGCATGGACCATAAGCCTAGATATGTCTCTCTCTTTAATCAACATCCACACTATCTGACACCCCAGATATGAACTTGCTTATTCTGGACCTATTATCTTCTACTACATCAGGAGAATACTTGGCTAGCTGAGTAAACATGAGGGAATACACTTTTGCACGCAGCTCTAAATTATGCGTTAAAGACATGTTCATCTAGGGGATCTGCCTAAATGGGCTGAGGGGCTGACTGGTTTTAGGTTCTTCTTTTATTAGTCCTTTTGGAAGGCATGTTTAGTAAATAAAAGGAAGAAGCAGATTAGACTAAGATATTAACTTGAGATCATGCTCACTCACATGACATGAATACTGAAAGAGAGAAAACTTTTCCTAAAACATCTTATAGCCGCTTGTTCATAAGTGTGGCGGCTATACACCCATTCAAAAAACTCAACATGATATGGCTTTTTGACTCCCCAGGATACGGTTGAACCTTAGGCTCTAATACCAAGATAGTAATGACTTAGGACTACCCCTACTAGTTACACGATACTTGCGATCCCAAAATACCACAAGCTAACCCATGACTGATATCTGTTGTAAGCACTGAACAATAATATTGAAATAATTACAGAATAATAAGCTAGAATGTCATAACATTCAAAACATCTAAAATACTGATAATGAATAATAACATCTAAATTTGAAACATTGTCTGAATCTAGTCTGAAAAGCCTTTAACTAAAACTGTCAGAAAGTAGAGTTGATGGGATAATCCCTCAACTTACTCCATCTACTAAAATACTACTAAGAAGAAGTACTGAAATAAAAGAATATCCTCAATAGATGAGGACTCATTGCTAAATTTGCTACTATTGGCTGAATCTACCTAAGCGCAATCAGGAGCCTAAGCGTCTGAACCTATGATATACAAAATTTTAGCACAGGAAAGTATGCATTAGTATGTGGGAATGTACTGGTATGTGATATGAGGTAAGGTTGAATGAAAGGGTTCATATGCATGAATAATAACTAACTAAATGATATGCAAGAGCTGGATTAGCATACATGGAGGATCTGTAACTACTGAACATAGTGTCAATACTATAACTGAGTATACTCGAACTAAATTTGATATCTTATAACTGAATATATTGATAATCTAAGATTTATTCAAACTAATTAATTGTTTCTGATAGCCCTAATTCTATGGAACTGAACTGAGTTCTATTCTAATAATTAAGACTGAAACTGAAACTGTGAGAGGTAATTATCTAACTGACATGCCCCAATCTGAACTAATAGGGGTTCAAACTGTATCCCCAATTGGAAGGTTGTCAGTACCATGCCACTGGTAATGACAAGCTGAAGACTAACCTTTTACTGGAAAGTTCCCTAAATGAGAATGGTGGTACCCTCTACTGGTAGGTAGGGCACCTCATCAACTCTCAACTGGCAGGTGATAACGCTCAAACTACAGTTCTCGTAAGAGTGTAAGCGGTCGTTGTCAAATATATAACCCAACTGGGTTGGGTATCGATCCCACAGAGAATAGTCGGTCACTAAGTAAGAAAAGATTATTAGACTTTTGGTGTAAGTCTCGTAAAAGAGGGGGATTGTAACATGCAATTGATGTGAACAAAATAATAGAGTAAAAACAGATAATAGCAAAGTAAAAAGAAAGAATGTTTAGTAAGATGTTTTACCAATGAGAATTGAGAGTTGGGGTTATGTCCACCTTATGAGTTATACGTCTCTATTGGCTATGAGTTATGCGTAATTCAGACATGCATGTGCTTATAGAGAATTGTATCCTATGGTAAATCCAAGCGTCTTTTGACCTAACAAGGATTATTTCACTTTAATTCTTTCGAGCTTAAAGCGTATCTAATGGTACAAATTCTCCAAGAGGTTAATCCAGTTACAGTACTAACTTTTTAACAGGGGTTGGTGCCCTATTACCTTGACATTATCTCTTTTCCATACATATAACTTTTCTTTCAAACAAATTAATGCTATACTGGCGTATTCTATATGTTTGCAACCACAAGAATTTAAATTAAGATGAAGAGAATAATGATATAAGCAGCATACACGTCAAGAATTCACAAACTCATAGCAATAGATAGTATCTCATAAGGCTTCCATAACCCCAACAGAGAAGTTTAACTACTCATGATTGTAATGAAGGTCATAATAAACATCATCATGATCTCACGTTGGTCACAAAGGTCGTGCTTTCTCTGTCAGAAAGTAACGTGAATAGTAAGGAAAAATAGAATTGAATAGAAGAATAATGTCTGAAAACAAAGTGATGAAGAAGGAAAAGAATAGAAAGGGGACTAAGGATGAGGGTGGAGGATGGAGTGTTTTGATGGATGGATGGATGGTGGATGGATGGGAATTAATAAAAAATCTCCAGAAAAATAGGATATTTATAACACCCATATCCTATTCCTACTATTCTACTGCATTACTTATCCTAATCCTACTAGGTTACTGCATCCTTATCCTAATCCTACTAAGTTACTGTTGATCCCCAAAGTCTTTGGAAATGCTGTTTTTGCTAATGATAGATTTTCCATGCATCACTTTTAGTCCCTAGGCATTCAAACTCTGCTTTCCTTCTTTCGTGATGCTTCCTTTGGCATCAAGTTATCCATAAAATGCTGAAATCTTCATCATTTATACCTGAAAACTTGAAAATCATGTTTGTTAGCTCACTTACAGGAAAAAGGACTAAAAGTGCATGGATTATATATTTTGTCCTCAAAACTTAGCTAAAATATGGGTAAATTATAGTACTTTAGGCATGTAAATACGCCTATCATCAACAACCCACACTTAAAGGTTTGTTCGTCCTCAAACAAAATATCATGTCCATATAAACATCTACTTAGGGTTTCACAGTAACAGCACAAAATATTCGTCAAGACAGGCACGACAATCATTAACAAAGAGTAGTTTTATGATCACTACTAGAAACAATTTCAACCTCTAATATAGACTAGTGATGATGGTTAATTCATATTCAAAAAGTTCAGGTACAATGAATCATGCACGACTACCCAAAACTCATCAACCATGTGTGTCTCACAATATGTCACCCATAATCACTCACAAGTATTGTATATATCTTGAGCATGGGTATAAGATTATCCTTGCTCTTACTCTCACAAAGAATTCATATGTTGCAACTGATGACCATAGGCTTGCCCTTAGTGTAATGCTCCACTAAATATCAAAATTCTAAGATTAGGTTCAATTAGGTCTTCTATAGGTTGTAATGTAGGCTAAGGGACGGGTAGGACTATTTTGGCCCAAAATAGTGACTATGTTCGTAAACGTTTTAATACATCACATTATGTCGTTTATGCTTTTCTTTCAAACAACCTTTCTACTTTCTTTTAATCTACCACCCTTTCTTACCTCTTTTGTTTTTCAATTTTTGAACATAACTAACTTTTTAGTATTCTTTTCCTTTTTCTTTTCATAACATACCTCTTATGATAGCAATTCTTTTTTTTTCATAACAAATTCAAGCACCAATACATTCTAAGGCATCATACTCACCCAATTTCCTCTTATTTTGTCACATGACTTTACAATTTAAAGCACTTAGGAATTTGGATCAAATTATGGTCTTGAAAAAAATAGATTAGGCTTACATATGAGGCTGTCAAAGAAAATTGGCTAAAGGCTCAAAAGGGGTTATCTATGATGATGTCCACGGGTAGGTAAAAAGAAGGTAAACAATTATAGGCTGCCGAAGAAATGCCTAAATCATCTCCTAGACTCACACTCTTTATTTCACTTTACATACACACCAGGCAAGTTCTAGCATCAGTCACAAACACAGAATATACTATCATCTCACACACACAAGGCACAAGGTCAACTTTATTGGGAGTAGTATAGACTCTTGACCTAACATATGAAGGAATTAAACCACACACTTATCATACAGTGAGTCACACTTAGAGCCTAAACGTCTCAACAGTAATAATTTTAGCACAAACTCTTGTCATAATACCATGCCGCCTATCAGAATAATTTCATGCAAAATCTAAAAAAAAATTGTACGACTAAACCAAACAAACAAACATAAATAAATGTAGGCAAAGAAGTATAGCATGCAAGTACCAGCACAGAAAATAAATAAGAAGACCCTGATTAGTCGGACTCTTTCTCTATGTTTGGGGTCATACCCCCTCTATCGAAATCATCATCAGAGTCGTCGTCATCAGAGCTCTCCTCCACGTGTACCCCACTTGATCCCAAAAGTGCATTGAGGTATTTGCAGCAAGGAGGATTCATCTTTTCTGACCTTTCTGCAAGATGGACGCTTTCTTTTTCTTTGTCGTCCTTTTGGTGCCATTTTACCTGAGATTCATGTTAGCTCATCTCGGAAGATATAATCGACAGACAAACTATAGTGGCACCACCCCACACTTAATTTTTTTGTACAAACTGATTAAGTGAATGATGTCGATTACTCAGACTTCATCGACATACATTTAGGTGATATGTTCCAACAATGTGTTCAGCACAGTCATACTTTCATGTCCTCTTAACGTTATGCAATCTTGGCAATGCTTTTGTGTTTGGAATAATGCATCTTTTTAAAAAAACTACTACATAGATATCGTATCAATTTATGGCATAGAAATAATCACAACATCGCATGTTTGTAGTCACCCATGATTTTCATCTCAATGAACAAGTCATTTCAACATGTAATCTTTCAAGTTACAAGATTATGCAATTATCTTGACCATGTCTATTTCGCAAAAGTATAACAATGTATAAGTCAAGAGCATCCATACATATTCTTTCACTCACTTAGTTATATCAACCACTTTTAAATCACCAACACTACTTCACGATTTAACAACTTCTTATAGGCGTAGTATTGTAATACTTATGTAATATAAAAGAAGGCAAAGAAGTACTTACTTGGTTGATGGGCTCGGAAGATGTTCTTTCAAAGTTAAAAAACCAAAAATAAAACTTTTGAGAGTTTTGGGAGGCAAAGGCGGCGCCTATAGCTTTGCCTAGTTGAGCAGAATACCATAGCATAGGCCATGTCTAATGCTTTGCCTAGTTGAGCAGAAGGCTTTTGCATAGGCGGCGCCTATTCTATGGCATTATTTAGCATAGGCGCCACCTATGCTATAGCACTCTGGAATCCGAGAGCTTATGCCAAAGCATAGGCCTTGCCTTGTTCTTGCCCTAGATTTACATAGGCCTTGCCTTGTTCTTTGCCTATATTTTCATAGGCAATGCCTAACCCATAGCCATTTGCTTCTTCATTCCTAACTTACCACCTTCGACATGTAATACTTCCAAATCAAAATTTGAAACCACTCTCTTTCTTTATACCTCTTGCACCTACACTTACTCAAAAACAACAAAAACGATTAGAATGATGGGTTGCCTCCCATCAAGCACCTTAGTTTTGGTCGTGGCTCGACAATATCCTAGGAAAACAAAACAATTAACAATAATTAAAAACGATGGGTTGACTCCCACCAAGCGCTTGATTTATTGTCGCGGCACGACATAGCTATCTCGATTACTTAGACTTCATCGAGATAGATGGTGCATCATTTTCTAAATGGATTTAGACGATGCTGATGCTTACTTGTAGGCATGAAATATTTTTTGATATGACTCTTATGCATACATATCCCAGGAAGGATACCAATTATATCATCAATAGTCCAACCCATAGCTCTCATGTATCTCTTTAGAGCAGAGATGAGAGCCTCTACATGCTGTTCACTTAAGTCATCCGCCATACTCACCGGAATTGTATTTCCACTTCCCAAGAACGTATACCTTAGGTACCTTGGTAGCTCTTTCGATTCTAGCATTAGTGGTTCTTCTATGGAAGTCTTTGTTGTTGGTGAAGATCGATTCTTAAGATCGAGGTCCATCCATTTAGGAGCATGAGAATATGACTTTATTCCTGTTAGAGCACAAGCGGCTTCTTTATGTTCTTCACCCTCCTCACGCTCAAAATTCTACAGCACATCAGATAGTGACTCAACAGTAAGTGGCTTCTCTACCGATAATGATTTCTTATCCTCATAACGAACATCAGCTACAGAGAACACATCCATATCTCTCGGCTGCTTCATTGATTTGCACAAATCAAAATGAATCACTTCATCATTCATTCGAAATAAAAGCTCATTATCTCTCATGTCAATAAGCACACTTCCAGTTGCAAGGAAGGGTCATCCCAAGATTATGGGAACTTCTGAGTCCACCTCACAATCCAAGATAACAAAGTCTGCCGGAAAGATGAATGAAGAAACCTTTACCAATACATCACATAAAATACCAACAGGTTGTTTTACCAACCTATCTGCCATTAAAAGCCTCATATTGGTTGGAGTGGATCCCCCAATCCCAACTTCCTGTAGACGGATAGTGGCATCAAATTGATGCTAGCACCCAAATCGCACAAAGCCTTGGAAAAATCCAACGATCCAATCGTGCAAGGAATAGTAAAAGCACCAAGATCTGCCTTCTTCTGAACTAGCAATCTTGTAGCGATTGCACTGCAATGATGAACATTATCTACCGTCTCATAGCTCACCGCCCACTTCTTTGTTAAAAAATCCTTCATAAATTTCGTGTACCTAGGCATCTGTTCCAGCGCCTCCACCAAAGGACATTAATGGTCAGCTGCTTTAACATAGTCATGAATTTACTAAACCTTGTATCATCCACTTTCTTCTTCAGTCTCTGTGGAAAAGGTGGTGGTGGAAGAGGAATCATTTTATCCACCACATCTTTTTTATCTTACTTCCGAATTTTGATCTTTTCAGGCTATAGACTACTAGTGGTAATGTCATGATCACCCTTGCCAGCTTCTACGGCATCTTCACCATCAGCATCAATATCATTGTCCACTACATCGTCGACTTCTTGCTTGCCTTTGGACGGATTTTCCAACACTTTACCACTCATGGTAGTAATAGCCATACATGATCCAACATTCCTCGGATTTTGCACTATGTCGCTAGGTAGCGTTCCACCCTTTCTTTGGTTGAATGTCGCTGATAGTTGACTCAATTGTTTCTCCAGCTATTTTATTGAAGTGGACTATGAGTTAACTAATTGCTTCATTGAGGACAAATCATTTATTACCTCAGGTACTCCCGTGTTGGTTGCTTCCACTCCTTTTAACAGTTTAGCTATTATATCTTCCATTGACATATTTCCAAAACCAGATGCAGCGGTGTCATGTCTTCCAGGAGGAACATACAACCCACTCCTGTCAGTCTTGTTCTTCCAACTAGCTTGATCACGTTCCTTATATCCTGAATTATCATAATAGTTCCGACCTTGGTTTCCTTGGTCATTTCCTCGGAAACCCCCTTGATTATTCAAGTAGTTAGCTTCTTCCTCGAAATCATATTCATCTCTTCCTTTTGACGCTACCTCTTTAACTTTTTCGGTCTTCCCTGATAATAGATGCTTTGTAAGAAGATCCATCTGTGTTTTCATGTGTGCCATATCTTGGTTGAGTTCATCTTGTCTTCGCCTCTGCTCTGCAGTCATGCCAATATATATAGTAGAGCTTTGTACCTAAGAATCCCTAGTATGCCAAGCTCTACTCTGCTTTTTTATTCGATCTAGCATATTACTTGCCTGAATAAAAGTAAGGTCCATGAATGACCCACCTGCTGCATTCTCAACTACTGGCTTAGTCACCGAATCAAAGATCTGTATAATATCTCCATCAAGTGGACATTGTTCATATGATGGTTTGGGCACCGCAAAAGCTTTATCTTGAACCTCTCCCATATTTCGTGAAGATCTTCAGTTGAAAGTTGTCGAAAATTGCTGATCTCATCTCTTAACTGTGCTTTCTTGGATGGCGAAAAGAATCTTTCTAGGAAAGAGTCTTTCAATTGCCTTCAATTAGTAATAGAATCAAGAGTCAGCCCATTCAACCATAGAGTTGCCTCCCCAGATAGAGACAATGGAAATAAGCGCAGTCAAATTGCATTTTGTCCAACACCAGGTTTGTTGAATGACTTTCATGTAGAAATAAAGTTGACTAGATGCATATTCGGATCATCACCTGCAAGTCCACCAAATAATCCCTTGAGCTGCAATAGTTGAATCATGGTGCTAGTGATATTGAACTTTTATCCAGGTGCCAAGGGTGGAAGAATAATAGCTCCTGTGGCACCAGCTCCATCTAGGCCGTCATCATCATCATCGAAAGGCATTTGTATAGCTCGGCAATCAAACCTCAGTCTATCTTGGTGTTCTCTCCTCTGCATGGGTGCCCCCACCTCAGCAGCCTGTCATGGGTTAAGTAACTCCTCATTACCTAAGTCCTCATCGTCTAGATTTGTTGCTCGCCCAGGGTTGTCAATATTCTGTTGATGTACTTGGACGGAGGCCAATGAAACTAGTCTAGCCTGCTCCTGTTAAGCAGCCCTTCTTTCAATGTCACGTTGCGCCTCCATTCTGCCAATATGACGTGGTTCAGGATTGATAGGTAATAACGGTTGTCCTGAACTTCGAGTGTGGGGCATGTACAGAACAAAACCTACAGAAAACAAAAACAACAACTAAAAGTAAAGTACGATAATCTTTGACCAAAGGGTCTAGTAACTATCACAAACTTAGTAGACAACCGTATTCCCCAGCAACGGTGTCAAAATTTGATAACTCTCAAACTACAGCTCTCGTAAGAGTGTAAGCGGTCGTTGTCAAATATACAACCCGACATGGTTGGGTATCGATCCCACAGATAATAGCTGGTCACTAAGTAAGCAAAGATTATTAGACTTTTGGTGCAAGTCTCGTAAAAGAGGGGGGATTGTAACGTGCAATTGATATGAACAAAATAATAGAGTAAAAATAGAAAATAGTAAAGTAAAAAGAAAGAATGTTTAGTAAGATGTTTTACCAATGAGAATTAAGAGTTGGGGTTATGTCCACCTTATGAGTTATACGTCTCTATTGGCTATGAGTTATATGGAATTCAAACATGCATGTGCTTATAGAGAATTGTATTCTATGGTAAATCCAAGCGTCTTTCGACCTAACAAGGATTATTTCACTTTAACTCTTTCGAGCATAAAGAGTATCTAATGGTACAAATTCTTCAAGAGGTTAATCCAGTTATGGAACTAACTTTTTAACAGGGGTTGGTGCCCTATTACCTTGACATTATCTCTTTTCCAGGAATATATAACTTTTTTTTCGAACAAGTTAATGCTATACTGGCGTATTCTATATATTTGCAACCCCAAGAATTTAAATTAAGACAAAGAGAATAATGATATAAGCAGCATACGTGTCAAGAATTCACAAACTCATAGCAATCGATAGTATCTCATAAGGCTTCCATAACCCCAATAGAGAAGTTTAGCTACTCATGATTGCAACGGAGATCACAATAAACATCATCATGATCTCACGTTGGTCACAAAGGCCGTGCTTTCTCTGTCTGAAAGTAATGTGAATAGTAAAGAAAAATAGAATTGAATAGAAGAATAATGTCTGAAAAAAAATTGATGAAGAAGGGAAAGAATAGAAAGAGGACTAAGGATGAGAGTGGCGGATGGAGTGTTTTGATGGATGGATGGATGTTGTATGGATGGGAATTAATAAAAAAATCTCCATAAAAATAGGATATTTATAACACCCATATCGTATTCCTATTATGCTACTGCATTACTTATCCTAATCCTACTAGGTTACTGCATCTTTATCCTAATCCTACTAAGTTACTGCTGATCCCCAAAGTCTTTGGAAATGCTGTTTTTTGCCCGGGACAGGTTTTCCATGCGTCACTTTTAGTCCCTAGGCATCCAAATTCTGCTTTCCTTCTTTCGTGAAGCTTCCTTTGGCATCAAGTTATCCATAAAATGCTGAAATCTTCATCATTTATACCTGAAAACTTGCTAATCACGTTTGTTAGCTCACTTACAGGAAAAAAGACTAAAAGTACATGAATTATATATTTTGTCCTCAAAACTTAGCTAAAATATGGGTAAATTATAGTACTTTAGGCATGTAAATACGCCTATGATCAGCAGGTTTGAGGTCTCAACCTGTGCTAACTACGTAGTTCTAGAATACAAGGATTGATTCTAAGGATCACACCCTTTGCTGGCGGTGATCTCTTATCCTTGGTCTCACTCGGTGTTGAATTCTACTCCCAAATGGAAAATACTGAACTGAGTATATTGAACCTAACTGGACATATACTGAGATTACTGAGTTTTCCTAAGATCTGTTACTGACTAAATTTTACTGAATTATGTAAGGGAATTAGAGTACTACTTATTATGACATGATTATACTATTTTGTAATTGACACTGGCTATAAGTAATAGCTAAATTATCAGGTATTAAATACCGCAACGCTTGATAGCATGAAAAGTAAAGAAACGCATAATCCTAAATAACATAACAATGTTCACTTGGTCACAATTCATTCATAGAGATATTTCATCAAACACTTGTAATGCATTAACTTGTACATGAATGGAGAATACATGTTAGCATGCTATAATGGCTTTATTTTATTCTCAGAGATAATTTATCAAACACATGGGAAGTATACTTGGTTTATTAAATCATGAAAACTCAGGGTAAACATGGCTACAACAATCAACTTGAAAATTCAAGGATTATAACATAGGGATTACTCAATTTAACATATATGTTATACCACTTCATGGAATCTACAATTAATCATTGATTGAAACTCAATAAATGTCAAAACATGAACACAATCCAATTTCATACATGTAAATCAGGAATAATAAGTCTTGAAGCTTTAAAAATGGATTCTTTGACTCCATGGGTGTAAGGGACCCATAGATGAACATCTAACATACCTTAATTCGTGAGATTCTTAGAGTTCTTGGAGAAATTCTTGGGATTGACTTTGATTCTTAAGAGCTAGGGTTTGTTTTCTTGACAGAGAACTACCTTTTTATTTTGGGGAAAAAGTGAATAATGAAGGGTTTCACACATTTTTAGGGCATAAATCCCATATCTGTCCAGAACAAACCATGGGAAAAGACTGCTTTAACCCTGGGCACAACTTAATTTTTTGTGAAATTTTTCTGATCTGGACCCCTAATACGATGCAACACTATCGAGCCAAGCCATTTAAAAAGGACAATTGGGAATTTACATGATGGCAAGATGTGGTGGTATCGCGTTGCCACATTGTTTGAGAACTTGAAGTACACCATGATGTGGGGGAATCGCATTGGTACATTGGAAATTGACAATTGTGAACTGGATTTATGGCGTGATGCACTAATATCATGGAGCAACACTGCTAATTTACAATTTTTATTCTAACATACTCGCGATGTGCTACTAGCCTGAATGACGATGTTTAATGATTGAATCTTAAAATTGCCATAACTTCTTACTCGGTGTCAAATTTTGGCGAATTTTATATCGTTGCAATTCTAATTGAATTTTATATGCAATGGTAGACTCAAATCTAAAAATTACTGAGTATTTCAAAAATTTTATTTAGGATAACCTATGTACTGAGGGTTAATCTAGGCTAGGAAAATACGAGGTATTACAAATTTGTAAGTTGGGATTGTGATCTTGATGTTTACATGTTGATATTTATTATGTGCGCAAATCCATGCCTCTCAAGTGTTTAACAAAGTGTTTAAAAGAAAGCATTGTGAACAAGCTACTATTGTTATGTTATTATGATCACACCAAGTTTTACTTTCAATGATATCAAGTCCTTGGGGTATTCATTACCTAAAATCTAGCTATTTACAAGGAATTGTAGTAGTTTCAGCATAGTATTAGTGATGTCACATACAGTAGTACTCAATTACTTAAAGTACTATTATACTTAGTCAGTTATAGAACTTAGTGTGTTCAGTCAGTTAACAAAACTCAGTAAGCTCAATCCAGTTCAGTTAGTTAGCAGGATCAGTAATATTTCAGACAAGCCAAGAATATTCTAGAAGTAAGTTTAGTATCTATTCATATGGGCGTAGGAATCAGTATCGAGCGAACCTAAGGATGGGGGCTTTCCTGCCAGCAGAGGGTTTGACCCTTAGTACCAATTCCTATATTACAAAAATACGTAGCCATCATAGGTTAAGATATTTTCCTGCCCTACAAGGGTTGGTATATCTCGTAAGAGTTTTCCTACCAGCAAGAGGTGATGAAATATCTTCCTACCAGAAAGGGTTAACTCATAGACATTGTTAGTATCCCCTGGCAAAGTGCTAACTCCCTTCCAACTGGGGTCAAAGGTAAGACCCCAACTCAGTTTATAATTGGGGTATTTCGGTTATCTAAACACTCTCATAGTTACAATTTTATTTTTAGACTCAGTATAGATCCTTAATTCAGTTCTCAAAATCAGGACTATCAGACACAGTCACCCAGCTCAATATGGAACTAAGTTAAGTTCCATATAATTAGGACTGTCAAAAATAACTACCTAGTTATTAGTAATTTAGTTATCAGTGATCTCAGTATAGTAAAGTAGATTTACACGCTGCTTTGCAAAATTAATAATTACAACAGTTTCAAACATACATATACTTTCATTCAGTTATATTTATGTTACTCAGCCAGTTATTATTCATGCATATGAACCATTGTATATCAGCCTACCTCACTTGGCATACCTGTACATTCAAAGTACTGACGCATACTTTTTTAATGCTATGATGTCTTCTATTATAGGTTCAGACGCACGGGCTCCTGACCATACTTAGAAACCCATACTTTCAATAGCAGCAAATTTGGTGGTGAGTCCTCATTGTTCAAGGACAGAGTTATCATTTTAGTATTTTAGCATTTAGTATATTCAGTAGTCAGAGTTTGTTGGGGATTTTTTCCATCAACTCCATACTCAGAAAATTAGAGTCTTTATGACTAGACCATTTCAGACAAATATTTATTTTCAGTATTTATTTATCAGTATTTAATTTCAGTTATAAACCTTATGAATTATTTGACCTAATTTCCACATTATTACAGTGTTATTATTTAGTGCTTGCAAAAAGTACTAGTCATAGGTTAGCTTGTGGTCCTTCAGGATTATAAATACTACGTAATGTCTAGGGTGCCAACTCGAGGCATTACAATGTTTAAGGTATGTTACTCCTCCCTTATTGTTATTTTAAAAATAGCATATATTTTAGAGTATAAGGTTTCTATGATGAATAATTATATAAACATATCCAGGTTGGTAATTTATATGGATCAAGTGAATGATGAAAAAAGAAACAGGTAAAGATGGAAAAAAGAAAGAATAAGAAATTTAGGTATTCAGAGCAGGGTTTGAATTAATAGCACAATGGATGAGAAGTAAGAAAGTAGAGTAAAAAAAAGAATTAAGAAATTTGTATTCACCTGTCAGTGCTCTTTATCCTAATCCTTCAAGCGATGATCATTTTCAGCCAAGTAGCGATCCTAAGGCACAGGGTGCCCAATCTAAGGATAGTTAGAGCTTAGTCTACCACACCTTACCAACCTTTCCATTTTTACAGGTTGTTTTAATGTGGTTATTATAAGGACAATACAAATCAGTGCTATAATTATAGTTAGCTTTCTCATATACAATGAGATTATTCTTTCTCCAAAGTTTCCATTGGAGTAAATAAGGTCTTGGTTGCCACTTATTCAGCACTATATCCTAAGGGCACCACCTCTGGTATTAGCACTGGCAAAAATCATCTCTATGCTCTTGCTACTCATTATGAATTTAAGGCATCTCCAGATGTTTTTACTAGTATGTTACAACTCTTCTTATGTGATGTTTATTTTTTTTCTTGTTCTACATTCTATGTTATCTTCTGTGACCTCGTATGTGGTTGTACACTTTGGATTTAGTCCAAAAATTATTTTTGATCCCTTTTCTGTGTCTACTCTATTGGGTGATTCAATTGGTGCTAGAAAATCTATAGGGATTATATTGTATCTATATTTTATAGAGAGGCATTGGTGGATTTGATAGCAATTGATATGGTGGATTTGATGTTATCTTGGGGAAGAATTGACTTAATCAATGCTTACTTCTCTCGATTGTAGAACCCAAAAGGTCAGTTTTCACTTTCCAAATAAATTGGTATTAGAATGGGAAGGGAGTTCCTTAGTACCAAGATGGAGGTTTATCTTATATCTTAGAGCTCAAAAATTAATTTCTAAATGGTTTTTATATCATTTAGTATGGGTTAAGGATTCTAATTTTGAGGGTTCCTATTTGTAATCGTTTCCTAGAGTTAATGAATTTCCTAAAGTTTCCCACTATGATCTTCGTGGAATTCCTCATAATAGGGAGATAGACATTGGGATTGAGTTTCTATCGGATACCCATCCTATTTTCATTCCTTCATATAGGATATCTCCGACTAAACTAACGGAGCTAAAGGAGCAGTTAAAGGATCTTCTTGATAAATGGTTCATTCATATTATTATTTCTCTTGAGGTGCTTTTGTACTTTTCACATGAAAGAAAGATGGGTCTCTTCGGATATGTATAGATTATCACCAATTGAATAGGGTTATAATATAGAATAAGTATACTCTTTCTATAATTAATGACCTTTTCGATCAACTTTAGGGTGCTACATGTTTCTCTATGATTGATCTTTATTCGAGCTATCATCTGTTGAAAATTAGAGTGGTTGATATTTCTAAGACTGCTTTTTAAACCCATTACGATTATTAGGAGTGCTTAGTTATGCCATTTGGATTGCCTAATGCTTCAGATGCTTTCGAGGATATTACAAATCAAGTTTTTAGGCAGTTTCTAGATTTGTTTGTTATAATCTTGATTAATGACATCTTGGTGTACTCTAAAAATGAGGAGGATCATGCCAATCACATCTAAATTATTTTGTAGACTTTTGATAGGGAGTTGTATGGAAATTTTTCTAAGTGTGAATTTTGGCAAAGTTCTATAACTTTTCTTGGGCATGTTGTTTCTAGCGAAGGGATCAAGGTGGGTCCGCAAATAGTTGAGGACATTAAAAAGTGGTCTAGACCCATGAATCCAATTGATATTAGGAGCTTCTTCATCTTTGTTAGGTATTATAGAATGTTTATGGAGAGTTTCTCATCTATTGTTGTTGTTTTATTGAAGTTAATAGAGAAAAAAGTTAAGTTTCTATGATTCGATGCTTGTGAAGGTAGTTTTGAGAAGTTGAAGGACAATTTGACTTCTACGCCTATTCTACCCTACTCGATGGTACTGATGGTTTCTTTGTGAATTATGATGCATCACATGTAGTACTAGATTATGTTTTGTATGGTAAGGTTGTAGCCTGTGGTTCCAGGAAGCTTGAGGTTCATGAGGGGAATTACCCTACTCACGATCTAGAGTTGGTGTGATCTTTGAATTAAAAATCTAGTACTATTATCTATATGGGATGTATATAGATAGTTATTTAGACAATATGAGATTGTAGTATGTGTTTAGGTAGAAGGAATTTAATCTCAGGCAGAGGCGATGGCTCAAATTACTAAAGGATTATGACATAAGATTACACTACCATATAGGTAAAGCTACTGTTGTTACTGATACTCTTAGCAGGTTGTCTATGGAGAACTTATCTCTCATTGACAAGGAGAAAAGAGAATTGGTGATGGATATTCACAAGTTAGCTAAATTTAGAGTTTGTCTTATGGACTTTAAGGATGGAGGAGTGTGTATTTGAGAAGTGGTTAAGTCATCTTTTGGTGCTGGGGTGAAGGAGAAATAGGTTATGGATACCATACATATGCAGATTAAGGATTATGTGGGCCAACAAAAGGTTATGGATTTTAATATTAGGGGAGTTGGCATCTGGAGATATCAAGGAAGGTTATGTGTACCAGATATAGATGGGTTAGTGGGAAGTATTTTGGTTGAGGCTCATGAGTCTAGATATACAGTTTATTTGAGTTTAAATAAAATGTATCATGGCTTGAAGGAAATCTATAAGTGAATAATATGATAAGCGATGTGGAAAATTTGTTGCTAAGTGTATAGTTTTTCAAAAAGTTAAGGTTGAACATTTGAAGCTTGATAACATAACCCAAGATATAGAGCTACCCATATGGAGGTAAGATATGATAAGTATGAATATTATTATGGGTCTTTCGTGATATAGAATTTTGTATGATTTCATTTGGGTCATTGTGGATAGGATGAATGAGTTTGTTACTTTTTGCACATAGGACTACCTAATCATGAGAGGATTATGCCAAATTGTTCATTTAGGAGATAGTAAAGTTGTATGGTCTATCAGTGTCCATCATTTTTTACTAAGGTACATAGTTTTCTTCTTACTTCTAGCTTTTATTTAGAAAGGTTTCGGTACTCAAGTAAACATTAGCATTGCTTTCCACCCTTAAATGGATTGACCAGTGGAATAGACTATTTAGGCTCTGGAGGATATGCTAAGGGCCTATGTGATTGATTTTAAAGGTTGTTTAGTTTATTATTTTCCTCTTATGGACTTTTCTTAAAGAACAATTATCATTCTAGCATTAAAATAACACCTTTTGTAATTTTTTTATTAGGAGGTGTAGGACTCCTATTTGGTGGTTTGAGGTAAGTGAGACTAGATTTTTTGGTGTTGATATGGTTCACTATGCCATGTAGAAGGTGAAGGTGGTTAAAGAAAGACATAAGACTACTCAATGTCACAAAAAGTCCTATGTAGATGCAAGGTGAAGGGAGTTTTAGTTGAAGTAAGCAATTGGGTATTCTTGAAGGTATCTCCTATGAAAGGAGTAATGGGATTTGGGAAGAAATGGATTATTAGCCCTTGTTGTTCTGGTCCATATAAAATTATGAGTAAGCTTGGGAATGTTACTTATGAGTTGGAATTGCCTATGAGTTTAGATTGATTCATCGTATTTTCTATGTGTCCATGCTAAAAAAGTGTGTGGGTGACCCTTCTTTGAATGTACCTTTTAAGGATAATGGTGTTTCATATTTGTTGTCTTATGAGGAAGTTTTTCTTGAGATATTGAAAAGTCAAGTTCATAGATTGAGGACCAAAGATGTAGCTTTGGTGAAGGTTCTTTGTAGGAATCAAAAGGTAAAAAGAGCTACATGGGAAGTTTAGGAAGATATGAGAGCCAAGTACATATTCTTGTTCCTCACGTTGGATGAAAGTGCTTGAGGTTTGAATCTTTTCCCTTTTATTGTATTTTAAATTTTACATTTGATTATGATGTAATGATTAGTGATGTTAAAAGTGTGTTCTGGGAAAGTTTTGGAATTTTTGAAAGGGGCTCGGGTATACTTTTGAACACAGAGGTAGTGTGCTTCTGCAATATTAGCGTGCCACACTATTGTGTTAAGAACACCTAGTTTTTGTTTTTTCACTTGGGGTAAGGGTCTTTTGGTCTTTTTACCCTTAACATGGCTTTTAAACACAAAATAAACCCTATTGCTTCAGTTTCAAATATCAAAGTCCACTCATTTCTTCTCTAAATCAAAACTAAAGAAAACCCAAGTATTTCACAATGGATTAAACATTCAATCTCCAAACATCGATTTCACGTCAAATTTGTTTTGTATTACAGGCATGTTTCTTATCCCTAACTTGTATTTATACATTATGACATAAATTAATTGGATATTGATGTGATTTAAATTGTGGGTTTGAATTGGGTTAAGGGATTTTGGTTGTTTTTACTTGAATTACTTGTCCCACATTTTAAATAGATTATCCATGCTTTAAATTGATGTCTTTTGGACTAAATTGGTGCATTGGTTAAATTGATTCAATGGGAGACATAGGTTTCCCCAAATCGATGGTATTTTAACTTAACAATTGCATTAACCTCAACCCACTTTGTATAATTGATTTTGAATATGAATAATTGCATGATTTTACTTATCTTCTGAATCCATTTCATTAAATTAAGGGACTAATGGAAAATAATAGATTTTTGATGGCCTTAGTGGCTATGGATTGGATTTAAATTGGATATTAGAAGTCAATTTGGTTAGATAGACTGGTTTGGCATAATTATATTTGCTTGAGAGCCTATGGGAATGACGATACCAAATTGTAAATGTCTTATTGAATACCACCTAGGTTAATGTTTTGCTATATGCAGACTATTTTAAATTGGGTTTAAAAGAAATTTTGTATCACACCGTCATAGTGTAGGTCCCAGAGGATAAACACTAAAAACCACATTCTTTTCCCTATCCCAACATCCTATATATGTATCTATGAATATTGTGTATGTTATTTTGACTTATTTTTGGCAATTGACATTATTTATCCCTTTCTCTCTAGTTACATGCTAGTTTTTGTCCCACTAACCATCAATGGACGCTGCATCATTTCATGATGTAGGGTTCGAGGGCTTTTTTGTCACTTCTGTGTATTCTTATTTTAATTGGTATTCATGTGGATCTGCTATAAAATATTGAGCCTTCATCTTTTTAAAGGTCGTATCCTTTCACTGGTTTCTTAATTGCTTTAGTAAATTTACGCAGTTGGTATTCTTATTTTTAGAGGCTTTTATGGGCAGTATTGGGATGATTGGTAGTCTTTTTTGTTCTTTTAAATTCTATATGATTCATCGATCTTATTTATATTTTTTCTGGCTTTCGCTGTATCTTTTATTTTGTTATAGAGGTAAGGATAAGGGGGTAGTCTCCGACCCTTTGGGGGCTTGGGATACCCATCATGGATAGGCATAGTTTGGGTCGTGACATTAGAGTAGTAGTCATTGTCTAAAAGGTTAATCTTTGGGGTATTATAATCATGGTATTTATTTCGAGTCAACCAGACATTCTAGTTTAAATTTATGTCCTAGGGCATGGTATGGTTGTGGGGCCTTTATCCATTTCTCAGAGTGCACTAGTCATGGAGTGATGGATCCTGCAGCTTAGAGTGTTACACTAATTAGGGAAATACCATCCCCAGCTATAGGCAGTGTGCATGGTCGTTAGGGTGAAGGTCCTCAGGCAAGTAGGACAAGAAATTTATTAGGAGGCTAACCATGTGGTAGGCATAGTTTGTGTATGTCGCACCTACTAGACCCAAGGTAGAGCCTTCAAATATTGTTATTACATGTTATTACAAGTACAATTTTAGTATTCCATCAGCTATCTTTTGCTTTATTTGATCTGAGATCCATGTTTTCTTATGTATCAACTTATTATGCTTTGCACTTATAGTTATCATGGGATTCCTTATATGTGTTGTTATGTGTATCTACTCCTGCAGGTTATTCTTTAATAGGAGTTTAGATTTATAAATCTTATGTTGTGACTATTCGATTGTTTGATACTTAGGTTATACTTATTATGTTAGGCACGGTGGATTTTAATGTTATTCTAGTAATGCACTGATTATCCACCTATCACGTGGTCTTGTATTATTTTACTAAGATTGTTATCTTAGTGATGCCCAACGTACCCCCAGTTATGTAGCAGAGATCTCTTAGACACGATCCAATGGGGATTATTTCTTATGTTTAGGCTAGGAGACCTATATAGAGTGTTTGCCAATCTAATATATCTTATATTCCTGATGTTAGTGTTGTGAGTCCCTCGCTTGACTCTATCCCTATAGTTTATAAGTTTGCAGAGTATTCCCTGCTTATCTACCTAGTTTTCTTCCTGAGCATGTTATTAAGTTTATTATTGATCTTGAGTTGGGAATTTGACCTATTTCTATTTAACTTTATTGTATGGCTCTTACTGAACTTAAAGAACTAAATTCTAAGCTTTAAGATCTTCTTGGTAAGGGTTTCATTAGGCAGAGTCTTTCATCTTAGGGTGCTCTTAATTTTTTTGTAAAGAATAAAAATAGTTCTATATGTATATGTATTGAGTATAGGAAACTTGATAATGTGATGATGAAAAACTGATATCCTATGCCTCACATTGACATCCTATTCCTCACATTAAGATTGACTTTAGGTTCGGTTACCATCAATTGAGGATTCGAGCTTAGGACATCCCAAACTCAACCTTCAAGACTTATTATGGTCATTATGAGTTCTTGGTGATGTCTTTTGGGTTGACTAATTCTCCAAACTCATTCTAAGATTTGATGAATTGCTTTTTCAGAACTTATTTGGATATTTTCATAATTGTATCCATCTATGACATCCTTGTGTATTTGAGGAGTAGGGAGGAGATTTAGCAACATTTGGGGATTGTCCAAACTTTCAGTGAACTTAGGATATTTGCCAAATTCTCAAAGTGTGAGTTATTCTCAAGTTAGTGACATTATTGAGACATATGGTATCTAAGGATGGGACTATGGTAGACCCAACAAAGATTGAGGCTCTTTGTGATTGCACTAGTCCTACATCTCCATATGAGATTCGTAGCTTTATTGTTTTAGCCAGTTACTTTAGGCTATTAATTGATGGTTATCCAACTACTGCAACATCGATGGACAAATTAACCTAAAAGGAGGTTTATTTCTTGTGGTCCAAGGAGTATGAATCAAGTTATTGAATGCTCGAGGGATTTCTCACTTCAACTCCTATATTGGCTCTTTTTGTTAAAGGTGAGCGATTCACTGTATATTAATATGCTTTTTTTGTATGGTTTGTGTGTTGATGTAGCAGGGTTGGGTTATTGTTCATGGGTTGAGGCATTAAAGGTGAATTAAAATGGCTAACTACTCTTGATTTGGAGTTGGCGGTGGTAGTCTTCGCTCTTACGTTTTTGAGGAATTATTTTTATGGAGTACATTGCGAGATATACAAGGATCATCGTAGTCTTTAACTGTTTATGACCCATAGAAATCTTAATTCTAGGCAGCATATATAGTGGAGTTTCTTAAGGATTATGACATCCCAATTCTGTATCATCTAGGAAAGATAACCATGGTAGTGGATGCTTTAAGCCAGAAGGTAGCGAGCATGGGTAGTTTGTTTTCTTTCTTAGTTTCTCAGATATTATTGGCATGGGACATCTAGTTCTTATCCAACTTGATGATGCGACTTGATATTTCTGACCCTAGGAGGACTTTTGCTAATGTTGAGGTGAGATCTACCTTGTTTAAGCTAACTTAGAGTCGTCATTTTTAGGATTTAAAACTTTATATCATCCGTGATCAGGTGTTGAGTGTTGAGTCCCAAAGGGCTACTATAGACTCTGAGGGTATTCTATGATTTTATGGATACATTGATTTTGAGGGTTGGAGACTTGATTCACTCAATATTGAGTGAGGGTCAAAGCTCCAGATAATCTATTCACCTTGGTACAACTTAAATGTATAGATATTTGAGACAACATTTTTAGTGGAGTGGCATAAAGAGAGATGGGTTGAACTTTGTAGCTCATTTCCTATATTTTCATCTGGTGAAGGCCGAGCATCGAAGACCTGGTGGCTTGATTCAGATTACCCATTCCTGGTTGAAAGTGAGGGCATTTCACCATGGATATCATTAGTGGTTTCCCTCCCATCTCCCGTGGTTGCAACGGCATATGAGTTATTATAAATTGGTTGACCAAGATGACATTGTTCTTTCCTATTCAGATGTTCTTCAATTCCAAGAGTTTAGCCTATATCTATGTTTGTGAGATAGTTTGCCCATATGGAGTGCCTATGAAACCCTCGAATAAATATTAGAAACCCTAAACCTAATATAGGCAATTCATGGCAACAAGCCGACAGTGGAGATATCCCGCTGAGGGATATTCCAACAGTATATAGAAAAAACACACCAATCCATGAAGCATCGAAAGCTCTGAATCAGAATGTTCCAAGCACTTCAAATTTATTAAAACATAAACCAAATGTTGAAACTCTTACAGTACTGCAAAAACCTATATCATGCTGCATGGGGAGCCCAATATAATGTGGAAAACAACAAAAGTAAGAGCATTGATTTTGAAGGAAAATTTACAATATGTAATCATTGGTAATTATCATATGGAAAACTAAAATAAAAGAATTAAGAAGAATCATACCGAGACAATGTGACATTAAAAGTGAGTGTACGATTGAATTCTTGGATGTGAGGCATGTGTTAATAAGATTGGTCAGTTTAGAGGACTATGTGCAATTGTTATCGACTTTAGCTTCTTATGTCAAAGCAAGGGATATGTTTTGGAAGATGGAAATTCTAAAATAAGACCCATGGTTTGAACCAGATATTCAAACAATGATAGGAGTTTCATGGATTTCAAAGCCTGACTTGCCTCCAAATTTCGTTGCAAAAGAAGCTATTTTTAAATTGAATTTGTAGTTGCGAAGCCTTTGATAGTAGACTTACCCATAAAAAGTTAAACAAAACCAAGTTGTTCTAACATTAAAGTGGAAGTATATTTAGTGTCTAAGCTACCACAAAGGATAAGAATTAATGAAAAAGATGAGGTTATGGCCTTACGGGAGAGATTAAGTCAAAATGGATTACAATCCAATATGACCACATGCCTAAACATTGTAAGGAATGTTGTCTGCAATGACATAATAAAAACAATTGTAGGACTATTCATCCTAACATTCTAGAACAAAAATACATTGAGGATCATAAAAAAGAGGAACAAACTAGTTCTGTAGAAAACCAAAGAAAAGTGTTGACAAGTGGGATGATGCTTAGGGATATTCAAAATAAAATAGAATAAATGAAAAGAAGGAAGAATAAGTACAAAAGGATAAATATGGTCACATAGAAGGAGAGATAAATAGTAGGGATGAGTATCCCTTTAATGGTCTAAGATAAGTAGAAGATCGAGAAGATTCAATGAAAGAAGACAATACAGAAAGAGTAAAGAAGATGAGCATGGAATTAAGCTAGTGGATTCCACAAAGGATTGGGTAACAAACATTTTTCATAAAATTACTCTAGTTAACGGAAAAATAACGAATCCAAACCAAAGGCATGATGATAGAAAGTAGGATGTGATGGAAAAGGAGTTAGCAACCAAACAAAAATGAATATAGAGGAAAATCAATAACAAAAAATTAAGAGTTGATACTTTCCAAAGTGGATAACGAAAAAGTACTCTCTCTGGTAATAAAAGATGACTCATTTAAAAGTGACAAAGAAGAAATAGTATAGTAGCATATGGAAACAATGGATTTAGAACATAATATTTATAATATTGTAAAAATAGGGGATTTACTTCCCAAGAATTTTAACAGTATGAAAAGCCAACATGGTAAGCTGAAGAAGAAGACAAAAGGGGATAAAAAGAGTTGTGCAAGGGGTACAACAAATAAAACTAATCAGTGATCAGTTCTATAATTTGGAATATAAGATCATTAAATACACAAAGAGCATTCACTAGATTAGTCAATATGCATTAGAAATATCAATTTTATGTTGTTGGTCTAATGGAACATTTTCAAAGAACTAGTGAGTTGGAAAGGTACATAAGAAAGTTAGGGATGCAATGTGCAATCACTAATTCTAGTCGGAAGATATGGGAATTTGCAAATGAAATGTTTAAAGTTACAGTAATCAAAGAGTAAGAGCATTCTTTAAATTTATAGATATTTAATTAATTTTAAAAAGGGGTGGTAATGTTAACTTTGGTCTATGAAAAGTTTAATCAAGAAGAAAGATATCAATTATGGGAATCTTTGTTGAAATTTGAAAAGAATGTATCGGTTCCATGGATGGTTGGTGGAGATATTAATGTAATTATAATTAGGGAAGAAAATTTATGACGTTTACCCGTCACAGAAGTGGAGGTGACATACATAAAGAACTGTATAAATATGTTCCTTTTTTGAAGATATGGGATTTAAAGGGAGAAAATAACAAGGTGGAATGCAAGAATAGATGAAGAATGCATTTTAAAAAGACTGGATAGGTTGTTGTTCAATGATAAGATTATCTTAGACTATCAAATGATGGAAATAGAGTACTTGATAAAGAGTGGCTTAGATCATGCACCACTTTTAACTAATCTAAGAAGCAATAATGAAAAGGCTATAAAATCTTTCAGATTCTAAAACTTCTAGGTCAAGAAAGAATAATTCAATAGAGTGGTAGAACATAATTTGAAGGCATATTTTGAGGGTGATCCCATTATGATTTTTTATCATAAGATGAAGAGGGTAAAGAAGAACTAACAAAGTAGATCAAGGAGACCTTTGGTGATATGTTCCAGGGGATTGCTACTCTAGATATTACTATTATGGCAATGGAGCTACACTTTGAGGAGAATCTGATAACACTGAACTTACACGTCAACTTAAGTTCAAGGTGAACAATGTCAATATAACTACCCAACTTGGAGTTAGGTTTGAATTCACAAGGAAAAACATAAATGGTGATCGAGTAAGTTTGAATCAAAATTTACTTACTAAATTAGAATATACGATACAAATATTTGGGGGGTTTTGAAGTTATTCGAAAATTAAAAAAAATTAGGAGTTCTAGAAGACTAACTCGAGGCCAAGAATTGTTAGAGTATAATTAATTAGGTGTATATCTTGGGCTCATACCATTCTAGGAGCGAAAACATGCATAGGTAATTGAGAATTTATCAATATTTAACTAGAGTCGGTCCCAATCATTCAATAATATGGTAAATTTAATTTATGGGTTCTTTCGAATACCTCATGAATGTGTCCAAACAACAAATCCAATATATAAAATAGCACCCTTACTTTTAAGATATTACAATGATATGAGTTAACTCAAATGACACCCTTATTTTTAAGAGGATATCATCCCACAATCTAACTCAAGTTATTATTTTGCAGATACCCCTCACCAAATACCTCTCTTTTAAGGATGGTATTGGATCCTAAATAATTGTGATTTTCACCTATAATTTCTAATTCAAGCATTGTGTATAAGCAAAACCATAAAAAAAATAGCTAATTAGGATGATAAATCACCTACACTCATATACTAAGCACAACCTATTCAAGCATAACCCTAAGAGAAATTAGCTACTCATAATGATAGAGAGTAAAGATATACCCAAATTTCTACAAAATTGATCCATGATAGAGAATGCAAATCCAAGCTTTAAATTTCAGTAAATCTTCAATGGAAATTGCTTATCCTTCACTTAGAAATTACTTTAATGTATTCTTCACTCAATCATAGTACAATAGAATTCCCAAAAATATGAAAGATGGATGATGGGTGGATAGATAGATAAAAAATGTAAGATCCCCCTCTTGTGAAAGGGTTTAACCACTTAAAATTTGTGATTCAACTCTATGAAATTACAATTTTTCCCTAGAGACTTTTCCTCCCTATCGTGATCGCTATTTCTTGGCAGTAATCGCAATACCATGATTGTGGTAGTCATATCACGGTTTCCCTTTAATTAACTTGTTTACTAGTTGTGATCACGACCTTCAAGCCGAGATCGAGGTACCTGAGGGTTAAATCTTTGGCTTGCACTTCTGCTTTGGTTCTTCTTACTCTCATTTTATTTCCTTTAGCTTTTTATCAACTTGTTTTCATCAGGTTTCTTGCAAGATCACAAATACTGGAAATTAGTATATTTCAGTAGATAATTAGCCTCATGTACTCAATTATTTCATACTTAGTGTGCTTAAATTTTTATGCATATGAGTGGTGAATTTGCCACTTATGAACACCCCCAACTTAAAACTTTGTTTGTCCTCAAGCAACACTACTCTATACTCAATGAGACTAATCAACTTATTAGCATATTTTTATAACCAAATGATCACTATGATTCAGAGTTAAATTAGCACTAACAATTAACCAACAAGCATGAAAGGAATTATTCACACAACTCCCCTAAAAATTAATCACATTGTCAAGGAAACAATTGACTTTCAAGAAAAACCAAGCAACAACTACTGTCGAGGAGTAACCCTTTAACAATAGTGATTGAACAACACTTCTTTGAATCATTTTTGGGTCATGAGCCCCTTCATTCATTCCTAATTTACATATGTCCCTTCCTTTATCACATTGGTTCACCCATCTATTGAAAGAATTTTCTTTTCATTTCTTTCCTTTAGCTAATATCATGTTTTTTACTTCTTTTGTTCATCTCTTTTATTTCTAATTTATTTGGACTAAGGGTGATGTTTGCTTTACATTTCAATACACAAGAATGGTTATCGTTAGAACAAAATTAAGCTGTTATCTCACATTTAGGATCTCTCAAGGGTATACCATATGGCTACTCAGAAATCGCCTTAAGAATCAAGACAATCAAAATTTATAATGCCAGGAGTACTCAGACTTTCCCTACATCTGTACCTCAAAACCCAAATGCAGTAATTTTCCCTTAAGAATATTGTCACTCTATCTATCATTGGGAAAGGCTTATCTAACATTAATATTACCAAATACAAAATATAGAGCATAAAATACAAAAGAAACTAATTCACAAACTCGTACAACTCATAACATCGGTGGGTATTATAATACAAATGTGAATTATGAAATTTTGACATGAGCAATGACAACACATATGCAAACACAAACTCATAATTTTTAAAAAGGTTTTAACGGCCTCACAACACATCATGAAGGTATAGAAAGGGTAAAAGAGGCTCATTAAAACCATGGCAGGGCTGGTCTTCAGTGTGTACTTTGGCGATCATGATCTGTCAGTGGCAATTACGGTATTGTAATCGCAATCAGTAGACTGCGATCATTGTTACAGAGGCATTTTTTCTCCCCTTTTTTACCCTATTTTCCTGTGTGATGACCACATTCTGAAACTCAATTTACACCCTTTTTGGCCTTCAACCTATCTAAAGAACTTGCAAAGCATCAAAATTATATGAATTAATAAAAAATACATGGCACAAAAATAAAAATGATGGGTTGCCTCACATCAAGTGCCTAATTTAACTTCATGACACAAAATTTTTTGACTATCATTTATGTATCCATGTAGAGCATTTGGATCGATGTCCTAACTTTTGTTTAATACATTTTTGAGTCACTTGGGTCAAGGGTAAGAGAACAACGATACTACTTCTATCTCTCTACTTTGGAGGATTGAATCTCTTACCAAACTTCATATTAAACCTCTAAGTAGGTTGATTCAGTATTGGTGAAAACATCATTAGATATCACTAGTTGAACATCAAATTTTGAACTTCATGGCCTTTATTTGAGTGGTGTAATTTTTCCCTTTTGGAAAGACAAACTCAAAAATGTAAGGATTTTGTTCCTCATCTCCAAGATTCACCATTTTCTTGGGTGGTTCGACTTCCATCACTTCCACCAAGCATAATGTTGAAAATTTCAGTGAATGAGGTCATCTTTCAAATTCCAAAGTCGCATTCTTCTTAATATTCTCACCCTGAAATAAACTAGAGTCTTCACAATGGATTGGTTTGGCTTTATGTTTCAATTCTAGTATCATTTCTTTAATTTTGGTAACCATTATTGTTTTGGAGTATTTTGGTTGACAAATCACCAAGAATTCTTCAATATCAAGCTAACCCTTATCTTTATTGGAAACCACTTTAGAATAATCATGCAATCCATTTGACTTTTTCCATCACATTCTTCCATTCTTCTATTCAATCTAGTTTTCAATTTTCAAGTGTCCATTTCAAATTTAATCTATACTTGACATTGTTCAACATGTAACTTTTTAGGGATTCGTCCACCATTGGTAATACACTATCAAGTTGACCCTTATGGACTTCAAGTTGTTGAGTTTAGTTCATTATCCACTCTTGTCTCACGATTTCTTCCCTTTTAATTTTCTCTTCATTTTGGCGACATTTATTTGATTCATCACATATTTTTAGTTCAACCACATGGCTTGATATATCATCTTTACCATACTCATTGAGAAGATTGGGAATATTTATGCACTTGAAAGATTGGTATCCTCACCCACTTTTTCATCTTTTTTACTTTCTAAATACCACCCTGGATTGATGCAAGAGATACATGTCCTCCCCAATAGTAGTAAGATAGTGCAATATAGCTAGAATCATTGCTTCAACACCTATATTTCTGGTGCATCATTTTCCTTTGTCATATGCTAAGACCTATAAAACTCATGAGGTGAACTAGCATTTTCGTTAGCATAACTAAGGGAGGGGGTATTTGGAAAATCACTCAACTTTCAATATCAACCACCACAAAATTAATAATCATACTCCTAATTAAACAACTAATATTGGAACCATGAGAAAAAATTATTTATTTGATGTCACTAGGCTAGATACAACTAAGGGCATGAGTCATATCCTTTGGATACGAGTCTTATACTGTACCCTACCTCTCTAGTAGCTTAGGCACTATGGTGAGGGTTACTCACTATTCTATGTATGAGTGAGACACCCTCCAATCATACCAATAGTTACAAGTCATACACAACCCAATAGTATAGAGTGTGTCTTGATAAAAAAAGTGGAATATTTTTTAAATGAGTGAAGCGTAAGAATTAAGGCATGAGTCTTACCATTTGGATACAAATCAATAGTGGTTAGTTGTACCCTAACAGTATGGATGGCCTAGGAGAATCCTATGGTACATATTAGATTGCCACTTGTACCCTAGGGTATGGTTCCCTTAAGTTAGTTGTACCCAAGTATGGGCTCATTTTTCATCTTTTAGTTAAGGACCTTATGTTCATTTCCCACACCTAAAACTTAACTCCAATAACTATATAAGTATTTTTATCCTCTTAAACATCCATTTGAGGGATCAAACATCCAAAATACTCTCTCTAACTCCTTTGTGGGGAATTGGAGGCTAGGGTTTCAAGGGTATGCATCTAGGAGCAAGGTGAAGTCAGGATTATTGATGAATCAAGATGTATAAGGCATGTACTTTGAATAAATTAAAAAGCATGTATTTCACATTTGGATTAATATGTGTACATAGTGGTTTTGAAATCAAATAAAAGGTGTTTTGTTATCAATGATGTATAATGGTTGTTCTTGCTGGAGCTTGTGATCATACATGTTATTAGTGATGGATTGCAAGTATGGATACATTTTGCATTTGGTCTAACATATGGGTTATGAATAACCTTAATATTGATGAATTCTACCATGAATTTGGTCTTGATAAAGGTATGCACATAAGCTGTTTATGAAAATGTCTAAATGAATTTGCTAGTGATATGTTAATGGTGTGTTAAACTAGGTTATTGGTCTAGTAAATATCAATGAGATAATATATTATTTCAATTCATTTTAGTACTTAGTAAATGATTAGTAAAGTCCTTGTTGACCATGTATTGAGTCATGATGAATATGAATGCTTGGTAAATAGTTAGTAAAAATCTTGTTAATCGTGTAATAGATTAATTTATGACTTTAGATGGTGTGATGGACCAATAAGTATGAATGGTTGATAAATGGTATTGTAAAGACACGGTTAGCCATTTAATTAGTTAAATTATAACCATGTTGGTTGGATGGCTAAGAAAGGGGTTCAATCCCCAAAACATGAACTTGAATTATATGCAAAACTAAATTATGGTACAAAAAGACTAATGAACTATGATTGGTTTATTAAGAGTCTTGATGACCACCGAATAAATTGAATGATTATTTGGGTTAATTCATTGGACTATAAAGTGTTAAATCAATAAATATTCCCATAAAGACCTTATGGTCCCATGTGGTTATGTTTTAGATAAATAGTTCATAATCTTAATGGTTAAAATAAATTGTATGGATGTTACAGCATGAACAAAAGGGGTTAATAGCTCAAATGTCAAATAACAATAAAAATGACATGGATTGTGGTTAAATACCCACACCCAAGTAAATGACTAGTAGTTTGAGTCCCTAGTCCAATGAAATGGCTACTTTTTTGAGTCCCTCGCCTAATGAATTGACTAGTGGTTTGAGTCCCTATTCTAATAAATTAGCTTGTGGTTCGAATCCTTGGCCAATGAAATTACTAGTTCTTTTAGTCGTTATTCCAATAAAATGACTTGTGGTTCAAGTATCTCGCCTAATAAAATATCAAGTATTCGAGTTCCTAGTCCAATAATATAAATAGTGGTTTAAGTCCCTCACCCAATAAAATGACCAGTGGTTCAAGTCCCTAGTCTAATAAAATGTCTTGTGGTTCGTGTCCCTTGACCTATAAGATGGATTGTGGTTCAAATCCCTTATCTAATGAGTTGATTTAATTGGATAAATTTTTTGAGTTGGTCTGTGGTTTGTATCCCTTTGACTAGTTTAACGAAGAATTTTAATGTTTTAAAATTTATAAGGTGAAAGGTTGAAAGATCTTTACTCCTTGTCCCATGAATGAAGATTGATTTCTATGACTCTTTCCATGACATGACATGCCATATAAATATATGTATATGTATCTTTATATATGCCTATACTAATGTAAATGTGATTGCATATGATGGTTTGACTTGGATTGAACAAATGCGCTATTTTACCCTTATCCTTCAGATATATTCTAGCGCTTCAACCACTAACTATCTCCGAATATTATTTCCCCATGCAACATAGGGGCCAAAGCTTCTTCTTCTTTTTCTATAAAGTGATTAGGTGTTTGAGCAGTTCAAGCATTGACATTGAAGTAGTGAACTTCCATTCTCCAAAGGGCATATATTTCATAGCATTTTACTTGAAGTCATAGACTTGTATTGACTTGGTATTTGGCTGTTGTTGGGGGCATGTCCCGACATATTATTAATATTAATTTGGTAGAGGCTTTATGGATGACTGTGGACTTGGGTATATTGGCTAGATAATTGTGATTAATGAAATGTTAGAGATTATCTTAGTATTGACTATTAGCTTTATTTTTTGCTACTTTAATATTTGGTCGGTGTTTATCTGATACTTATGACTTGAATAGATATTTAGGTTAGGTTGGTTGGGAAATCTTTGATCTAAGTTAGGCTTGTGATGCCCACATGACATGGCCCAATTTTTTGGGTGTGTCAAGTTATTGTCAGAGTATAAGATCCTGGTTAGTTGGGAGTCCACAAAGCTGTGTCAAGTAGAATCTATTTTATGGATGTGTAGAATGCCACAGTTACAAAAAAGGGGCTATAAGCCATTTAGGAATGTTTAAATTTCTTGTGTTTCATTCTTAAGATATAAAGATTCTAAGGTCTTGGATTCATATAATTTTTGCTTTCTCATCTTTCAAATCAAGTATCAAAAGAGATTTGATATTCAGGTAAGATTTTCTATCCCAATTAAGGGCAATGTGGTTAAAGCTTATCTAATTTCTAAGATTTAAACCCTATTAAGGGTTGTGGCATCTGATTGTCCTCGAGGGGTTCTACCTGTTCCAACTAACCCTACTTTTGGGGGTGATACTTCTACTCAGTTACCTCAAAATGTTAGGTTACTCCATTTTGTGGATAGTGGTCCAAGAAGAAGTATTGGTTAGGTCCTAGATTTTATTCTGAGGCTATTTCTCCCTACCAAAACCAATTGGGAGGTGAACATTTTCAAATTAGAAATGCTCATAAGGCACAAGGTGCCTAACATCAGGTCGGAGGGGGGCAATATTTACTCAACTATCATCTTTGTTATTTTTATGATCGATCACATCATTTTTATTGCTAGGTAGGAAAGAATCAATGTTTACAATGTGGTCAATTGGGTCACATGCAATGGGATTGTCCTATAATGATTGTTGCTTGGGTAAAAAAGGCACCAATGACCACTTTTCTATCTCTTACACCTAGGGGTACTGCTTCTAGCTCTGAATTAGTCTGACCATCTAAATACTCTTACTATACCTTGGGAGCTCAAGGCATCTTTTGATGCTAACGTAGGCATATCTGAAATTTTCTCTCAGGATATGTATTATTTGCTTGACACAGGATCTACTCTTACTTATGTGACCTTATATGTGATTATGCATCTTGGGGTTTGGTCCTGAGAGTCTCTTAGTTCCTTTTTTTTGTTTGTACCCCAATAGGAGACTCTGTGGCTATTAAGAGGGTTATATGGTGTGCGTAGTATCTCTTAGTAGTAGAAAAGCTCTTGTACACTTGGTAGAGTTGGACTTGGTTTATTTTTATATTATACTGGGGATGGATTGGTTACATTCATTTTATCTTTCATTAAATTGTCTGACTCGTAGTTCCTTCCATTTTCCTATTCTCTAATGAGTAGGTCATTTTATAGGCAAGTGGTTCTTTGGTGCCTAAGGGGTGGTTCATATTTTATCTTAGAGTCCATAGATTAATCTTAAAAGGGCATTTTTATTGTTTGGTCTGAGTTAAAGGTTCTAACTCAGAAGGTTCATCCCTACAGCCTTTTCCTATAGTTAATAAGTTTCCAAATATCTTACCAGGTATTCCTCCTAATAGGAAAATTGATTTTAGGGTTAATCTTGTTCTGGACACTCATCCTAGTGTGTCTCCTTAAAGTGCTCCTATGTCATTCATGCGCATGAAGGATGACTTTCTCTATATATGCACTTAGTATTCTCCGTAGGACAAAGTGACAATAATAAATAGGTATTCTCTCCCTAGAATAGATGATTTGTTTGATTAAATTAAAAGTGAAATCTGTTTCTCTAAAATTTATCTTAGGTCAAGTTATCATCAACTTAAGGTTGGGGAAGTGGATATACCTAATTCCACCTTTAGAACTCGATATGGTCACTATAAGTTCTTAGTCATGTCCTTTTTGGTTGACCAATGTCCTTTTCACATACATTGATTTGATGAATAGAGAGGTTAAGTGTGGGATTGGTCTTGTATTGGATACTTTTCTAACTCTTATTTCTCTTTTATAGAATGGTTTTGGGTATAGAAAGATCAAGCATCCCTAGTGTACCTCCCAGATGATACCTATTAGAGTGAAGTGTTGTGCTCATTAGCATAATGGGAGAAAGGTTGAAGGTTGATCCTAAATATTCTATTAGCGGTGGTCCCTAATAAAAGGTCAGCTACTGTAGTGATTTTCTCCTATCTTGGTCGAGAGTGCACTCTACTAGTTTGGAATGAATTCTATTAACACTTAGGTAAAAGGTTCATATCCTGCATATGTTTTGTTCCTCGAATATGAGTCTTGACCTTACATTATGTTAGCAATGGTATTTATGTTGGTATGTCATTTGGTGTTCATTACTATGGACTCCTTCTTTGGTATGTTATGTCGGGATAGGTCCCGTTTATAACCTAGGTAGTTGTCACGGTCCAAAATCCCATCGGGCCAGACTGGCACCCGAAGCCGAAAAGGCCCGGGAGAACCCGTTCAAATACCTGTACTTTCACTTACATGTCATCAAAAATTTGGGCAGCACTTCACTGCATATAAAAGGGTCTAATTACCTGTATCAGCACAACACACTCAAACATATATACATATATATAATACTTGGCCGTCGGGGCCACCCCATATACAAATATAACATCACTGTATAAACTTCCATGACTTTACCCTTCTTTATGTCCACAAAGCCTCTAGGATATACATGACATAACTAGGGTCGGGACGAACCCCCGCCCACACATGACTCCTATACAATAACAAAATGTAAGAAACCGACTCGGAAAGCTTCAAAGAAAACTGGAGCTCACCAACAACAGTTGTATGACCTGGCTCCTATCTATGCTGTGAATGAGCTGAAGTACCTGATCCTGCAGCATGAAAAGCAGGTCCCCCGTGAGGGACGTCAGTACGAAATATGTACTGAGTATGTAAAGCTGTAAATAATCATATGTGATATGGGGGATCAAGAAAATCATACGCATGTGAAATAAATCATAATAGAAGTAAACCACACTTCATAAACACTTTTAGGATCATGTACATTATTATAAATCTGAATTGGGTTCTTGAATACAAACACATTTGTGGAACGGTATACATTCGTTCATTTCATTCTTTACAATTATTATTCGCCATTACCTCCTCCTACCGAACCTCCAACCACCTAACAATAATTAATACTGTACCGTACTATGACCATTAGGCTGCCCCCAGTACATATCAATTGGGATCGACCCATGCTAGGCTTATGCCCCTGGGATACCACCCACACGTATATCAAGTAACACATAAGAGATTTTTCCAATAACTTAGTTCAAAAGCTTTTGAGATTATTACATTAGTGTTCATGCCAATATAGTACCTTTGGAACAATGATACATCAATAGGAATCAAGTAATAGACCTTCTATACAATAACGATGTAATAAGGACTCATTGGTACATCAACAATATGTTTCAGAATCATCAATATCACAACAATGAAATAGGAGCCTTTTGGTATATCAATGAAGCATTTTGACACTTTATAGAATGGAAACAACTTCATTGGTAATGTAGAACAATACATGTGTTTGGATAACCATCGGAATCTTACTTGATGGAACATTAGTGTTTTCATGCCAAAGAACATCGTTAGAGTATGCTTTACATACCTCGTTGTAGATTCGGATACCAATTCAACACAACTTCCCGCCTTTACAAATCACTTATCTACAATGAAATATTTGGCATCTAGTAATAGCAACCCAACACTACAATTCTCTTCCATAATCCCATACAACCAATAGTTCCAAAGCATTCCAAAAACCAACTTGAACAATAGGTTTATGTGTGTATATATATATATAATAATCATTTCACTACCACATCATCAATACCACATCATTTCTTCACAATTCAACATAATCCAACCATGCACAAAAATGATCCAATATCATTTCCAATCATCTTTCAATAACAATCAAATAACATACTTCTTATGCTCACATGCATATATATATATATACACATATCCATATAAATAACACCAACATAATTTACATCCTTACCATAGAATAGCCCTTTGGGTTTTGAAGTCCTGTTGGCACAAATAAGGGGTGCTTCTCGAAACCCTTGAGAGGATGAACACAACTACGGAATCAATTTGGACTTTCAACGGTTGAATCACAAGTAATTTGAAGGTCAAATTTGGCTAGGGTTTGTTCTCTCCTATGATTGATGATGGATATGAGTTTTTGAACTCATATACATGTATATATACACATATTGCCGTCCATAATACCATAGAAAATGACCAAAGTGCCCTTAAAATTTAAATAATGTCAAATATGTCCTCCGGTGGACTGTTTTGACAAGCTGAAGTAGATAGACCATAACTCTTTACTCCGATATTGGATTTGGGTGAACTTGGTATCATTGTAAAGAAAATTCAAAGTTCTTTCATTTCATATAAATTAGGCCACCCAGTTCGTCCTGTACAAGGAGTTATGATAGTTTTAATTTGACCCTAAAAATCTGTTTTGAGAGGCTGAAGTAAAACGTCTATAACTCCTTACGCATATGTTGAATTTGGATGAAACCAATTGCATTGGACAGAAGACTCAAAAATATTTCTTTTGATATATGGTATCTCTCCCAGTTCATTATATTGAGAGAGTTATGATCGTTCAAAGTTGACCCAAAAAACTGGCAGGCCTCAGTATTTTCCTGCTAATCTACTGTTCACAAAAATCTGTTTTGAGAGGCTGAAGTAGAATGGGTATAACTCCTTACTCAGATGTTGGATTTGGATGAAACTAATTGCATTGGAAAGAAGACTCAGATATATTTCTTTTTATATGTAGTAGCTCGCCCAATTCATTATATTGAGGGAGTTAAGACCGTTCAAAGTTGACCCAAAAACTGGAAATTTTCCTGCAATATTACTGTTCACATCCCGGCCACCGTTTTATAGTTTCGAGCGTGCTCGCTTATATCCGAAACTTATCCGTTTTTGAAATCTTTATATCGTCGGAAAGCTTATTCAATAACCTTCGTATGGAAACATCGACGGGAAAATTCCGGTATAAATAAGGTCGATTCCTATACACATATAATCAAACTATACACTTGAAACCATCTCAAAATATTCAATAGTCAAACTCATATATACCTAACTTAGGATCAATACATATACTCCAACACATATAACAATGGCTAATGCACGTAATTAAGTATGGGGTGTTACATCCTTCCCCCCTTAAGGACATTCGTCCTCGAATGTGAAAGTAGTTATTTAGCCGAAACAAGTTCGAATTCATAATTGATATTCACGTCATCATATAGATATTATGCATATGTAAAAACTTACTTGTTAGTGTCCCAGTTCCACTCCTTGAACTTCTTTTTCACCTTTGAACAAATAAGGGTATTTCGATTTCATTGCTTCCTCCGCTTCCCTTGTAATCTCTTCCCTTTGTTGATTTCTCCAAAGTACTTTCACCGATGCTACTTCTTTATTTCTCAACTTCTTAACTTGACGATCTAATATAGCAATAGGCATCTCCTCATAGGTAAGATCTTTTGTTACTTGCACATCTTCAGTAGAAGTAATAAGGGACGGATCTCCGATGCACTTTCAAAGCATCGATACATGAAATACTGGATGCACTGATGAGAGTTCCTGGGGTAGCTCTAATTCATAAGCAACTTGCCCACATCTTCGAATAACCTTATACGGGCCTATATATCGTGGACTCAACTTTCCTTTCTTGCCAAATCTCATCACCCCTTTCATTGGCGATACCTTCAAAAATACCCAGTCGCCTAACGAAAACTCTAGCCCTCTTCTTCTACTATCCGCATATGACTTGTGTCGACTTTGGGTCGTTTTCAATCGTTGCTGAATCACCTTGACTTTTTCTATGGCTTGATACACAAGATCCGGTCCGAACATAAGAGTTTCACCCGCTTCGAACCATCCTATTGGTGATCTACACTTCCTCCCATATAAAGCTTCATATGGTGCCATTTTGATACTTGAATGATAGCTATTATTGTAGGCAAACTCAATAAGAGGTAAATGATCATCCCAGCTGCTTTTAAAATCTATAACACATGCTCGTAGCATATCTTCAAGTGTTTGAATGGTGCGCTCTGCTTGTCCATCCGTCTGAGGGTGAAAAGCTGTACTCAGATTCACTTGTGTTCCCAAACTCCGTTGGAAAGACTTCCAAAAGTTTGCAGTAAATTGAGTTCCCCGATCTGATATAATAGAAGTTGGCACTCCATGTAATCGGACTATTTCTTTAACATACAGCTTCGAATATTCTTCAACTGTGTAAGTGGTCTTAACGGGTAAGAAATGTGCGGATTTAGTAAGCCTATCCACAATCACCCATATAGAATCAAATTTTTGAGCTGTACGAGGCAAACCTGTAACAAAATCCATGTTGATCATGTCCCACTTCAGAGTTGGAAGATCTATGCATTGCATATAGCCTCTGGGCTTTTGATGTTCCACTTTAACTCGTTGGCAATTTGGACATTCAGCTACAAATTCTGCGATGTTCCTTTTCATGTCATTCCACCAATACATATCTTTCAAATCTTGATACATTTTGGTTGATCCTGGATGAATGGAATACCTTGAAAAATGTGCCTCTGTCATAATCTTCTTTCTTAGCCCGTCTACATCCGGCACACATAATCGGTTTTGGCACCAAAGTACTCCTTCTCGCGTAAGCTCAAATGCCTTGGTTGCACCACTCTGAACGTTCTCCTTAAGCTGTAATAAAATAGGATCTGCATATTGCTTCTCTTTCACTTCAGCTACTAATGAAGATTCCGCAGTATTATGTACGATAAGCTCTTTGTCCGGAGTTTCAAGAAGGCGAACTCCCAAACTAGCTAACTGGTGAAGATCTTTAACCATCCCTTGCCTTTCTATAGGCATCATCATAGCCTTACGACTTAACGCATCAGCTACTATATTCGCTTTCCCTGGATGATACAAAATATCGACATCATAACCTTGTTATAGTTCCATCCACCTTCGCTGCCTCAGATTTAGATCCTTCTGACTGAAAATATATTGTAAGCTCTTGTGATCAGTATATATATCAACATGAACCCCATATAAATAGTGGCGCCATATTTTTAAAGCAAAGATAACCGCTGCCAGCTCAAGATCGTGTGTAGGATAATTTTTCTCATGTGGCCACAATTGTCTAGAAGCATATGCTATTACCTTATCATGCTGCATCAATACACATCCTAAACTAATTCTAGAAGCATCACAATACACTGTATACCCTTCTGTACCTTCTGGAAGTACCAACACAGGTGTAGAAGTCAACTTATTTTTCAATTCTTGGAAACTCTCCTCACACGTATCATTCCATTGGAACTTGGATGCTTTATGCGTTAGCTTGGTTAAAGGTGCTGAAATGGAAGAAAAGTCTTTAACAAACCTCCTATAATAACCAGCCAACCCGAGAAAACTACGAATCTCCGTCGGCGTTGTGGGCCTTGGCCAGTTCTTCACAGCTTTTATCTTTTGAGCATCAACCTTTATCCCTTCACTAGATACAATATGACCCAAAAATGCCACCGACTTTAACCAAAACTCGCATTTAGAGAACTTTGCATAAAGCTTACAATCACGAAGAGTCTGCAATATCTGTCGTAAGTGATTGGCATGGTCCTCTTCTGATCTAGAATAAACTAGAATATCATCTATAAAAACTATCACAAATACATCCAGAAATGGTTTAAACACCCTATTCATCAAATCCATAAAAGCTGCAGGTGCATTTGTTAGCCCAAATGACATAACTAGAAACTCATAATGACCATACCTTGTTCGGAAAGCTATTTTGGGTATATCTTTTTCTTTGACCCTCACTTGGTGGTAACCTGACCTCAAATCAATCTTAGAAAAGCACTTGGCGCCCTGTAACTGATCAAATAAATCATCAATTCTTGGGAGAGGATATTTGTTCTTAATAGTCACCTTATTCAATTGCCGATAATCAATACACATCCTCAGCGAGCCATCTTTTTTGCGCACAAATAACACTGGTGCTCCCCAGGGGGACATACTAGGCCTTATGAATCCCTTCTCTAGCAAATCTTTCAATTGCTCTTTCAATTCTCTCAATTCTGCTGGGGACATTCTATATGGAGGAATGGAGATTGGTTAGGTTCCTGGTATTACATCAATACCAAACTCTACTTCTTGTTCAGGAAGCAAACCTAGAAGATCTTCAGGAAATACATCAGGAAATTCATTTACCACCGGAACAACGTGAAGAGTTGGTGGCTCCGCTTCTATATCCCTTACTCTAACTAAATGATATAGGTATCCCTTGGAAATTATTTTTCTTTCTTTGAAATAAGAAATAAATCTACCTTTTGGTGCGCCAATCTTACCTTGCCATTCAATAACTGCTTCATTCGGAAAATGTAAATACATCTTTTTTGTACAACAGTCAATTTTGGCATAACAAGACGCCAACCAATCCATACCCATTATAACATCAAAGTCTACCATTTCTAGTTCCACAAGATTGGCCATCGTGCTTCGACCACACACAGTTACTACACAATATTTATAAACTCTTCTAGCAATAATAGATTCCCCAACTGGGGTAGACACTTCCAACGGCTTATCTAATAATTCGGGGGTTCTTTTGAACTTTCCGGCAACCAAAGGAGTAACATATGATAATGTAGAACCGGGATCAATTAGAGCATATACATCAAATGAAAATATGGACAACGTACCCATAACCACATCTGGGGAAGCCTCTAGATTCTGTCGATCCGCTAAAGCATAAGTGCGATTCTGAGTCCCGCTGGAACTGGCGACTCTTGTTTCATTTCTAGCGTGACCCACGGGTCGTGCACCTCTTCCAGAATAAGATACCAGTGAAGATGATGCAACAGCTGATCCCGAAGGTCGTGCTACACCACCTGCGCCCCTTCGTGGGCATTCTCTCATCATATGCCCCGTCATACCGCACCAATAACAAACATTTATTCCCATTCGACATGCACCCATATGATTCCTTCCACATTTATTGCATGGCTCTCGAGGATGTCTCAGTTGGATCATATTTCTTTGCCCATGATAACCCGCTGATCGCGAACTATGACCCTCACTTGTTTGCCCAATTTGACTGCCTCTGAACCCCTGATGCTGTGGTGGATCACTAGCTGCAGAATAAGAAAATAATGGCCTAGGTGGTCTAGCAGAAAATTGAGGTCTAAAACCTCCCTGTGGAGCCATAAACTGCCCTGTAGATCTGGACCTCTTAGAAGATCCGCTTTCAAATTCCTGTGTTCTTCTTCTCCGCCTCTGATCTTCCATTTTCTGTGCAAATGCTTGGATCCTAGCTATATCCATATCTTTATTTAGTGCAGCAATAGTACAATCCCTAACCAAATACGGATCCAATCCGTTCACATACCGATGAACTCTGTCATCCATAGTAGCTATAACATTAGGAGCATATCTGGACAAGGAATTAAATCAAAGACTATACTCCCTCACACTTGTATTACCCTGCCGAAGATTTAAGAACTGATCCGCACGGGCCTGACGAGTCACATATGGAAGATAATGATCAATAAATGCCTCTTTGAACTCTTTCCAAGTAGCTGGGGGTGCATCAATGCCCCTCGACCGTTTCCAGTCTTCATACCAATATATAGCCTCACCTTTGAATCTATACACGGCTAACTCCACTGTCTCTCTTCCCGATACATGCATCACCTATAGGGCCCTTTGGATCTGATCAATAAAGTCCTGCGGATCTTCATTAAGATCGGATCAGGTAAAAGTAGGCGGATCCATCTTAAGAAAATCTTGCGTACGAAGACTAGCCACCCTATCAGTACTTCTATAACCCGCGACAGGAATGGCTTGCCCTTGGACTTGCCCAGCAACTATACGAGTCAAAAGTTGCACTGCATTTCTAAGATCTTGATCAACAACATTAATAGGTGGCTCTGGGGATATAGTTCTCCTCTTCCTTATTTCTTCTGGACTGGGGGAAGTTTCTGATGCATGCTCAGCTGGAGCCTCACTTTTATTAGCTGGTATAGTGGGTGACTTACTAGTCCCCTCTCCGGCAGCCACATCTACTTGCTTACTGGTATTCTTGCTTCTGGTAACCGGCATCATTACTATAATAAGAGAAACAAACTGATTCAGTGGTCAACTATGACTTCATATACAATATAAGCTCTATCGCACGATCTAAGACATGAAGAAAAGAAACAATTCCTAAATGTCCATAGCCTCCTGTTTATAGATGTGGTGCACAACACACCGATAAACAAGACTCTACATAGACACGGCTTTGTTGACTCACTAGGACGAACCTCTCTGATACCACTTTTGTCACGGCCCAAAATCCCATCAGGCCGGACTGGCACCCAAAGCCGAAAAGGCCTGGGAGAACCCGTTCAAATACCTGTACTTTCACTTACGTGTCATCAAAAATTTGGGCAGCACTTTGCTGCATATAAAAGGGTCTAATTACCTGTATCAGCACAACACACACAAACATATATACATATATATAATACTTGGCCGTCGGGGCCACCCCATATACAAATATAACATCACTATATAAACTTCCATGACTTTACCCTTCTTTATGTCCACAAAGCCTCTAGGATATACATGACATAACTAGGGTCGGGACGAACCCCCGCCCACACATGACTCCTGTACAATAACAAAATGTAAGAAACCGACTCGGAAAGCTTCAAAGCAAACTGGAGCTCACCAACAACAGTTGTATGACCTGGCTCCTATCTATGCTGTGAATGAGCTGAAGTACCTGATCCTGCAGCATGAAAAGCAGGTCCCCCGTGAGGGACGTCAGTACGAAATATGTACTGAGTATGTATAGCTGTAAATAATCATATGTGATATGGGGGATCAAGAAAATCATACGCATGTGAAATAAATCATAATAGAAGTGAACCACACTTCATAAACACTTTTAGGATCATGTACATTATTATAAATCTGAATTGGGTTCTTGAATACAAACACATTTGTGGAACGGTATACATTCGTTCATTTCATTCTTTACAATTATTATTCGCCATTACCTCCTCCTACCGAACCTCCAACCACCTAACAATAATCAATACTGTACCGTACTGTGACCATTAGGCTGCCCCCAGTACATATCAATTGGGATCGACCCATGCTAGGCTTATGCCCCTGGGATACCACCCACACGTATATCAAGTAACACATAAGAGATTTTTCCAATAACTTAGTTCAAAAGCTTTTGAGATTATTACATTAGTGTTCATGCCAATATAGTACCTTTGGAACAATGATACATCAATAGGAATCAAGTAATAGACCTTCTATACAATAACGATGTAATAAGGACTCATTGGTACATCAACAATATGTTTCAGAATCATCAATATCACAACAATGAAATAGGAGCCTTTTGGTATATCAATGAAGCATTTTGACACTTTATAGAATGGAAACAACTTCATTGGTAATGTAGAACAATACATGTGTTTGGATAACCATCGGAATCTTATTTGATGGAACATTAGTGTTTTCATGCCAAAGAACATCGTTAGAGTATGCTTTACATACCTCGTTGTAGATTCGGATACCAATTCAACACAACTTCCCGCCTTTACAAATCACTTATCTACAATGAAATATTTGGCATCTAGTATTAGCAACCCAACACTACAATTCTCTTCCATAATCCCATACAACCAATAGTTGCAAAGCATTCCAAAAACCAACTTGAACAATAGGTTTATGTGTATATATATATATATATAATAATCATTTCAATACCACATCATCAATACCACATCATTTCTTCACAATTCAACATAATCCAACCATGCACATGAATGATCCAATATCATTTCCAATCATCTTTAAATAACAATCAAATAACATACTTCTTATGCTCACATGCATATATATATATATATACACATATCCATATAAATAACACCAACATAATTTACATCCTTACTATAGAATGGCCCTTTGGGTTTTGAAGTCCTGTTGGCACAAATAAGGGGTGCTTCTCGAAGCCCTTGAGATGATGAACACAACTACGGAATCAATTTGGACTTTCCACGGTTGAATCACAAGTAATTTGAAGGTCAAATTTGGCTAGGGTTTGTTCTCTCCTATGATTGATGATGGATATGAGTTTTTGAACTCATATACATGTATATATACACATATTCCCGTCCATAATACCATAGAAAATGACCAAAGTGCCCTTAAAATTTAAATAATGTCAAATATGTCCTCCGGTGGACTGTTTTGACAAGCTGAAGTAGATAGACCATAACTCTTTGCTCCGATATCGGATTTGGGTTAAATTGGTATCATTGTAAAGATAATTCAAAGTTCTTTCATTTCATATAAATTAGGCCACCCAGTTAGTCCTGTACAAGGAGTTATGATAGTTTTAATTTGACCCTAAAAATCTATTTTGAGAGGCTGAAGTAAAACTCGTATAACGCCTTACGCATATGTTGAATTTGGATGAAACCAATTGAATTGGACAGAAGACTCAAAGATATTTCTTTTGATATATGGTATCTCTCCCATTTCATTATATTGAGGGAGTTATGATCGTTCAAAGTTGACCCAAAAAAACTGGCAAGCCTCAGTATTTTCCCGCTAATCTACTGTTCACAAAAATCTGTTTTGAGAGGCTGAAGTAGAACGGGTATAACTCCTTACTCAGATGTTGGATTTGGATGAAACTAATTGAATTGGAAAGAAGACTCAAATATCTTTCTTTTGATATGTGGTAGCTCGCCCAGTGCATTATATTGAGGGAGTTATGACCGTTCAAAGTTGACCCAAAAACTGGAAATTTTCCTGCAATTTTACTGTTCACATCCCGGCCACCGTTTTATAGTTTCGAGCGTGCTCGCTTATATCCGAAACTTATACGTTTTTGAAAATCTTTATATAGTCGGAAATCGTATTCAATAACCTTCGTATGGAAACATCGACGGGCAAATTCCGGTATAAATAAGGTCGATTCCTATACATATATAATCAAACAATACACTTGAAACCATCTCAAAATAATCAATAGTCAAACTCATATATACCTAACTTAGGATCAATACACATACTCCAACACATATAACAATGGCTAATGCACGTAATTAAGTACGGGGTGTTACAGTAGTTGCTATGAAACCCTTTGTGCCTATGGTGTCGTGTCTCTTTTGGGGTTCTTTAATTGAGTGGCATAAGTGGTTTATGTGCTTTAGTTCCTCTGTAAGACTTCTTGTGTTGGGGTGATAGTGGCTCGGGGAAGGTGATATTTTGAAATAGGGAAATGTAGAATTCCCTAAGTGGAGTAGATTCTAGGTCAACTTCTTGAACTAAGGTTTTGGAAAGAAGTGGATGGTGAAAACTTTCATGAAAATTATATAGGGTGCTAGATCTTCGGAAGAATAGATCATACCGCGGGTATAAAAGTGGTAGTCTTGAGTGTTGCAGCTGGTGATATACCAATAGCCATGTTAGGTACATAAGAGATTTGGGAAGGCATGTGTATGAATATTTATGATAGGTTGAAAGCCGCTCAGATTTGCCAAAAGTCCTACACGGATATGTGACGAATAGATTTAGAGTTTAGTGTTAGTGATTGGGTATTCTTGAAGGTATTTCCTATGAACGAAGTGATGTAATTCAGTAAAAAAGGGAAGCTCAGTCCCCGTTATGTTGGTCCCTATTTTATTTTAAAAGGATTGGCAATGTTTTCTGCGATTTGGAGTACCTTCTAGTTTGAACTCCATTTGCCCAGTTTTTCATTTCTCAATGTTGTGAATATGTGTGGGTGACCCTTCCTTTGTTTTTCCCTTGGAGGATGTTGGCATTTTGGACTCTTTGTCCTATAAGGATATCCCGGTGAGGATCTTAGATTAGCAAGTTCTGATTGTGAACGAAAGATTTGGCTTAGGTAAAGGTCTATGGAGGAACCAATAGTCCAAGGAAGCTACTTGGGAGGCGGAGGAGGACCTGAAGTCCAAGTATCTGCATTTGTTTCCCATTCAAAAAACTCGTGATCAAGGAATGTGATAATTTCTTTATTTGATGTATTGCTTTAATAGACAATAGGTTTAAGTCACTAAGATTTGAATTGATCAAGTGTTTTTGATAAATGATGGGTTTGAATCACATAGACAATAAAATAAATGGTTGATTGATGATGATCGCGATAAATGTTATATCCTCGTGGTATGCCTCGTTCTAACTTGTTAGAGTTTTTTATGTGTAATAATGTGTTAACTTGTGTTTATGCTTACTTTACCTATCATTCGCGGATGAATGATCCAAGTAGGGGAGAATTCAAACTTAAAGGATTGGAACCATGAGAAAAATTTCATCATTTTATGTCACTAGGCTAGGTACGACAAAGGGAATAAGTCTCACCACTTGGATATAAGTCGTATCCTACTTCCCCACAATCCTAGGTACGATTGATTGGGTTTACTCACTATCCTAGGTACGAGTGAGCTACCCGTCAATTGTATCTAAGAGTTTGAGTCGTACACAGCCAATAGTATAGAATGTGTCTTGATCAAAAGTGGACTATTTTATGTATAAGTGAAGTGTACGAGTTAGGGAATCATTTTTACTCTTTGGATATGACTTAATGGTGGGTATTCATACCCTAACTAATATTGATGACCTAGGAGAATCCTAGGATATGAGTTAGGTTACCACTCGTACCCTAGGGTGTGGTTCACTTAAGTGAGTCATACCCAAGGACGGGATCATTTTCCAGCTTTTAGTTGAGGACCTTATGGTCATTTTCCACACCAAAACCCTAATTATACTTACTATATATGTGTTTTTATCATCCTAAACATCCATTTTGATGGATCAAACATCCAAAATACTCTCTCTAACTAATTTGTAAAGAACTGGAACTAGGATTTCAAGGGTGTTCATCTAAGAGCAAGGTAAAGTCATGATTCTTGGTGAATCAAGATATCTAAGGCATGTAACTCTCTCCCTTATTAAATAACTAAAAAATCATGTATTTCACACTTGGATTAGTAAGTGTACATGGTGGTTTTGAAATTAACTTAAAGTGGGTTTTATTCTCAATGAGGAATAATAGTTGTTCTTGCTTGAGCTTGTGATAATATATGTTATTAGTGATGTATTGCATGTGTGGATACTTGTTTTATGTAGTCTAACATATGGGTCTTTATTAACCCTAATAATGATGAATTCCACAGTGAATTTGGTTTTAATAAAGGTATGAACATTAGGTTTTTGTGAAAATGTCTAAATGAATTATCTAGTAACACGTTAATGGTGTGTTGAACTAAATATTGGTCGAGTAAATATGAATAAGATAAGATAATATTGCAATGCATGTGAATACTTAGTAAATTATTGTTAAAGGACTTGTTGACCATGCGTTGAGTCAAGATGAATATTAATGTTTAGTAAATGGTTGATAAGAATCTTGTTAATCATGTAATGGAATAATTTATAACTTTACATGGTGTGGTGGCCCTATAACTATGAATGGTTGATAAATGGTATCGTAATGAATTTGTTATCCCTGTAATTAGTTAAATTATAACCATGTTGGTTTGACATCTAAGAAAGGGTTTCAATCCCTGATGTTAGGCGTATTTGCACGCCTAAAGCACCTTAATTTACCCATATTTTAGCTAAGTTTTAAGGACAAAATATATAATTCCTGCACTTTTAGTCCTTTTTCCTGTAAGTAAGCTAACCAATGTGATTAGCAAGTTTTCAGGTATAAATGATGAAGATTTCAGCATTTGGTGGATTCTTGGATGCCAAAGGAAACTTCAACGTAGAAGGAAGGCAGCTTCTGGAAACTGGTGGACTGAAAGTGATGCTTGGAGAACTTGTCCCGGGCAAAAACAACATTTCTGAAGACTTGGGGATCAGCAGTAACTTAGAAGGATTAGGACAAGGATAAAGTAACCCAGTAGGACTAGGACAAGGTTAAAAACCCTATTTCAGTAGGACTAGGGCAAGGATGTTATAAAAACCCTATTTTTCTAAATTTTTCAGCATTCACTCATTCATTAATTCAAGTCTTTTTCATTCAACTTTCGCTCCTAATTCACGTTACAATTTTTAACAGAGAAAGACGCTAACTCGTGGGAAACACCAAGAGAAAAAATGTCAACCTTATTGTGACGCCACACTCCTCTCCAACGTGAGATCATTCTAGTTTTGCTATGATGATGATGCTTATTCTGATCTCCGTTACACTCATGAGTAGCTAAACTTCTCTTTAAGGGTTATGGAAGCCTTATGAGATACTGCCTATTGCTATGAGTTTGTGAATTCTTGATACGTATGCTACTTATATCATTCTTCTCTTCATCTTTATTGAATTCTTGTGGTTGCAAACATATAGAATACGCTAGTATAGCATTAACTTGTTTGAAAGAAAAGTTACATGTCTGGAAAAGAGAGAGTGACAAGGAAATAGGGCTACCAACGCCTGTTTAAAAGCTAGTGCCATAACTGGATTAACCTCTTGGAGAATTCGTACCATTAGTTATACGCTTTAAGCTCGAAAGAGTTAAAAGTGAGATAATCCTTGATGGTCGAAAGATGCTAGGATTTACCATAGAATACGAAACTCTATAAGCGCATGCATGTCTGAATGCCGCATAACTCATACCCAATAGATACATAGAACTCATAAAGTGGACATAAACCTAACTTACAATTCTCATTTATTAAAATCTTACAAAACATTCCATTTTTACTTTGTTGTTTTGATACTTTTATTGCACGCATAAAATCCCCCCTTTTTTATAGAATTTTCGACCAAATGTCTACTAATAGTTGCATACTTAGTGACCGAGTATTCCCTGTGGGATTCGACACCCAACCTAGTTGGGTTCTATATTTGACAACGACCGCTTACACTCTTATGAGAATTGTAGTTTGAGCGTTATCAAATTTGGCGTCGTTGCCGGGGATTACGGTTGTCAACTATGTTTGTGATAATTACTAGACCCTTTGGTCAAAGATTCTTGTACTTTACTTTTAGTTGTTGTTTTTGTTTTCTGCAGGTTTTTGTTCACTGCATGTCAAATACTAGAAGTTCGGGACAACCATTATTACCCATAAACCCTGAACCTCAACTTATTGGAAGGATGGATGCACAACGTGACATTGAAATAAGGGTTGCTCAACAGGAGCAGGTTAGACTAGCTGCGTTGGCCGCTGCCCAAGTACATCAACAAAATATTGATAACCCTGGGCGGTCAACAAATCCTGACGATGAGGACCTAGGTGATGATCAGATACTAAACCCTAGGCGTGATGCTGAAGTGGCGACACATGCAAACAGAAGAGATCGTCAAGCTAGATTTCGGCCTAATCGTCGAGCTGTGCAGATTCCTTTTGATGATGATAATGACGATCTGGATGGAGCTGGTGCCACAGGAGCTATTATTCCTCCACCATTGGCACCTGGAGACAAGTTCAATATCACTAGCACCATGATTCAGCTATTGCAACTCAAGGAATTATTTGGTGGACTTGCAGGCGATGATCCGAATATGCATCTGTTCAACTTTATCTCTACATGCAAGTCATTCGACAAACCAAGCGTTGGACAGAATGCAATGCGGCTGTGCTTGTTTCCATTGTCTCTATCTGGGGAGGCAACTCTATAGTTGAATGGGTTGACTCCTGATTCTATTACGAATTAGAGAAAATTTAAAGATGCTTTCCTAGAAAGATTCTTTCCGCCATCCAAGAGAGCACAGTTAAGAGATGAAATCAACAATTTACGATAGATTCCAACTGAAGCTCTCCACGAAACATGGGAGATATTCAAGAAAAAACTTATGAGATGCCCAAACCATCATATGACCAATGTCCACTTAATAGAGATATTATACAGATCCTTAAATTTGGTAACTAAGCCAGTGGTGGATAATACGGCTGGAGGATCATTTATGGACCTCACCTTTATTCAGGCAAGCGATATGCTAAACCGTATGACAAAGCAAAGTAGATCATGGCATACCAGGGATTCAGAAGTAACAAGCTCTACCACATCTATTGGCATGACTTCAGAACAAAGGCGAAGAGAGGAAGAACGTGATCAAGATATGGCGCACATGAAAACACAAATGGATCTTCTTACAAAACATCTATTATCAGGGAAGACCTAAAAAGTCAAGGTTGTATCACAGGGACGAGATGAATCCAATTCTGAAGGTGAGGCAAACTACTTGAATAATCAGGGGGGGTTTTGAGGCAACGCCTAACGAAACCAAGGTTGGAACTATTATGATAAATTTGGATATAAGGACCGCGATCAAGGTAGTTGGAAGAATAAGTCTAACAGGAGTGGATTGTATGTTCCACCTAGAAGCCGTGAGGCCGCTGCATCTGGTTCTGGAAAGATGTCAATGGAAGATATGATGGCGAAGCTGGTAAAAGGAGTGGAGGCAACCAACATGGGAGTAACTAAGGTAATAAATGATTTGTCCTGAATGAAGCAATTGGTTGACTCGCATTCCACTGCAATAAAATATCTAGATCAGAAATTGAGTCAACTTTCAACGGCATTTAATCAAAGAAAAACTGGTACCCTACCTAGCGACACTGTGCAAAACCCAAGGACTGACGGATCGTGTATGGCTATTACTACCCAGAATGGTAAAGTGTTGGAAAATCCGTCCAAAGGCAAGCAGGTAGTTGATGATATAGCGGATAATTTCATTGATGCAAAATGTGAAGAGGTCGAAGAAGCTGAAGAGTGTGTTCATGACGTCACCCCCAGACATCTGAAGCTTGAAAAGATTGATAGTTGGAAGCAAGATAAAAAGAAAGTGGTGGAGAAAACTATTCCCCTCCCACCACCACCTTTTCCTCAGAGAGTGAAGAAGAAGGCTGATGACACTCCTAAAAATATTGATAATCGGAAGCAAGATAAAAAGGAAGTGGTGGAGAAAACAATTCCCCTTCCACTACTACTTTTTTCGCAGAGATTGAAGAAGAAAGCTGATGATACAAGGTTCAGTAAATTTATGACTATGTTGAAGTAGCTTACTATTAATGTTCCTTTGATGGAGGAGCTGGAACAGATGCCGGGGTACGCTAAATTCATGAAGGACCTTTTAACAAAGAAGCGGGCAGTAAGCTATGAGCCGACAAATAATGTTCATCATTGTAGTGGAATTGCCACAAGATCGTTAGTTCAGAAGAAGGTGATCCTGGTGCTTTCACCATTCCTTGCACGATTGGATCGTTTGATATTGCTAAGGCATTGTGCGATTTGGGTGATAGCATCAATTTGATGCCACTATCTGTCTACAGGAAGTTGGGGTTGGGTGATCCTACACCAACCAATATAAGGCTTATAATGGCAGATAGGTCGGTAAAATGACCTATTGGTATCTTATATGATGTCTTGGTGAAGGTGTCTACCTACATCTTTCCTGTAGAATTTGTGATTTTGGATTGCAAGGTGTATTCTGAAGTCCCCAAATTCTTGGGGCGTCCCTTCTTTGCAACAGGGAGCGTGCTTATTGATTTGAGAGCTAATAAGCTTTTATTCTGGATGAATAATGAAGTGGCCCGTTTTGATGTATGCAAATCAATGAAGCAGCCCAAAGATATGGATGTGTTCTCTATAGATGATGTTTGTTAAGAGGAGGAGTCCGACTAATCAGGTTTTTCGTATTTATTTTCCACTGAGGGCAGTGTGTCCCGTCTAAGTGTGGGGTGCTGGTATTTGTATGCTATATTTCTTTGCCTGCATTTATTTATGTTTTTTTTCTTTTTTGTTAGTCATAGATTTTTTTTTAGATTTTGATGCATAAAATTATTCTGATAGGCGGCATGGTATTATGACAAGAGTTTGTACTAAAATCATTACTATTGAGATGTTTAGGCTCTAAGTGTGACTCACCATGTGATAAGTGTATGGTTGAATTCCTTCATTTGTCGGGTCAAAGGTCTATACTGCTCCCAATAAAGTTGACCATGTTCCTTGTGTGTGTGAGGTAATAGTATATTCTGTGTTGTGGCTGATGCTAGAACTTGCATGGTGTGTGTGTAAAGCGAAATAAAGAGTGCAAGTTTAGGAGATAATTTAGGCATTTCTTTGGTAGCCTGTGATTGTTTACCTTCTTTTTACCTACCCGTGTACATTATCGTAGTTAATCGCCTTTGAGCCTTTAAGTTATCTTCTTTGACAGTCTCATATGTAGCCTAATCCATTTTTTTTTCAAGACCATAATTTGATCCAAATTCCTAAGTGCTTTAAATTGTGAATTCATGTGACAAAATAAGAGGAAATTAGGTAAGAGTGATGCCTTAGAGTGTATTGGTACTTGAATTTGTTATCAAAAAGAGTGGCTATCATAGAGGTGTGTTATAAAAAAAAGAAAAAGAAATAGAAAAATAAAAAGATAAACTGTGTTTATAATTAAATAAAAATATAGTTATGTTTGAATGGCAAAATAGGTGAAAAGAGGTGATAGATGAAAGAAAGGTAGCAGGGTTGATTAAAAGAAAGTGTAAATGGCATAATGTGATGTATTAAAGCACTTAGGGAACTTAGTCACTATTTCTGGCCAAAATAGTCCTACCCATCCCTTAGCCTACATTACAACCTGTAAAGACCTATTTGATCCTAAGCTTAGCATTCTGATATTAGTGGATCATGACATTAAGGGAAAGCCTATGGTCATCAGTTACAACATACAAATTCTTTGTGAGAGCGTGAGCAGGGAGTCTTATACCTATGTTTTGAAAAATACAAAACTTGGGAGTGATTATGGGTGATATATTATGTGAGACACACATGGTTGATGATTATTGGGTAGTTTTGTATGATTCCTTGTGCCTTAACTTTTTAATACGAATTAACCATCATCACGAGTCTAGGTTAGAGGATGAATTGTTTCTAGTAGTGATCAGAAAGCTACTCTTTGTTTATAATTGTCGTGCCTATCTTGATGAATACTTTATGTTGTTACTGTGAAACTCGAAGTAGATGTTTATATGGACATGATATTTTGTTCGAGGAAGAACAAAGCTTTAAGTGTGGGGTGTTGATGTTAGGCGTATTTACATGCCTAAAGCACCTTAATTTACCCATATTTTAGCTAAGTTTTAAGGACAAAATATATAATTTCTGCACTTTTAGTCCTTTTTCCTGTAAGTAAGCTAACCAAAGTAATTAGCAAGTTTTCAGGTATAAATGATGAAGATTTCAGCATTTGGTGGACTGTTGGATGCCAAAGGAAACTTCAACGTAGAAGGAAGGCAGCTTCTAGAAACTCGTTGACTGAAACTGATGCATGGAGAACTTGTCCCGGGCAAAAACAGCATTTCTAAAGACTTGGGGATTAGCAGTAACTTCGTAGGATTAGGACAAGGATATAGTAACCCAGTAGGACTAGGACAAGGATAAAAACCCTATTTCAGTAGGACTAGGGCAAGGATGTTATAAAAACCCAATTTTGCTGAATTTTTCAGCATTCACTCATTCATTAATTCAAGTCTTTTTCATTTAACTTCCACTCCTAATTCACGTTACAATTTTTAATAGAGAAAGACGGTAACTCGTGGCAAACACCAAGAGGAAAAACGTCAACCTTGTTGTGACGCCACACTCCTCTCCAACATGAGATCATTCTAGTTTTGCTATGATGATGATGCTTATTGTGATCTCCGTTGCACTCATGAGTAGCTAAACTTCTCTGTTAGGGTTAAGGAAGCCTTATGAGATACTGCCTATTGCTATGACTTTGCGAATTCTTGATACGTATGCTACTTATATCATTCTTCTCTTCATCTTAATTGAATTCTTGTGGTTGCAAACATATAGAATACGCTAGTATAGCATTAACTTGTTTGAAAGAAAAGTTACATGTCTAGAAAAGAGAGAGTGACAAGGAAATAGGGCTACCAACCCGTGTTTAAAAGTTAGTGTCGTAACTGGATTAACCTCTTGGAGAATTCATACCATTAGTTATACACTTTAAGCTCGAAAGAGTTAAAGTGAGATAATCCTTGATGGTCGAAAGACGCTAGGATTTACCATAAAATATGAAACTCTATAAGCGCATGCATGTCTGAATTCCGCATAACTCATAGCCAATAGATACGTAGAACTCATAAGGTGGACATAACCCTAACTTACAATTCTCATTGATTAAAATCTTACAAAACATTCTGTTTTTACTTTGTTGGCTTTATACTTTTATTGCACGCATAAAATCCCCCATTTTTATAGAATTTTCGACCAAAAGTCTACTAATAGTTGCATACTTAGTGACCGAGTATTCTCTGTGGGATTCGACACCCAACCCTGTTGGGTTCGATATTTGACAATGACCGCTTACACTTTTACGAGAGCTGTAGTTTGAGCATTATCAATCCCCTAAATATAAATGTGAATTGTGTGTAGAACTAAAGTGTGGTATAGAAATACTAATGAAGGATGATTGGTGTTGTAAGGGTCTTGATGACAACCGAATGAATTGAATGATTATTTGAGAAAAGGCATTTTCCTAATAGTGGTTAATCAATAAATATTACTTTAAAGACCATATGGTCCCATGTGGTTGTGTTTTGGATAAATGGTTCAAGTCCTTAAGTATTGAAATGAATTGTATGGATGATACAACATGAACTAAAGGGGTTAAGAGCTCAAATGTAGACAAACAATAGCAATGAAATGGCTTGGGCTTAAAGTCCCTCGCCTAAGGAAATGACTTGTTGTTCGAGTCCTTAGTCCAATGAAATGGATTTTGGTTCGAGTCTCTCGCCCAATGAAATGACTAATGCTTCGAGTCCCTAGTCAAATGAAATGACTTGTTGTTTTAGTCGTGTGCCCAATGAAATTGATAGTTGTTCGATTCCCTAGTCCAATGGAATGGCTTGTGGTTCAAGTTCATCGCCCTACAAAATGTCTATTGTTTTAAGTCCCTAGTCCAATAAAATGGCTTCTAGTTTGAGTCCCTTGCCCTATAAGATGGCTTATGATTTAAGTCCCTTACCTAATGAGTTGGTTGAATTAGATAAATGTGTTGAGTTGGTTTGAGTTTCAGAACCCCTTGACTAGTGTAACAAAGAAGTTTAAAGTTCTAAAATTTGTAAACTGGGAGGTTGAAAGTTCTTTCCCCCTTGTCTCATAATGGATGATCAAAATTAATTGCTATGACTCTTTCCATGACTTGAAAAGCTATATAAATATATGTATATGTATCTTCTTATATGTCTATAGTAATGTAAATTTGATTCCATATCATGGTTTGACTTGGCTTGAACAAATGCGTTATTTTTCCCTTATCCTCAAGATATATGCTAGTGTTCCAACCGCTAACCATCTCCAGATGCTATGTCCCCATGCGATATAGGGTCCGGAGCTTCTTATTCCTCTTTTAAGCAGTGACCGGGTATTCGATCGGTTCGGGTGTTGACATTGAAGTGGTGAGCTTCTATTCTCCGAAGGGCATATATTTCATAGTCTTTTACTTAAGTCATAGATTTGGTATTTTCTATTGTCGGGGGAATGTCCCGACATATTGTTGACAATAGTTTGGTAGAGGATTTGTGGATGACTTTGGACTTGACTATATTGGCTAGATTTTTTTCAGTAATGAATGTTAGATATTGTCTAAGTATTGACTATTAGCTTTATTTTTTGCTACTTTGATATTTTGTTGGAGTTCATATAACACTTATGAATTAAATAAATTGTTAGGTTGGGTTGACAGGGCGATCTCTAGTCCAAGTTAGGCTTGAGATGCCCACACAACATTTCCAAGTTTATGTGTGTGTCACCTAATAGGATCGAGTTGGTGCACATACCTCTTTCCGGGGGCATATTTGTAATTTTGCCAAAAGTGGGTGTAACGCCCCGGAAAATAGGCCTCGGAGCATCACACGGTGCTTGAGGCTACTCTAACCCTTTGAGCCATTTTATTCAGTTCAACACAAACCAACGGGGTTTCCAAAATTGACCCCCAAATATCAACAGAGTAATCATCATTCAAGAATAAAAGAAGTTTAGATAACAAAATACGACTTATTAGTTAACTCCCAACATCTATACTAGTATGACAACCCTCTAAGAAAATCAATAAAATCAGCAAGCCATTGAGACATGCCCACACTGACTCATACTCAGTTATCAAATGTAAACAATTTTGTGAAACTAACATCAAACATCACGTCCTCAAAAAATAAGGACTCACCACAACAGAGGATGTATAACAGTGTGCCCGAAGAATCATTGTCGAACTTGGAATGGAGCACCTGAACCTACATTCCGAGAAAATGCAGCCCATATCTGAAGATGTGGGTCAGTACCATGTAAAGAAATCAAGTATTTGGGGTTGTATGTAGTTGTATAAACATCATCATCATAAATATTTATAAGAAATATGTTGGATGTATGAAAAACTCACATAGCCCGAAGAAATTCATCATAATCATGAGAGGATGAAATAAGTACAATAACACATGTGAGTCATCATATAATTCGTCAATCACTTTCAGTTCATCAAGAATATCAATTCTCATAATGTAAATATCATTTAAATCTTTCGAAGGAATAACTTTCACAATTCCACTTTTAAATCACTTCACCATTCACCATAGACACAAGGAAACACGTACACACTGGGGGATCCTATAACCGACATCAACCACGTGAGATACATGGAGTCCAATGTACAACCCACATTGGGGAGAGTCATCCTATCCTTGCCATAAGAGTAGGACTATCGATATCAAATCTACACAAACTAGTGATCACTATATAAATCAGCCTCAGGCTCACTCCTACGGGGGCACGTAGTTCTAGGGAAGTAAGATCGCTTTATACCACCCACTCAGTGCTAAAGATTTCTCTTGCACTTAGCTCAGATCACTTCAAAGCAAAATCCACAATAAAATAATTTCAGTAATATATAAATATACATCGGGAGCCATCATGCTTCCCATCTATAAAAATCAACCACGTTGTGGATTTCTTTCACACTCGAGTTCAAAACAACTCCATTCAGACCAAAAGGTCAAATCATTCAAAATATCTCAAATATTCAATATCAACGTGCTTATAACACACACTTTCTCAAAAAAAAACAATTTCCAATGGGGATTCACGACCCAAATATCAAAATCATGATAAATATCGTTCAAGATTCATGCTTTATATCTCCACACATGTAAATTCATCTTTCAAAATCATAAACATCAAGATTTCATAATAATAATCATAAGATATGGTTTCATGCTTCAAATTCATAAAAATCATGCCTTTGTAAAGAAATTACTTTTCAGCACAAAAATAAAAGAGAGTTCTTATTGAAAATCCCCACATAACTTGAATGATAAACTTTAGATCGATACTTAATTTTGAGATGTTAATCGTGACTTTGAATGATGTTTCTTGGAGTTCTTGAACTAGGAACTTGGAATCTTGAATAAATTAGCAGAATTAATGGTGAACTTTGGAGGTTCTTGAAGTTCCTGAACTAGGAACTTGGAATCGTGAATAAATTTGCAGAATTAATGGTGAACTTTGGAGGTTCTTGAAGTTGGGTGTAGGAGCTTAGGGTTTTTTTTTTGAGGTAGTTTGATCAAATATAACATATAATGCTTCTAATAGGCTTTAATAGATGGTTTGGAAGGATTTTGGGTGAGGAGGAATGACCAAAACGCCCCTAAAAATTAAAAAATTCTCCAATCTGTCCTTTGGTGGACTGTTTTGATAGTCTGAAGTAGATTTACCATAATGTTTTACTCCGATATTCAAATTGGATTAATCAAATTCTATTAGAAAGAGGTCTCTCATATCTTTCTGTTGATATATAGTATATCACCCACATCATTGTGTATGAGGAGTTATGATCGTTTGAATTTGACCCAAAAATTCACTTTTGATAGGCTGAAGTAGATCAACCATAACTTTTTCCTCCGATAGGAAAATTGGATAAAACTAATTTCACTCGAAAGTGGACTCGTAGAGCTTTCCATTGATATATAGTAAATAACCCAGATTATTATGTATAATAAGTTATGACTGGTTAAAGTTGGAGCAAAAATACGCCAGGCATTAGTACTTTTTTCCTGCACGTTTTACTGTTCACTACTACTCAGGGTTCGATCGAAATGTTCATAACTTCTCGCTCGGGTGTCCATTTTGGATGATCCACATATAGTTTGAAAGCTTATTCAATAATCTACGCGATGGTGGTATTAATCTAAGACATTATGTAAGGAAAATTTAAAATTCATTATAGAAGATTGAACCCAACACATTTACGCAGAAAATTTCAACAAAAAATTTCTCGGGGTATTACATCATCCCCCCTTGGAAACATTCGTCATCGAATGACGCTAGACATGCCAAGATTAGATAGGGAATAGAGCATATAGTTGAAACCATTTGTTAGACTCATCACCACATTGTTTCTCACTCCGAATGCAACATAGAATGCATAAATTCAAGAAACTACAGCTGAACACATAATAAATGACAGCTAAACAACTACAACTTTTAATAAAAGTGCATTATTTAGGAAAGAACAGTACCTTCTTCTTGATCGGAGTTCATGGAAAATAGGTACGGGTACTTGGATCGCATATCCACCTCAGCTTCCCAAGTTGCAGCCTCAACATATTGATTTCGCCACAACACCTTGGCCAAGGTAACTTCTTTGTTCCTTAGTCTTTGAACACTGAAATTAAGAATCTCAACAAGAATCTCATCAAAAGAAAGATTTTCTTAAAGGTCAGCACTCATAGAGGAATCCACTACCACAACATCGCTAATATGCTTTCTAAGCATGGAGACATAGAATATTGGATGAACAGAGGACAACTCGGAAGGCAACTCGACCTCATAAGCTTCCTTACCAACATGGCTAATAATTATGTAAGGACCAACATAACGGGGACTAAGCTTTCCCTTCTTTCCGAATCTCTTCACCCCCCTCATGGGTGAAATTTTCAGATATACTAGGTCACCAACTTCAAACTTAAGGTCTCTCCTTCTATCATTCGCATATGACTTCTGACGACTCTGCGCAGTTTTCAACCTTTCCCTAATCAACTTAACTTTTTTCGTAGCCTCAAATACCAAATCAGGACCACTCACAGCCGCTTTACCCACCTCAACCCAACCTATGGGTGATCTACATTTCCTCCCATATAAGGCTTCAAACGGAGCCATGCCAATACTAGAGTGGAAAAATAAGGGTGAGGAAGATAAAACACCACAACGGACTTCAGTATTTAATCGCATAATAAAATCAATACCTCGTGTCTCTGTATTTGATAAATTAGGAGGCAAAGATGGAAGTGAAGCTTCTAACTGTGTCGAAGGATGTGTCACCACCGTGAGCGCCTCTATTTTTCTTCACTTGGGAACCATGGAAAAGCCATCATCTAGAAACACATTATTGGGGCAAGAACAATAATATTTCTCTAAGGACATTGATGACAAGGAAATTTAAAGTACTTTCCCATCCCGCATGAAAAGAAAGTCTATTTTGTTAATTTCTATAGATGGCCTGTAGAAGGTAAGAAAAAGAACAATTATTTTTACCAACCAACATCATGGAGAAACAAAAGAAGATCCATAGGAATCCAGTGCATCATATCATATAACGGTAGAGGACAATCTATGCCATGATGAAATAGATGATGATGTTCAAGAAGCACCCCATCAACTAGAGGATGTTATACAATCGAATATAGATAAACTCAAGGATATAAACCTAGGTACATTGGAGAATCTGCACCAACCTTTATTAGAACACTTTTTACATAATAAAAAAGAGGGACTACTTCAAGTTATTAGTCGAGTACAAAGATATCTTTGATTGGTCATACAAAGAAATGCCTGGACTTAGTCCTAAGGTAGTTATTCATTATTTAGGGATCAAAAAGGGGGCATGTCTTGTAAAACATTCACAACGGTTGTTTTGCCTTGAGTTAGTAACATAAAATGAAGTAGAGGTCAATACGCTCATCGAAGCTAGATTTATTCGAGAGGTGAAATACCCATCATAGATCTTAAATATTGTACCTGTCAAAATGAATAATGGCCAAATACGTGTGTTTGTTAATTTTTGAGACTTGAACAAGGCATGTTCGAAAGATGATTTTCTAATACCAATCATAGAGCTCATGTTTGATTCTACAAATGGACATGAAGCTATGTCATTTGTGGATGAGTCTTCCAGGTATAACCAAATCAGAATATCTCCAAGAGATGAAGAATGTATGGCTTTTCGAACTCCAAAAGGGAAATATTGCTACAAGGTAATGCCTTTTGATCTAAGAAATGTGGTTGCCACTTACTAATGTGCAATGTAAAACATTTTAGATGACATGTTCCATAAGATGGTGGAATGCTACATCGACGACTTGGTGGTGAAGAAAGAGTGTAGGGACGGCTATCTAGATGATCTTCGTATTGTTTTTAAGAAGTTAAGAAAATTTGACTTGAAAATGAATCCACTCAAATGCGCATTTAGAGTTACTTTGGAAAAGTTTCTTGGCTTTATCATGCGTCACTGCAGAATTGAAGTAGATCCCACAAAGATTGATGCCATTCAGAAAATGATGGAGCCAAGGAACTTGAGAGACCTCCGCAGTGTGTAAGAAAATTTGGCATTCATTCGGAGGTTCATCTCTAACTTGGCTGGACGATGTCAACCCTTCAGCTATTTAATTAAGAAAGATTCCCCTTTCTACTGGATCAATCATGTCAAAATGCTTTTGAAAGAATCAAAAGATACTTATTGAATCCATTTGTATTTGGGGAACGAACTCCTGGGAGGCCATTGATACTCTACATTGCATCTTAAGAGCCATCACTTGGAGAACATCTAGCTTAAGATAATAAAGATAAGAGAGAACAATCATTGTACTATCTAAGTCAAACTTTGATAGGAGCTGAGTTAAATTATATGCCCATTGAAAAGATGTGTTTGGCTTTGCTTTACGCAATAAAAAAATTAAGGCATTATTTTGAAGCATACACTATAAAGCTAATTTTCCAAGTTGATCCCGTGAACTTTGTGATGACTCAATCAGTTCTCTCAGGACGTCTAGCCAGATGGTCTATATTGTTTAACCAATATGAGATCATATACATACCTCAAAAGGCTGTGAAAGGGCAAGCACTTGCTAATTTCCTTATTGATCGCCCCCTATCAGCAAAATGGGAGATTTCAGATGAGTTTTCTGATGAAGATGCATTATTTATTAAAGAATTCCAACATGGACAATGCTCTTTGATATATCAGCACGTCAAGATGGTGCAGGGGCAGGTGTCGTGTTGATATCGCGAGAAAGACTAATCTTGCCATTTTCATTTATTCTAGGTGAAACATGTTACAATAATGTTGCAGAGTACCAAGCTTTAATTATAGGAATTGAAATGGCAGTAGATATAAAGATTCTACTATTGGATATCTATGGTGACTCTAAGTTGATCATAAATCAACTCTTAGGTAGTTACGAGGTAAAGAAGTAAGATTGTATACCATATCATCGATACACTACTTGTTTGCTTGAAAAGTTTGATCAAGTATTCCTAAACCACGTCTTAAGAGAAGAAAATCACATAGTGGATGCTCTGGAAAACTTAGCTACGATGATGGCACTCGAAAAAAATAAGTCAACAAAGGTGCAAGTGAGTCATCGGTGGGTTATATTCGGCTGCCTTGATCTTCAATTAGACGAAAGACTCTATACATCTATTCGATTCATTGAAGAAGAAGATTGAATAAAACCACTAATTGAGTATCTCGAACATGAAATCCTGCCAGAGGAGCCGTGAAAAAGAGCATACATTAGGAGAAGGGCACCACGATTCATCTTCCATGAGGGAATTTTATTTCATTGTTCTTACAAGGGGTTACTCTTGCGGTGTCTTAACAAAGAAGAAGCTCAACAACAAAATGGAGGAAGCACATTATTGCACATGTGGAGCACACCAATCAGGGCCTAAACTTTATTTTCGCATCAAAAGGATGGGCTACTACCGGCCAACAATGGTGATGAACTGTCTAGAGCATGCCAAAAGGTGTCAAGCATGTCAATTTCATGATAATTATATACATCAGGCTCTAGAGCATCTTCATCCAACTATAGCATCATGGCCTTTCGATGCGTGGGGACTTGATGTTGTTGGACCCCTCCCACTATAAAAAAATAGCATTTAGCGACACACAATATTCGTCGCTATCATAAGAAAATATGTTGCTAAATAGAAATAGCGACGGAATAGCAACGGAATTTTTTCTGTCGCTATATTGCTCATTGCTAACCTCATGGCGATAAAAAATTTAATTCCGTCGCAAAATTTGTGACCAATTAGAGAAGAAATAGTTTGGTTGTTGATATTAGTGACGTACATTTCCGTTGCTATAGCGTTGCTATTTCCAAAATTCATTTTGGTCGTGGCTTAATTTACGATAGAATATTTTGTTGTTGATCCATTGCAACATAATTTTTTCTACTTATTTAGAAACCAAATTTATCCATCGCTAAAGTTTTTCAGTAGCTACGACTAATGTTAGTCACTAATTATTTGTCACTAATTACGGCGGTCTTTAGCAACTAAATTAATCCATCCCTAAAGTTTTTCAGGAGCAACGATAAAAGTTAGTCACTAATTTTTTGTCGCTAATAATTTTATGAGAAAATAGTTGAAACACGTAATTTATAAAATGATTAAATATCCAACATTCAAATAGATAGCAAAATTTACAACAATTGTGTCCAACACCCACAATTTCAAGTATTTTATCTAACATAAACTAATGTCAAAACAGTTTATCCAAAATTAGTGCAACGATCATAGACTAAGAATAATATGAAGCTATGAATCAACTCATCATCATCATCATGAGTAGGAGGAGGATCAAGAACGTCCCCATCTTATACCCTAGTACCACCAACATGCTCAATAACTATCGAAAGAAAATGAGTAGTACGGCCCGGAATCAATTGCTTCACCAAATCCTCCATATTTGTTGTTGGTAAAGAAATCAAAGGTGGTAATGATGATGTGGAAGCATTGTAGGCACACCGTTTTTCCCAAAGTAACTTGTAGCTTCAGATCCAAGACCAAACAATTTTTTCTTCTTTGCTCCTCCCGTAGCTTCATAATATATCTCTAATTGATCCACTTCAGATCCACATTGTACTTTTTCCCGTATAATTTCTCTATACCTTACCTATAACAAGTGAAGTTATTAAAATAGACTCAAGTTCATGTCAACACAAAAGAAAAATAAGAGATGAGTATCATATCATTAGATGTAAGTTATGAACTTACATGTAGAAGTTGGGAACGCTCACCAACAAAATATTTTCCATCATGTTATGGACGTGCAAATGTAACTCACTTGAAGTTGGATCTCGACCTATTTTTAGAGCCTATATAGAATTTTCAGGTATTTAGAATGAGATAACGTACATTAGCGGTATACCAAAAGAGAATTATGACACACCACCAAGTTTCTTTGCCCTCTTCTAAGCAAAAAAATGTCACCAAATATGTTGGTATAGCAGCAAAATAAAGAGGAAAAAAAAGAGAGTAGCAGAAAAAAATTATTGCAAAACAAAAAGGAAAAATAAGAGAAACTGCAGCAACTGCTTGCTAAAAAATAGTATAAAACCAGCAGCATCTACAATAACAGAAAACAGCAACTGTAACAATTTCCAGCAACTATTAGTGTAACAAATAAGAATGCACATGTAGAAAGCAGCTGCTGCAATTCTGGAAAATAGCAACTATTGGTTTCTTGGGTAGTATGTTGTAGTTCTAGAAAATAGCTGCTTGCTGGAAAAGTAGCATAAAACCAGCAGCAGCCGCAATAATAGAAAATAGCAGATATGTTCCACAGAGAAAATACTCTTTTTATTGCAAGATAGCTAGAGATAAGATTGGAAATACACTACCCTCATGCACACAATGAGATTGCACTAGCTACGTTGTTGGTTGGAACCATGAAGTACAGTTAGGAACAAAATGAGGATATGTTTCATTGAAAAGATCTGCCAATTGAATTAATAAAAAAAAGTTGATGATTGAAGAAACATCATTAATATAAATAGTAGATAGCATTTAAATAGAAGTAAAGGATCTTAAGGAAGATATTTTAGGGTTAGAATATCTGCCTTAATATCCTTGTTTTGTATCCCAAACAAGGTAGCACCACTACCAGCTGTTTGCTACGTACTTTAGACACAACCATAGCTACTAAAACAATGAAGTAATGACTTAAAACAAATGAACTATTTCAAGGTACGTAGCAGCAGACCAGAGCATCACATATAGAGCCAAAATAAAGTGGAAAAACTAGAATGTCAACAGCCAAAAGAACATAGCAGCAGCCCAAACAAAATAACTTTCGGGGTTGATGAACAATTTTCATGAAATATATACTTACAAGTTTTTTCAGTGCTCTCCAGTTGTGATAGAGCCACCAGTGTGTGTCCCAGTAGCTACTTCATGTCCACCATAATGATTATTTGAATTTATCTCGAACTTCTTAACATAGTCGTCACTTTTCCAAAGTTCCATCCACTTTCACCACACATGGTCATTTACAAATTCTGATTGAACTGTAGTTCTATGCTTTTTTATATTGGAAATGAAATTCTTGTAGCATAATGCAGCCTTCTTCATGTATTGTTGCTTCACCAAAACTTCACTAACGAAAGCATCCCAATAGAAATTCTTCTGAAATTCAGTTTAAAGTAATATAATTAAGTGTTAGGTTCAAACTCAAACAACTTCTATTGATTATGATCTTAAAAAACACACCTTGAATTTTCCAAAATAACCATCTTTGACATCTTGTGAAACACCTTTCCAGTTGATCCCATTAGGATCAACTTCACTTTTGAAAGATAATGTAATGGAACTGGAGCATTTGGAAGATGGTTCCAACCTATACAACATCAGATTCAAAATCAATAACACTACACAACATCTATGTACAAAAATAGTAAACATATAAGTAGTAGGTACTAACCCTGAAGAAGTCAAAAAAATAAGGGTCCAACCATTATTACAACTGGAATCTCCTGAAGCAGATACATATCTCTGACTAAATATTGCCTTAGCTGTTGTGTTGCTTTGAGCATTCATATTCTGGCCTGTTGGGCTGCTTTGGTTAGGTGAAACAGGAGATGTCTCAGGAATGACCGTTTTTTGATCAGGTGGCATGGTCGAATGGAACTTGTATCATTCTATTCGATTACTGAAGCTGGAATAGAAGAAATTTTTGCACGATTAGCAGCTTTACTCCTGCCTGTGGACTTACCAGCACGATATCCACCTCGAGTCATATCTGAAAAAATAATAATGTCATTAGATTATCACTATTAAAAATCAAATTAAAATGATGCAATATGAAAAATTAGCAGATTATTAAAAGGAAACAAAAACTTATAAAATGATGATATCTTAGAGAAAAATTAGTAAAAAAAACATACAACAAAGCTAAAATAACATATTTTTTTAAAGAACTTGGCACAGTCTATATTTTGAACTAAAAACAAACTACAACAAAGCTAAAATAGCAGATTCCATAGTTTCTTACTAAAAACAAAATACAATAAAGCTAAAATAGCGTATATTTATCAAGTTCTATTCACTATCTATATCTTTTTCAAGCTCTTTCTCTTCATCCCCCTCCTAAGTTTCCTTGGTTTCATATTCCTCTTCTGTACATCCATCTTGAATTTTATGATGCTCTTTAAATAAACCATCATTAAGAGGTTCATTCATTTCAAGTACACCCCCATTAGGATCATGCAATAGAATATCTTCATCTATAGAAATAGATATATCTATCTCATGGACTTCAACTTTTTCAACTTGATAAGGAACATTCAGTTCTGAAGTTATCATCACTTCCTCAACTAGTAATTCAATAATATTTCGAGGTTTGACCTTCAATACAGCTATCCAATATTCTTTGTCCTTTTTCTTGCTTGGATAAGGTACATAACATACTTCCGTTGCTTACATTTCAAGAATAAAAGGCTCATACTTTTTATATCGACGACGATGGTTAATATCAATCAATTTTTACCAATCATGCTTCTTAGCACCGACATCTATTATTGGGTCAAACCATTTGCATTTGAATAACACAATTTGCTTTAAAGGTGCTTCATGGTATTCCACTTGTATTATCTCTTTTATTCACCCACAATAATCCCCAAAATTTGGATCCGAGATACAAAGTCCACTATTCATTATTGATCTCATGCTACAATGACATTCTATGTGAAATTTATATCTGTTAACAAAATAAACTGAATGAGATGTAGCTCCTATTAATGGTCTACGAGTAACACTACGCAAGTATTCATTTTCAATGGGATTGCACCAAAGATCTAGTTAAACATGAGAAGCCAATTTAAGTACATGCATCATTATATGAAAGTTAATATTTATTTAAATCTTACATATCTCTTGAACCATATAGCAAAATTTTCTTCAAGGCTCTCGTCTACTTTGCTTTGAGAGAGATTCAAAAATTCTTCTTCCAAATGTTGCAAGTACATACTTCATTGCAACAAATTAATTTATATATGAGAAGTCATTATATAAGAATAGATTTTATTATTATTAATGAAGAGAATTTGGTTACCTCACAAATGGCTCAACCTCCTCACAATTTTGTAAAATATAAGTTTGAGACACCTTGATTTCATCTAAGATTAAATCTCTTTTATTTGCTTCTCCCCAAAGTCGACCTGGATGGGAGAATATTGAAAGATTTCCTTTAAGATCTTCCACAACACCACCATCGTCATTACGATCCACATTATGATTTTGTTACATGACATGAGGTTCAAAATAATGAGAAAATACTTGTATTGACTCCATCATCAAGTACGCTTGACAAATGGAACCCTCAACACTAGCTTTATTCCCAATCATCTTTTTAAGAGTTCTCAAATACCAATATACAGAAAAAGATGGAACATTATGTTTTGGAAGATTTTGTATTAATTAACTGTCACAAGTTTGACATAGAGCTACATATTTACCTTTCAAAATGATACATCCATCGATATTGTACAGGTCCAGCAACCCTTGCTTCATATGGAAGGTGGACAGAAAGATGTTCCATTGAGTCAAAGAACCCAGGAGTAAATATACGTTCCAACTTGCAAAAAATTTGAGAAATATCTCTGTTTGATTGCACCATATCATCCACTCGTAGAGTGGTCGAAGTAAGATCCTTAAAAAATAAGCTTAACTCTGTAAGTGCCTGCCACATATTACTAGGAAGTAGTTTACAAAAAGCAATAGGCATTAGTCATTGCATGAACACATGACAATCGTGACTCTTCATTCCAAATAACCTTTTCGCATTTGTGTCTGGAAACATACCCAAATTTGAAACATTCCCATCTGGAAACTTTAAGCATCTCACCCAATTAAACAAGATCTCTCTTGCTTCCTTGTCTAATGTATAGACAGCTTTTGGATATTGTCTATTATTATTCTTTCCCAATTGAGGTCGATCATAATATTTTGTCGTATCTAACCGTGATTGTGGATTATCTTTAGTTTTGTCATCAAAATTAAAAACAGTGTTAAATACATTATCAAAGAAGTTTTTCTCACTATGCATAACATCAAGATTATGTCGAATCATGCTAGAACTCTAGTATGGAAAATACCTAAATATGCTTTGCTTTTTCCACCCACATGTCTTACATATTATTTTATTAACTTGTTCAGCATCTAAATTTGTTACATTTCTTATCCCTAAAGTACAAATCTAGTACAAAATTTCCTCTCCTGTTCTATTTGTTGGGGGAGGTCTTCTGATAGTCTGGCCTTTAAGAAAGTTCTTCCGGTCTCTCCTAAATGGGTGGTGCTGGTCAAGTAACATTCTATGGCAATCAAACCAGGATTGTTTTTTTCCATGCTGCAATCTAAAAGATTGTGTTTCCTCCATACAATAAGGACATGCTAATTTACCTGCAATACTCTATCCCAATAACATAGAATATGCAGGAAAGTCACTAATTGTCCACATAAATATTGCCCTTAATTAAAATTTTTGCCTTTTTGAGATGTCAAATGCTTTCGCACCAGTCTCTCACAACAAGGTCAACTCCTTAATTAGGGGTTGCAGATAAACATCAATTTTATATTTGGGATTGTACATTCCTGGAGGTAAATTATTTGGAGTAACAATCACTGTCCATGAAGAATATTTTCTTCCAGGCTAACTGAATGGTTGAAAATCATCTGTACATAACCCCAACCTGACATTTCTTGGTTCAGCGGCAAAAAAGGGATTGAAGTTCTTCCAAGACACAGAATCTGATCGATGGTGCATCACACCATCCTCTTTTTTATGCTCATGATGCCATCTCATATCAGTAGCTGTAGTATAAGATGCATATAATCTTTGCAATCTCAGAATCAAAGAAAAATAATACATTCTCTTGTAAGGGACCAATTTCCTCTTACGAGAGCCAACACAATGCTTATACTTTGGCTTGCTACAAAAATTACAAGATGTAACATGTTCATCATCATCACCCCAGTAAACATACAACCTGATTCATAACAATCAATCTTTTTAACTGGCAAACCCAAGCTACACACTAACTTTTTCGTCTGATAATAGTTATCAAGCACGATGTTATCTTAAGGTAAAGACTCCTTAAGCAATTCCATCATTTGGTTATAGCCTCTCTGTGACATATTGTTCTCCATTTTAATATTCAATATTCGAGAGACAACTGCAAGTTGAGAGAGGGATGAACCGGGATATAATTCTGCATCAGTAGCATCTAACAAATCATAAATTTTTTAGAAACGGGATTAGCAACTTTCTCCATTGAATGTTGAAAAGGATGAGATGACTCGGTTTCACTATTGCTATAAGATTGCCAGCTTGAACTCTGAGAAAAGTTGGGATCAGCTGCATCAAAAATTATTTGTCGGTGTGGATTCTCTTTGGATATTGGTTGACCACCACCATGCAATGCATTACCATAAAAAGTCTCACTTATATCATCTCTTTCCCCTTAATGCTTCCAAACAAAATAGTTTTCAATAAATCCAGATTGATAAAGGTGACATTTAATAGTTTCAACATCCATGAATTTATATTTCTGACGTTTTGCACATGGACATCTAACTTTGTCACCACTCATAAGATTTGGTTGAGAACATGCAAATTGAATAAATTCATCCACCCCAGTTATAAATCTAGAGTATAAACACCCTCGGGCATCTAACCTCTCATACATCCAACTATGCTCTAGATTATTCATGTTCCTATTAAGGTTGAAATAAAAAAAAAGGATAATCAATGCTAATTAACCAGCTTAATAAGAAACACGACAATTAGTCTTAATTAATTATTAACCTTGTTATAAATATTTATTAACAAATACGATAGCGTATGATCAGGCTCTATATAAAGAACTACTTAGCAAAGAAAGCATAATTAAGTTGATCAATTAACAGTTAAATAGTTTCACTAAATTATTCAAACTTATGCTCTTAAAGTAGAAAACAAAACTAGTTTACCTTTAAAATAAGATAAAAGTGATACATGCTTCTATTTTAAGGTACAAATATAATCGAGAAGCCAACAAGCTTACGAAGAATAGCGATCCAAAATGGTCTTACAACTAAAAGTAATGCTCAACTTCATCTGGAAGAGTTAGAGGCATTGGACGAGAAAAGATTAGAAGCACAACAAAAGTTGGAATGTTATCAAGCTCAACTTGATAGAGCTTTCAACACGAGAGTGCGACCACATTTCATGTAGGAGACTTGATCTTAGCAATTTAGAGACCCATAATCCTCAACAAACGCATTGGTGATAAGTTTAAATCTAAGGGGTATGGCCCATATATTGTGAAAGAGGGATATTCTAGTATCACTTATAAGATCGCTGATCAAGATGGTGTAAGAGTTGGTATCATCAACGGCAAGGTCCTGAAGCAGTACTTTCCATGAAGGTCTTATACACTCTTTAAGGAACGAGTATAAACTGTATGTCCACTTCTGGCCCGCATGAGTCAAAATTGTGAACTGCTCTTAAAGAAATAAAAAATAAAAATAATAAATAAATAAAAATATATAAAAAAACTAACTCATCATCTTGAACTACGTTATGACTTGATCCTTCAAAGGTACGTAGGCAACTTAGAGTATTTTTACTCTAAGTTCAGTCATATAAGTTAAAAAAAAAGATGTGTTATTACTTAAGAACAACAATAATACTTTGAAGTGACATAGATATCGCATGAATTAGATGTTTCTTCGCTTAGTTTACCATAGACGTACAAAGGTGAAGAAACAAGTAAAGTAACGCTACTTTGATCGTATATCTAGCTAAATCCGTAAAAGATATGGTCTTGATTTACATATGTTGTAGCTCTTGGTGTTATATTTGGAACAAAAAATATGGCTCATAATTCAAAGTCTTCTACATCAAGTTATGAATTTTCTACCAGAGCTGCTCAAACCTATGAAAGAGACCATCAGGTTTTGAACTGAGCTAACTTCAACGATAAATCTGTACAAATCTGTAAAGGATATGGTCTTGATGTTTACATATTTTGTATATCTTGGTGTTAAATTTGCAACAAAAAAGATGGCTCATAATTCAAAGGCTTCTGTGTCAAGTTATGAATTTTCTACCATAGCCGCTCAAAGCTGCGAAAGAGACTATTAGGTTTTGAACTGAGCTAACTTCAATGATAAATCTGTTCAAATTCGTAAATGATATGGTCTTGATTTTTATATATGTGGTATATATTAGTGTTATATTTACAGAAAAAAAAAGATGTCTTTTGATTCAAAAAATTCTGTGTCAAGTTATGAGTTTTCTACCATAGCCGCTCAAAGCTGTAAAAGAGACCATTAGGTTTTAAACTGAGTTGAATTCAATAACAAATATGTACAAATCCGTAAATGATATTGTATTAATTTTTTATATATTGTATATATTGGTGTTATCTTTGCAACAAAAAAGACGGCTTCTAATTTAAAGACTTCTGCGTTAAGTTATGAATTTTCTACCATAGTCGCTCAAAGCTACGAAAGAGACCCTCAGGTTTTGAACTGATCTGATTTCAATGACGAATCTGTACAAATATGTAAAGGATATGGTCTTGATTTTTACATATGTTATAGTTTTTGTGTTATATTTTTAATAAAAAAGATGGTTCGTAATTCCAAGACTTGTACGTCGAGTTATGAATTTTCTACCCTAGCCGCGCAAAAACTATGAAATTGGGCAGATTAATGGTTAAATTCAAAAAAATTAATTCCGCTTAATAGAAAAAAAGTTTGATTTTGACACGTTTTGTCAACAGATCTCAAATTTTATTCATGATTAGAGGCGAATTCATCTAGCTTGATCATTTAAAAAATAAAACAGATGCAACAATATTTGAATCAAAGCTAAAGGTCACTTTTATTGCACCAAAGGCAGAAATGTCACCACATCATAATAAGCAACAAAAAAAGGAATCCTAAGCGAATATGTAAACTATGGAAAAGGTTGAAATTCCATAATTTATTGATGACTCGCCTCAACCACCTCTTTCAGTTTGGATAGTGTCTCCACTTCGTCTTTAGATAATGGATGTTTCTCTCTAATTGCATGAAGCTCACCCTCGAAAGTGATAATCTTCTCTTTTCTTTTAAGCAACCATTCTTTCTTCTCTTTTATGCATGAAATGGTCTTCTCCCTCTTCATAGATAAGAGCTTCAGTTCTGCATCAAACTTAGTGAGATTTGATTAGAGATCCTCCATGCGCACTCGTTCCTTGGTATTTTCCTCCTTTGCATTAACAACGTTTTATTGCACATTAGAGAGCAATTTTTTATGGTTCTCTTTCGTTATTTTGCAGGATGAAGATGATTTCATAGTGTCATACTCCTCATATATTTTTATAAAAACATTAACAGAGCCCTCTAGAATAGAGATATTAATGGTGTTAATCCCTTTGAGGTATTCCATAAGCATGTTCACACCATTTTTCAACTTTGATAAGTCATCCGAATATTCAACAGAGAACATGGTTAGCCATTCATGCAATGCACCACACATCTGGAGAATGTAAGACTTCTTGAAAGTAGATATCGTCTATTGTGGTTTAAAATTTCGAGCAACAAATAACGATAAAAACAATAAAGGTTCATGAACTTTAGGCGACTTAGGTTGGATAGCCGCAATCTCTGTGACAGGAGGAGAAGATGTATCAAGGCAACTTGGACTCGTAATTCCATCAAAAATGCCATTAAGCGTATCAGTAGAAATACCTTGGAGATCTAGCTTAAAAAAAGAAATATTAGCAAGGTATTATTATTATTTTCTTAAAAGAAAGAAAATAATCTTACTTGTTCTGCTAGTTCAGGAAATGGAATAATGGAGCTAGGATCATTAACAAAAAATGCCTCGCTATTTATAGTAGGAATGTCAAAATCAACACTCTCTAGATTGGTCTTTTACCTTCTTTATTTTATGCTTCAAATATTGGTCATGATCTCCTTCCGTTGAGCTAGTGTCACCATTAGCATCTAAAACTTCATTAACTATGCGGATAAGCGGAATCTTATCTTTGAGTGGCATTTTGGTTGGCATTTTTCCACTATTAATCTCAAGCAAAGAAGAATTAATGTTTCGCTTGCGAGTTTTGTTCGATGCCACAGAAGGAGTGTCATTCAATTTTAATGAAGGACGACTTGATTCTTTTCACGTTTTCACTAACTTACCTCTTGAAGGTGAAGACTAAGAAGACGAAGTGGAAGACTAACTTTGTTCCGATGGACGAAGGGGAGCTTTTAATATAATTTTATTCTACCTAACAAGGTTTGTTCAACCAATATACCACCAATTTGCATACCTATTGGTCATTAGAGGCCTTTCAGGATGTGGTAGTATACTAATGGTTAAAGAACTACTAAGACGGGTGCAGGAGTCCCAAAGTTGTGCCAATTTTTTTAATGCACCGTCATATGATCGTTTGATGAAATTCTCAGGAAAGTCTTGAACAAATCCAAACTGTCGACTGAATCTATGAGGACTGTAAGGCTTTATGACAAAGTGATCATCACACTGGAGGGTAACGTATCTCGAACGAAGACTAATGAAATAATCGTTCCAAGAAATAGACAATTCTCCATTTTCTGCTATGAATAACTCCTTGGGTTGTAACATAGCCAAGGTGGGGAGACTACAGATATCGACATTCTGAAATAACTGTTTTGCACTAGAAAGATCAAAGTTTATAGCCATCCTTTCCCCAGCAATACTATACATACAATCACCATTGTAATGATGTGCTTGATAGTAGGAGTTAAAATATGCACCAATCTAGCCATAGACATATTGTGTGGGAAAAATTATATCGCATGCACTTATGTTTGTTGAATTTGTGATCTCTGTCAAGCCTCTGTAGATACTAGCCAAAACGAGAATCGCTAGTGCAAACCTCTCCCCATGAGCCATTAGACTTGCAATCTTAAAGACGCTAGGACGGATGTGGTCAAGTTTCTTAATTAGAAGAACGAACTAGCAAATCCAGCAAGCAAGAAAAACAGCCAAGTTTGTCTCTTCTCTAAGATACCCTTCCACACCTAACTCGGTGAAAGGGACGTTCTCTTCTTCCATTAACGGTAAAAATGAAATATCAATGTAGCCATTGGGACTGTAATTTGACTTTGGTTTAGCTTGTTGTTTAGGGTGCCTTCAGGTGCAGGCTCCTTGTACCGCTTCGGTCCCTTGAACAAAAAATTCACCCAATCACTGACAAAAACCTCCTTAGAAATACCATTTGAAAGCCAATAGAAGGCTGAAAATAAGTAAGCAAGTTTTAGACAAAAAGGGTTTCCCTTGCTGATTTGTTTGTGTCAATTCTTTGGCTGAAGGGATGACTTCATCAAAGAAAGTTCTGTGTAATGGAAGGCCCCCAATTATACGCATGCCCTACAATGAAATAGAAAGCTCACCAATGCTGACATATATTGTATTAGTCGAGGAATGCCAAAGTTCACAAAAGGCCTGCAAAACATTCACGTTGACGTCGTATATGAATAAGGAGGCAAAAACAGCATCATAAATCTTAGTTTATTCCAGAACCTCCTTGATATGGCTAAGGACATCCTCTACCCATTCCCAATAGCAGTTAACGTAAAAAAATTCACCAAAGCCTGATTGGGGATAATTCCATATAGCAAGGCCCTTATTCTAGCCTTTGGGATAGGTAGCAGCAGATTCTTTGTCATGCGTAGATGCCCGCAACACAAAAGTAGTAGTATTAATGACCTTTTAGTTCAAAGACGTCAATTTCTTCTTTTTTGTACTAATTTTATAGATGAAGGTACATGTCAGGCGATCCTCAGTCGAGTGGGAAGGCACCTATTACCGGAGGACGAACTTTCAAGGTAAGGATGCTAGCAAGAGAATATCGTTCATCATTTGCTATTTAAAGTAGAGGATATGGTGTCATTTGGTCACGGAAGTTCACCATCTTTTCAAAGCAATGAAGATATCCTCTTTTTATTTGAAGACCTTCCAAAGACATTAAATTAAACAGTAAATTTACTAAAGAAAAAAAGAGCACCACAAGATTTAGGCTGTAACTTCAAAAATTTACCTGAGAAAATATAGATGTTTTATTTTAATAGATTTAATTCATAACATATATCTATGACTCTATTTTACAATGCAAAAAATGGCACCTAATTCGTATACTTCCACTTCAAGATATGGAATTTATCGTGACGCTATACAAAGCTGAAATAACTAGCGAACCAAGATTAGAAGGCCATCTTTGGAGCGATATTTGGGATGATTAGGAAGCAATGTAATCATGGTTTCCACATGAGATGTATATATATGAATCTACTTTCCAATTCAAAAAATGTCACCTGATTTCAATACTTCCTCGTCGAGATATGGAATTTATTGCAACGCTGCGCGAAGTTGAAATAAATAGCGAACTAAGAGTAGAAGGCCATTTTGGAGAAATATTTGGGACAATTCAGATGTAATTTTATTTTGGTTTCCATTAGAGATGTATATCTATTAGTATAATTTACAATGCAAAAAACGGCACCTGATTTTTATGTTTCTATGTCAAGATATCAGAGTTTTCGTGAGACTGCGCAAAACAAGTAAAAAGTGAAAAAACAGAACTGAAGGTCTGATTTTTAAACGATACCTGGGAGATCTGGAGTTGAATTGAGCATGGTTTTCGTGTAGAACATAGCCTTAAGAGTTTACTTTCCAACACAACAAGCCGTTTGTAATTCAGACACCTCCACGATGCGTTATGAAGTTTCTTCCACAGACTCCCCTAAAGTACCCGAAAGCTCAATTGTGAAAAAAGAGCAAAAAGAGGAGAAGAACGGGAGTTGAATTTCTGCTCAAGCTAAATTACAATGACTTAATGGGGTGGTGATGTCCTTTTATAGACACTGAAAGGCCCCTAGTTTGATTTTGAAAAGGAATTTCCTAAACAAGTTGTCTTCAAGAAGAACTGGGACGTCCAAGTGTCCAAAATAAGTCAAATTCCTAATCCTTTTTGTATTAAGATATAAGACTTATACCCGAATTCTACAAGGGTTGGATATATTTAGTTTTAAACAGAATTTTACACTCCTAAAGAAGGGATTCACGTTATTCTACCTAGATTATGATGACTTTAAGGAGTTGAATTTCGACAAAGTGCTCAAGTCTTGCAAAATACAAAAAAAGTGCTCGACAAATACTTCAAATCTCATCTCTAATAGGTCCGACAAATCAAACATCTTGACGAGCTTTGAAGTAGGGGGCATCTATAGACACGTAAAAGTTATTGGGTTAAATTCATATAAAAATTGGATTTGACCCATGTTTTATTAGGCCTAAAATTATTTTGGACTATTAAAATAATAAGCCCATTTTATTCCTTATCAAAGACTTCAAGGTCCATCTCACCTTAAGGCCCAACCTTATGCCACGTGTCAAGTGACGTGGCATACCAGTCAAATTAAAGACCAATAAGGAAAGATCACACACATCAAATGATGTGGCAATCCAAGTCAAGTTCAAGAGCCAATGAAATATCGCCAATTGTCCCAAATGACATGTTTTTGGCCAATCACTAACAACCTTATCATATAACATTTGTGATAAGCTTGAAAATTGAATGGACCAATCAAAATGAGGCAGAAGAGGTTATTTACACTTGGAATGCCTATCCCCTACAACTATAAATAGGAGGGTTACATAATTTTTTAAGGTTATTCAGCAAGCATTGGAGGAATCATCTGCATTGACTACACAGCTTTTTAATGAATTGACTAACGAAGTTCTTCCCGGAGATCAACTCGACAAGATGAAGTTTGTCAAATAAATCTTGGAGATCCAAACACATTTCTAGGAGGATCAAATCATCCAAAAGTTCAAGAATTATGCTACAAAGCCCCTCGAATTATGGCAAAGCTTAGGAGAAAATAATTGAGAGAATAACAGAATTGTACCCGCAAAATTACTTTAAATAAAATTATTCTTGTTGTTTATTTTTATTTTTTGCATTTAATTTTCTGATCCACAAAAATTTGTTGCAAACAGTGAGTGGGACATCTTTGTTGTTATGGCACTTGAGTCATATTGCTTGTTATTTGCTTATCTCAGGTAGTATAACTTGTATATATGAGTGGTTGTCTGCTGCTAATGTAATTGTCATACCTTGATCCCATTGTGTCACATTATTGTGCTTCATGTTCATACACAGTTGGTTTTGAAAAGTGATATAAGAGGGGGCTATTGTAATTTGAGTTTAAATCATTTGACTGGCTACCTTGAATAGCTTAGATCCTCTTAGTTAAGAGTCGTTTTTGTTTTCTGAGGATATGAAAATGTTCTAAGTTGAGGGCATTGATGTGCTAAGAAATATAGCACTTTCGACGATTAAAATAAGGAAAATATGCAAGTTTCTAAGGTTATTTTGTTAAATATGATGTGTTTTGGGTATGTTTTGCAGTAAGTCATGTTTTGGATGCTAAGTTCATGAAAAAGATTTAAAAAGTATTTTTGGATACTTTTTGGAGCAATTATGGATGTTTGAAACATTTTTTGGCTTGTTCTTGATCAAAGCCTGTTCGAAAATCTAAGAAGAGATGAAACTATGATTCCCGGCACTTACTAAGTCAACATGTGGACCACAATTAGGATGTAGGACCACAATTAGGCAAAGGAAGTACCAAAAGTCCAAAATCCTGAGAGCTGACTTGCAGGATTTTTTCATCCAGTGCCTGCGCTCATCCTGCTGACCGCAAGTACTACCTGCACCCAGGTTCAGGGAGCAAGTGCAGGCCACATGTGGTCACCAACCCTATTTTTTTCTATTTCATTTGGGCTTCGATTTTAGAGTTTTCTCAAGTGCTATAAATACCCTTTATGTGTTTTTTAGTAGGAGTTACACACTTTTGATACTCACAAACATATGTTAATTTCATGATTCAATTTTGATCTTGGGATTCTCTTGTATTGACTTCAGTTGATTAATTCAGTTACGGTTATGGTTTTTATACTTTTTATCACTGTGATTTCATCTATGATTTTGATTATGAATGACATTGATTTCTTCACAAGCATGAGCGGCTAAAAAACCCATAGCTAGGGTTGTGAAAACCCTAATAGATTGATGAAGTTGGAAAAGTGTTGTTGTTGTTCTGAATTAATATCCATGCATGTATTGTTTTATCTTCATTACAATAGTTTTCTAAATGGGTGCACACATTAGGATCTCGCCTAGATATTGCTACTTACGCCAAAAGAGGAGTAGTGACTAGAAAAGGATAAAGACAACAATAATTTGGAGTTTAACTGTCGATCCATGCTTTTAGGTTCTATCTTCGTAAGATAGTTAGATTTCATCTAATAACTAGAGACTCAAAAGATAATAGTTAACTGGGATTAAGATAAGGGTTAGTAAGGCGACATCCTGAGACTCAAAAGGTAAAGGGTGAAATCGTTTTGCTCGTCCAAAAGACTGTAGAAGGTACATAACTTATTGATTCTTACATACAAGGTATCGGATTGGTTCATAAAAGCATGATAAGACTATGGAGTTAAAAATCCAGGGGAAACACAATCTTAGTGTTTACCTCCAACTAATTGCAACCGAAGTTAATATAGTTACTTGCTCGAGATTACTACACAAAAAAACTCTATTTACTTTTCTTGTTCTGCCAGCTGACTACAACTGTCGAGATTCACGATTCCACGTGTTCCCTTGGGATTCGACCCCAACCTTTTTTGGGTAACTATAATTTTCTAGCAACCATATCATCTTCTAAGAGGAGATGTTGTTTGGACGTCATCACAAAGCAGAATAAATTAAAGTGAATAAGCAAGTAAATAAGTAATTTGAAATAACACAGAGATTTATTCTGGTTAGAAATATAAATGTGGTGCCTACTTTCGGTCCCCTTGGGTTTCAAAGTTTCCTTAGATTTTTTCAAAGTAAAGTTGAATACAAGAGTGGCAAACAAGTTCTGAAACATATTTTGGTTTTCAGATCTTGTGACACAGCCTCAATTGGTATGACAAAGTTGACTCGATCTTACTCTTGTGTAACTATTGTAAACTAAAAAGTACAAAGCTTTATTGAGAATAAGATTGAGACACACTAAGATTTTCCTTTGAAGTTACATGAGTGCTTTGATCCTCGGTCTTTTATTTTATACTCTTCAGTTGCTTTGGCTTCTTTTCTTCATAAGGAAACCTAAGGAATTTCTTCTCAATCAAGGATTTGAATTGATTCCTTGATTGAGGGATGGAACCATATCGTATGTCCATATCAGATATGTCTATACATGGTGCAACCTTCTTATCACAGCCATACATGTCATTATCAGTTAACTCCATATAGAGGGTGTGGTCGTCTTTCCTTTTGCTTTTGTCTTGATTGATTTGTTTGCCTTATAATTGGGGATCCAATAAGATCCATCATTGATGCTCCTCTCAACTTTAGCTTCAGCTTCCTTTTGTGAGATATCCTTGGAGATTCTAGGATATCCTGGATTGATTCCTTAGGGATCCTACTTGATTGATTGTATCTTTAGTGTATCCTACAAGATATTTGTTTATTAGTTTGTCGTTATTAAAACATATGATGAGAATGTGAGGCTAACAAATACAAAATAGGTCATTACGATAAGTATCAATTTACCCACTTTTCATCTCCAAACAATTCTCAAAACCCAACATTTCCAAAAGGTGTTAGAAATTTAATGTAACCTCCTACCTATTTTTAAATAATTCAATAACACCTTACCAAACCGTCATCTTATAATTAACGCAAAACAGTTATCCTACTAGCCAGTACTACGGTCACTAAGCTCTAGGCACATCTTACGATCACTATATCCTAAGAAATATGATTCGTAATAAAATTTATACATCAAATCATCTAGAATACCCAAAGCACTACAAAATGTTACAACGCATTTAGATACTGATTTTATCTACAATCAGTTAATATTGTCTTCGTAACGCACTCAGATTTAGAGACCGTTTGGATAGGATTAAAATCTGGTCAAACCAGCTTTTAATCTCTTTTTTATCTTTTTAAGGTATTTGGTAAAATTAAAAAGTACTTTAAAAAGTTAAAAACTGATTAAAAAAAAAAGAGAAGTTGGGTACCCCCAGTTTTTTGCTTTTTAGATTAAAATTCTTTTAAATTTGACCAAAACATTGACCTTTTTATCTATTATATTTTCCTCCAATTCCAACAATATCCTAAACTTGTAGCCCTTAAATATATAGTTTTTTTTTCTTTTTCTCTTTGTCGTTTCGCTTCATCTCTTTGCTCTAATTTTCCTTCATCTTTCTTCTTTGTTTTCATCAAATCCATCATTACATTGGAAGTTTATTCTAAAAGTTTGTTCTAGAATTAAAAATTATAAATAATTCACCTTATTTATAGTGTTAACAATTTTACGGACATTTAAGTTATTTTAACAACAAAAAAAGTGTTTAACATCACTTGTTTACCAAACACATCAATAATTTGTTTTAGTTTCAGCACTTCTATTCAAACACCAATCTACTTAATTTATAAGAACTTATTTTAAGTTCTTAATCACTTAAACTAAAAAGCTATTTTTTTTTAATTCATTTGTTCTGCAATCAGTTAATATTTTCTTCGTAATTTTCTTTGGTTTTGAGCCTCCTCCCCATTGTTTAATCCTGTCTCCGATAAGGGAAGCCTACATTGAATACGATCAAAATGAAAGAAAAACAAAGTAAATATCTTTTAAATGGATTAAAATATAATGAGAAGAGGACAGAAGTGTCCCCTTACATTTGAGGTAAACTAAAAATAGTCTATAAATATATTTGTGCCTATTTTTTTATTCTCGAAGTTTAAAACAATGGCCACACTTGATCTACATCAAACAGTTTACAAAATTTTGTTTTTAGTCTGTATGCTTATGGTGAAAAATAGATAAAAGTATCATAAACAACACAATAAGCTGGGCAAATTCCAGAAATAGACCAACAATAGTAGAAATTGTCATTCGTACCGTCAAATGTAAGATCATGTTATTTTTACAATTCCTTAAATCTATAAATAAGTATTTATATTTGACCAGAAGTGCTCATTTTTCGGTAAACTTAAATGATCAAATTATTCATAAGTATATTGAAGAGATCATCGTAAACATATCTCCAAAAACAAGGGATCATTTTTGTCATTTTCTCAACAAATATTTTTTCTTGCAATCAAGTCACTTATAAGTAGTTATAATGAGTTCTTTTAATATTAGAGGGAAAGGGTCCGTGGTAGCACAGGCTCAATATCTAGAAAAAATAAAGTTAATAATATATTTTTGTCAAAATAATGATTTAAATAAATATAAATAAAATATGCAACATTTATTTTGGTTTAAATGTATGCATAGCCTATTGATGTTCTAAATAAATTCGAAATTCTCAAGTATCTACAGATATAGTAATCATTGAGGAAAGGTATTATTTAGTTTTATAGTTGATTCTAGGGATATTACAATAATGATTTTGTATCAAACTAAAATAATATTTTTTTTCTTTTTTTTAACTAAAATAAATAAGTAAAGGAGGAAATTTTATTTTTAATGTAAAATCAGAATAAAGAATAAAATTTCTTTACTTTTATTAAGTGGATTGATTATTATGATTTAAATATTTTTATGTAGACCTTATATAATACGTTTTAACCAAAAAATAAAATAAAATAATACAGCAATCAAATTTGGAAATAGAAATGAAAAAAGATGGAAGAGGCATGTGTCATACAATTTAGGCTTAAATCATCGATAGCCTCTTAAATTTGTTTCAAATTTTCACTTGAACCTCTCAACTAAAACTGAGACCTATTGAACACCTAAAGTATTCAAAATATATACCTATTAAGCACAAATTATTGATGTGGCAAGGTGTATTACACTTTCTTAGGCGCGTGATTTAGAACCAATTAATATTTTTTTTTATTTTTAGTAAAATATTTTTAAGTGGTTTCATATAAAACGTCAAGTTAATTTAAAACATCAAAAAATAATTTATCATTTTATGCCTATGTTATTTTTTTAGTTAAATATTAGTATTAATTTTGTAATACTTAAATAATTTATAAAAACATCAACAAATAATTTATTATTTTATATTTATTCTATTTTTTATTAAATATTATTAATTTTTTAATACTAAATGACTCATAATAATTAATTATGAGTGATATAGTAAAATCATGACTGAAGCAGCTGAAACAGTCATGTCATAAATGTTTATTTTAAATTTTTTAGTTTTTTAATTCGTAAATGACTTATAAATATTAATTAGGGTTAGTATAGTAAAATCACGGTTGAAGCAGCTGAAGCAGACATGTCGACCATGAGCAGACTTCTTCAGTTGCTTATTATTTTTAATTAAATATTATTATTTTTTAATACTTAAATGACTTATAATAATTAATTATGAGTGATATAAAAAAATCACGGTTGAAGCAGCTGAAGCAGTCATGTCATAAATGTCTATTTTAAAATTTTTATTAAATTTTTTTAGTTTTTTAATACGTAGATGAATTATAATAATTAATTAGAGTAATATAGTAAAATCACGGTTGAAGCAGTTGAAGCAGACATGTCGATCATGAACAACCTAAATTGCTATAAAAATTACTTGTGAAAAAATTTAAGAAGACCTCATATATGGTGTCAAGTTAATTTAAAACATTAATAGTTAATTTATCATTATATATCTATTTTATTTTTTAATTAAATATTATTATTTTTTAATATTTAGATGACTTATAACAATTAATTAGGGCTGATATAGTAAAATTATGATTGAAACAGTTAAAACAGGCATGTCATAGATATTTATTTTAATTTTTTTATTAAATATTATTAATTTTTTAATACGTAAATGACATATAATAATTAATTAGGTGTGATATAGTAAAATAATGGAGGAAGCAGGCATGTCGACGAAGAGATGCCTGCTTCTTCACACTTCTATATATGTGTGTATATATAATATAGAAAACTTATATATATATATATATATATATATATATATATATATATTAGAAAAGTGAATTGAACTTTTTGGCCTTCATTAAAATAGTCCGCTTTAGACAAAATCGTCTTTTACCCTTTTTCCTATAATTAAATTCTTCAAAATAAATATACTAAATTTTTTCTACAATTAAATTCTAACCAAATTTAGCTTTTTTCTCTACTTAATTAAAACCCATGTTTTTTTCCCTTACTTTGTTAAAACAATCAAATTTAGCTTTTTACTCTACTTAATTAAAACGCACATATTTTTACGTGCATTAAGTATAGTTAAACTATACTGGATGCATTAGTTAATACATAGTATTAAATAAACATCACATTTAATACATGGCTTCCTCCCCGCCCCCCCCCCCCCCCCCTAAGCTTTTTTTTTCCAACTTGATCGAATAAAATTACTGTACTATTTTTTTTCTCCTATTTGTTTTCTGTTTGGTTTCTTTTAACAATATAATTATTTTTATCCTATACATTCAAATTTGTGTCATCTTTTATTTGTACATTTTGTCCTTCTATATAAATCATTGAGCTTTTTCATTCTTTATTGTTATAAGCAGTTGCAATCTTTCATTGTTTTTCACCTCAGCACAGTTTCAACAATTTTATTTTCAGGTTTTTGATGTTTTATCATCTCTTCCTTTTGTTAATTTAAACACAATAGTACTTGTTGGCAACACAATATTACTTGTTATGCCAACGTAAATTACTTAGTTTAATTTAGCTAATGTGTCATGTTAATTCAATATATTTTCTTTTCAACTGCTCATAACTAACCTTCTTTATCTATGAACCTACGAAATATTCAGATATATTCTTCCCATCTCACAAATTTACCTCTATTCTACATTCTTTATCGTTCTATGTGTCCTTTTAGTATAATATATTATAGTAATTTTTATTACTCATAACTAACCTTCTTTATCTACCCACCTACCAACAAAATTCGTATATTCAGGTATAATTCTTCTCATCTAACAAATTTATCTCTACTATAAAATTATACGTTCTTCGTATCCCCTGAAAAATCATGAACAAAATTAATTAGTCAATAATTAATAATGTCTTAGAATAAAAGGCCTGGAGTTGATCTACTTATGCAATCAAAAGGAAACTGGATTTTTAATTCAGTGAAAACAAAGAAAATTATACCTTAACGCCAGTGTCAAAGAGGAAACCAAGTATAATACCTACAGGAATACCAAACAAATAGTAACAAGAGAAAATTGAAGCTATGTTTACATATGCAACATAAGCTTGTCACCCTGCTCCAATGGCCACCCCTGCAATTCCAAGAAATCTACCAGTTAAGTGACCAACCATTAATTAGACCATATGAGAATTATATATTGATCAATCAATTAAGTCTTAATTCTAAACTAGTTGAAGTTGATTAATGTATGAATTCTCTAAGAATAATTTTCACAAATGAACAATAAACTTTAGATTTATCTTACTAAAGTGTCCCATCAGCAACTCATTTTACATAATATTGACATGAAACTATTGTTTTGGGTAGTACAAAATTTATATGTTTATACACTAAACTTCAACATAAGTTCAAGACTTTTTCAAGATCACTTATGAAGTTTTTCAACACCTTCAACATTAGTTCAATACGAACTATCCAAGAAGTGTGTTATATTTAAGAAATAAGATGAAACAGAAATAAAGCTAAGTCCTCTGAATTCAAGGAGTGTTCTTAAGAAATTAATTCCCCTCAAATATCCGAGGTTGCGGAATTTTTCCTCCCAAGATAAAATGGCTCACAATCCGACCGTAGTGGTACCTCAAACTAGCGGATTCTTCAAACTCACTCAACGGGAGATGATCATACAGAGTTTTTAGAAGACAAGAAGTATTTGTAATATAGTAAATTTTTTTGTCCTGGACCTGTGAAAAAATGCACGTTTATATAGCCATAAAGTGCCCCTTCGAAAAGGAGGCAATGGCTCATCGGAAGGTGTATCTTTTCTGAATAGTCATGTTTGTCCATTCAAAACAGTATGTATTTTTCGAACAGTCACAACCATCCAAACAGTCATCATTTTTTCAAAACAGTGTGTCTTTTAGTCAAAAATTTTTGTCCCTTCCAAGCAACTTTCAGTATTTCTGCATGCACGTTAATGAAGGAAAAAATTGTTGCATTTTTCCTTGGATTTTCGGACTAGATTATTTTTTCAAGTTTTAAATAATTTTTTTCCAAAAATTAATCTCATCAAGATTTTCGAGCCGAGAGAGCGAGCGACGACAGCGCGAGGCACCTCTTGGTTCTTGCCTCACTATCCATGTGGAGTTGTGTTTCTTAATAAGATCACATGAAAGTTTCATTCTCCCACCAATGTTGGAGACTTAGTAGACTTTGCTTATTGTGAGCATACTTTTCTTTTAGGCGTGTTTTCACTTTTCCTCCACTAATTCCCTCCATTTTTCATTCACACTTTCAACTTGAACCCAACAATCCCTTATATGAATTGGGAATGACTACTTTTCGTAAAACTTTGCAGACAAGTATGTGATCATCAAGCAAAAACTGATTGCATCTAGATAAATGGGTTTTCCTTTGAACTTTTCATAGTGAACATGCATCGAATGCACTCGGCCAATCGGTAGATTTAATATCTTTGAACCGTCGAGCTTTAATGTACACCTAGATAACACATGTCACACAATAGGCCTTTTACCGTTTATGATTCTCATAGTTTTTTTCGTTTCAGCCATAAACACTTCCCGATGTAATGAGAGCATAGAGAATAGGCATTTACTAACATTCTTCTTGAAGCAGCTTCCACTTCACCCTCAGATAGGTGATTTCTAAATTTTCAATCCTATAGATTAAACTATTTGGTCAAATCTGCTAAATTTAGATAATCATTAAAAGACTTCACACCTTAAGTTTTATCCTTGCTTATTGAACATTGTCTACATCATGAGAATGGATTCGGTATATTAATAATGTTGAACCTATTAGACACAATTTTGTTTGATCTCTTTAAACCTAGCTCTTGAGATATCCAGTTTGCTAGGCAGAGTTACCGCCATGTTGACTTGTCCTAGGCCGTAAATCCATTCCCTTAGATGTTCTCTCAACTCCCTCTCTAGATAGGCATTTTTTAAGTGAATCCGACATATTATCCTTTGACTTTACATAGTCAACAGTGATAATTCCACTAGATAAATGTTCTCTAATGGTATTATATCTCCGTCTTATATGATGAGATTTATCGTTATTCATCATGCTCCCTGCACTACCTATCATCGCTTGACTAGCACAGTGTATATATACTAGTTCCAAAGGTTTGTGTTAATAAGAAATATCTTCCAAGGAATTTTGGAGTCATTCTTCTTCTTCACCGGCTTTATCTAATACGATAAATTCAGATTTCATTGTAAGCGAGCAATACATATTTGTTTGGACGATTTCCAAGAGACTGCTCCTCCACCTATAGTAAATATATATCCACTCGTGGATTTTACTTCATTCGATCCAGTGATCCAATTTTCAACACTATATCCTTCAATTACTGCGAGATATTTGTTATAATGCAGCATAATCTTGAGTGTATTTAAGATACCCCAAAACTTTTTTCGTTGTCATCCAATGAGTTTTGATGGGATTACTCGTGTACCGACTCAACTTAATAATATCACATGCTATGTCTGATCGTGTACAGTTTATTATATGCATTAAACATCCCAACACTCTAGCAAAGTCCAACTTTGAGTCACTTTCACCTTCATTCTTTTGAAGTGCAAAGCTTATGTCTAATGGAGTCTTGGCAATACCAAATTCCAATTACTTGAACTTGTCAAGTGCTTTTTCGATGTAATGAGACTGTAACAATGCCAACCCTTATGGAGTTCTATGCATTCTTATTTCTAAGATCACATCCGTAACTCCAAGGTCTTTCATATCAAACTTTCTCTTAAGTATTCATTTCATAGCATTTATGTCAGAAATATCTCTACTGATGATCAACATATCATCCACAAACAAACAAATAATGACCTTATGAATTTGAGTGTATTTAATGTAAACACATTTATCACATTCATTTATCTTAAACCCGTTTGTCTATATGGTTTGGTCAAACTTTGCATGCCTCTTTAGGTGCTTGTTTTAGTCCATTAAGTGACTTAGCAATTTTACACACCTTCTGTTCTTTACCTGAAACCACAAAACCCTCAGGTTGTTCCATGTAAATTTCTTGCTCTAATTCTCCTTTTAGGAATGTTGTTTTCATATTCATTTGATGGATTTCAAGACCATATATCGCCACCAAGGCAATTAACAATTGAATTGACGTTATTCTTGTTACAGACGAGTATGTATCAAAGTAATTAATGCCTTCTTTTGGTTTGAAGCCTTTCACTACTAGTCTTGCCTTGTATTTGTCAATAGTACCATCCGCTTTTATTTTTCTTTTGAAGATCCATTTAAAACCTAAAGGTTTATTTCCCGAAGGAAGATCAACCAACTCCCACTTATGGTTGCTCAAGATTGATTCAATCTCACTACTGACTGCCTCTTTCCAAAAGGATGAGTCTGAAGATGACATCGCTTCTTTAAATGTTTAAGGCTCATTTTCTAAGAGAAATGTTACAAAATCTTATCCAAGCAAAATTGACGTTCTTTGACGTGTAATACGTCTTAGATTTTCATCATTATGTACGTTCTCACTTGGTTCATCTTGAGGTCATTTAAACCCTCCATTAGGTTGTTTATGTCTAGTTTTATACGAATAAATGTATTCAAAGAACTTAGAATTATCTGATTCAATTATCGTATTTTCGTTGATATTCAAATGTTTAAATTTATGAACCAAAAATCGACATGCTTTATTACTTTTAGCATATCCTATGAACACGCAGTCCACTGTCTTAGGTCTTATTTTCACCCTTTAAGGCATAGGAACTTGGACTTTCGCTAGACACCCCCACACTTTGAAATACTTCAAATTGAGTTTCCTTCTTTTACATTTTTCATATGGAATTGATTCTGTCTTACTTTGGGGCACTCTATTGAGTATTCGGTTAGCTGTAAGGATAGGTTCCCCCACAAGTTTTACGATAAATCTTAACTTATAAGTAAGACATTCATCATTTTCTTTAAGGTTCAATTTTTTCTTTCCACAATTTCATTAGATTGAGGTGAATACGGGACCATAATTTGATGGATAATTTTATTTTCTACACAAATTTTAGCAAAGGGAGATTCATAATCTCCACCCCTATCACTTCTTATCGTTTTGATCTTTTTTTCTAACTGATTTTCAACTTCTGCTTTATATTGACTAAACGCATCTATCATTGCATTCTTACTCTTTAGCAAATATACATAACAATATTTAGTGCAATAGTCGATAAAAGTTATAAAATACTTTTTCACACCACGAGATAGTGTTGACTTCATATCACAAATGTCAGTATGGATTAAATCTATGGGTTTAGAATTCTTTCAACGTATTTATATGAATTCTTAGTATACTTTGATTCCATACACATTTTACTATTTAATTTATTGCACTTAAAGTTTGGCAAAACTTCTAAGTTAGTCAGCTTTCGGAAATTTTTGTAATTAATATGTCTTAATCGTCCATGCCATAATTCATTAGATTCAAGCAAGTAAGAAGAAGCAAAACTTTTATTGATTTCAATTGTCATTACATTCATTTGAATAGGCCCTCAGTAAGCTAGCCTTTTCCTACATACACTTCTCATTTGCTAAGTACAATTTTGCCAAAAACAAGTAGACATTTGAATCCATTTTTATTAAGAAGTGATACAGAAATCAAGTTCTTCCTTAACTCCGGTACATACAGGACATTATTAAGAGACAAAACTTTGCCTGATATCATTTTACGCGGAATTTTTCTATTCCTTCAATTTTTGCAGTTGCGGAGTTTGTCATATAGATCTTCTCTTCACCTTAAGCCAAAGCAAATGCAACATAAAACTCTTTATTTGCACAAACATGGCGGGTGGCACCGAAATTCATCCACTATTCTTGATGATTTCCCACCAAGTTATATTCAGAAACCATGGCACACAAATCGTTAATTTCGTTCTTGGATTCAGCCATATTTGTTTGGTCCTTCTTTTTGCCTTTCTTTGGGGTACGACAATATGTTGACTTGTGGCTAATCTTGCCACAATTATAGAATTTTCTCTTGAATTTCTTCTTAGGTTGATTGCTTTCTTGTCCAAATTTTTTTCATTTTTTTGAGTTGTTGTGATCGTCTTCTATATTGTTTTCTCTACTTATTGCAGAATTTTCTTTCGACCTCCTTTCTGCGGATTTGTTGTAATCTTTAATGTGTAACCTTACTATGATATCTTTGACTCATATCCTTTCGTGTATATTTCAAGTAGTTCTTGAAGTCCTTCCACATAGGTGGCAACTTCTCTATTATTACAGTGACTTGAAATGCCCCGTTCACAATCAAACCTACAATAAAGTTCATGTGAACATTAACAACTTTTTTAACATGTTCTAAGGTATTCACCAAATTCATACCTTCCGTAAGGAGATCATGGGTGATAACTTGCAGTTCCTGTACTTGAGATATGACAAACTTGCTGCAATCATTTTATACTCAAGGAATCTTATAACAAAGAACTTCATAGTTCCAACACTTCAGTCTTGTATTTTCTTTTCAGTGCATCCCACAATTCTTTTGACGTCTTCACTCCACTATACACATTGCATAGGTCATCTTGGAGGTCACTTAGAATGTCATTCCTGAATAGAAAATCAGAATCTTTTCATGCCTTCATAACAACAAATCATTCCTGGTCCGAAGTTTCATCGGGCAATTCTGGATCTTCCTCAAATGTAAATCTTTGAAGACACAAGGTTGTAACGTAGAAAAACATCTTTTGTTGCCACCATTTAAAATCAACATCCATGTATTTTCTCGGTTTCTCGGCTGGTGCCATTGCCTACGGAGTACTCGTACGACTAATTGTAGCAATATTTATTGCTACCACACTAGTCCTACCATCATTCAGATGACCGTCTGTAGTCATTTTTATATCACAAAAAGACTATCAACTTTAGTATAAGAATAGACTAATTACAAGTTTGTAGCAACTTATAAACACTATTTATTTCTAGTTTAACGATGAAGTTTTTATGTCTTCCAAACATTAACCGAATAACCTTTAACTTGTGATGAGGTTTTTATGTCTTCAAATTACTTGTTAAGTTCAAACAGAGTAGAAAGCATAAAGCTTTAATCTCCAGAAACCAAACAATACAGATTATGAATTAATTCCTTAAGATTGTTGTTTTGGGTAGTACAAAATCTGTATGTTTATACACTCAAGTTCAAGACTTTTTCAAGAACACTTATGAAGTTTTTCAACACCTTCAACACCAGTTCAATACAAACTATCCAATATGTATGTTATATTTAAGAAATAAGATGAAACAAAAATAAAGCCAAGTCCTTCGAATTTATGAAGTTTCCTTAAGGAATTAATTCCCCTCAAGTACCCGACGTTGCGAAATTTTTCCTCCCAGAATAAAATGACTCACAATCCGACAGTAATGGTATCTCAAACTATCAGATTCTTTGAACCACTCAACGAGAGATGATCACACAGAGTTTGTAGAAGACAAAAAGTATTTGTAACAAAATAAATTTTTTCGTCCTTAACCAGTGGAAAAATACCAGTTTATATAGTCATGAAGCGTCCCTTCAAAAAGGAGGCAATGGTTCATTGAAAAGGTGTATCTTTTCTAAATAGGCATGTCAGTCCATTCAAAATAGTATGTCTTTTTCGAATAGTCACAGTCATCCAAACAGTTATCCCTTTTCCCAAAATAGTGTGTCTTTTACTCGATAAATTTTTTCTCTTTCGAGCAACTTTCAACGTTTCTACATGCACGTTAATGGAGAAAAAAATTGTTGTGTTTTTAATTGGATTTTTGGACTAGATTTTTCTCAAGTTTCAAATAAATTTTTTTCAAAATATTAATCTCATCGAGAGTTTTTCGAAGCCAAAGCCGAGAAAAGATGACGACGGTGCGAGGCACCTCTTGGTTTTTACCTCACTATTCATGTGGAGTTGTGTTTCTTTACACATGATTGTGGGAGAATTAATAGACTTTCCTTATTGTGAGCACACTTTTCTTTTAGGTGTGTTTTCACTTTTCCTCCACTAATTCCCTCCTTTTTTTATTCACACTGTCAACGTGAACCCAACAGAAACTACTTATAAGAATTCACTTATTTTCTAAATATCATAAAAAGAAAAGGTCCACGATGTGCCCCACTTGCATGAGAGACATTAGATATAAAGGTGGATTGGAAGACTATTTTTTTTAAGATGATGCTTTTAAATATTATGTAAGTTGAGTTGCCGACGTTACTATACTACCCACCCAAATCTTCTATATGTTTTTCATTGTATGTGTCAGTAAAATAATTGTGTAAAAGATTAAACCAAATAATTACGTACCAGAAAGAGTAGGTTGAAGACTGCCTATAACAATGGTGACTGCTAAAATAGGAGTGAGGTAATGGACAAGCTGTTGGACCTATTGATTGTTTGAAAAGAATGGGGTATACCAACTCCGACAAAAGAGTAGAGCCATTGAGAGGCAGATGCCTGTTAATAGAGAAGTGATGGAGGCAACCATTACTGAGAATTTTGCACTTCTTGGATGTCCTGCCCCTAGTTCATTTGACACCCTCACGCTATACGTAAACATTACTTCAATTAACTTCTTTTTCTGTTTTCTATAATAACACCATTATGAATTATGATTACCTTATTGCAGCACTGAACCCGATTGCCACCATGAATGTCCAGCCTTGAATATTCATGCTGCCATGTCAAAATAAAAAAAAATGAATTTTATATATTTAAATCGATCATAAGATAACATCAACTAATTAATTACTTAAGGGAGATTAGTTACTTGAAAAACTTACATTATCATGTACCTATAAATTTGTTTACTTTGTTAGCATACTATTTAGCTGCCAGTAAATCACATCTTTTAAACAGATAATTATTATGTTCTTGTACATAATTTTTTTTTTACCGACAAACTCCTTTTTTGTTAGTTTATAAATGTGAATTTGTCTGAAACACTTGTTAAAGTTTATTCCATCAATTCCGATCTTTTTCTTTTTTTTATCCAAATGTTAAGAAATTATAAATAAGAAGAATATTTTACAAATTCATCTCTTAATAAATTTTTTGAAACATTATAAATAAGTGTGAATACTTTTAAAAAGAATTAATTACAAAAGCAATATTGAAAAAAAATAATGAATGCTTTCTCTGTTATAAATGTATTTACATTATAGTGAATGTCTATCAAGATCTATCAAAATCTATCAAAATCTACTTTGATATCTATTAGGATTTGAAACATCTGTCTTTTACTCAGACTAGGAGTAAATTTTTCCTTTAAATAGGGAAGTTTTGTTCATTGTATTATCAATCTTATGATCTCTTATCTATCAAGAGAAATAAAGAAATAAGTCTCTTCTCTCTCTATTTATTATTCCTTTTCTTTATTCTTTATATTTTATAACATGTTATCAACACGAGACTCTGCCAAACAAGATGAGTTTATAAAGCTAAAGGTAATTTCAAGGTTAGTAATTTCTAATATAATTATTGTTGGATTTGAGGAAAAATAATTGGTTTGAAATCATTTATGTTTTAAATTTATTCCTCAAGAACAATATTATCAAAAAGGATGATAATATGTTGGGTTCAATTCTCATTGATTTATGTCTAAGACGCCTTTATATGGGTAAGACGTTGAGTTTGAATCTCGATACACCATATTGATGATATTATGATGGCTAAGGCCAAATAATGTGTTTTTGATGAAAAGTCATGAAACTTGTCCATTGAATATGCTCCATTCCGAGAAATGAACGTGGTAGCAATATATGATAAGATGACAATTTGCTCCATTCTTGAAGTAAATGTGGTAGCAATGTAGAGAAATTCTCTCTAACATATTTATGTCTCGATTTGCTCCTGAAGTAGCAATATCATGAAAGAAGTTATAAGCTATCATAATTTGATAGGCTTAAGGCACAATTATATCTCATTCTTGGGGAATGAGAACCTTATTAATTCAAGCGTGCACTTGATTGTGATTGTGATGGTCACAACTCACCTACGAATGAGGAAGAATAACTGAAAAAAGTTATTATGAAATCTACTTCTAAAGAAGTAAATCTAAAATTTATTCATATAATAGTAAATCTGAAATTTACTAAAGTAAAAAGCATATATCATGGTAAACTTGGAGTTTACTAGCATAAAAGTTCATAAGTTGACATGAACGATTGCAACATCTTAAAGATGTGCATATCAAGTATTAAACATATACTCCCTCCATTTCATAATAAATGAATTGTTGAATTTTGACACACATATTAAGGAAAAAAATTAAAGACATAAATTTAACACAACTTTTTATTTTTACCAAAAAAAAAAAGTTGACTTTGTAATACCTTTTCAAAAGTTAATTGGTTGTCAAATCATAAGGGCAAATTTAGAAAAAAATTCAATGGTTCACTTATTTTGAAACATCAATAAATACCCCAACAATTCACTTATTTCAAAACGGAGGGAGTATTGAAGAATTTGAAAATTCTTCATGAACTTTAATGTTGCTTGTTCTCATGATATGTTGGTTGGACCAACTAATTTTGGAATTGGATCCCTTAAAATCTGAAAAATATAAAAGATGAATATGGACCCGTTCATCTATCATGTGATATGTTGAAAAAATACATCAATAAGATGATCACATGTATATTCATTGTCAACCTACATTTGAAATTCATAAAGTTGCTTGCTTAATAAAATTGAGTTAAAATCAAAACTTTCAGATTGTGTAATCAAGATAATTCATCTTGATGATGATGGTTTAGCATTGAATGCATTTCATAAATAGTTGAACCATTACTAATGAGAACAAAATTTCATGTATTAGTCTGAAATATGATATATTGCGTACAATAGCACTTGTATGTATTAGACCAATAAATTATGATTATTTCTTCCCTCTCAATTAGTTCAAGGTCAGGAACCATATGTTGTCCATCTAATAATTTTGATGTGTGGCATATGATTAATGAATATACCATGATACACAAAGATGGACTCCTCAAAGAAGATGAGGATGAATGTTAGTTTTCCTAACATAAAGGGGAGATTATAAGCAGCTAAGAAATATGTTAGGAATTATCATAAGATCCTCATTCATAAGATAATTCAAGTCAAATGTTGAAAGTATCTCATATTTAAGCTGTAAGTGCTCCTATTTTGTGTCCTTGAAGGACAAAGTCTATGCATGCATGAAGCGCGGTAGAGTAATCGGTTCCAAATGAAACAAGGAGCAAATAATCATAATAAGAAGGCAATGTGCTCTTCAAGAGCCTACAATATAACACTTCATGAAATCTTATGAGAGATTCAGATACTTAAAAATAATGAAGTGATGAGATCTCAAAATGTTATGTTGCATTATGAATCGATACAAAATGATATATCATTAATGATATCTTTGATACAATATTGGCGCAATATTGTAAAAGATTGCGAGGATCTGAATTCTACGTTTATTTAAGCATGCTGATGTAGAAATATTTATCAAGTGATATGAAAGGATGCATCTTGGTAAGTGTAAAACTTATTTGATTTGTAGTCCAGACACTTCAAGATATCACATATGGCATGTTGAATATTGTCACTTGACAAAATTCATATGAAACTTTCTAAGAATTCAAAATGTTTAAAGCATATAAAAGTTTTTGGAAAACTTATTTAGAATCTTTATATTGTATAAGCTTATAGCTTGAAAATCATTAAAACTCTTGGAGAGTTTTCAAAAGCAATTAGATTATTTGTTGAAATGCGAAACATACCGAATTAGATTGGTCCTGAAGTACCATATCTTAGTCCAATTGGTGTACTAATGTATCTTGCAAATACTACAAGACCTAATATAGCCTTTTCAGTTAATTTGTTAGCAAAATATAGTTCTGCTCCTATAAGGAGACATCGAAATGAGATCAAACATATGATTTTATTCTAAAGCCTGCAGTTTTAATCTTTTTGGTTATGATGATACTCGGTACTTATCTAACCCATATAAAGCTCGATCTCAAATAAGCTATGTGTTCATATATAGGGATACTGCCATATCTTGGAGATATATAAGCAGTTTATCATTGCCACTTCATCGAACCATGCTGAGACTATTCATAAAGCATGCTGAGAATTGTATGGTTGAGATCCATGATACATCTCATTCAAGAAAAATGTGATTTAAAATGTGACAATGCACCTATAGTTTTATACAGAGATAATGCAACATGCATAGCACATCTTAATAAAGGATTCATAAAAGGAGATAGAACGAAGCACGCTTCATCAAAGTTTTTCTACATATGTGAGCTACAAAAGAATGGTGATATTAACGTGCAATAGATTTGTTCAAGTGACAATGTGGCTAATTATTCACCAAGTCTCCTCTAATTGCAACTTTCAAGAAGATGGTGCACATAATTGGGATGTAAAGGTTCAAGGATGATCTCATTAGGGGGAGTTAATACGCGTTGTGCTCTTTTTCCCTTAGAGATTTTGTCCCACTGGGGTTTCCTTATAAAGTTTTTAAAGAGGCAACCTATATGCGTATTATTAGAGATGTATACACTTTTTCCTTCACTAGATTTTTTTCCCACTGGGTTTTTCTAGTAAGGTTTTAACGAGGCATATTATTAGCTATATCTACTAATTATACATTCAAGGGGGAGTGTTATAAATGTATTTACATTATAGTGAATGTCTATCAAGATTTACTTTGATATCTATTAGGATTTGAAGCATCCATCTTTTACTCAGACTAGGAGTAAATTTCTCCTTTAAATAAAGGGGTTTTGTTCATTGTATTATTTTTTTTATTTCCCATCCGATGTCCGGTACCCGCATTGGAGTCCGACTAATCCGGATTCGCACCGGGTAGGGCCCCATTCGGGGGGTAGAGCACCCAACAGAGTTTTCTCCATACCCAGGATCGAACCCTCGACCTCTGGTTAAGGGTGGAGCAGCCCCATCCGCTACACCACAACTCATGTTGGTTGTTCATTGTATTATCAATCTTATGATCTCTCATACATCAAGAGAAATAAAGAAATAAGTCTCTTCTCTCTCTATTTATTATTCTTTTTCTTTATTCTTTATTTTTCATAACATTCTCGATTTAATAAGATGATCAATTAATATAAACTAACTAGTTTTAGTAAAATAATCAACTAATATGGGACAAAGGGAGTAAAAATTTACTAAATGTTAAAAGTTCTTTCCTTAAAAATCTGGAGACGACTTGCATATATAGACACATAAATTAAATTCCCTCAGTAAATATTTACTTGTTCATGTTTGACTTGATATACTTTTTTAAAAAAATAAATAAAATGATAATTTTACTATATCATTCCTATTTATTATCTATATAACACATAAACATGTCATTTAACTTGACCTCAATTGATATCTATATCCTCCAACTTTGAATCTGCACAACCAACACATAAACTATCATACATTTGAACAAATAGGCACATACATATAAAATCGCATGAGATTTTTCATGAAAAATATGTGTGTTTACTTATTCAACTTTATGGTACTTTAAGTATCAATTTATGCTGATCCAAAGTTGGAGGGTGCAGATATCAGTTGACGCCAAATTAAAGAGAACATGTATGTTTTATGCATTTATTATAAGTTTTCTAAATATTGAAAAATGAATAGTATCTATTTCTTCGTCCATCAATAATTGTTCGCTATTGATTTGGCACACATATTAAGAAATTGTAAAAGTTGAAGGTAATTCTATCATATCACTCTTTGAATAAAACAAATTTAGTACTTGTTTGACCATCGGTGTCCCATGTGATTTTTGGGGTAAAATTCGACAAAAAGTATTTGGTCATATAATTTGTCCTTATTTGACACATATTTTTGATAAATAATTCAAATTTTTAAAAATTAAAAAAAAAATTGGGGGTCAAATTCTACTATTTGGGAAGGAAAAATCCTTTTGGCCAAAAATATTTGGCCCAAATTTTGCCATAATAGTTAAAAAGACATGTTCACCCTATAAACTAGTTAGCTTTTAGACATTTTTGCCTCTTTCATCTAAAATTTAAATTCTTAAGACTATTTTATTTACAATCATTTTCCAGTAAATTGAAAACTATTCCAATACATGGGAATGAACAATTTATGCATTCTATTTTTATTATTTAATTTTTGTAATAACAATTACATAATTAAATAATTATCAAATTTAGTAGTGTGTAATTAAGAAAAAAAACATTAATCAGTACAAATTTATTTATTAGTTGTTAGTTATATTTTTTTTAACGTTTGAAGTAGTTTAATTTTAGTTAAATTTTAATTACGTATAGTTTATACTCTGTACATTTTTTGAGAAATTTAATTAAATATCTTATTTATTTTTTATCACGCTAGTTCAATTTTATGATTTATTTTTTAATGAATATGAAAACTAGTGTATGACCATAGAGTTTTAATAATAAAATGTTTTTCCATGCTTAAAATTTTGTTACTTTATATTTTTGTAAATATATAATTACTAACAAAATCGGTCGTAGTTAAATGTAAAAATTTATTTTGCTAAATAATTTATAATTAATTTTTTTCTGTAACATTCATAGAAATAAATGTGGCTAAAATTTATTTACTATTTTTCATGGTCCATGACTAAGAATTTACACTCATTGCTATTTAATTTTATTATATTATAGACTGTAATTACACAGAAATATTTATTTTATAAGAAATATACGTATAGTAAGTAATTTAATCCACGACAAATAATTTATGTCTATCTTCATATAATTAGTAAGAATTTATAAAAAAAAATAGATTAAGTATAGTAATTAATAAAATAATTAGGTATAATAAACTATTTATTCAGATTATATTTGAGATTTGTAAATAAGATCTTGTAAATTTGAATTGAGCCAAATAAAAACGCCTCCAATCAAATGATAATTTTTAAAACATTTGATTAGGATGAGGCTTGAGTGAAACATATTTAATTTTTGTTTAAGTTCTTTATAATTAGTTAATCAAAGTTAATATAATCATTTATTTTTTAAAAAAATTATATTTGAAACTTACAAGCTATGAAATTGAAAGCATCATTGACAACACTAATTAAACTAGATCGATAAAGATATCGTTTCGATGAAACAAGTCTAAAGCAAAGTTTTGTAAAGTTAATTTGTTTAAATTAGTTAATAAAAAAACTTAATTTAATCACTAGTTTATTTAAGTATAAATTATTGTACAAATACACTCCTGTAATAATTATGTTCAATTATTAATCTTTGGTTCAATTAATTCTAAATATATTTGTAATAACTATTAATTAATTTAGTTTAATAATAGACCATGAAATCATTGTTAAGATATATGCGGTTTGAAACTTCAAACAAAATAACAATTGTCATAACACGATCAAGATAGAACTTGAGTAAAACATGATAAAATTTTATTTATATTTGTTATAAATAGAAAATTGAAATAATTATATTATAATTACTTATTTAATTAAATTATACATCAAATTTACTAGAAAGACCTATTAAGATTGAATAAAATTAAATTATGTTATAGTCATGTATTTATCTAAACTATATTTCAAATATACTACTAAAATTCAATAACATCAAATCAAATGATTAACACATTTAATTATCTTATATTAATAGTATTTGATTTTATAATAAAGATTATCCAATCACTATATAGACATGATATGGTATCTTGCTCTGAAATGTGATCTTTTTAGTTTTTAGTGTTTCTACAAAAAAATTCTGCTCATGATGAAAAATAATTATTAGCTATAAAATTTTATCAAAAATTATTTCGTCATAACAAATAGTTATGGAACTTGAAGAAAAATTATTTAGAACATGAAACAAAAATACTTATTTAGTTACATTGTTTTGCTTGAGATAAATTATTGTACCTAAAAAGTTAGTATTGTTACTAACAAAGGATAAGAGTAGACTTCACTTTTTAAGCAATTAATGATTAATGTATGTATTTTGTTCTCTACAACTTTTACTTATCCGATGTCTTTTTTTTTTTTAAATAAAAAGGAAATAAATATATCCCCGAACTATGATAAATGGTATGTACATACCCTCCGTCATACTTTGGGTACACATATGCCCTTACCGTTAATAAAAAGGTACGCATATGCCCCTCACACTAACAGTAGGGGCATATGTGTATCCAAAGTATGACGGAGAGTATACACGTCCCATTTATCATTGTTCGGGAGTATATTTGTTTCATTTTTATTTTAATATTTTTATCCCATAAAATTAATCTAAATCCACTATCTGACCCAATAAACCCACTAAACCCAATCAAATTACAATGATTGATCACTTCTACTAGTTGGTGTTTATTGGTTTAGGGAGTGGAGATTAGGACGAAAGTGGCCAGAGCTAGAGGTGCAACGATGATTCACCAGTGGGGTATTTTTGGTTCGATGAAGACGGTGGCTATGTGTGTTGACCGGTGATGAATAGTATTTTCCCAATGAAATTTTATCAAAAATTGAAATGTGAAGGGTTCAATTTATTGGGTATTATTTTTGGGTATTATGAGTTAATAGTTTTCCTTTTTTTTGAAATTGATAGTAGTGAGTGTTACTGTATTGTGTGTGTATATCATTATAGAGGTAGAAAAAATACATCTATTAGATATGTGTCTCCCGAATTTTAATTATAACCAGATCGGATAGTTAGTTTATTAAATTGGGCATTGGATTTGGATTAATTATCTGAGATTAAAAAATTAAAATAAAAAAGGGATAAATATATCTTCAAACTATGATAAATTGTACGTATATACCATTCGTCATACTTTGGGTACACATATGCCCCCACCTTTAGTGTAAAGGGTATATACATACTATTTCATTAATGGTAGAAGTCCCTTCCCCATTACCCAACTAAATAATAATACGAAAAAGATAGTTAAAAATTTTTTATAGTTTAAAAAAGGAAAACGGCATCATTTTCACCCCATACTATACAACAAAAGTCGAAGCCACATCTAAACTATATAAGTGACCTATTACACCTTAACTATATAAAAGGTATATTATTACCTCCCCGCAACTCCATGCCCAAATTTAATGAGTAGAGTGCACTCCATTTGCCCTCTTGTGGTGCCACGTGTCTAAACTTATTTTTCTATTTTATTAAAAACCTAACTCGACCCATTACTCTTTTAACCCATCTATTTAACCCATCCGACCCGACCCAACTCTCATGTTTTATCCTAACCCTATCCCGATTAAAACATTCACCCATCCAAACAAAAAGTCATCGTTTGACAGCAAAAACCTGATAGAAGATTCACCTCTATTTTTTTCAATTTTTTGTGAAATTTAAACCCAATAAAAAAAATAAACAATAACTTTACTGTATTTTTCATTGTTGAAAAGTAAAAATTATTTTTTATCTCTTCTCAGTTGAAGTTGATGGGGTTGATTTCAATGGAGGTGGTACGATCTAAGGTAAAAACTAAAGGTTACATCATTTATGTAGGAACTATTGATTTTCAATTCAAAGGTTAGCTTTCTTCGTTCCTAAATATAGTAGATCTAGGATTTATTTTCGTTCCTAAATTAGATTTAGGGTTTTTTGAGCTAGGGTTTTATCGTCTATAATTTGTCCAAATTAATTTATTTTATTTCTATTTAGATGCTTAATATGTGATAATATAACCCTTAACATTTATAATTTTTCGATTTTACTAGGGTTTTGACTAGGGTTATGAATTAGGGTTTTGAATTAGGGAGTTTTGCTGTCTTTAATTTATCTTTAAAATTGATATGTTATATTTTGTGTATGTGCTTCAATCTGTAATAATATGAGATGTGAGGTTCAATATGTCATAAATAACCTGAGGATCCCATATAACTTGTGATACTTCTGATTGTTGCATAAATTTTAAATGTAAGTAACCTGTGAGGTTCAATATGTAATTTTTTTATTTTTGTGTATTGTTACACTTGTATCTTTATTGTGTTTTTATGGTCAATGATTTCAAGTTTATAAAATGAGTTTTGAACTGATCACTTTGAGATTTTACCATAATGGAGAACTTAGTATGGGTAAGGTGAAGGGAAAAAAATAAAAAAGATATCAGGGTGAACAAATTGCAGAATTTTTAGATGTTGATGTAGATAGGCTGTCTTTATTTGAATTTAGGGATTATTTAAAGTATTTAGGGTATATTCCCAAAAAGTTCTTACTATATGTTAGACTGCCTAAGTGTTCTAATTTAAAAGAAATTGGGTCAGACAAGGACACAATTGGAAGCTTTTATGTGTCACATGGTTTCTGAACCTGAGTTGGCCCCATTTTTGGTATTTGCAAGTGATGGGGAAGGACATATGGAGGGGAAAAGTGGTGTGTCTTTTAATAAAGACACTGAAAATTACATTGGGAGTGTTGACAGATCATCTAAAAATATTAAAGATGCCCCTTTTTTTGACCAACCTACTGCTCATACTTCTTCTTCTCCTACTGTCCAACCTACTGCTCATACTTCTCCTTCTTTTGTCCAACCAACTGCTCATGTATTTTCTCTTCTTACTGACCAACCTAATGCTCATTTCTCTTCTCGTCCTACTGACCAACCTACTGCTCATGTCTCTTCTCCTATAGCTGCTGCTCCTAGTAGTTCTATTGCTGCTCCTACTAATTCATATGTTATTTCAAATGTAAAATCTATTGATAGAGGTGTAGATATTGAGAGTGATGTGGATGAATATGTGGATGAAGATTTAAGAGTATCTTAGGAAAGAAAAGATAAAAAGAAAAAGAATAAAGAGGGGAGAGAGACCAGTAATTCTTGAACATATTAAGTTAGGAACCGAAAGAAAGGGACCAGATATTAGCTATGATGAATCTATAGGTGGTGATAGAAATAGTTTGGAGGGTAAGTTAGCTGGTGATGAATATTTTTACCTATCTAATGAAGTTGTCAGCTTTAAAACTAATTCAGATGATGTAATTGATGAAGAAGATAAAGTTGAACAAGTTGAACATAGAGATAAGGCTAGAATGAGGAAAAAGGTAAGAGAGTTGGATATAGTTCAGACTGTCAGAAAGTTGTGTGGGAGTTAGGACTTGTTTTTGAAATTGTTAATGAATTTAGAGCTGTTGTTACTAAGTATGCTGTTGCTGAACATGTTGCAATTGAGAAATGTGTTAATGAACCTACAAAGGTAAGGGTTAGGTGTACAACTGGTTGTCCATGGCTTCTTTATGCTAGCATTGATTCTAGGTCCACGAACTTTATTGTGAAGACCTACAATCTAGTTCATAAGTGTGATCCTATCAATAGGAACAAACTTTGTAATACTAAGTTCTTATCCAGCCACTTCAATGAGAGGATAAAGGAACAACTGGATATTAGAATTTTTTATTTTTAGCTACTTATTAAGAAGGAACTGGATTTACATTTTCGAAGAACAGTGTGTAGGAAAGCAAAAAATAAGGTGATTGCAGAACTGATGGGTGACTATAATCTAGAATTTGAGAGAATTTTAGATTATAGAGATGAGTTGTTGAGATCAAATCTAGGTAGTATATGTGTCGTGAAGCTTCATGATGAAATATTTGAAGATGGTAGAAAATTGTTTCAATTTTTCTATATATATTTTGATGCAATGAAGAGGTCCTTCCTAGCTGGTTGTAGGAAGTGCATTGGTTTGGATGGATGTTTTTTAAAATGAGTGACAAAAGGGCAGTTATTAATTACTGTGTGTAAAGATGGTAACAATCAAATTTGCCACTGGTATGGGCAGTAGTTGAGATTGAAAATAAGACCACTTGGAGTTGGTTTATCAGGATTGTAAAAGAAGATCTTCAGCTGGGAGATGGGACAAATTTAACAGTGATAACAGACATGCAAAAGGTAAAGAATTTTTGTTTTTGTTTTTGTTTTTGTTTTTGTTTCTATTTATATTATAACTATTTCTGTTTATGTTTATGTTATAACTATTTATGTTTTTATTTTTGTTAGAGGGATTAGAAATTGTTGTAACTGAATATTTATCAAATACTGAACATAGAATGTGTGCAAGGCATGTCCTTGCAAGTTGGTCAAAAGATGCTATGTAGAGGTATTGAGAAGAAAAAATATTTTTGGAGGTGTGCAAGATCTACCTTTAAGGCTGAGCTTAGGGACAACATTAGTTATATGAAGATGTTTGGGGGGGGGGGGGGATACTAGATAAGTTGATGTACTTTATTCCAGAGAGATGGAGCAAGGTTTACTTTAGCTTTGGAACAAAGTGTGATGTTGTAGAAAACAACATGGCAGAATGTTTTAATGCATGGATTTTAGGAGCTAGGCACAAGACTATAATTATAATGTTAAACGAGATAAGAGTAAAAATGATGAAAAGAGTGGGACAGATGAGGGATTTTTGTGAAACTTAGATCAGTGACATTTCTCCAATGGCTATAAAAGTACTAAATGATAACACAACAAGGTCTATGAAGTACAACATAAAATAGAATTCTGATACAGGTTATGAGGTGCTTGATAGAGGATATAAGCATATTGTGGATCTCTCTAGATAATATTATAGTTGTAGAGCATGGATGTTGAAGGGTATACCTTGTCTTCATGCAGTGGCTGTTGTTCACCACAAAAAATTGGATCCAGTAAACTACATCTCTCACTGGTACAATAGAGAAACTTACATGAACATATATAGTTTCTTCTTTCAACTAGTTTTGAATATGAAGATGTGGCCACAATTATAGAATATCTCTGTTATGCCACCTCCTGTTAGGAAGATGTCAGGTAGGCCTGGAAAGAATAGGAAGAAAGAAGAAGGTGAAACAAAAAAGAAACTGGAAAGTTATCCAAAAGGAGGATTGAGATTTCATGTGGCACTTGTCGTAGCAAGGCAAGGGTCACTACAAAAGAAGATGTCCAATAGGTGCACCTGCTGCTGGCACTAATGCAAATCCTGACCCAAGTTCATTTGCTGGTGCAGACCCAAGTATAGGTCCAAGTGCAGTCCCAAGTGCAATACCTATTGTTGGAAAAGAAAGAGGTTCAACTAGAAGAGGAAGGGGTAAACCACCAAAGAATTCTACAAAAAAGGTATTTTATTTAATTTGACAGTGTTGTGAACTAATTATGCTTACCTTATACTAAATTTCTTCTTTTATTTCTTTTTAGTGTGCTGGCAGACCAAGAGTGGTTGGAATGGGATTACTTCACACACAAAGTGGCTACAAAATTCTTAATGTAAGTTTACTACTATATTTACTATCTAAATTTTATTTACTACAATTTAATTTACTAAAGGTAACACTTTCTTCATTTGAGCAGCCGGGAATGCCAAGTGAGAGATTCAAAACTGCTAAGTCTTCACCATTTGTGACTGAAAATCTCAGATATACACCAAAAATTGGTGTAAAATAGAAAGAAAAAAAAGCTATGACCTCCAGGAAACTACAAGAAATGAAAGGCAAAAAATAAATGCAAACAAGGTCCAAGGTTGCACACTTGAGTCAAGAAAACTCAAATGTTCAATCTCTATGAGAAGTTGGTGTAGACTACATTTAAGACTGCATTTACTGATGTGACTGCATTTTCTTGTATGAATTTTGGCTGTTGTGACTGCATTTAAGACTATGTTTTTGATAATTCATTGATATTGGTAGTTGGGACTGCATTTAAGATTATTTTTTGGTAGTTCACTGATGTTGGCAGTTGTGGCTGCTTTTTGTAACTGTAATTAGTTCACTGATATTGGTGGCAGCTTTGACTACATTTTGTAACTGTAATTAGTTTAACAGTACTGATCTTTTTTTAAATGTATTTGGCAACAATATGTAATTGACACTCATTTTTTGTTAATGATTATGCAGTTGTAAGTTCATTGTTGCTGAAATTTGTGTTTATCCTTATGCAGCAGTTGTGGCTGCATTTATTAATGTTAAATTTATGTTGTGATGTTGAAATTTATATTTGTGCTTGTGCAGCAGCTGTGATTACATTTAGTGTTGTGATGTTGTATATAAATTTCAATACAAAGAACCACTAAAAACAAAGTCAAAGCTGTCAAGTTCAACCTTACAATTTCATTACACAACAATTTAATTACACAACCTGACAGTTTTTTTAAAGGTAACACCTGATAATTAATACAAATTTCAATCCCTTAAAACATAACAAAAACAAAGCAACTTAGTTTAGGGCAGCCTTCTTGGAGCTCCTTTCAAGAACATGAATTGAACTAGAAAATTAACACCCAGAATACATACACAATTGACAGTAGTCCATAGTTATTTTTCCCTTTTCTTGGACTTAGCCAACTTGATCTTTCATTTCTTCTCATTTGCCTTCATCATCTTCAAATCATCCTGAAAATTATCCATTTGCAACTCTATTTTGCTCATATATATTTTGCTCTCCACAGATTTGGTTGCCCTAGTAGTCTTGTCAACAACTATTTTGTGTTCATAAAATGCACAATTTGTCAAAGATTCAACTCTATCCTCAAGCTCCCCAATTCTTCCTAATAATTTAGGAATAACAAATTTCAATGGTTCATCAATAGAATCATCCTTCCAAAGCCAAAAATTTCATGATCTAGCACTCTAAAATGAAAGCAATTAGATTCGTATACAATTCAAGATCAATGTTTGAAGGAAAAACTCACGTACTCCATAGTAAGGACAAGTTCAATATCGTCTACTCGGATTTCTTTAGGTCCATGAAGTCATCAAAGGCAAAACATGTCTATGTTTGCATCGAACCTCGACCAAATCATGATCTTCTTCTTGCTTACAAAGTCTACTCAAACTTATCTTAGCCATTAAAGTACCTTGATTAAGAAAACAAGGTTTAAGAGAGGTTGAACAACACTTTAGACAAGAAAAAATTATGAAAATGGAAACAAAATTAAGACAAGATAATCATCAATATAGCAAGAAATTGAAGGATTAAAAAGATTTAGTTACCAATTCTTCAAATAAATGCTCTTCAATTTCGATTTTGAGAGACAAATTTGAAAATTAGGGTTTCTTAGTTTTGAGCCCCAGATTGGCTTATAAATAAGAATAGATCCGTTGGAAATTAAAGATGATGTACTTTTAGCCGTTTACTTTTGTTATTTAATAGGCTGGACGCGCCTAAAATAAGTGTAACATACACGCCTTAGAATTGGGGTCACGGGGAGGTAATAATATCACTTTTATATAGTTAAGGTGTGTAATAGGTCATTTATATAGTTTAGGTGTGGCTTCGACTTTTCTTGTATAGTATGGGGTGAAAATGATGCCTTTTTCCTTTAAAAAATTCTTTATACCTACACTTCCCTTCCCCATTACCCAACAAAATTACAAACACAATTACACAGTTATTTATTAATAGAAAATATTACTACACATTTCTAATAAGTATGAAATCTTATATTTCTTTTCGTTCTATTGCACTTTTCAATACATTTATATATTACTTTTAAAACTAATATAATTTAAAAAGGTATTTCATATATAATATAAATTGTTTTAATTTGATTTGAAAAACAAACACACATATATAAATTATTACTATCCTTTTTGACCAGCATCCTTTTAATCATAAAAGAAAAAAAAATAAAATAATAAAAAATTATTTTTTAAAAAAAGTAAACTAAATAAGACTAAATCATGCACGTCCATATACACTAATCCCCCACTAACTCACATATGCAGGTTTACACACACAACTAAAAGGAAAAAAAAATTAACTTAACTTCTTTTTAAAGCAATCACATACAATTATTCCTTATCTCCTTTCGATTGTTTTTTCTCAAATCAATATTTGAATCAGTTTATGATTTTAAACTTTGAATAAGTAACTAATCTTATTCCTAAAAAATTATTTAGCTCTATATGTCAAGTATTTTAAAAAGAATAACTACTTCAATTTTATTTTTAAAAATGAATTTTTATGGTTATAATTTATGATTTTTACATAATGGTGATTGCATTATTCCCTCAAATCCAAGTTGGAGGCTTGGACCAATTACAATCACAAACTAGATTTTTCATTTTGTAAAATACGAGAATCTAACGGTTGTTGGCTATTTATTTTTATCATTTTATAAAATTATTTTTTTAAAAAAAATATTTATCTGTTGTAGATTTATAATTCAAAGTTGGTGTGTATCAACATTCTTTTTATAGCATATGCCTTCCGCAATGTATGCCTCTGATGAATTCATCAGTTATACACAATGGAAATTGAAAAATCGAGTTATACAACATCCAGATCGTGAACATCCACACATTTATTCTTTGTTGAAAGGATTCTCCAAGATAAGAAGGTAGGAAAAAATTGAAAATTTTACATTTGATTAAAGTTCTCTCTTGAACTATATCATGACTGATATGCAATATTTTTTGAGATATAAATGATGAACAACCCCTTTTGATTTAAAGGACATGTGATATATTTTCTCAAAAAACAACCTGTAAGGATATATAGAATTCTAAAATCCCGTCATTTCAAATACCTATATATATTTTATTTTTTCAGAAAATAATTTATCTTATTCCTAACTATAACAGTTTATGAATTTGAACTTCTTAACCACTTAAAATATTCTTTCAGATAATTGGTTATTTTCTCGTTGTTTTTTGTTGATGTCGATCATTAACAGTATCAAGTTGCTTAGTATTAGACCTTATATATTAAGCTATTTACTAAAAGTCTCTTGAGTGATGCTATCTTTAACCTTTTAAATTAAAGATAAATCTTTGAACTTGCACTATTTTTTCTTTTAAAAAAGATTTTGAAACAAGATAAATTTTAGCTCATAATATAAGAGTATATATTAAAAGGAGACCTTTAAATTTAACACGACACAAAAAGTGTTACTACAAATACACATATCGGAAAAGATATTTGATAAGGAAGAGAAATAAATCAAAAAAAAGTCCCGATAAAATAATTGAATTGAGTTATTTGTCAGAGGAAAAAAAGAGGGCATAATTTAGACCATTTGAGATTTGAACTAAAAGGGGAGTATTTTTTTTTCTTATTTTGCCTTAATATTTCCAATCATTTGTTGATGACTACTTAAATTTTTAGTTGTTATGTTATTGTTTTTCAAAATTGAATTATTATTTTCGTTGAGCTTTGCATCTTTGTAGGTGCAGGTTATACATTGATACTCGCACTTTAAAATTGTTATGCATCATGTATACCATCTTATGTTATATCAATTCTCTTTAAGTAATGGATCATGCCTCAATGAGGGTTACAAATTTGTTCTTCACTTTGTTATGTTTGATTGGAGATTAACATAATGCTCAAGCAAATGTGATGTTTATTGAGGCATCAGTTTCTTAGTTTTCAATCTAAATCAAAACAAGTCTTTGGAGGAGTTGGTTGATTATCATTTTTGGGTGACTCAATTGTCGACTGCAAATCTTTAAGTGAATCAATTAGTTGACGCATAAATTGAAAGACACGAGCATATTTGTGTGTTTTCGGCTTCTTCAATTAGGGATCATTTCGTCATGAAAAAAAAATAACTTTCTAAAATTTTTGAAGTTGAAGTTTGTGTTTGTTCATACTTTTTAAATAAATTTTAGAATTTATATTTAAATTTATTGTAAAAATATATAAAAATTAAATTAAATAGGTTATTTTATGAAAATAAAAGTTTAAGGTTTTTTTAAAAGGTTGTTTCTAAAAGTGAAAACGAATTTGGCTATTTTTCAAATTTTAAATATAACTTAAAGTTATATTTGAAATTTTCATTACTAAACGTTAATTTATGAATAAAGTGATTTTTTTTTTAAAAAAAAGAACAATGAAAAATTTTCATGCGCATACATGTTCTTAATATCCTTGAGAAAATAAGAATACCATTTGAAAATAAGATAATTCAAACATAAATTTTATATTGAAGCAGTATTTAAAATTTGCTAACTCTGTTTATTGCTTATATATGTCGCAACTTTACAATTAAAGAGACTGAAGAAAAATTCAATAAAAAGAAATGAAGACCTAACAAAAATTATTGATGAATATATCATATAGTTATGAGAAAGAGACGCACAAGACCTTAGTTTGTTATTATATTACGCCAAATAAATAAATAAATACTAGTATATATTTATTAAGAAAATTATGATGATCTTTCGATTCTTACAAAAAACAAAATAAATAACAAATGGACAAGAAAGAATAGCATAAGAAATAGCTATGCTTTTATTCTATAAAATAATATATAGTTTTTGCTTTAGCTTTTGATCCAGTTTCTAAAGTTAATATTTTTTGTTTACAATAAAAAAAAAAGCAGTTCAATACTTTTGTTTTATCTTTACTGCATTAATTATGGTATATTTTAATTATCCAAATTGCAAAATAGATAAGAGCGAGTATGAACAATAATATTAATAACTGGTTAAACTTTTAAAATTAACTTATTTTGAAAAGTGTATTTTTTAGAAGTGCTTTTAAAAAATTCTTTTAGTGACAAACATTTTCTGTTTGGTCAAAATAAATTTAAAATATTTTTGAGTAATTATTATTATAATTTGGCCAACCTTTTTAAAGTACTTTTAAGTGTATTTTGTTAAAAATATTTTTTAAAATAAATTCTTTTAGAAAGAAGCTATTTTTTTAGCTTATGAAGAACTGTTTTTTATACTCCACAAAAGCACTTATTCTCCTTCAAAAGTTTAGCGAAACACCTCATTAAAAAATTATAAACACTTCTGGAAAAAAAAAACTTGGTCAACTTGGCTATAAATCACCTGAAAATTTAATAAAAAATCATTAGAAACATATAATAATACTAAATTGTGGATATTTCAATATACCAAAATAAGAAATAAACAAGTAATATTAAATTAGGTAAGATCGATAATAAATCTATTTATAAATCTCTTTATCAGCTTAGTTATCCGCACCCCCCTCCAAATGGTATCAGAGCACAGTAATTTGAAAGATACGGAAGTGATATATATGTTAGAAAAATTAGTTAAGTTAGATTTAAATTTAGTTAAGATTAGATTTAGTTATTTATTAAATTAATTATGAGAAGACCATTTAAAAATAAAGAAGCTTTTAGAAAAATTAAAGAAAATTTAGTTAGTAATTATTCAGAATATATAAGTCTAAATAAAACAAAAGAAAATCCACAAAGATTATCCTATTTAATCACATTAATATCTAGTATTGAAGCAAAATAAATAATCCATTTAAAATCTAGAAGAATGAGACATATACCACCTAATTATGATAAAATTAGATTTAGATATCCACCAAAATATTATAAATATAATTCAAATGAATAAAGAGAAAAAATACAAAGAATTAAAACAATTTATCTCCGAAAAACGTAAAGAATTAAAAATAAGAAAAGAAAGATTACATTATAATATATTTGCCGGAGTTTGTAAAAATTCAATAAATATACAAAAAGATGAAATATCCAAACTAGAATCACAAATAGATAGTTTAGAATATATATATCAACATGAACTATTCACAATAAAATGAATAAAGAAGAATTTATAATAGATGAAAAAATATATGAAAATCACGAAGGATCAAAAATAAAAATAGTATTTTCTAATCTAGGAAGAAGGTATAAGGAAATAGAAAAAATTAAACAACAATCTACGGAAGAAATACGAAAAATAGAAGAAACTAAAAATAGTAGGATTGTTGAATTAGAAAAAGAATTACAAATGTTAAAAGATTTATACGAACAAAGACAAAAAGAAAAAGAAGAAATAGATAAAGAACAAAAATTAATAAACGAGATAAATCAATTTAAAGAAAAATTAGAAATAAATAATATAGAGGTAGAAGAAACGGATAATTATGATTCAGAAGATAGTGAAACATATACGGAAATATTAACAAATATAAAAGATTTAGAAATTAACGAAAAACAAGAAAGAATTAATCAGGAAAACTTGGAAAATAATAATACAGAAATAAATACTCTTGACAAAAAAGAAGATGAAAATCTAATACCCAAAACAACAGAAATAAGAAAACCTATATATTATAAAAATAAATTTAAAAGATATAATGAATATGACAAATGGACACCAAAACAAATAGTTAATAAAAATTATAACTTTTTAGATTTAGACTGTGTAATAGATACAGAAAAAACAATACAATTATGGATAGGATATATGACAAAACAATTATTAGATAATAATATAAACATAACAGATGCACCAGAATACATAGAAAAAACACTAATAGGATCAGTAAAATTATGGTTTACAAATTTAACTGAAAATAGTAAGAAAGTATTAAGAGCTAATAAACCTATGGAAGGAGCAGCATCAACAACAACAAAATTAACACCTATAGAATTATTGAAAAAATATGAAACAGCTATAAAAGATGAATTTGGTAGTATGACAACATTAGAAGAAGTACAAGATGAAGAAAAAGATACAAATAGGAATTTAATGATAAAATTAACAATATGTAATATGTGTTATATAGATGAATATACTTGCGCATTTAAAGAATATTATTATAAAGGAGCATATAGTATAGAAGAAAGTAAAGAAATAAGAAAATTATATTTTAATAAATTACCCGAACCATTTAGTTCAAAGATAATAAAAAGTTGGGAAGAAGCAAAAATAGTAGATACATTAGGAGCTAGAATAAAATTTTTACAACAATGGTATAGAAAGTTATGTGAAAAATATAGAGAAGAATTAAAAATGGAAAAAACATTAATAAGAAATTTAGCATGTTGCAAAAATAAAATAGCACCCCAATTTGGATGCGAAGAAAGATATTATAAGAAAAGAAAAAGACATAAGAAATATAAGAAATATAAAAAATCAAAATATAAATATAAGAAACCAAGAAAAAGATATTATGTAAAAAATTACAAAAATAAAAGACCATATAGAAAGAAAAAATCTATAAAAGAATGTACATGTTATAATTGTGGAAAGTTAGGACATTTAGCTATAGATTGTAAATTACCCAAAAATCCAAAAAATAAATAAATATCCGAAATAAAAATAGAAAATACAGAATATATGCAAATAGATTATATAGATTATGAATTAGAAAGTGAAGATAGTATATATGAAATTTCAGAAAACGACACAGATACTGAAATAGATAGTGAGATAGATGAATCAAATGACTGAAGAAGATATAAAAATAATAACAAAGGAAGAATATTTAAATGATGAAGGAACATAACAAAAGATAATATTTGACAGTAATATATTTGATGAAATAAAAGGAAAAGAGTTAGATTTAAGTGTAGAAAAAATATTTATAATACCAGCAATAAAAAATATTTTTAGTAGGAAAAAAGATGAATATTATGTAGTATGTCAAAAGGAACATGTAATAGACTGTAGATATGCAAAAGGAAAAGCTAGTATACCACTAGTAACAAAAAGAATAATTAATAAAGAAATAAATGATATAAAGAGTAAAGGAGATCCAATAAAATATGTACACCTTGGAGGTACAGAAATATTAATAAAAGCATGTTTTAGAGAAGGAATAGATACACCAATAGAATTATATTTAGCAGATGACAGAATTATAAAACCTATAGAAAAAAGCATAATAACTGCCGTAAAAGGAAATTTAATATACCAAAAATTTAAATTTATAATAAGTGCAAATTATTCAATAGCAGTAACAGATAGAAATATAGATAAATCATTAGTATTATATTGGAAAATATCAGGAATAGAATTAACCCCAGGAAGCAAAATATTTACAGCGAGATGTAAAAATTTATATGTATTAACAACAAAACATAAAATAACAGGGAAAAATAAGATTAACAAAATACAAATAGACAGCCCATTTGAACAAATTGTAAAAACAATAGATTATAATGACTATAGCTATAGAGACATAGATATAGAAGAAAATTTAGAAATAGTAAATGATAGAATAAGTACAACGAAAAGAATAGCTAATGAAAAACCAGAGTCATCGAGCTCATCGAAAAGAACAAGTTATGAAACAAATTCAATAAGTAATTTAAATCAATATTACATAATAGGAAAAATAAATGAAAAGGAACATTTAATACTATTAAATACAGGACAAGAAGAAAATTATATAGCAAAATATCTAGTAAAAAATGAAGAAATAAAAACTGATAATGATATATGCCCAGATCTACCGAGAAGTTTAATAAATAGCAAAGATATAGTAGAAAAAGAAATAATAATAGGAGGAATTAGAAAAATAAAAATAGAATTTGAGGTAAAAGAAGAAATGCAAAAAGCAGATATAATATTAGGAATAAAATGGTTAGAACAAGTAAAACCATATAATATAGAACATACACAATTAGCCATAACATATAATAGGGAAAGATTATTCTTATTAAGAGCCTTAACATAAAATGAAAATATATGTATTAATGAAGATAGTAGTGGAAGGATATTACAGTAGATATTATACGCCTATGATAGATACAGGAGCAGAAGCTAATTTATGTAGATATAATTGCTTACCAGAAAATAAATGGGATAAATTAAAAATACCAATAATAGTTAAAGGATTTAATAATGAAGGAATCTTAATTACTTATAAAGCTAGGAATGTAAAAGCACAAATATGGGATAAGATATTGACAATAGAAGAAATTTATAATTATGAACTAACATCAAAAGATATACTTTTAGGAATGCCATTTTTAGATAAACTTTACCCACATATAATAACTAGAAACGATTGGTGGTTCACAACACCATGTAAACAAAAAGTAAGAGCAAAAAGAGTTAATAATAAAATAAGAAAGAAAACTGACTGGATAAAAGGAAGTGAAAAAATTACACAAAAGTTAGAAAATATAAAAACCACTGAAGATACAATAGAATTAGTAGTATTTTCGATAAATAAAACAGAAATAACTATATTTTCAATAAATAAGATAGAAATAGTTAAGAAAAAATTAGAACAATTATATAGCGAAGATCCGTTAAAAGGATGGGAAAAACATAAAACTACCATAAAAATTGAATTAATAGATAAAAATAGTATAATAACCCAAAAACCATTAACATATAATTTTGATGATTTAAAAGAATTTAAAATGCATATAGATGAATTATTAGAAAAACAATATATACAAAAAAGTAATAGTAAATATAATAGTCCAGCATTTATAGTAAATAAACATAGTGAACAAAAAAGAGGAAAAAGTAGAATGGTTATTGATTATAGAAATTTAAACGCAAAAACTATAACATATAATTATCCAATACCAAATAAGATATTAAAAATAAGACAAATCCAAGGATATAGTTATTTTAGTAAATTCGATTGTAAATCAGGATTTTACCATCTAAAGTTAGAAGAAGAATCTAAAGAATTAACCGCATTTACGGTACCACAAGGATTTTACGAATGGAATGTACTACCATTTAGATATAAAAATGCACCAGGTAGATATCAACATTTTATGGATAATTATTTTAAACAATTACCTAATTGCATAGTATACATACATGATATATTATTATATACAAAGACTAAAGAAGAACATATAAAATTATTAGAACAATTTACAGATATAATAGAAAATTCAGGAATAAGTCTAAGTGAAAAGAAAGCCGAAATTATGAAAAACCAGATATAATTTTTAGGAATACAAATAGATAAAAGTGGAGTAAAAATGCAACAACATATAGTACAAAAAATAATAAATTCGAAAGAAGAATTAGATACAAAAAAGAAATTACAATCATTTTTAGGATTAGTAAACCAAGTAAGAGAATATATTCCAAAATTAGCAGAAAACCTAAAACCACTACAGAAAAAATTAAAAAAGGATATAGAATATAATTATAATGAAGAAGATAAAAAACAAGTTCAAAAAATAAAATTACTTTGCAAGGAATTACCAAAACTACAATTTCCGGATGAAAATAGAAAATTTACATACATAGTAGAAGCAGATGCCAGTGAATATAGTTACGGAGGAGTACTTAAATATAGATATGAAGCAGAAAAAATAGAACACCATTGTAGATACTACTCAGGTACGTTCAACGAGACAGAAATAAAGTGGGAAATAAATAGAAAAGAACTATGTTCATTATATAAATGTTTATTAGCATTTGAGCCATATATTGTATATAACAAGTTTATTGTGCGGACAGATAATACACAGGTACGCTGGTGGCTAACAAAGAAAATACAAAATTCAGTTACAACAAAAGAAATTCGGAGACTAGTTTTAAATATATTAAATTTTACATTTATAATAGAAGTAATCAGTACTAACAAAAATGTTATTGCAGATTACATATCAAGACAAAGCTACGCAAACTGAAATGATAGAAGAAAATATACATGAAAAGATACTCAACGCCCTGACTATGCTTTCATTGAAAGTAGACAGTATGGGTACTGAGATAGAAAAGCTAAAGCTAAAGACTAGTGAAGATAATCTGAAGTCTATAGCTATGAATCAGCTAACTCAGCAATGTGCAGAGCTATGTCGATCGGAAGACAATAAAATTCCAGAGCTAGAAGGAGATGTTGGGATACTCCATAAAACCCATAACGCTTATCAATCTACTTCTGCAGGTACAAGCAAAGGAGTTAGAAAAAATATGAACTTAAATAAGCTATTTGACAAGCCATATACACCAAATATACCAAAAGACCCTATGTTTACACCCCCACAAGTTACCACATATCGAGAAAGCCTAAATCAAGACAAAAAGACATATAACTACATAGCCCGCACATATATAGAAAATATCTACAACGTACAAACTTTCTTAAATAGCAACCCAAAAGCTACAAATATCCAAGAACCAGATACGAACTATATAACCCAGAAATTAACCGGATACAACAAGCTAACTGCCTTACCCAAAAGTAGACCCAGCTTAGTAAAAACTTGCTACGAATATGGATTACTTAGTACCGTATATACCACAGACGGAACTGAGATATCTACTATACCCGAGATATATGAAGCATTTACCACATTTAAAAGAATAATCAAAGGTACTTTATTTTTTATAAAAATCTACACGGCTCCAGCAGAGATATTATTCGACGAAGTGAAGAAACCTATACAAGTTGTAAAAATAGGAATGAAAAGAGATATGATTATACCGCAAGATATTGGTACACAGCCAGAGATACCCAGAATCGAGATACCAAAATTTTATGCGAATAAAAGAGTTATCGGACTATCTACGATTTTACAAGAACTAGCAAATACATATTGTAATCAAAATCCAATATGGAGTTATTATTCAAGAAACCATGTATTAATATATTCAAACTCAAAAGAACTACGAGAAACAGATATGGAAACAATTAGGCAATGGATTATGACGTTGCTTAAACCAGAGACAGAACCTATCGCCAGAGCTATTAGAGAAAAATTTATTTCAGAGGAATTATTGACCAGATATTGCAAAACTATTAGACACAAATACCTAGACCACAGATGTTCAAAATGTAATGGAGGAGATAATGACGTCCCAGCAGTACAGTTAGAATAAAAGAAGATAAGGACGACAGCTGGAAAGATAAGAACAGAGCAATAATGGAGATATAGCAGATATGACAAAATAGACGGAAGACTTATTTGCAGATATGACAGATAGACGGAAGACTTATTTACAAAGTTGTTACGTAAAAGATAACATTAGCTTTGTAGCATTTATTGTACAATTAATGTAGAGAAAAAATTTCAAAGTAGGTTAGGTAAGAAAGACTTTTTCAAGTCTTTTAGTTTCTTTTTTCTTTAGTTTTAAGTTTTTTTACGGATGTAAAGACTTTATGTACATTTCTCATTCTATAAATAAGAACTCAGGAAGCATTGCAGAGGCAAGCTTTCCTACATTCAGCAAAAATACTCTCTCCATTCCAATTCAAAAATATTTAGCCCAGTTAATTAAATATATACACCGCAATGGAAAAAACTATGGAACAACAAACCTCAGAAATATCAAAGCTACCGGAAAAGATATATCTATTTACTATTATGAATAGCTAAATTCATAATTCCCGACAATCATGATATGATAAAATAAATTCATATTAGTTACTTTATAGTAGAATTATTCGAAAAATAATATGTTAAGAAGTTTATTAGCAAAGTGGAAACGGAGAAAAATCCCAAGGAACTATGCCATCCTAAAGGTGAAACCAATGAGGCAAGAAGCCGTGGCGGGGAGTAACCAAAGTCGAGGCGCTGTTTAAGGAAAAAGTATCCGAATTACCATGCTAGTAGTGACCGAAGAATATGTTATTTAAGAATAATCTAGTATATAGTAATCTGAGATGACTATATTTTATTATGTATATGGTTGAAGGGAATATTTTGAAAAAAGTAATTTTATGATAATGAATGATAATATATTTGATGTCATGGTAGATAAATTTAAGATACTTATTTTGTATGCACTTAGAGATATAGATGTTGCAGATATAAGAAAAGTTATATTAGAAAAAGCATATGAAAAAAATTATACGGATAGAATAAATTATATACCACACATACCTAACTACTCTTATAAATATTTATTATGTTAAAATTACGTAGGATTTTTAAAAATATGCAAAAAATACAGTTACTAGAAAAACAGATAAAAATAAATATAGACAAATACATGGAAGATAAAAAATATATAAAATCTCTTAATAAAAATATGCAAAAACTACTAAGTCTAAAACAAATAGCTATAAAATATCAATTTTAAAAAATAGCCCATTTAGACTACCTTAGAATTTTAACCTTGTATATACTTAAGGATATAGAAATAATAGATATTAAGAAAATGATATTAGAAGAAGTAATAAACTACGAAATTGAAATGATAAATGCCACAGCACAAATATACGAAGACATTTACCCAGAAGGATATTATTCAGACCAAGATTGTGGATGCTAGAATATATTAGAAAAACTAGAGAAAACCAAGATAATCTAAATAACGAAATTAATTACAGAAACCGAATTAGAAAAATAATGGAAGATCTAAAAGAAAAGTTAATATGGATAGAAAAAACCTTAGAAAATTTAGAAAAAAACACATGTAACAGTTTATATAATATAAAAAACTCACTACGAGAAGAACAACACAAAATAATAAATGACATAGAAAATCTAGAATTAGATATACACTACAGTACAGAAAGAATAAGTTATTACACAGAAATTTGTAACTCAGCAGTTACTACAGGATAAAATAATAAACTAAAAATTAATGAATACATCTCATAAAAAGAATAATTTATTAAAACAAAATCTAAGAAATAACCACGCACAAAAAAGAATAGATTCATCAGTTATAATAAATCTATTTATAAATCTCTTTATCAGCTTAGTTATCCGCACTTTACTTGTTCTAACCATTTTATTCCTAATATTATATCTGCTTTTTGCATTTCTTCTTTTACCTCAAATTCTATTTTTATTTTTCTAATTCCTCCTATTATTATTTCTTTTTCTACTATATCTTTGCTATTTATTAAAATTCTCGGTAGATCTGGGCATATATCATTATCAGTTTTTATTTCTTCATTTTTTACTAGATATTTTGCTATATAATTTTCTTCTTGTCCTGTATTTAATAGTATTAAATGTTCCTTTTCATTTATTTTTCCTGTTATGTAATATTGATTTAAATTACTTATTGAATTTGTTTCATAACTTGTTCTTTTCGATGAGCTCGATGACTCTGGTTTTTCATTAGCTATTCTTTTCGTTGTACTTATTCTATCATTTACTATTTCTAAATTTTCTTCTATATCTATGTCTCTATAGCTATAGTCATTATAATCTATTGTTTTTACAATTTGTTCAAATGGGTTGTCTATTTGTATTTTGTTAATCTTATTTTTCCCTGTTATTTTATGTTTTGTTGTTAATACATATAAATTTTTACATCTCGCTGTAAATATTTTGCTTCCTGGGGTTAATTCTATTCCTGATATCTTCCAATATAATACTAATGATTTATCTATATTTCTATCTGTTACTGCTACTGAATAATTTGACTTATTATAAATTTAAATTTTTGGTATATTAAATTTCCTTTTACGGCAGTTATTATGCTTTTTTCTATAGGTTTTATAATTCTGTCATCTGCTAAATATAATTCTATTGGTGTATCTATTCCTTCTCTAAAACATGCTTTTATTAATATTTCTGTACCTCCAAGGTGTACATATTTTATTGGATCTCCTTTACTCTTTATATCATTTATTTCTTTATTAATTATTCTTTTTGTTACTAGTGGTATACTAGCTTTTCCTTTTGCATATCTACAGTCTATTACATGTTCCTTTTGACATACTACATAATATTCATCTTTTTTCCTACTAAAAATATTTTTTATTGTTGGTATTTTAAATATTTTTTCTACACTTAAATCTAACTCTTTTCCTTTTATTTCATCAAATATATTACTGTCAAATATTATCTTTTGTTCTGTTCCTTCATCATTTAAATATTCTTCCTTTGTTATTATTTTTATATCTTCTTCAGTCATTTGATTCATCTATCTCACTATCTATTTCAGTATCTGTGTCGTTTTCTTTTAGATCTTCCATTATTTTTCTAATTCGGTTTCTGTAATTAATTTCGTTATTTAGATTATCTTGGTTTTCTCTAGTTTTTCTAATATATTCTAGCATCCACAATCTTGGTCTGAATAATATCCTTCTGGGTAAATGTCTTCGTATATTTGTGCTGTGGCATTTATCATTTCAATTTCGTAGTTTATTACTTCTTCTAATATCATTTTCTTAATATCTATTATTTCTATATCCTTAAGTATATATAAGGTTAAAATTCTAAGGTAGTCTAAATGGGCTATTTTTTAAAATTGATATTTTATAGCTATTTGTTTTAGACTTAGTAGTTTTTGCATATTTTTATTAAGAGATTTTATATATTTTTTATCTTCCATGTATTTGTCTATATTTATTTTTATCTGTTTTTCTAGTAACTGTATTTTTTGCGTATTTTTAAAAATCCTACGTAATTTTAACATAATAAATATTTATAAGAGTAGTTAGGTATGTGTGGTATATAATTTATTCTATCCGTATAATTTTTTCCATGTGCTTTTTCTAATATAACTTTTCTTATATCTGCAACATCTATATCTCTAAGTGCATACAAAATAAATATCTTAAATTTATCTACCATGACATCAAATATATTATCATTCATTATCATAAAATTGCTTTTTTCAAAATATTCCCTTCAACCATATACATAATAAAATATAGTCATCTCAGATTACTATATACTAGATTATTCTTAAATAACATATTTTCGGTCACTACTAGCATGGTAATTCGGATACTTTTCCCTTAAACAGCGCCTCGACTTTGGTTACTCCCCGCCACGGCTTCTTGCCTCATTGGTTTCACCTTTAGGATGACATAGTTCCTTGGGATTTTTCTCCATTTCCACTTTGCTAATAAACTTCTTAACATATTATTTTTCGAATAATTCTACTATAAAGTAACTAATATGAATTTATTTTATCATATCATGATTGTCGGGAATTATGAATTTAGCTATTCATAATAGTAAATAGATATATCTTTTCCGGTAGCTTTGATATTTCTGAGGTTTGTTGTTCCATAGTTTTTTCCATTGCGGTGTATATATTTAATTAACTGGGCTAAATATTTTTGAATTGGAATGGAGAGAGTATTTTTGCTGAATGTAGGAAAGCTTGCCTCTGCAATGCTTCCTGAGTTCTTATTTATAGAATGAGAAATGTACATAAAGTCTTTACATCCGTAAAAAAAACTTAAAACTAAAGAAAAAAGAAACTAAAAGACTTGAAAAAGTCTTTCTTACCTAACCTACTTTGAAATTTTTCTCTACATTAATTGTACAATAAATGCTACAAAGCTAATGTTATCTTTTACGTAACAACTTTGTAAATAAGTCTTCCGTCTATCTGTCATATCTGCAAATAAGTCTTCCGTCTATTTTGTCATATCTGCTATATCTCCATTATTGCTCTGTTCTTATCTTTCCAGCTATCGTCCTTATCTTCTTTTATTCTAACTGTACTGCTGGGACGTCATTATCTCCTCCATTACATTTTGAACATCTGTGGTCTGGGTATTTGTGTCCAATAGTTTTGCAATATCTGGTCAATAATTCCTCTGGAATAAATTTTTCTCTAATAGCTCTGGCGATAGGTTCTGTCTCTGGTTTAAGCAACGTCATAATCCATTGCCTAATTGTTTCCATATCTGTTTCTCGTAGTTCTTTTGAGTTTGAATATATTAATACATGGTTTCTTGAATAATAACTCCATATTGGATTTTGATTACAATATGTATTTGCTAGTTCTTGTAAAATCGTAGATAGTCCGATAACTCTTTTATTCGCATAAAATTTTGGTATCTCGATTCTGGATATCTCTGGCTGTGTACCAATATCACACAATAAACATAAAAAGTGAGTTTTTCATTTTAAAAAATTTGATTTGTCCATAAACAAGATGAAACATCTTAGAGTCAGTCATATATAGAGATTAATTTTTGAATGGTAAGAAAAAATTAATTAGAAGAAGAATCTAATGTCTTTTACTATTTTCATGCATATTATTTTTTATCATTTAGTTTCACTATTATTCTCGTATCTTTATATTGTGATATTGTTCCTGCTCCCATACTATAAAAAAGGGATCTTATTTGAAGAAATTGACAGTACTAAAATAATACCAATACATATACAATATAAAAGTTAGAATGTTATAAGAGTGATCCAAAAAATTGAAAATAAATATCTTAAATATGTCACGAATAATTAAAATAAATATGTAAAAAATTGAAAATAAATATCTCAAATATGTTGGTCAATATATTCTTAAAGAGACCAAAAAAGTGAAACATCACAAATAAAACTGATTATATTGGACGGAGTAATAATATAACATTAGGGAAATAGGACAAAAGCTTAGGTAGTGTTTTTAACTTTCCATGGTGAGAACATTCAAGGAATGCTACAATAAAATTTTTATTCAATTTATTATTTTTAGATGATAAGTTAAGTTAGTATTAAATAAATAAAAATAAATTAAATGAGTAAAAGATTGTGAACTGACCAAATAGAAATTGCATCGACGGCGACTTCAACATTCTTGAGGTATCCAGCAACAACAATCCAGTGCCATGTAGTACCGCATCTCAAGGCTGCAACCAATAAATCACGAGATACCAGGTACACAAAAGCAAGACCAACTTATAAAGAGCTAATAAACTTTACACCTTTAACTCATTTCTTTAAAAAGTCATAATCCAAACTAATTTATTCAACGAAAAAATTATGAGATCTGCCTATATATTTTCTATTGTTTCTTATCAGCTTTATTCACTTAATCAAATCTTAAGATATTTTCTATAGAAAAATTATCGTCACAACAATAAATGATTAATAATGAATTATAAATTAAAAAAAAAGATTAAAAAAATCTTTTTTATTGTAGGTGGGGGGTGGGGATCAGAAGAGAGAAATACCATTAGCTTTCATTAAAATTTTAAAAAAAAATGAATCAATCGACAATAACTAAATCGATGAATATGAATTATATTTTTTGATTTAATGTTAATTATCTAATAATTAATTTAATTAATTTAATTTTAATTTTTATTATAAAAACCTACTCATACAGAACCATGAAGACTCTTATCTGCAAAAACTAATTAAATTACAACTTATGTCTTCCTAATCAATCTATATCTGTCAAACCTGAAATAGGAGAAAGGGATAGCTTTAACCTTGAATTTCTCATGTCATATAATGAAAGTATTTATGCACATTTTGTGACGAAAAAAGACCGTCACCTCTAACTTATTCGATTTTTTCAAAAAAACATGTAGATTATATGGGTGATCTATTACCCCATAAACAATTTTAAAATAGCATAAATAGAACATTTTTCATTCGGTCTCAGTTGCAAGAAAGAGAGTATAATCACACACCAATCAAAATTTTACATGTGTTAAATTTATTTAATTTTATATTTTATTTATGTTTTGTGCTTTACTTTTTTCTTTTTCCTTGTTTTGGAGAAGGCGATTAATGAAACTATGTTGGCAATGGTTGATTTTCTTTCTCCAAAGACATGTTAATGGAACTGTGTTGGCAGGGGATTTAAGCTCGACAATGGAAGAGGACTGTAGGTACTTTTAGAATTTGTCAGAAGATTACTTTGACAGAGTTTGAAATTATTTTGTTGGAATCTTGATTGTTAAATTTGAATTTGAATTTGAATTTATTGGGATTTTGGATTAATCGATTGATTGAGTGAGTGAGGGGATTAAATGAAAGCGAACTGAAACTAGAAAGGAATGTGGTGATATGGTGTATGGACAGGAATATAATTGTTGGTTCGTTCGTTATTGGAACATTGTTGTGCGAAGTAATTGAAGAGTGTTTTTGTTTTGCCAACCGAGCATTATGATTTGTTTTGGAGAAGGTGATTATTAGGATTTGGTTATTGTTGTTGTGGTGTGATTTTGATTGTGGGAAAGAATTTTGAAAATCAAAATAGCCGTAATGACGAGATCAAAACTTTATTAAAATGGAGCATTAAGTTCTTCTTAAAGAGGATATATAACAACTACAAAAAGTAAAAATTAAAAGTTAAAATAGACACAACAATCAAAATCAAGAAATAGCTATTTTAAGATTGATTTTGTTGAGAAAAATTTAAGAAGAGAGACAATTTTTTTTCTTCAAAATAAGCCAAAGGCTATATCAATGGAGGAAGAAGAGAAATGAGTTTTTAAAGCAAAGAAAAGAAATTTTTAAAATAATTGAGAAATAAATTACACATGGCATCATATAATTGGTTATTTCAATCAAATTTTACGCATTCATGTGTGTCATGTGCGTGCCCATATGCATAGTCAAAATTTTGGACAAATGGTCTATTTACAACGATATATGTATTTTTCGTGGGGTAATAGATCGCTCGCATAGTTTATGTGTCTTTTTGAAAAAGTCGAATAAATTGAGAGGTGACTTTATGTCTTTTTTCTTTTGTCACATATAGATAATCTTTTAATACTATCTCATTCCATTTTAATGGTTGATTTATCTTTTTTTTTTTTAATACTTATTAAAATAATAAATATAAAGTATAATTTATTAAGTTATCTCTATTTAATAAAAATCATGTATACTTTTTTAATACTAAGAGCATAATTAAAAATAATTATCAATTTTACTCCTCTCTTTTTATATTTATTAAGATTAAGTTAATAAAAATATTTTTTATTTTTAAAAAAATAAGTAATTTTTTAAATAATATGTCAAAATTAAAAATATCACTTATTTTGAAACGAATAAAATAAAAAGAATTGGAGGAAGATCGAGTAAACCATAAAAGCATCATATGATCACATATTCCTTTTTTCTTTACTTTTTTTGGGGGAGGGTAAAAATAGTTACATATATATTGCAGTGTTTAGAGAATTTTAATAATTATAGATATAATATTATTTCAATAGCCATTTTTATCAAATCAATATATGATGATAAAAAAAGATGGAGAGATTTAAGACATAAAAATGCTTTTTTTTTTCTTTTTGTTATTTTTTATTTTTTAAAAATAGTACATGATTATATTCAACTTGAAATACATCTCTTTCCTTTAAAGTATACATAATTATTTGGACCACATCCTTATCCGTGGCATTACATCAATCAGTACAACAGCGGACAACCTCATTTATTTTACGAAGAACCGAACCTAGGATTTAAGCTTGACAAATGCACTTCTATATTTAAATATAAAATTAATAGTGTCAAAGTTTTACATACAATCCTTTGAAAACTTATTAATCATAGTATTTTATAAGAAAAATTTTAATATTATTGAATATCATTAATTAAATTTAATATGACATAAATGTGTTATCCATCGTACTTAAATTCAATCTATTTTTATATTTTAAACAATAATAGAAACTTTTCGAAAAATATGATATTCGAGAAATTTATTTGCGAGATGATTGTTATGGAAAACATTTGATTTAAGCCTATGTCAAATTTTAAATTGCTAATATTTTAAATAAAAAATAAGTTAATGATCACAAGATAAAAATAAACTAAACATTATACAACATAAGATAGAAAATATCACTACTAAAAAAAAGAGGAAAAACGATTCCATTTTCCGACCACAAAACCGACCAAAATTTTTGGTCGGAAAAGTAGTGGTAGCTTTTTAAAAACCGATCACGAGTGGTCGGTTTTTAAAAAAATATATATATATATTTTTAAAATTTATTATTATTTTATTTAAATAAAAAATTAATTTTAGAAAAAAATAAACCGACCACTACAAAAAATATAGACAACAGAGCTACCATGGTCGAACCATAGGATCGAGGGGTGCCAAACACCTTTCCCTCAGTCAACAGATTTTTTTTGCTGGAATCTCTGTTTGCAAATTAGTTTTAAAGAGTCAAAACAATTTTGAAAAAATAATTTTCTAAGGTGAATTAGCACACTCGATTATGCCAAGTAGCGACTCTGAGTTAATTGTAAAGTGAATCCTTTTCAAAACAAATCTTCATTTTTTCTCACTTTAATAATAAAAAATCTTTCAAACTTAAACTATTTCTCTTTTTTGGCTAAAAAAGGGGTGTGACAGCTCTGGTGACTCTGCTGGAGATTTTTCAGAATTCAAGCTTTTTTTTGAGTTGCATCAGCTTAGTTTAACATTATGGGTGTATAGACGTTGTTTGCGTTATTTTTTGTATTTTGTTTTATCATTGTTGAGTTCCTACTTGCTACGTGTTTACAGTTGTTTCTCTTATGTGTTACCGCTTTATATCTGGTATTATTTGCCTAACCCGAGTCATTTTTTTTTGCAACAAGTTTTGTAGTACACCCTATGTACATAACCTCTAGTTGAGTCACCCTTAATTTAGGAGGGGAAGCCGTCGGCTGGTATAGGTGAAAAGCTATCGCAACCACTATCGACCATACGCTCCCTCGAACAGCCTTGTTAGTGAATTCCAGTGTAGGTCAGCTTTTAAGTAATACTTATCTGCATCATATTGAGACCTATCAGGGCCCACTTGGTCCTTTGCAGGAGACTCACCCCTAAAGCATCCTTACGTGCTGATTGTTGCATCTTTGAGGATAATAGGGTCATTTGACAAATTGATTTGGGGAAAACATGTGCTATAATTAAAGGCAAGTGTGTATGCAAGGAAAGGTTAAAAAAAAGAAACAAAAGAACGGTGAATCGAAAAAGAGTTTCGTAGTTTTGAGAGTTCTTTATGGCTTTTGTTCTTCACAATCCAAAAAATTCAAAAAGATTTTTATCTTTTGCACTTACTTTTCAAAAACAAACACATCAAAAAGATTTTTCTTTTGTTTCTTTAGTAAACATTCATAATTCAAAAATTTTAAAAAGATCTATTTTTTAATAGGAGCCTTTTATAAAAGAAAAATTCAACAAAGATAGTAGAAGTTTTGTATATTTCATATAGCAAAAATACCAAAAAGATTTTTCTGTCATAGTTGTTGGTGTCTTTTTAATGTGGAGTGCCAAATAAAAAACCCAAAAAGATTTTATTAACATTTTTATCGTCTATTTGTGGACGTGTCTCTTAGGTTAGGGTTCAGTCGATTGTTTAATCTTATTTGTCCAATCTGGACGAACTACGCACACCTAATTCTCCTAACTCGAGAGTGAGATACGTAGGCAACCCTTCTAGGGTTAGGTGGTCTTATTTAAAAAAATCCAGAAAGATTTTATTCACTCTTCATTTAGAGTAGGTTTCATATACATCTTTCAAAAGAAAACTACAAAAACATTTTTTCTTTAATAGGTTCAAGTTTTATTTTCGTATGAAATTTAAAATCGAAAACCCAAAAAGATTTTTCTTTGGTAATCTTAGATTTCATTTTGTATAGGGAGTTTAAAATTGAAAAATTCAAAAAAGATTTTCGTCAATTCTTTTGACAATTTGTTATTTTATTTTCTTCTCAAAGTTTCAAAAAAAGAAAAAGAAAAAGAAAGAGAGTTTGATCGGTCATTTTTTGGCCAAACTTCATGAGCTGCGCACACCCGATTCTCCTCTCCCAGGAGTGAGATACGTAGGCACTTCTTTTCAAAAAGAAGAAAAAGAAAAAGAGTTTTTGAAAAGTGTTGCATTTTAATGTGTTTGTTATTTCGATTGCTTTGTTAGTTTAAGGTGGTTGGTTTATGGCATTTTGGTTGGTCCTCCATATTGCACCGAGTCAAAATAAAAGATATGGCCAACAAATATACTGAGATTGTTGTCACTAATCATATATAGAATTTAGTGAATGAGAATTCAGGATCAAATAAAGAGATCTTGAAATTAAGACAACAAATGGCAGAAATGAACTGGGCGTAGGCCAGTGGCTTGCCTCTGCCTTCATTCTTTAATGATCTCATTTTTAATTACCTAATATTTTCTTAAGCGCAATATTTCATTCCCACTGGTACACCACAACACGTGTAGGGATTTATTCTGAAACAGTACTATCCCAACACTTCTAGTGTGCCCTTGGCAATTCCTAAACAGAGGCCCACTGCTCATCCTGCACCACTTGTGACACCTGTGTTTGTGGATCCACCACCACTTGAAGCTCCTACTTTTGATGTTCATCCACCTATTGTGCTTCCCCACTCTACGAAAGAGCTTGTATTGAATATTTTTGGTGATCAACATTATGCTTCTGAGCCCACATTTAAGTTGACTTGTCCTTATGGCTACACTCAATCGCCTAAATTTCCTATTAATGTTGAAAATCATTTTATGACAGAAGAATAAGAGGAGATAGACCGAAAGGTAAAAAGTTTGGAACAGGCTATGAAGAACTTTCAAGGACTTGGGGGGTACAAAAATGTCTCATATTAAGGACATGCATATTTCCAGGTGTAACCCTTGCCCTCGACTTTAAGATGCCAAAGTTTGAGAAGTATGATGGACACAAGGATCTGATGGTGCATTTGAGACGTTATTGTAACCAATTAAGAGGTGCTGAAGGAAAATAAGAACTATTTATGACTTACTTTGGTGAGAGTCTTTTGGGTCTAACCTCAGAGTGGTTTATTGATCAGGATATTGATAGGCGGAATAGTTGAGATAATTTAGCTAATGAATTTGTGCAACCATTTCATTATAATGTGGAATTGATACCTAATTAAAAATCCCTAACCATTATGAAGAAGAAGAATACTGAGAGTTTCAAGGAGTATGCAATCAGATAGCGTGAACAAGCTGCTAAGGTGAAACCACAAATGAAAGGAAGCAAGATAGTGGAGGTATTTATTCAAGCGCAGGATGAAACATATTATCAACCCTTGTTACCTGCATTAGGCAAGTCATTTATTGAGGTCATCAAAATGGAAAAGATGATAGAGGATAAAATTAAGACCGGTCATATTGTGATTTTTGTAATATTAAAAACAACTACTCAAGCAATTCAAAAGGGTTTAAAAAGTGTTGGGGAGAAGAAGAATGAGGAAGATACATCTGCTATTATAGTTGGACTGTGGGCATGGTCAAGAAAACCACGTCGTCATTACTCTCAGGCTCAAGTCAAAGTTCATGCCCAAGCTCGACATAATCACTCCCAAAATTCATTATACTCCATTCCCCCACCTCCATACCCATAATGTCACACACCAACTCCCTAGAGTGATTCTTTAACTCTACAAACATACCAAAGCCCTTCTAGGCTTGATTTTCTATCCAAGCCAAACAATGAAATAAGCCAGAAGTTGAGAGATAGCTTCACACTAATTGGAGAGTCATATGCCGGTTTATTTTAGATATTGGTATAGCAGGGCATGATAACTCCCTTCCTTAGGCATACTATTAATCCTCATTCAAGAAATTTTGATCCTAATGTACGATATGCATATCATTTTAATGCTTAGGGTCATAGTATTGAATATTGCTGAGATTTGAAAAGATGATTCAAGATTGATCAATTAGGGTGCAAAACATTGACAGCGAGGAAAGCTCTAGTCATGCTGATATGCAAACCAGTGGCTAAGATGTCAAGCTCAACAATTGAGAAGTCACTCCTCACCCTACTAATATGGATGTTTGGTAGTTTTTTTGTTTTTATTTCTATTATTCAAATTATTTCAGGGTTTTAGTTCGGGATCTATATTGTTTTGTCCCTTTGTCATTTATGTTCAAACCCTTCTAACTTTTATTTCAACTAAATGGAGTGTCTTTTTTTCCTTTGCGTTTTAAATATATGTTGTTTGTTTGTTTTCTTTACACAATACATTTTATGTTAATTCTAGTGATATGACATGCCTGCGGAATTTTCAGCCAGATCTTAAAATTCAATTTTACCATGAAATATTGAATTAGAGGGATAAAATTAGAAAAAAAAGGCATAAGAGAAATTGGAAGAGGGCTGAGACATTTGATGACCAGTTGAAGCTTTCTTTGAAAATTAAAGCAATTATTTTGAGAATCACAAGAATAACTTGGTCATCAATTGAAAGACATGGCTCAATTAGTTCAACCAGTGGATGCACGATCCTATACCAAGAGAATCAAGAAGATAATCAGCTCCATAAAAGCATGAGTCATTCGATGTGCAGGATGTTCAACAAAAGTGGAGTTGTATGCTGGACAAAGTGCAGAAGAAGTAGTGGCGCACATGCTCAGTTAAAGTTAGTGTTGTTAAAGTTTCACGAATGATCTCCATCTTTCACTTTCGTATTGCATAATATGTACTTGTATTTTAAAGTATTGATATGACGAAGGCATTTCATTCTACTATTCAAACATTATGTCATCCTTTTGTGAACCCCGTTTGAGCTTTAGTACTATTTTCTTTCATACCCCTATTTTGGAATCAAGATAGAGTCAACAAAGCTCAAAAAAAAGTGTCAAGAAAAATAATAGAGTAAAAAAAATTTCAAAAAAAAAATAAAAATAAAAAATATGTCCAAAAATAAAGAAAGGAGAAGAGTGATAAGAAAAATAGAGTCAGAAAAGTTTCAAAGAGAAAAAGAGTCAATAAAAGAGAAAAAGAAGAAGTCAGAATCAAGCAAATAAATAAGTTGCCCAAACTACGTGTGACCTAATTCTTCTCTCTCGGGAGTAAGATACGTAGGTTGCCCTACTCTAGGCTCGGTCCAACCAAGTAAGCTATTTAGAATTGCCAAGTCAAAAAAACTGGGGCATGAGTCAATCCTCGTTGTTGGAGTCAATTCCAAGAGTTGTAAGTCCCACTCCACTTTAAGTGTCGTTTGGGGATCATGCTATGTTTTCTTTCCAACCTTATCCAAAATAAAAGTTACAACCAAAGGAAGACCTTCAAATCAATATTTGAGAATGTTAAGGATAAGCATGTAATGGGTATCATGACATATTTTGAGTACTACTTGTCTTTCTCAGCATAAGGAATCAAGAGAGAAATAAAAATGAGAGAGCCTTATTGGTGAAAACCCTCACGGGCACCATAAGGCGATGGTAAATTGAGAGAAATAAAAATGAGAGAGTTTTATTGGTGAAAACCCTCACGGGCACCTTAAGGTGATGGTAAGTTGAGAGAGATAAAAATAAGAGATTCTTATTAGTGAAAACCCTCATGGGCAGCGTAAGACGACTGTGAGTTAAGAGAAATGAAAATAAGAGGGTCTCATTGGTGAAAAACCCTCTCGGATCCCTAAGGCAATAGTGAGGTGAGAAAAAGAAAGTGAGAAAGGTTTGTTGGCGAAAAACCTTCAATGCGTTACTAGCCGAATGAGGTCTCCGAATGTAATTAGCCCAAGGAAGCAACTCAATTTTAGGGCCATTAACTCAAGAACCATTGGAAGAAAGTTTGGACAGAGGATTAGGATACTTAATCCAAAAAGGCGTATCATAATCATTAGGGTTGACTGTTATTTATAGATAAATTGTTCTTTTCTTTGTTTTAGTGGGGATATTCATTGTCTTTTGTTTCTTCTCTATGTTTTTATTTCTATTTACTTGAGTCAGTTATTCAATTGTTGATAACGCCAAAACTACAACTCTCGTAAGCGTGTAAGCGGTCGCTGTCAAATATAGAACCCAACTGGGTTGGGTGTCGAATCCCACAGGGAATACTTGGTCACTAAGTGTTGCAATTGCTAGTAGACTATTGATCGCAAATTCTATGGAAAGGGGGGATTGGATTATGGCATGAATTAATGCTATCAAAGTAATGAATAAAGCGATTAATGTAGTAAGATTTAATCACAGAGAATAATAAGTTAGGGTTATGTCCACCTTATGAGTTCTACGTATCTATTAACTATGAGTAATGCTGAATTTAGACATGCATGCACTTATAGAGATTTGTATTCTAATGGTGAATCCGAGTTTTCTCAACCATCAAGTATTATTTCACTTTAACTCTCTCGATCCTAAAGCGTATAACTAATGGTACGAACTCTCCAAGAAATTAATCCGGTTAAGGCATTAATGTGTAAATAGGGGTTGGTAGCCCTATTTCCTAGTCATACTCTCTTTTCCAGACATGTAACTTTTCTCTCGAACAAGTTAATGCTATACTGGTATATTCTCTATGTTTGCAACCATAAGAATGCAATTAAAACGAAGAGAGTAATGATATAAGTAGCATACATATCAAGAATTCACAAACTCATAGTAATAGATAGTATCTCATAAGACTTCCATAACCCTAATAGAGAAGTTTAGCTACTCATGAGTACAACAGAAATCAACGAAGACATCATCATCATACCAAAGTTAGAATAATCTCACGATGGGGATGAGTGTGGCGTCAAAATAAGGTTGACGTTTTTGCCCTCTAGACGTTTTCCCTAAAGTTAGTGTTTTTCTCTGTCTGAACTTACAGAATCTGTAAACTGAATAATACTAAAGTGTCGAATGAAAGGAATCGAATGCATCAATGCTGAAAAATTCATCAAATAAGATTTTTATAACCTCCTTGTCCTAGTCCTACTAAGTTACTGCTGCACCCCTAAGTATTTAAAAATACTGCTTTTGCCCGGGATAAATTCGCCATGTGTCACATTTAGTCCATAAGCTTCCAAAAGCTGCCTTCCCTCTTATGTGAAGTTTTCCTTTGCTGCCCAAAGGTCCACACAGTGCTGAAATCTTCACCATTAATACCTGAAAAACATGCTAATCACAAAGGTTAGCTTACTTAAGGGAAAATGGACTAAAAGTGCAGAAATTATATATTTTGTCCTCAAAACTTAGCTATAACATGGGTAAATTATGGTGTTTAAGAGTGTAAATACGCCTACCATCACCACCCCACACTTAAAGCTTTGTTCGTCCTCGAACAAAATATTACGTCCATGCAAACATCTAACTAGAATATCATAACAGCAACACAAAATGTTCAACAAGACAGGCATGACAATTATTAACAAAGAGTAGTTTTGTTGATCACTACTAGAAACAATTCAACCTCCAACATAGACTCGTGATGATGGTTAATTCGTATCCACAAGTTAAGCCACAAAGAACAATATAACACTACCCAAAACTCATCAACCATGTGTGTCTCACACAATATATCACCCATAATCACTCACAAGTTTTGCATTTTTCGAAACATGGGTACAAGATTCTCCTTGCTCTCTCTCTCACAAAGAATTCATATATTGCAACTGATGACCATAGGCTTGCCCTTAGTGTAATGCTCCACTAATATCAGAATGCTAAGCTTAGGATCAACTAGGTCTTCACAGGTTGTAAAGTAGGCTAAGGGACAGGTAGGACTATTTTGGCCAGAAGTAGTGACTATGTTCCCTAAGAGCTTTAATACACTACGTTATGTCATTAACACTCTCTTTTAAACATCCCCTCTACTTTCCTTTCATCTACCACCCCTTTTAACATATTTTGTTATTCAATTATAAATACAACTATCTTTTTTTATTTTTCTATTTCTGTTTTTTTCTTTTTTTATTTGATTTATTTATTTATTATTTTATTTATTTTTCTCTCCTTTTTTCCTTCTAAAACACGTCTATGATAGCCACTCTTTTTCACAACAATTTCAAGTACCAATACACTCTGAGGCATCACTCTCACCCAATTTGGATCAAATTAGAAAAAAATGGGTTAGGCTACATATGAGGCTGTCAAAGAAAATAGCTAAAGGCTCAAAGGGGGTTAACTAGGATAATGTACAAGGGTAGGTAAAAAGAAGGTAAACAAATTCAGAGCTGCCAAAGAAATGCCTAAATCATCTCATAAACTCACACTCTTTATTTCGCTTTACACACACACCAGGCAAGTTTTAACATCAGTCACAGCACAGAATATACCATGACATCACACACACAAGGCACATGGTCAACTTTATTGGGAGCAGTATAGACTCTTGACGCAACAGATGAATGAATTAAGCCACATAATTATCACATAGTGAGTCACACCTAGCGCCTAAATGTCTCAATAGTAATAATTTTAGCACAAACTCTTGTCATAATACCATGCCATCTATTAGAACAATTTCATGCACTTCATGCAGAATCACAAAAAAATTTTGAAAATTTAAATAAATAATTTAAATACTACTAACTACGACTAATTAAAAAAAACAAACATAAATAAATGTAGGTAAGGAAGTACAGCATACAAATACCATCACCCCATACTTAGAGGGGACACACTGCCCTCAGTGGAAAATAAATAAGGAAAACCCGATTAGTCGGACTCCTCCTCTATATCTGGGGTCATACCCCCTGCATCAAAATCATTATCAGAGTCGTTTTCATTAGAGTTCTCCTCCAGTTCTGAGTCTGGCATTCGGCGATCATCATCAGTCGACACGTCATCATCGAGAGGTTCCTCAAAATATACCCCTACTCCGTAATAGCCCGCGCATGCTCATTGATCGGGTAGTCGTAATTCAACTGCTGGAGCTCTGCATTAGTTGGAATTCGACCCTCACTCATCATGGTAAACCAAGTCATGCCATATAGATGGCGAAAGAAACTTTCATCCCGAGCATGTCTTCCTACAGTGGTCAGGTTGACGCCATGCCCAGTTACAGGATCTTTAACCTTTGTCAGATCAACCTTCTTCGGGTTGTGCGGAAGCTTATGATCTGCTGGTTCCTCTTCAATATGCTCCTTCCTTAATATCGCAGTCAACAAATTTCCAAAGATGAAATGGGACCTCTTGTATAGCCTAGCCTTACGCATTGATGATCGTATAACCGCACCAATATTGATGGGAATATTAGTCATCAGAGCGTACACCAAGCATACTCTATCACGTGTGATCTTTGTGTACTATGTCCCATGAATGAGGCAAGATTTGACTATCCTCAACCATATACGAGCTTCACTGTTTAGAGAAGCATACGGAAAGGTATTGTGCCGACCGGTAACCTTGTGACGATTCCAACATGCCATTGATCTAGTTTCGCACAGTGTGTGTCTGATTGCCCTGTACGGAGGGCTGTGACAAAACTCCTTGAGCGGTGATGGATCTACAGATGGAAAACCCAAAAAAATATTGAAAAACTCTGCATTCAGTTGCAAGATTTGGCCTCGAATCTTCACTTCACTTCCGGTAGTCTTTGGGGACCAATTGGCATAGAATTCTTGCGTTAGATCAAGATTGCATTCTCCCATATCTCAAAAAATTAAATCAAGATGTAGCGCCATGATTTTAGCCAACATGTGAGGTTCTCTCTTCGCTAGACTCTCCTTTTGTATAAACTCCACGTGAACATATTTTTTCACTTTGTTGTTCTTGTACCACTCCTTTCCTTCCTTCTCTAGGACCCACTTTCTCCCAAAAGTGCGTTGAGGTATTTGCAGCGAGGAGGATTCAGCTTACTCTTTTCTTCCCCTTTTCTGGCCTTTCTGTGAGGTGGACGCTTTTTTGTTCCTTATCGTCCTTTTGGTGACATTCTATTTGGTGGTAGTTCGGGAAGATGATCTTGCAAGACTAGATGAGCAAAAAGAAAAGTTTTGAGAGAAATTGGAAGGTTGGGCGGTGATGATAGGCGGATTTACACGCCTATATCAATATATTTTGCCCATATTTTAGCCTAGTTTTGAGAACAAATTATATATTTCATGCACTTTTAGTCCTTTTTCCTATAAATGAGCTAACAAACATGATTAGTAAAGTTTCAGGTATAAATGATGCAAAATACAGCATTTTATGGCTTACTTGACGCAAAAGAAAGCTCACAAAGGAAGGGAAGGAAGTCTACACGCCTAAGGACCAAAACTGCTGCATGGAAAATCTGTCCCGGGGTAAAACAACATTTCTGAAGACTTTGGGGACTTACAGACACAAAGTTGGATTTTGACAATGATACATTAACCTAGTAAAATTGGGTTATGTATTTCATTAGTTTATTCGGATTAGGAGAATGTTACATTAACCTAGTACAAATGGGTTAAGTATTTCCTTAGTTTAGTAGGATTTGGTTATTTATTTCATTAGCATAGTAGGAGTAGGATAGGAGTATTATAAATACCCTATCATGCTAGAGATTTTAATCAAGTCCTCCCTTAGTGGAGAGGCAAGTCCTCCCTTAGTGGAGAGGCAAGTCCTCCCTTAGTGGAGAGACACATTCTACTTTTCAATTACAACTCTTCTAATCTTTCCATTAATTCTATTCTTAAATTCCACAACAAGAGAATCGTTACTTGCTAAGGAATCACGCCACACGCCTATCACCTAATCCACACGCCATTACTCAACAATAACAATGCAAATCATGATCTCCTTCGTATTCATGGGTAACTAAACCTTTCTGTTGGGGTTATGGAAGCCGAATGAGATACTATCTATTGCTGTGAGTTTATGAGTTCGAGACACATATATTGCTTATATCATTATTCTCTTCATCTTAATGCAAATTCTTGTGGCTGCAGACGCATAGAATAACACCAGTCTAACATTTAACTTGTTCGAGAGAAAGGTTATTTGTCTGGAAAAGAGATACTGTCAAGGTAGTAGGACACCCTTTCCTATTAAAAATCTAGTACCGTAACTGGACTAACCTCTTGGAGAATGCGTACCGTTAGACACGCTTTAAGCTCGAGAGAGTTAAAGTGAAATAATCCTTGTTCAGGTCGAGAGACGCTTGGATTTACCATCGACTACAATTCTCTATAAGCAATTGTATGTCAAGACTCTACACACCCATAGCTAATAGAGACGTATACCTCAGAAGGTGGACATAACCCCAACGCTTCAATTCTCATTGTTTACAATCTACGTAACAATCTCTCTTTTTACTTTATTAATTTAAGCTTTTGTTTACATTACTTGCACGATAAGAATTCCCCCTTCTTACGAGACTTGCACCAAAAGTTTAGTAATTTTGCTTACTTGTTGGCCAAGATATTCCCTGTGGGATCGACACCCAACCCAGGTTGGGTTCTATATTTGCTAACGACCGCTTTACACTCCTACGAGAGCTGTAGATTGAGCGTTATCAAAAATTGGCGCCGTTGCCGGGGAATACGAGTGTCAATCAAGTTCGTGATAATTACTAGACCCTTTGGTCAAAGATTCTCGTACTTTTACTTTTAGTTGTTGTTTTTGTTTTTTTTCAGGTTTATTCAGTGCATCAATGGAGGCACAACGTGAAATTGAAAGGATGGCTGCTCAAGAGAATATTGATAACCATAGGCGAGCAATAAATCATGACGATGAGGACGATCTGGACGGACCTGGTGCCACCGGAGCTATTATTCTTCCGCCATTGGCACCCGGAGCAAAGTTTAATATCACAAGCACCATGATTCAGTTATTGCAACTCAAGGGATTATTTGGTGGACTAGCAGGTGATGATCCGAATATGCATCCCATCAACTTTATTTCTACATGCAAGTCGTTTGACAATCCTGGTGTTGGTCAGAATGCAATTCGATTACGTATATTTCCATTGTCTCTGTCTGGGGAGGCAACACTATGGTTGAATGGGCTGACTCCTGATTCTATTACAAATTCGAGGCAATTGAGAGACGCTTTCCTAGAAAGATTCTTTCCGCCATCCAAAAGAGCACAGTTGAGAGATGAGATCATAAATTTTCGACAGTTTCCAACTGAAGCCCTCCACGAAACATGGGAGAGGTTCAAGACGAAGCTTATGCGATGCCCAAATCACCATATGACCAATGACCACTTGATGGAGATATTATACAGAGCTTTGAATTCGGTGACTAAGCCAGTGGTTGATAATGCGGCTGGAGGATCTTTTATGGACCTCACCTTTGGTCAAGCAAGCAATATGCTAGATCGTATGACGAAACAAAGTAGAGCTTGGCATACCAGGGATTCTGAGGTAGCAAGCCCCACTTTATCTATTGGCATGACTGCAGACCAACGAAGAAGAGAAGAAGAGCGTGATCAAGATATGGCGCACATGAAAACCCAAATGGATCTTCTTACAAAGCATCTATTAGGGAAGACTGAAAAAGTGAAAGCGATTGCGTCAAAAGGAAGAGACGAATCTGATTCGGAAGAGGAGGCCAACTACTTGAACAATCAGGGGGTTTCCGAGGGAATACCCAAGGAAACCAAGGTCGGAACTATTATGATAAATCTGGAAACAAAGACCAAGGTAGTTGGAAGAACAAGAATGAAAAGAGTAGTTTGTACGTTCCCCCTGGCAGACGTGATACCACCATATCTAATTCTGGGAGTATGGAAGACATGATGGCTAAGTTATTGAAAGGAGTGGAAGCAACGAGCGTGGGAGTTAAGGAGGTGATTAATGATTTGTCCTCCATGAATCAACTAGTTGATTCTCATTCCACTTCTATCAAGCAAATAGAGCAGCAATTGAGCCAACTTTCAGCAGCATTCAATCAAAGAAAGGCTGGCACCTTACCAAGCGATACTGTGCAAAACCCAAAGAATGATGGGTCATGCATGGCCATCACTACCAGAAGTGGTAAGGTGCTGGAAACTTCAGCAAAAGGAAAGAAAGTGGTTGACAAAGTTGCGGACATGGATGCCACACTTACTGACGTTACAAAAGGAGAAGAAGCCGCAATAACTACTCCCAACGTCAAGGACGTTTCACCTAGTGACGTGCAGCCTAAAAAATTGGGAAAACGGAAGCAAGATGAGAAGAAAACCGCGGAGAGAACACTTCCATACCCACCACCACCTTTTCCCCAAAGATTGAAGAAGGTGGCGGATGACACTAAGTTCAGCAAATTTATGACTATGCTCAAGCAGCTGACCATTAATGTTCCATTGGTGGAGGCACTTGAACAAATGCCTGGATATGCGAAGTTTATGAAGGACCTATTGACAAAGAAGCGGGCAGCAAGTTATGAGTTGGCGGATAATGTTCATCATTGTAGTGCAATCGCTACAAGGTCGTTAGTTCAAAAGAAGCCAGATCCTGGAGCTTTCACTATTCCTTGCACAATTGGATCGTTGGATTTTGCCAAGGCATTGTGCGATCTTGGTGCTAGCATCAATTTGATGCCACTATCCATCTACAAGAAGTTGGGGCTAGGCGATCCGACACCAACCAATATGAGGCTCGTGATGGCTGATAGGTCGGTAAAACGACCTGTGGGTATCTTGAATGATGTGTTGGTGAAAGTTTCTTCATTCATATTTCCTACAGACTTCGTTATTCTGGATTGTAAGGAGGATTCTGAAGTTCCCATAATCCTGGGACGTCTTTTCCTTGCAACCGGAAGGGTGCTTATTGACATGAAAGATAATGAGCTCTTATTTCGAATTAATGACGAAGTAGTACGGTTTGATATATGCAAAGCAATGAAGCAGCCCAGCGATATGAATGAGTTATCTGTAGCTGATGTTCATCATGAGGATATGAAAGCATTATCTATAGAGAAACAACCTACTGTTGAGCCATTGTCTGCTGCGCCACTGAATGTTGAGCATGAGGACAATGAAGAACTTATGGGTGATCTAACAGAAATAGAGTCGTATACTCCTAAGCAACCGGAATGTGATCTCAAGAATCAACCAACAGCGAAGACTCCCATTGACGAGCCACCAATGCTAGAAAAGCAAGAGCTCCCCGATTATCTAAGGTATGTGTTCTTGGAAAGTAGAAATATACTTCCGGAGAGAGCAGATGATTTAAGTGAACAGCACGTAGAAGCTCTCATCTCTGCTCTGAGGAGATACAAGAGAGCTATGGGTTGGACTATTGACGATATAATTGGTGACTCTCCGGAGAAATGTAAGAGCCATCTCGAAAAAGATCGCATGCCCATAGGTAAGCCTCATTGTCATCTAAATCCTTTCAGAAAATGATCCATCACTTACCTCGATGAAGTCTGAGTACTCGAGGTAACTATGTCGAGCCACGACAATAAATAAGGCGCTAGATGGGAGGCAACCCATCGTTTTTTCATTTATCGTTTATCGTTTTCTTTCATTCTAGTACTTGTCTTGTTTTTAATTAATGAAAATACAAAAATAAGAGTCGTGCCATGACCAAAACTAAGGAGCTTAGTGGGAGGCAACCCATCGTACTAATCGTTTTTATTGTTTTGAGTAAATATAGGTGCAAGAGGTATTCAACGAGGAGATTGGTTTCAAATGACGATTTGGATGTATTGAATGGTAAAAGTGGTAAGTTAGGTATAAGGATGCATAAGGGTATGGATTGAGCATTACTCATGCTTAAAAAGGCATCGAAGAAGGCTAGGCCTAGGTAAAACTAGGCCACGAACAATGCAAAACCTATCCTATAGCCTAAGGTCTCGGAATCTAGTGTGCTATACACTATGCGCCGCCCATTCCTAAGTGTGCTTTTGACTATGCGCCGCCTATGCTATAGCATTAGGTCTCAGGATCTCATATGCCATAGACTATGCGACGCATATATCTCTAAATGCCATAGACAATGCGCCGCATAGTGTATGGCATTCTTAAATAAATGCATGGCATATGCTATGGCATTCTGCTCAACTAGGCAAAGCATTAGGCACCGCCTATGGTCACTTTTGGTCTCCAAATCCGATTTCAATGGGTCAAAACTCAACCCAACCTTTTCTTATAAATACGAGACTTAATATTGAACCAAAAACACATTGGAAACCTAGCTTATGCACCACCTATAGTCTCCAAAACCTATCAAAAAGTTTCCTTTTGCTCTTTTTCTTCACAAGAACATCATCCAAAGGCTTCAACCAAGTAAGTACTACTTTGTTCTTCATTTATACTTTGTAAGTACTACATTACTACACCTATTATGAATTGCTAAATCTTGAAGAAGCATTGGTGATAGTCATGTGTTTGAATTGTTGATACACAACCAAGTGAGTGAACAATACGTTAGGATGATCTTCACTAACTTCCGACTTGAATTTGATTTTGATGCATTGTTATACTACTTGCAAAATTGTTATAGTCATGAACATTGCATAATCTTGTCACTTGAATACTTGCATGTTAGAATATCCCGTTCATCGGAATAAGACTTATAGTTGCCTACCGACATAGGAGATTGTGATTGTTGATAGAAACTATACCATGATGTAATCCCTATGTCGTAGTCTTGATATATCTAACATGAAAGTATTGCAAAGGTTGCAAGAAGTGTTACATCTCTGATTTTCTTGTTGGAATATAGCTCCTAAAACGTATGTCGATGAAGTCTAAGTAATCGACCACTTTCACTTCACTGATTTGTATCAACAAAACTAAGTGTGGGGTGGTACCCCTACTGCTTGTGTATAGATTGTATCCATTGGGATTGTGCTACCATTAACACTATTTCAAGTCTCAGGTACAATGGCACCCAAAGCAAGACAAGGCAAAGAAAAGGCTACCACTTCCCAAAAGAGCAAGAAAAGAAGCCGCAAGGAGCAAGGAGAACCCTTCTCGCTGCAAACACCTCAACTCACGCTTGGAATTAAGTGGGATACTTATGAGAAACTTCTAAGGATGACGACTCTGATGATGATTCCAATGCAAGGGGTATGACCCCAGACATAGAGGATAAGTCCGACCAACCAGGTTCCTCGTATTTATTTTCCACTGAGGACAGTGTCCCGACTAAGTGTGGGGTGGTGGTATCGCATGCTATACTTCTCTGTTTGCACCTATGTTTGTTTGTTTACTTTGTTTATTTGAGTTCGTTTTTTTTTTTGTTTTTTTTCGTTTGACGTTTTTTTTAAGTTTTTTTAGGAGTAAAATCTTTCTAGCTTCGCATGAAATTATTTTGATAGGCAGCATGAGATTATAACAAGAGTATGTATTACAATTATGACTATTGAGACGTTTAGGCTCTAGTTGTGACTCATTATGTGATATTGTGTGATTCAATTCCTTCACTTGTTGGGTCAAGAGTCTATATTACTTCCAATTAAGTCGACCATGTGCCTTGTGTGTGTGAGATAATAGTATATTCTATGTGTGTGGCTGATGCTAGAACTTGCCTGGTATGTATGCAAAGCAAAAATAAGGAGTGTAAGTTTAGGAGATGATTTAGGCATTTCTTTGGCAACCTATATTTGTTTACCTTCAGTTTTACCTACCAATTGATATCATCCTAGTCAAACCCTTTTGAGCCTTTGGCCTATTTCTTTGACAACCTCGTATGTAAGCCTAATCCATTTTTTTCAAGACCGTAATTTGATCCAAATTCCTAAGTGCTTTAATTTAAAAAAGTCATGTGACAACATAAGAGGAAATTGGGTAAGTATGACGCTTTAAATTGTAAATGGTGCTTGAATGTGTTATGGAAAAGAAAGTGCTATCATAAGAGGTATGTTGTGAAAAGAAAAAGGAAAAGAAAGCTGAAAAGTGAGTTGTTCTTAAAACTGAAAAACAAAAGAGGAGAACAAGGGTGGTAGAACAAAAGAAAGAAGAAAGGTTGAAAGAAAAAAGTGTCAATGATACAAAGTGATGTATTAAAGCGCTTAGGAACCTAGTCACTATTCTTGGCCAAAATAGTCCTACCCGTCCCTTAGCCTACATTACAACCATCAAAAGACCTACTTGATCCTAATCTTAACATTCTGACATTTAGTGGAGTACTACACTAAGGGCAAGCCTATGGTCATCAGTTGCTACATATGAATTCTTTGCGAGAGTGAGAGCAAGGATATGTTGATACCCATGTTTGAAAAATATGCTATACTTGTGAGTGATTATGGGTACTATATTGTGAGACACACATGGTTGATGAGCTTTGGATAGTTGTATATGATTCTATGTACCTTAACGTTTGCATGTGATTTGATCACCATCACGAGTCTATGCTTGAGGTTAAATTGTTTCTACTTATAATCAGAAAGCTACTCTTTGTTGATAATTGTTGTGCTTGTCTTGAAGAATGTTTTGTGTTGTTGCTGTAAAAACCCTAAGTTGATGTTTAGAAGGACATGATATTTTGTTCGAGGACGAACAAAGCTCTAAGTGTGGGGTGTTGATGATAGGCGGATTTACACGCCTATATCAATATATTTTGCCCATATTTTAGCCTAGTTTTGAGAACAAATTATATATTTCATGCACTTTTAGTCCTTTTTCCTATAAATGAGCTAACGAACATGATTAGTAAAGTTTCAGGTATAAATGATGCAAAATACAGCATTTTATGGCTTACTTGACGCAAAAGAAAGCTCACAAAGGAAGGGAAGGAAGTCTACACGCCTAAGGACCAAAACTGCTGCATGGAAAATCTATCCTGGGCTAAAACAACATTTCTGAAGACTTTGGAGACTTACAGACACAAAGTTGGATTTTGACAATGATACATTAACCTAGTACAATTGGGTTATGTATTTCATTAGTTTATTTGGATTAGGAGAATGTTACATTAACCTAGTACAAATGGGTTAAGTATTTCCTTAGTTTAGTAGGATTTGGTTATTTATTTCATTAGCATAGTAGGAGTAGGATAGGAGTATTATAAATACCCTATCATGCTAGAGATTTTAATCAAGTCCTCCCTTAGTGGAGAGGCAAGTCCTCCCTTAGTGGAGAGACACATTCTACTTCTCAATTACAACTCTTCTAATCTTTCCATTAATTCTATTCTTAAATTCCACAACAAGAGAATCGTTACTTGCTAAGGAATCACGCCACACGCCTATCACCTAATCCACACGCCATTACTCAACAATAACAATGCAAATCGTGATCTCCTTCACATTCATGGGTAACTAAACCTCTCTGTTGGGGTTATGGATGCCGAATGAGATACTATCTATTGCTGTGAGTTTATGAGTTCGAGACACGTATATTGCTCATATCATTATTCTCTTCATCTTAATGCAAATTCTTGTGGCTGCAGACGCATAGAATAACGCCAGTCTAACATTTAACTTGTTCGAGAGAAAGGTTATTTGTCTGGAAAAGAGATAATGTCAAGGTAGTAGGACACCCTTTCCTATTAAAAAGCTAGTGCCGTAACTGGACTAACCTCTTGGAGAATTCGTACCGTTAGACACGCTTTAAGCTCGAGAGAGTTAAAGTGAAATAATCCTTGTTCAGGTCGAGAGACGCTTGGATTTACCATCGACTACAATTCTCTATAAGCAATTGCATGTCAAGACTCTACACACCCATAGCTAATAGAGACGTATACCTCAGAAGGTGGAAATAACCCCAACGCTTCAATTCTCCTTGTTTACAATCTACGTAACAATCTCTCTTTTTACTTTATTAATTTCAACTTTTGTTTACATTACTTGCACGACAAGAATTCCCCCTTCTTACGAGACTTGCACCAAAAGTTTAGTAATTTTGCTTACTTGTTGGCCAAGCTATTCCTTGTGGGATCGATACCCAACCCAGGTTGGGTTCTATATTTGCTAACGACCGCTTTACACTCCTACGAGAGCTGTAGATTGAGCGTTATCAGGCGGCGCCTATCTTGAGCAAACAATGAGATTTTGTTCTAAGATTAAGGGTCTATTTATAGACCAAGGCTTGGGTCGGGTTTGACCCATGCAAAATCGGGTTAGGAGACCAAAAGCATAAGTAGGCGGCGCCTAATGCTTTGCCTGTGCTTGGCATAGGTGGCGCCTAATACTTTGCCTAGCTGGGCATAGACGGCGCCTATGCTATCGCCTAGTTGAGCGTAGGCGGCGCCTATGCTATAGCCTTGTCGATTCAGAGAGCAAAGGCAATGGCATAGGCGATGCCTAATGCTTTGCCTAGTTGAGCATAGGCGGCGCCTATGCTATAGCCTTGTCGATTTAGAGAACATAGGATATAGCATAGGCCTTGCCTTGTCCGTTGCCTAGATTTACATAGGCCTTGCCTTGTTCGTTGACTACATTCGCATAGGCATTGCCTTTTCTATTGCCTTTACTCCTTCATTCCTAACTTACCACATTTAACATGGATTCCTTTCAAATCAAAATTTGAGACCAATCTCCTCCTTTATACGTCTTACACCTACACTTACTCAAAAACAACAAAAATAATTAGAAAGATGGGTTGCCTCCCACCAAGCGCCTTAGTTTTGGTCGTGGCTCGACTCTTCTTTTTGGATTTTTATTTAACAAAAACAACTTCTAGTAAAACAAAACGATTAATAACGATGGGTTGCCTCCCATGTAGCGCTTGATTTATTATCGTGGCATGACATAGTTATCTCGATTACTTAGACTTCGTCGAGATAGATATGGCCATGCATTTTGTCGAGTCAAGAGGACCGATATATTACTTCACTCGTTGGCCATTCACCTGAAAGACACCCCCATTATTGTCTTCTAACTCTACTACTCCAGACGAGTAGACTTGGCTAATTCTGAACGGACCAGATCATTTAGACTTCAACTTACCCGGAAATATCTTCAGTTTGGAGTTGAAAAGAAGTACCATATCACCCTTCTGAAAGTTTCGTTGGATAATCCGATGATCATGATACTTTTTCATCCGTTCCTTGTAGAGGTATGATCTTTCATACGCATGTAGACGGAATTCATCCATCTCATTCAGCTGCTCCAATCTCAGATTAATAGCATCATCTCAATTCAAATAAGCCGCTTCAACGCCCACAATGATTTATTTTCGAGCTCAATTGGCAGGTGATAGGCCTTCCCATAAACTAGTTGGTATGGGGACATGCCAATTGGTGTCTTGAATGCAGTCCTATAAGCCCATAAGGCATCGTTTAGCTTCCGAGACCAATCATTCCTTCTTGCATTTACAGTCTTAGCAAGGATCAGCTTAATCTCCCGATTAGAAACCTCTACCTGCCCACTAGTTTGTGGATGGTTAGGTGTGGCTACCTTATGTTGCTTGACCCCATATTTCACCAACACGGCTCTGAATATCTTGTTGCAAAAGTGTGATCCTCCATCGCTTATATTGGTACGTGGTACCCAAAACGAGAGAAGATATTTCTCTTCAAGAATGCTACAATACACTTACCTTGATTATCAGCTAGGGCTACTGCTTTGACCCATTTAGATACATAATCCAGAGCAACTAGGATATATTTCATCCCAAACGAACTCACAATGGGCCCATGAAATTAATACCCCACACATCAAATAGCTCTACTTCAAGAACCTTAGACATGGGCATCTCATGATGCTTTGAAATTGCGCCTTGCCTCTGACACTGATCACATCTTCTCACAAAATCATAAGCATCCTTAAATAATGAAGGCCAATAATAGTCGCTTTGCAATACCTTCCTGGCTGTCCGATCACCTGCATGGTGACCCCCAACTTGGGAAGCATGACTTGCTTCCAATATGCTAGGCACCTCTACATGAGATATGCATCGCCTAATAACACCATTCGCACATCGTCAAAAAAGATATAGTTCATCCTAGAAGTAGTGTTTCACATCATGCATGAACCTTCTCTTTTGATGAAAAGAGAGATTCTCAGGCATCACATTACTTACCACGTAGTTTGCAAAGTCTGCGTACCACGATAACTCTTCCACCATCGTGGCTAGGATCTCTTCGTCGAGAAATGCATCATCAATCTCAAGATCGGGCTGTGCTATGTGCTCATTCTCAAGTCTAGATAGATGATCAGCTACTTGGTTTTCATAACCTTTTCTATCTTTTATCTCAAAATCAAATTCTTGCAGCAATAACACCCACCGAATTAGCCTTGGCTTAGCATCCTTCTTTGCCATTAAATATCTCAGAGCAGCATGATCTGTATGAACCACCACTTTGGTCCCCAACAAGTAAGCACGGAACTATTCAAAAGCATAAACAATCGATAGAAGCTCTTGTTTCATGATGGTATAGTTCTTCTGGGCTCTATTCAAGGCCTTGCTCGTATAGTAGATTGGATGAAATAACCTTTCTCTTCTTTGACCAAGTACAGCGCCCAAAGATACCTACTTGCATCACACATAACTTCAAATGGTAGAGACCAATCAGGCGCTACAATGATAGGAGCTTTAACTAGCTTCCCTTTGATGCATTCGAATGCCTTTAAGAAATCTTCACCGAAGACGAACTTTGCATCCTTCTCCAAAAGTTTTCATAACGGACTAGCAATCTTGGAGAAGTCTTTAATAAACCTTCGATAAAAACCTGCATGACCGAGGAAACTACGAACTCCCTTAATAGAAATTGGAGGTGGTAGTTTCTCAATAACTTCAATCTTCGCTCGATCGACCTCAATTCCTTTTTCAGAAACTTTGTGCCCAAGAACAATACCTTCCTTAACCATAAAGTGACACTTTTCCCAGTTTAGTAACAAGTTGAATTCAACACATCTCTGCAACGCCATACTTAGATTCGCCAAGCATGATTCAAACGACTTACCTACAACTGAAAAATCATCCATGAAAACCTCCAAGGTGTCTTTAACTATATCAGAAAAAATGGACATCATACAACGCTGAAAAGTGGTAGGTGCGTTACATAGCCCAAATGGCATACGTTTGAAGGCAAATGTACCATATGGGCATGTAAACGTTGTCTTCTCTTGATCTTCGGGAGCAATACAAATCTGATTATAGCTGGAATAACCATTTAAGAAACAAAACCATCCTTTCCTTGACAATCGATCAAATATTTGGTCCATGAATGACATTGGGAAGCGATCCTTAAGTGTCCACGAATTCAGCTTTCAGTAGTCCATGCACAATCTCCACCCTGTGACAGGTCTGAGTGGAATCAGCTCATTCTTTTCATTTGTAACTACCATCATGCCCCCTTTCTTGGGCACACACTGTACCGAACTCACCCATTTACTGTCGGAGATTGGATACACTACCCCTGCATGTAACTACTTAATAATTTCTTTCTTCACCACCTCTTGCATAGATGGATTCAAACGTCTTTGATGCTTAATAGTGGGTATGCAATTTTATTCAAGCTGAATCTTGTGCATACATATCCCAGGCGGGATACTAATAATATCAGCGATAGTCCAACCGATGACTCTCTTGTATCTCCTCAGAATAGAGATGAGAGCTGCAACTTGATGCTCATCCAAATCAGCCGCAACAATAATCGGAAGTGTGTTTCCACTTCCCAAGAATGCATACTTTAATGACTGGGCAACTCCTTCAATTCTAATATTGATGGCTCTTCAATGGATGGTTTCACTGGTGTAGGTCGATTTTTGAGATCAAGGTCCAGCTTCTTGGGAGCATGAGAATACGACCCTATTCCTGTTAGAGCACAAACAGTTTCTTCATAATCTTCAACATCCTCACGCTCAAAATTCATTAGCACAATAGCTAATGGCTCAACAATAAGCTGCTTCTGTACAGATAATTCTTTCTCATCTTCATAGTACACATTAGCTACAGAGAACACATTCATATCTTTGGGCTGCTTCAGTGATTTGGATATATCAAAATGCACCACTTCGTCATTCATCCGAAATAAAAGCTCATTGGCTCTTAAATCAATAAGCACACTTCCTGTTGCAAGGAAAGGATGCCCCAAGATTATGGGAACTTTAGAGTCCATGTCACAATCCAAAATAACAAAGTCTGCAGGAAAAATGAAGGAAGAAACCTTCACCAATACATCATATAAGATACTAATAGGTCATTTTATCGACCTATCTGCCATCACGAGCCGCATATTTATTGGTGTAGGATTGCCCAACCCCAACTTTTTGTAAATAGATAGTGGCATCAAATTGATGCTAAATCCCAAATCGCATAATGCCTTAGCAAAATCCAAAGATCCAACCGTGCAAGGAATAGTGAAAGTACCAGGATCTGCCTTCTTCTGAACTAGTGATCTGGTAGCGATTGCACTGCAATGATGAACATTATCTGCCAGCTCATAGCTTGATTTCCACTTCTTTGTCAAAAGATCCTTCATGAATTTCGCGTACCCAGGCATCTGTTCCAGTGCCTCTACTAAAGGAACATTAATAGTCAGCTACTTCAACATAGTCATAAATTTATTGAACCTGGTATTATCAGCTTTCTTGTTCAGTCTCTGAGGAAAAGGTGGTGGTGGAAGGGGAGTAGTTTTCTCCACTGCTTCCTTTTTATCTTGCTTCCCATTATCAATATTTTCAGGCTGCAGATGTCTAGGGGTGACGTCACAAACAATCTCTTCAGTTTCTTTGGCATCTTCACATTCTGAATCAATAACATCATCTGCTATATCATCAAGCACCTGCTTGCCCTTGGATGGATTCTCCAACACCTTACCACTCATGGTAGTAATATCCATACATGATCCATCATTCCTTGGATTTTGTACAGTGTCACTTGGTAACGTGCCAGCCTTTCTTTGATTGAATGTCGCTGAAATTTGACTCAATTGTTGTTCCAGCTATTTTATTGAAGTGGAATGCGAGTCAACCAATTGATTTAGTGATGACAAATCATTCTTTACCTCATTTACTCTCGTATTGGTTGCCTCCACTCCTTTCAACAGCTTAGCTATCATATCTTCCATGGACATCTTCCCAGAGCCAGACGCCATGGCCTCACGGTTTCCAGGAGAAACATACAAACCACTCCTGTCAGTCTTATTCTTCCAACTACCTTGATCATGGTTCTTGTTTCCAGATTTATCAATATAGTTCCGACCTTGGTTTCCTTGGGCATTGCCTCGAAACCCCCCCTGATTATTCAAGTAGTTAGATTTTTTCTCAAAATCGAATTCATCTCTTCCCTGTGACACAACAACTTTGACTTTTTCGGTCTTCTTTGATAATAAATGCTTGGTAAGAAGATCCATCTGCATTTTTATGTGCGCCATATCTTGATCACATTCCTCCTCTCTTCGCCTTTGTTTTGCAGTCATGCCAATAGATATAGTAGAGCTTGCTACCTCAGAATCCTTGGTATGCCAAGATCTACTCTGATTTTTCATACGATCTAGAATATCACTTGCCTGAATAAACGTAAGGTCCATGAATGACCCTCCTGCAGCATTATCAACCACCGGCTTAGTCACCGAATTCAAAGACCTATATAATATCTCCATCAGGTGGACATTGGTCATATGATGATTTGGGCACCGCATAAGCTTCTTCTTGAACCTCTCCCATGTTTTGTGGAGAGCTTCAGTTGGAAGCTGTCAAAAATTGCTATCTCATCTCTCAACTGTGCTCTCTTGGATGGCGAAGAGAATTTTTCTAGAAAAGTGTCTTTCAATTGCCTCCAATTAGTAATAGAATCAGGAGTTAGCCCGTTCAACCATAGAGTTGCCTCCCCAGATAGAGACAATGGAAATAAGCGTAGCCTAATTGTATTCTGTCCAACGCCTGGATTGTCGAATGACTTGCATGTAGATATAAAATTGATCAGATGCATATTTGGATCATCGCCTGCAAGTCCACCAAATAACCTCTTAAGCTGCAATAGTTGAATCATGGTGCTAGTAATATTGAACTTGGCTCCAGGTGCCAAGGGTGGAGGAACAATAGCCCCTATGGCACCAGCCCCATCCAAATCGTCATTATCATCATCAAAAGAAATCTGCACAACTTGACGTTCAGGTCTCAATCTAGCTTGACGATCTCTTCTATTCACAGGTGCCGCCACCTCATCAACATGCCTTGGGTTTAGTAACTGATCATCACCCAGGTCCTTATCATCAGGATTTGTTGCTCGCCCTGGGTTATCAATATTCTGTTGATGCACTTGAGCAGTGGCCAATGCAGCTAATCTAGCCTGCTCCTATTGAGCAACCCTTCTTTCAATGTCTCGTTACGCCTCCATCCTGCCGATAAGTTGTGGTTCAGGGTTTATGGGTAATAATGGCTGACCCAAACTTCGAGTATTTGGCATGCACTAAGCAAAACCTGAATAAAACAAAAACAACAGACGAAAAGTAAAATTCGAGAATCTTTGACCAAAGGGTCTAGTAACTATCACAAACTTAGTTGACAACTGTATTCCCCGGCAACGACGCCAAAATTTAATAACGCCCAAACTACAGCTCTCGTAAGCGTGTAAGCAGTCGCTGTCAAATATAGAACCCAACTGGGTTGGGTGTCGAATCCCACAGGGAATACTTGGTCACTAAGTGTTGCAATTGCTAGCAGACTGTTGGTCACAAATTCTATGGAAAGGGGGGATTGGATTATGGCGTGAATTAATGCTATCAAAGTAACAAATAAAGTGATTAATGTAGTAGGATTTAATCACAGAGAATAATAAGTTAGGGTTATGTCCACCTTATGAGTTCTACGTATCTATTAACTATGAGTAATGCGGAATTTAGACATGTATGCACTTATAGAGATTTGTATTCTGATGGTGAATACTAGTGTTTCTCAACCATCAAGTATTATTTCACTTTTACTCTCTTGAGCCTAAAGCGTATAACTAATGGTACGAACTCTCCAAGAAATTAATCCGGTTAAGGCATTAATGTGTAAATAGGGGTTGGTAGCCCTATTTCCTAGTCATACTCTCTTTTCCAGACATGTAACTTTTCTGTTGAACAAGTTCATGCTATACTGGCATATTCTCTATGTTTGCAACCACAAGAATGTAATTAAAACAAAGAGAGTAATAGTATAAGTAGCGTACATATCAAGAATTCACAAACTCATAGTAATAGATAGTATCTCATAAGATTTCCATAACCCTAACAGAGAAGTTTAGCTACTCATGAGTACAACAGAAATCAATGAAGACATCATCATCATACCAAAGTTAGAATAATCTCACGATGGGGATGAGTGTGGCGTCAAAACAAGGTTGACATTTTTGCCCTCTAGACGTTTTCCCCAAAGTTAGCGGTTTTCTCTGTCTGAACTTACAGAATTTGTAAACTGAATAATACTAAAGTGTCGAATGAAATGAATCGAATGCATCAATGCTGAAAAATTCAGCAAATAAGGTTTTTATAACCTCCTTGTCCTAGTCCTACTAAGTTACTGCTGCACCCCTAAGTATTTAAAAATACTGCTTTTGCCTGGGACAAATTCGCCATGTGTCACATTTAGTCCATAAGCTTCCAAAAGCTGCCTTCCATCTTCTGTGAAGTTTTCCTTTGCTGCCCAAAAGTCCACACAGTACTGAAATCTTCACCATTAATACCTGAAAAACATGCTAATCACAAAGGTTAGCTCACTTAAGGGAAAATGGACTAAAAGTGCAGAAATTATATATTTTGTCCTCAAAACTTAGCTATAACATGGGCAAATTATGATTTTTAGGCGTGTAAATACGCCTAACATCAATTGTTACCCTTTTTCTCATGTCTTTGAGTCAAGTCCATTTCAAAATAAGTGAGAAAAATTCAAGAACTGGCTACCAGGTTCTTTGATTGCACAAAGCAATAGAAAAGGCCAACACATAAAAGAGACATGTTTGTGAACCAAAATAAGGCATGCAGAAAATTTTGTCAACAAACATGTCTGGGAATTAATGAAAATATCAAATTTCTAAGGGTTTATCTGAGAAGCCTAGCAAAGCAGAGATATTGTGTTTGTTTCAGAATCACTCTTAATACCTTGAGTTTGGGTTAATGATGCAGCAAGTCAATTATATATGCTAATGGTTGAAAGCAAGATTAAATGTGATGAGGGAAAAAACGTTTGCCGCAAAAGCTAAAGCCATAAGCCAACCACCATGTTTAAAGTCACAAGTTTTCTTCGATAAAATAGGAAACATGTTACCTTTAAATCAAGGATATCAGAGCATAAATATCAAGGGCTGCAATTCCCAGCTTCTACAAATATAGGAAGCAATGTTGCTGCACAGGTTTGATAATCAAATCATGGTAAAATTCATCCTCCTATATCACTCAGAGATACACTTCCTTATCCATGTATTTTAGTTTTCAATTGATAGGTGATACACTTCTTAAATTGAACCTTCACTCCTAGAATACGTACCTTCTGGCCGAGTCATTCCCATTGATCCTAGTAGACGTACCTTCTAGGCGATTCGTTCCCCTTAACCCCTAGAAGATGTACCTTTAATTCAAGTCGATCCCCTTGATTCCTAGTAGACGTACCTTCTAGTCAATTTAGTCCTCTTGATTCCTATAAGATGTACTTCCTAGTCGAGTCAGCCCCTTAATTCCTAGAAAATATACTTCCTAGTTGAGTTAGTCCCCTTGATTCCTAGAGGATATACTTTCTAGTCGAGTCAGCCCCTTGATTTCTAGAAGATATACTTCTTGGTCGAGTCAGTACCCTTGATTCCTAGAAGATGTACTTCTTGGTCTAGTCAGTCCCCTTGATTCCTAGAATATGTACTTCCTGGTTGAGTTAGTACCCTTGATTCCTAGAAGATGTACTTCCTGGTCGATTCAGTACCCTTCAATCATAGAAGATGTACTTCCTGGTCGATTCAGTCCCCTTGATTCCTAGAAGATGTACTTCCTGGTCAAGTCAGCCCCTTGATTCCTAGAATATGTACTTCCTAGTTGAGTCAGTCCCCTGGATTACTAGAAGATGTACTTCCTAGTCGAGTCAGCCCCTTGATTCCTAGAAGATGCACTTCCTGGTCAAGTTAGTCCCCTTGATTCCTAGAAGATGTACTTCCTAGTTGAGTCAATAACTTTGATTCCTAGAAGATGTACTTCCTGGTTGAGTCAGTCTCCTTGATTCCTAGAAGATGTACTTGCTGATCGAGTTAGCCCTATTGATTCCTTGAAGATGTACTCCCTGGTCGAGTTAGGAACCTTGATTCTTATACGAAGTACTTCCTGGTCGATTTAGTCTCCTTGATTCCTAGAAGATGTACTTCCTGGTCGAGTCAGTCCCCTTGATTCCTAGAAGATGTACTTTCTATTCGAATCATTCCCCTTGATTCCTAGAAGATGTACTTCCTAGTCAAATCTGTCCCTTTGATTCCTAGAAGATGTACTTCCTAGTCGACTCATTTCCCTTGATTCCTAGAAGATGTAGTTTCTAGTCGAGTCATTCCCTTTGACTCCTAGAAAACACACTTTCTAGTTGAATTATTCCAAGAAACCCATTGAAGATGTATTTCTTTGTTCGGTTTTCTCAAGTAGTTATGATGTGACTTTCATAAAAGTCCTCTGATGATAAACTGGGGCATAAATTTCATTCATGTTATTAAAAACATCATTTAGGACCCTTTTAAAAAATTAAGATTTTATTTTTAAAAAGTGAGATTTCTATCATAACCTTTGTTTGGGATAATTTTCTTTCTAGTTTTGATATGATTTTAGGAACCCACCTGAAGAACATGACTCAAAAATGGAAATTCAAGCAAAAAGGTGAACAAGTTGAATCTCAAGCAACAAGGTGAATAAATTGAAACTCAACAGATTAAAGAAATAGAAAGTTAGGAGCCCGCTTGGAGAACATGGTGGGGAAATTGAAAGTCAAACAACAAGTTAGCGAAATTGCAAGTCAGGAGCCCGGCTGAAGAATAGGGTGACGAAACTCAAGTAAAGAGTCCAAAAGAACCTGCATATATAGGATTTTTGTAATTTTATTTATGTTTTAACTTGTAATTTTCATTTTTGATTTAATGACAGAGCCACAGACCGAAACCTCAATGCGATCTCACTCGGCTCTCCAACTTGATTGTACTGTCTTCCTTCTGTTTCTTTCTTCGAATAATGGTTGGGTCAAAATTTGGTCTCTTTGTCTACTTTTTTTTTGTCTAAAAACACTTTGTGTTTACACCCAAAAAGGGGCATGATGTAGACAAGTAATTTTGTCCCTCCTGAGAGTGTGTTTTTATCCATTTAACATCACTTTACCATAGACCTTCACCCATGTAATTATCCCTCCACAAAAAGACAAAAATAGCAAGTTTTTAACAAATTAACAACCCTTCAATTAAAAAAGGACACCTCCCCCTAATAAATAACAACCTACCCTACCTCACTCCATTCTTTCTCAAGTTTTTTTTCTTTTCCATAATAGACTATATACCTCATATACTCACTGGGGCCCTCACTGGAATTGATAGAACACATTCTCTACAATACAATTCACACACAAACACTTCATTTTTCTCTTCTTCCACAATACACCAAATACACCACTCACACACATATTAATAGGACACACCTCACAGAGCAATACCAAAACCATACACGGCTGGGTAGGGAAGAAAGGAGAGCAATGAACCTGAGAGGGAGGAAAATTAATTGAAAAACATCGAGGGGTCGAGTTCATTTACTGGTGAAAATCATTAAAATCATTGATCTTTGTTGATTAAAAATACCCGCAAAAACACCTATCTGCTAAAAATTGATACCAGCCGGCCAAACCACTACAAAAATCTTTAGAAATAACCACACACGCGTAGATGAAAAACGCAGAGGAGTAGAATAAGAAGAAAAATAAGAGCGGTTGTTTTTATGTTTAGATGTCGAGTTAGAAGAGTCTTTTCAGTTGAGGTTGTTTGTCAAGGTTATCGATTCCGGCTATGGCTTGTCGTCAATTTCATTTTCTCCAGCGGATTTGGTTCATAGCTTGAATTCCAGAACTGCGTTCAATTTTCATTTGGTATTGAAATAAAATTAAGGTTCAATTCTCATCTCATTCTCGATTAATTCTAATTGTTTAATACTTTGCGTGTTGAATTCGTGGTGTGTGGATTTCATTTAATTGACCTTGATATATTTTGGATCACTGTGAGTGGTTGTTGATATCGATTGATCGAATGTGTGAATTATGTAATTAAAAGATTTGGGTTCATTTAAGGTGGAGATCGAAAATCGATAAAGTGAATTTGAATTAATTTTGGATCATCGATTATGTCAAATTTGTTGGAATCGTGATAAATTAAAATGAGTAGGCAAATGATAGGGGTAGGCAAATTTAAGAATTTTGGATTGGTGAATGCTTTGAAATGTGTGTTGTATGGTTTTATTTTATCGATTTTAGATCAATTATTCTATTTGGCCGGGGAATGACCTGAGAAAGTTATACTTGAAGATGGCGCATGATCAAGGTCTGAAACGTTGGGTGGAGCTTAGACTAGAATAAAGTAGGTTTACATTTTTGCATTTTTCATTTTGGGACTGTATAATTTGGACTAAACACTACTTTTGGATTTTTGTTTGTTTTATGTGTTTTGTGGTTTATTCACTTCATAATGTCATATTAGCTGATATACTCTACAGAGCGGCCGTGGTCGAACCATGGGATGAGGGGTGCCTAACACCTTCTCCTCGATTAACATAATCCCTTAGCCGAAATCTCTATTCGCAAATCAGTTTTAAAGAGTCAGAAATAGTTTTGAAAAAGAATTTTCAAAGGTGACTGGGCACACCCGATTATGACAAGTGACGACTCCGAGTTAATTGTAAAATGAATCCTTTTTGAATCAAATCTTCATTTTTTGTCACTTTAATAATAAAAACCTGTTTGAACTTAAAATATTTCTTTTTTAGTTAAAAAAGGGGTGTGACAAGCCCTAGATAATATTCATAAGGTGATTAAACAAACGAATATTTACAATCAAGATGACATGAGCAACTCAACCACAACCCTAACAATTAAAAGGTTTAACTATTTATAAATTTGTTTAGAAGAAGTGATTCATGAGTTTACTTGATAAAACCAAAAATAAAATTAAAAGATGAAACTAGACCCTATTCTTGAGCTTTTCCTAAGCCTTTGGATTCGTTCATATCATTTGTGTCTTTGATAAAAATGTGCTGAGAGGGTACTTATAGAGCTTATGAACTCTTGGGACTTCAAAATTCAATCCAAATCAGGTTAGGAGAAGTCCATACTCGCACCATTGCCAAAAAGTGAGGCAGTGGCACAAGGAAAAAGTCAAACTTCATAACTGTGGTCGTACTTTTTCTACTAACCTGAAGCAAGGGTGGCACAATACTCTTTGCATCTCAATCTAAAAATCAAGTAAAACTCGCGCTACAAGTCCAAACTAAGGAAGTGGCGCAAGTATCTCAACATTTTGGTAATTTTGTAATGCTTTGCAATATTGATCCTTTCTTAGTTCATTTTGGTTCTTTGTGACAATCTTTTCTGTTTTTACGGTATAGCTTAGAGTGTCCAAAATTTGAGTTAAGATTCTCTCTGAATAAAGTATTAAAAATTTCAAGTTAGGCTAGTCTTGGATGAAATTCAAGTGTAGTTAGTCTAGATTCATCCGATAAAAAATAGGCTGGTGGTTATATGATTCAAGATCATATTTGGATTGTTAAGATATTAAAGAGTTCTTAGAAACTTTCAAAAGTGAATTTGGGTAAGTAAAACTTCAAGTATATATCCATGCCGGGAAAGGGAACCCAGTTTACCATGCCTTTAAAACCATTAACCTGGGTATGTGTAGCTTGATCATCCTAGAACCACCCGCGGGCTATATGGGGCAGGGGATTCCCGTGTACCCTTCGCCCTCCATGATACATATATACAAGTATAAATTAAGGGATTCCCGTGTACCCCACAAGTATATGGTCACCATGACCAATCCTCATACCAGCAAACACAAGTTTCTATTATCCGTCTGTTGGACTCACACCTTTACGGTTAGCTATCACAACCCGCCATTATTGTGCAATTAAAGCCATTAGCATACAACCAAACAACAAATTCCATATATTATTAACCAAGGCTATAAGAAGTGGTATCTTCATACCAACTATAGCTTGCAAGGAATGTCCTTAGCCAGTCACTTAGGGGATTCCCATGTAACCTTTAGGTTCTATTATTAGATTCACTTGGGGGATTCTCATGTACCACAGAAGGATTTAAATCAAAGCCATGGACACCAAAGCCTTACCATTTAGCCATTAAAACCATTTAACCAATTTAGGTTTCATAACCATATTGTACCATGCAAAGTTTTCAATGAAAGTCCTACTATGTAAGAATAGCATTCCCATAGGCATTTTAACAAACATATTGAGGGTATATAGATTCCTAAACAAAAACCAAGTTCCAATTGACCATTCCCATTCAACCACATGTTCAAACCACCATTATAATATGAAAACCATAAGTAAAAACATGGAAAAACATAAATCAACCATTAATAAACAAAACCCCCAACATATAATTGAAAACCCAAAACCATACCACCATTATGCCATGAAAACCATTCGTAAACCATGCATTTAGTTGAAATAACAATGAGGGAGGAGTAACATTCTCTCGACAATGAGGAAAACGAAGAGAAACCACCCTTAAATCCTTAATTCATTTCCTTGAAAAAAACCCTAGCCTTTCTTGACCCAAGATCTTGAGAGAGATTTAAGAGTGTTTGATTGGGGAATAGTAAGTTAATAAAGTCCCAACAGTGTTTTAGGTTGTGGGGTCAAAAGAAGTTAAGAGGGGAAATATCCAGAATACCCCCAACTTAAACTGTAAAAATTCCCGCAGGTGTGTACGATTTCGGCACCTCACTCATACCTAAGTATATGAGTAGTATCCCTAACTCATACCTAGGACAGAAAGTTGTACATCAAACGTTGTCCATCATACAAATTCCCCTTTCCTAAGTCACACCATCACCATATGATAAGTACCCATCTAGTCGTACCCTAAGCAGAATGTAAAGGCTAGACGATGAGAAACATATGGTTTGGACTTTATCACTCATACCCTATCCTTACAGCTCATAGTGAGCCACTCATACTTAGAGCGAAGTCAAGTCACTAAGTTTCAGATTAAGTGAAGGATCAACCCAATGACCCATCACCAACCATACGACCCGTACCACAAGACTATAAACACAATAGAAACTCAGCCACCAAGCATTGGACATCCCACACGATGGGTAACCTGAACAGTACCCTCACCATACAACTCGTATGGTGAGTTGTATGATCCATAAACAGTTGAAAACTCAGATAATTTCCAAGGGCCAAAACTTAGGGTGTTTCAATTCTCCCCCATGTGGATCGTTTATCCTCGAATAATGGAATAAGGTAGTACAAGAATGATTTACACGTCAACACCTCGACTCTAACCTTTAACAAAGTTAGAAAACACAGATGCAAGGAAGTTAATCCTTTCTTTAACAAAATTTGAAAATAATAGTATGATGAAGAACACATATCTTCTGCACAAATTTCTAGAGTAGAAAACAGGGATGGGTACTTGGACTTCATGTCCTCTTTCACTTCCCAAGTATCCTCTTCAACCTTGTGGTTCCTCTACAAAACCTTGTCTGAAGCTACATCCTTGGTCCACAACTGATGAAACTACTGATCCAAGATCTCAATCAGAACCTCGTCATAAGACAAGGATTCTAAAATACCAATATCTTTGATAGGCACGAATTGAGATGGATCACCTATACACTTCCTCAACATAGAAACATAGAATACTAGACGAATGAAGCTCAAACTAAAAGGCAGCTTCAACTCATATGCAACATTACCAACCCTTGTTAAAATCAATTACGAACCAATATACCAGGGGCTGAGCTTCTCATTCTTACCAAACCGCATTACTCCCTTCATAGGAGACACCTTTAAGAATACCTTATACCCAAACTCATCCCCTAACTCTCTTTGCCTCACATCCGTATAGGACTTTTTGCAACTTTGGGCGGCCTTAAACCTATCCAAATCACCTTCTCCCTTTCTATGGATTGGTGAACCAAATTCGGGAAAACATATTCACCCCACTAATCTCGAACTTCCTAATAGGAGATCTACTTCTCTTACTATGCAATGCTTCAAATGGAGCCACCCCTATGCAAAGGTGGTAGCTATTATTTTAAGCAAACTCTATAAGAGGTAGATGCATAACCTAACTACCACCATAGACAATCACACATATACAAAGCTTATTCTCCAACATCTGAATAGTTCTCTTTACTTGCCCATCCGTCTGTAGGTGGAAAGTAGTACTTAGACTAACTCTAGTCCCTATCCCTTTCTAATTAACTGCCAAAACTGAGATAAAAACTGCGTACCATGACCAAAGATGATAGAAATTGGTACCCCATGCAAATTCCCAATCTCTTGGAGGTACAACCTCATATAATCCTTAACCGAGAAGTTAGTCTTCACTGGAATGAAGTGAGCAGACTTTGTCATCCTATCCACAATGACCCAAACTGAATCAAACTAATTTAAAGATCGAGGAAGACCGATAACAAAATCTATGTTGATCACTTCCTACTTCCACTCAACCAATTCAATTTCTTGGTACAAACCTCTGGGCCTCACGTGCTCAACTTTCACTTGTTGGCATACCATACACTTGGCCCAAGAATTAGCACATCCCTCTTCATACCATTCTACCAATACATTTTCTTGAGGTCATGATACATTTTCGTCGAACCAAGGTTTACAACATAACGCGAATCATGCACCTCAACCAATATCCTTTCTCAGAAACTATCGATGTCGGAACCATATAATCTTTCTTGGTACCGTAAGGTACCATCACCACTAATCTCAAAAAACATTACCTTATACCAACCTACATACCCTTGATCTTCATCAAGGCAGGATCTAACATCTGCTCTCCTTAATCCCAACACCAAGAGATGATAGCCCCACTTTCTGAATGAACACACAACTATCCTCAGATTCCAAGAGGCGTACTCCAAGGTTAGACAAACAATGAATGTCCTTCACCAACTCCCACTTCTTCTTATCCACATGAGATAGACTCTCCATGGATAACCTTCTAAGATCATCAGCAACCACGTTAGCTTTAACTGGGTAGTAGTGAAGACTCATTCCATAGTCCTTGAAAATCTCAAGCCACCTTCTCTGCCTAAGGTTAAGTTTTTTCTGAGTGAACACATACTGCAGGCTCTTATGATTAGAATAGATATTCACATGCACCCCTTACATATAGTGCTGCCAAATTATTAGCACAAACACCACAGCTAACAGCTCGAAATCATTAGTAGGATAGTTTCTCTCATGCACCATCAACTTCCTAGAAACATAGGATATCAACTTACCATTCTGCATTAGAATATAATCAAGTCCCACAAGGGATGTATCACAGTAAACCACAGACCCATCCGTGCCTTCAGGCAAAGTTAAAACTGGAGCCGAAGATAGCTTATCCTTCAACTTCTCGAAACTGCCCTCACAAGCATTAGACCATGAGAACTTTACCTTCTTCTAAGTCAGCTTAGTTAATGGGGTAGTTATAGTCGAAAAACTTTCCATAAACCTCCAATAGTATCCTGCTAAAAATAAGAGGTTCCAAATATCGGTTGGAGTCGTAGGTCTAGGCCACTTTAGAACCATTGTAACTTTCTGCAGATTCACCATGATCCCTTTACTAGAAATGATATGACCCAAGAAGTGACAACATTCAACCAGAATTCACATTTTGAAAACTTGGCATACAACTAATATTCTTTTGGAGTCTGCAACATAACACAGAGGCGATTGACATTATCCACCTCACTTTTAAAGTACACCAGAATATCATCTATAAACACAATAATGAATAAATCCAAAAACTGATAAAAAAACCTATTCATCAAATCCATAAATGCCGTTGGGGCATTGGTCAAACAAAAAGACATGACTAGAAACTCAAAGTGACCATTCCAGGTATGGAAGGCAGTCTTAGGGATATCCGCTTCCTTAATCTTAAGCTGATAATACCTACACCAAAGGTCAATCTCAGAGAAAAACTTAACTCCTTGCAACTGATCAAACAAATCATCTAGGAAGAAGATACTTGTTCTTTATTATTACCTTATTCAACTGCCATAGTCAATGCACATATGAAGGGAACCATCCTTCTTACGCTTGAGTAATGCAAGTGCATCCCGTAGGGACATACTTAGATGAATAGAACCCTTATCCAAAAGATCCTTTAGTTGCTCCTTAAGCTCCTTTAACTCAGTTGAGGTCATTCTATACAGGGAAATAAAAATTGGACGAGTGTTCGAAATAATATCAATCCCAAACTCAATCTCCCTATTAAGAGAAACACTAGGAAGGTCATCAGGGAAGACCTCAGGAAATTCATTCACCACTGGAATGGAATGCAAAGAAGGACTCTCCATGTTAAAAATCTTTAACCTGGACTAGATGATAGCGACATCCATTGGAGACTAATCTCTGAGCTCTAATATATGATATAAACCTCCGCTTAGGGGATAGGGAACTACCCTCTCACTCGATAGCTAGCTCATTAGGGAAATTAAAGATAACCTTATAGGTTCAACAATCTGGAGATGCATAGCATGAGTGCAACCAATCCATCCCCAATATGACATTGAAATTAACTATATCTAATTCAAGCAGATCCACCAAAGTATCTTTACTACCAACAGATGCCCCCCCTACAGACTCTTTTTAAAACCACAAATCCACCTACCAAGGTAGAAACATGTAACGCCTTGAATCTGGTACCCAAAATGCTATACGGTGCTTATGACCCTAAAGGACCATAAGCTAACCCATAACTGATATCTGGACCTGAAAACTACATAATATATACTATATAAATGCAAAAATAAAGACTGTGAGGCTATAAGATTCAAAACTATAACATAACTGATAAAACATAACATATGGATGGGCTATGAAATACCCAAAACAACTGAAATAAACCGTCTGAACATACTATAGTCTGAAAAACCTCTAACTGACTGTACTATCTGAATAAGAAGTTGATGGAACATGTCCCCAACTAACTCCTAATACTGTAATAAATTAATTAATGAGATAATAAAGTAATGGTCATGTCCATGAACGATAAGGACTCACTGCTAACTCTGACTGCAGAGACTGGAATACTATTGATGCTCTGGAGCTCGTGCTTCTGAACCTATGGTATAAAGCATAATAGCGTAATTATGTTAGTACATTTAAATGTACTGGTATACATATGAGGTAGGCTGAATGCAAAAGGGTTCACATGTATGAACTACACTAACTGACTGCATAACATGAATATGAGAATACATGTATGACTACATAATAACTATAACTAAGTTTATGATAACATGATTACTGAGTATGAGTACTGATAACATGAGATACTGATATCTATATAACTAAAATAATTGATACTGAGCGAATGTATCTAACAGTCTAGTTTTAGATGGAACTAGCTGAGTTTTGTACTATTCTGAGTTGACTGTATCTGAAAGTACTGAATCCTGTAGAACTATCTGAGTTCTATTACTGAGATTGAATGACTGTATCTGACGGTCCTGATTCTATACTAAAATTATGGGAAGTAATCATCTAATCAACATGCCCCAAATAATCTATTATAGCTGAGTTAGGGTTCAATCTATAACCCTAATTGGAAAGGTGTCGATACCGCGCCACTGGTAAGGAAAATCTGCGAGTAATGACCCTTATCTAATAGGTTGCCACCTTATCAACCCTCATCTAACAGGTTAGATGTCTCAACCTATGCTGGCTAAGTAGTTCTAGAGTGCAAGGATTGCTTTTAGGAATCACACTCTATACTCGCAGGTGAGTTCCCATCTTGGGCTCGCTCGGTGCTGAATCCTACTCCTATTTGATTAGACACTAAATTAATTATGCTGAACTGACTGGACTGATTTTACTGAGTTCCATTAACTGATGGAGTATCACTGAGATCTGATAACTGACTGAGATTATTGAGATTACTGAGATTTCCTGAGTCACGAAGCTGACTGAATTCTGCTAAACATGGATTGACTGAAAGTATCTTGAAAACATGAAACTAGCTCTAGGTACACAACTAAATTATCAGGTACACGTACCCTCAGTACTTGAGAGCATGAAAGTGATAAGACATGACACTTCCTGGACTCACAACATAATCAACAATCCATAATACAATTATAGGGGAATTTTATGAGGTACTTGATTATCATGGTTTGGTACATGAATAGGAAAGCATATAAACATATCACAATTTCATAGGCTAATCTCAAGAACAATCCATCTAACAATTTAAATGCATAACAATAACATGGAAGTCATTTTGAACATAAAGGTAAAGCATAGGTTCATCATTTTGGTCACAACTGAGTCATAAGGCATATTTCCTATTCTCTTGGGCATTTTATCAAACACCTTGCATGCTTAACTATAAGCTTAGGCATGGACATTAAATTAATTCATCATGCTTGCATAAATCAACACAATTTAGTAGATTTCAATCCACATGCTAGCATAAATTTAAGAAAACACATTTAATAATTCCAACTTGGGTATCATACACAACATCAACATGATCATAATTAATCCACAACATAAACATCACAATTTATAACTTAAAAATTAGATTCTTGGGCTTCATGGATGCAAGGAATCCATGAATGAACACTTGACATACCTGGGTGTATGATGTCTTGAAGATTGGTAGAGGAAAGATTGAGTTCTTGACTTAGGATGAAGCACCTAGGGTTTTTTGTTCTTGGGGATTGATCTTTAAGAAAAACCCTAATTTAGTGTTGTGAATAAATAATGAAGTTATGAGCTATTGTCCAGTATAATTAGGGGTTAAAATGGGTGGAAAAAGACCCAAATACTCTTTTAAAAATGGCTTTAAATTGCTAAACGAGATCTGTGATGGCTCGTAGGATGGTCCATCGTTGGCTCATTGGTCTGTCATTCTGACTGTCGCACGTGGACCAGAATAGGGACTTACTGCCTTAGTAGCGATGTCTTGGGCGATTGTCCATCACAAGTTCGATGGTTTGTCAACCTATCCGTCGCACCTTAGATAGAAGATCGACTTACTACCTTAGCTACGATGGTTTAGGCAACGGTCCATCGCTAGATCGACGGTCCATCAACCTGCCCGTTGCACCTGGGCGGCTCTGACAGCTCTTAGATAAAACGTCCATAACTTTTTACTTTGATATCAAATTTGGACGAAATTGGTATCGTTTGAAAGCTAATTCAATTTCACACATGATAAAAAGTCAAAATTAGGGAAATTCTATCTTATTTAATATTAATCATTTAGGAAGTCATCACTAACTCTTCTGAAGGCTAGATTTGACTTAAAGAAAGTTTAGGGTATCAAAAAACAAAAAAAGGGTCCAAAACACATTCGTGACTGAAACCACAATGCACAACGATAAATAGGGTCACATAAGAGAGAGTGGACCCCAGATCTAGTAAACAATACACATCATGAGAAGAGTTTCAACATACCAATCACGAAATCAGGTGATGCCTCAGACTCCTGTCGGGTAGTGAGATCATAAATATGGTTTTGACTAATGCCGAAACTAGATGGTGCATATTTGGTGCTGGAACTAAAGACGAAGCAACCAAAACCTTGTTTGCCCAGAGGCAACCTTACCAATAGGACAATTTCTAAGAACATGGCTTGGATAACCACATTTGAAGCACCTGACCCTTCTCTCATCATAGAAACCTATGTGTAAATGGCCACAAAATCTACAAAAAAGATATGATGGAGCTGGCTTAGCCCTACTAGTCAGAGATTGGGCATCCTGTGCCCTAAAGTTATCACCACCTTAGAATGGCCTCTCAGCCAAAGGCTTTGGGTAGGGAGTACTAGCCATTGAGTAAGACCAATAATTGTGCCATTTCTTCTTGGGCCACTCACCACCATTCCTGACACCCTACTATTGGCCACCTCCATGCTTAGAGAACCTAAAATTTTTGCCCTGCTTTTCCCCTATGTCATCCTACCTTTTCTTTTCCTTCTTCTCCTATTGTATGTAAACAACCAACCTAGAGATATCCATGTCCTTGATTAGCAAGGCGGCCTTACTTATAAGGATTAACTCACGAGGCAGTCTCGAAGCAAACTTTCTTATTTGGCCCCTTATATCAGACACTATTTTTGGAGCATACCGGGATAACTGGTAAAACTTCAAGACATATTCCTTAACTAACACCTTCCCTTTCTTCAGATTAATGAACTTTTTTGCTTTCACTTCCCTTAACTCTTGAGGAAAAAAGCTTTCCATAAATGCATTAGAGAAATCCTCCTATAGAGAGAACGCATCATCATCACCCCTTGACCGATTCCACTCCTCGTATTATTGGTATGCCACATTATTCAGCTGGTAGGTAACAAACTCCAACCCTTCTATAGTCATGGAATGCATAACCCTAAAAATTTTTTCTATCTCATCCAGAAAAACCTGATGATCCTTCTCCACCTTATCACCCATAAAGGTTAGAGGGCTCAATCTCATGAACTGGCCAACCCTTATGGCCTCAGAAGATAGAGTAGAACATATAGCATGCTCAGCCTTCAAAGCTACCAATGGAGCAATCATATGAATCGACTGACAGAACTCAACATTTGTCACGTCAGCCTAGGAGCCTGAAGTGGACTATAAGGAACCGTTGGAATTCTAGAACAATCAGGAACCGGACCTCTAGACTGAGTATGAATCCCATGAGTAGAGCGTGTCCCATCAACATTGTCCTTAGTTAGGATAGAGGAGTTTTTGTGAACTTCAAATCGTCGAGGAATGATCTAAAAAGTGAACAAATGAGAATTAAAGAAGATTTCAGGACTTAGACTCCATAGCTTGAAAATAAAACATAAGAAAGAGAAATATTCCTAAATGTCTTGTAGCCTCCCCCTTATGAGTGTGGAGCGCTACATACCCTTAAAAAAACTCTATTTGACACGTCTTTGTGTACTTCTAAATAACCATGAACCTAGAGTTCTGATGCCAATCTGATGTGACTCAAATTGGGGCCTAGTTATGTCAGGTGCCTCAACCCATCCAGGATTAGAGACCACCCCAAATACCCCAAGCATAACTGCTCTACACCTTTTGATTTGATAAAATTCCGAATATATATAACATAACCAAAAAGAACAATCACAAATCAAATACCGTCAAATGGTGTCAACCCTAGTACCAATACTAATGCCAAGGCCAACACGAATAAGTGGCACCACTCATACTAACCCAAAATAGTCCCACAAAGCCTCTATTCAAAAGTAAAACAATACCTGGTCGGGACATTCCCCCGACCATAGACAAAATAATGTCTATGATATGACAAAAGTATGTAGAGAAATATATAACATGAAATGGAGCCTTCCGGAGTATGGAAGCTCACCACTTTAATCCAACACAAGTTGTCCCCAAATCCAATCACTAAGAAGGAAGAGTAGCATGACCAGTTCCTACATCATGTGGGGATACAGTGCTCAAAGATTAGTTAGCTAGCGAACGCTAGCATGCACTCAGGATAAGGATAAAATAATGCAAATATTTGAAACCAAGTAAATAATCATATGCAAGCACAACCATAAATATACATATATACATATATATATATATATATATATATCCATGCTGGGAAAGAGAACTGGGTTTTGCATTCCTTTAAAACCATTAACCTGGGTATGTGTAGCTTAACTATCCTAGAACCACCCACGAGCTATATGGGTCTAGTATTACTCTCTGAACGGGCCCAATACATGTAACCACACAAACCGAAGATATCATAGGGGCCGGGGTTTCCTGTGAACCCTTTGCCCTCCATGATACATATATACAAGTAAAACTTAGGGGATTCCTGTGTACCCCACAAGTTTATGGTCGCCATGACAAATCCTCATGTCAGCAAATACGAGTTTCTAGCATCCATCCATTGGACTCACACCTTCACGATTAGCTATTACAACCCACCATTATTGCACAATTAAAACCATTAGTGCACAATCAAACCACCAATTAGATATATTATTAACTAAGGCTATAAGAAATGGAATCGTCATACCAGCTATAGCTTGCAAGTAATGTCCTTAGCCAATCACTTAGGGGATTTCTATGTACCCCGTAGGTTCCATTATTAGATTTACTTGGGGGATTTTTGTGTACCCCACAAGGTTTTAAATCAAATCCATTGCTACCAAGGCCTTACCATTTAGCCATTAAAACAATTTAACTAATTTTGGTTCCATAACCATGTTTTACCATGCATAGTTTTCAATGAAAGTCCAACTATGTAATAAAAGCATTCTCATAGGCATTTTAACAAATATGTTGAGGGCATATAGTTTTCATAACCAAAACCAAGTGCCAATTGACCATTCCCATGTAATCACATGTTCAAACCACCATTATAATATATAAACCATAAGTAAAACATAAATCAACCATTAATAACCAAAACCCCCAACATATAATTCAAAATCCAAAATCATACCATCATTATGCCATGAAAACCATTCATAAAACATTTCTTTAGTTGAAATAACAATAAGGGGGAGTAACATGCCTTAGACAATAAGGAATACAGAGAGAAACCACACTTTAGAGCCTTAATTGATTGCCTTGAATAAAATCCTGGCCTTTCCTGACTCCAGAGCGTGAGAGAGATTTAAGAGTGATTTGAGAGTGTTTGATTGGGGAATAGTTGGTTAATGAAGTCCCAAGAGTGTTTTAAGTCGTGAGATCAAAAGAAGTTAAGAGGGAAAATGTCTAGAATACCCCCAACTTGAACTGTAAAAATTCCCTCAGGTGGGTACAGTTTGGGCACCTTACTCGTACCCCATCATATGGGTACCCCTAACTCGCACCCAGGATAGAAAGTTTGACATCACACACTGTCAACCATCTGACTCCCTCTTTCCTAAGTCGTACCATCATCATACGATAAGTACCCACCTAGTATACCCTAAGCTGAATATCAAGGCTAGACGATGAGCAACATACAGTTTGGACTATACCACTCGTACCCTATTCTTACAGCTTATAGTGAGTCACTCGTACTCAGATCTAAGTCAAGTCACTAAGTTTTAGATTAAGTGAAGGATCAAACTAATGACCCATCACTAACCATATGACCAGTACCATAAAACTTTAACCAAAATTAAAACTTGACTACCAAGCACAGGACATCCTACGAAATGGGTCACCTGACCCATGTGACTCATATGATCCATAAAAAGTTAAAAACTAAGGAAATTTCCAAGGGCCAAAATTCAGGGTGTTTCAATTCATCTAAAATATCAATATCTTAGAGTGTATTATAAAATAGATAAATTTCTGGAATTATCGTACTTTATTTCTCCACCTAGGCCATTATAGAGGAATGTAGGATGATTTGACTTGACCTAGACTAATTTTTTTGTAATTTAGTAAAAAATAGGGTGAAACTCTTATGTTTTTCTTAAAGATATATAAACTACGATTGTATGCTTAGAATTCATCTTTATAAATATAAAATTGGTAAAATAAAGGTAGAGAACCCTAGAATAAGGGAATGATCATGTTTTTGGACTTAGAGTTATGAGATTGGGTAATAATCTTAGTAATTGGTAGGTCAATGTTTGAATGTTAGTTATATATTATTTTCAGACCACAACGTGTAAATTGCAAGAAAAAGCAAAGCTCAAGTTCTTTAGAGCAAGTGAAAAGTCAGGTCACCCAAATTACACCTCTAAAATAGTATATTGTGGTCCCTGAATCAAATATTGAACCTAAATAGGTTGGGGTTATTCCCATGAGGAATAGGCCAAAAGTCTGTCTAGAGTTTACTGATGTAACTTGAAATTACGTAAATAAAAAGAGGGATTTTTTACAACTAGTAATAATAGTAGTAGTTGGTGGTTAATCAAATTGTGATCAATAGGGGACAAACTCTAGAATTGCGTTCCCCATGAATTCATAAGTCCATAAGTTGTTCTATCATAAATGACCATTCCGATTCCTTGCAAGAAAAATCTATCTATATATGTCACCCAACCGTCTCTCACTTTTGGTTTAGGTGAATCTCTCCTCTTAGATTCAGAGCACCACATTAAAAACCCTTGTATTGTGATCTCAAATTAACTATCCCAGATACAGCTCAGGTTAATTAGATAAAGGTTTGTAGCTCTAAATTACTACGGTTTTTTTTCCCAATCTATACCTCTCTCTCAAACAAGTTTAGAATACAAGCGAGTTCCAAAAATTGGCCACCATCAAGATTAAACCAAAGAAAATACCAATACATGCAACAACACTAGTCTAGAATGACTTAAAACTTATCTATGTTTTGTTAATTCATCATGGTTCCCACAATCCCAGTTATGAGGTTTTAGCTACTCATGATCATAAGCACATAGAACGATTTCATAGATGAAAGCATAATGTTGAACTTACAATAATAAGATGTAAACCTAAAATCTCAAATAGATTAGAAACCCTAAAAACCAATGTCAATAATTTCTAGATCAATAATGTATATCAGAACCTCAAAATAGTGTAAAAAATGTATAAAGTGCGTACACTAATAATAAAATATCAAGGGGTTAATTATAGATACAAAATAAATCCTATCCTAAACTACGTAGGAAAAGTAGTTTAGTAGCACCTATGACTCATGGGTTGAGTCATGGATCAAACCCATGAGTCGTGGCTCTCAATTGTGGAAATAAAAGATGGCTTCAAATTTAGTACTTAACTCACGAATGCCACCCACTAGTCATGGTTTGGAGTCACAAGTCGTGAGTCCTCTTATGGGAATCAGACATCCTTTCTTAGCTTCAGATCTCCAAGTTACGCCCTAATTCATGATTCATTGGCCCCACCCATAAGTCATGGTTCAACTCGTTGGCCACTAATTCAGAACTTTCATCCTTCTTTCTGAGCTTTTTCTCCGAAACCTATTTTCTTGCAAAACCAACACAATAACACATCATATCCAACAAGAATACCTAAGTTCCTAAATAACTTCCTTGTTTTAAGAATAAAAAATTCCATAAAACCATGACACATCAACACCATCAACTTAGAACATTTGCATGTCGCTAGGCAAATAAAACACAATAAATAACCACAATGCTTAACTAAGAGAAACCTAAGTCACCTACGATAGTCACTTAATTTAGTTCAGTTCATACTTTTAAACCCCTTCTATATAAAACTCTCAAAACCACTATGTTTTTACATGTAACACAATATCATGACACGGAAGGGATCAAGTGATGACATTAGATCAACAACAAACAACCAAGCATGTGTGCAAATGACACTACCCAAATAAATAAGTAGCTAACAATACCACCCACGTACCCTCACAGAAAAGAAGTCCCTTACACTAACAATAATATAATGAATATCAATATAGTCGATTACACAAGGCACTCACACTCACAAATTAATTCAAACAATGTGCATGAAATACCATAGGCTTAGGCTTACCTTTATTTTCTATGCCTTTGTTTTTTGGACAATTGGACTGGGATCACTATAGGACTTTTCTCTACTTGTAATATAGGTTTAGGTGCAAGTATTGTACAAATGGGTAATAGTGTCTATCCACTATTCGACCATGCTTCTTTTATTCTCTTTTTTCTTTATTATTTATTTTCAGATTGGCTATGGTTTCACTTTACTCTTTAAATTTATTATTTTTAAATCACTTTTTTTACCACACCTAACCCTACCTTATTTTCTTTTTTTCCAACTTCTTCATACTCGTACTTAACTATGCACCTCTATGTTAGCCATCCTCAACTTAGAAAATTTGCCTGAGTTGAGGTACACAATATTCAAGGAGAGACAGGGCTAAGGTAGATTCATTGTAATTAAAATGGGAAGGTGAATGGGTTAATACAAGAAAATATGTCACTTCACGCTCAAATTTGACATTGAAGGATACTTATTTTTATTTGGTCGATCGTTTAGGCTAAAAGTGGATTTATTCCAAAATGACCTATGACCCTGTCCCTACCAACTATCCTACAACCTAGGCAAGACTAACTAGACAAGTTTTGGATTACACACACAAAGTGAACTAAGTAAATATCTCATACTCACATAGTCCATGGTTACATTATGAACTACAACTTATCCAGTTCATGTAAGGCTAAGCTTTGGTTATTTTGTCCCTAATATTAATGCTATAACAAGATCCAACAATAGTTATAATTTATTATCTTTACAGAACACTAGTTCATAGAAATAATAGGAGGGGTATCATTTTATTTATCATAGAACACAAAAGAATGTAACTGCCCCAAGGTTTCTTATTTTTCTTCCTATTCAAAGAAAACAAACATAACACATATAACTAATAACACAATATCCTAAACATATTGGTTGTACTATGGTAGCGCACTCTAGGAAAAAAAGACATGACAGCAAAAATCCCTAGAGAACATCTAGACCAACAAGTAGGCTTGTTCCCATCAAATAAGCATGCATTATCCCTAATACATTAGGCAAAAGTAAATAAAGGAAGTTAGGAACATACCTGTAGCACCTTAGGTGTGTAAGTCAAATGTCAATCACACTAAAAAGAATCAAAGAATTGCAGAAATAACAAGCCACCTTGGTTGCCTCCCAAACAACGCTCCATATAATGTTACAGTATGACGTAAGGGTCTTGATTACTCAGATTTTATATAGATAGCCCTTGGGTTAACTTCCAGAGTCATTAAAATTGATTATTATTAAAACCACCCTCATTTTTGCTGGCTGATTCATAGTTTTGTGAATATTAAACTTGACTTGCTCATTATTCAACCAAAACTTTAGCTCAACCCTTTCCATATCCACCAATGCTCTATCAGTGGCTAAAAATGATCTCCCCAAGATTATGAGAATCTCAAAATCTACCTCTAAATTTAAGATATCAAAATAGGCAAAAAAGATGAAGTTGTCTGCCTTGTCAAAAAATCAAACAATATGCTCACATATTTTTTACTCATATAATCTGCTATCAATAACCGCATCATTGTTGGTTTGAGGAGTCTCAAACCTAATTGTTTGAACACTTCCAGTGGCATCAAGTTAATTCTTGCACCTAGGGTGCACAAATCCTTGGTAAATTTAGATGATCCAATTGCAAAAGGAATTACGAAGGCACCGGGGTCACTTTTCTTTTACATAATAGAATAATATATAATTGAATAACAGTGGTGCAAACCACCAAAAGGCAAATAAATAATAGTTCTATTCTTTGTCACCAAATCCTTTATAACCTTGACATAATCAGATATTTGTTTAAGTGATTCCACTGGAAGGATGTTCACAATTAACTCACTCTACATCAAAACAAAATTTTAATATTTTCTCTATTTGTCTTTATTTCTCAATCTTTAGAAAAAAGTGGAGGAGGTCAAAAAATGGGCTTCAATACTAGTGTGACCTCCTTACCCTTTGTTTTATCATTGTCAACTCTTTTCTCTACAAATATAGGCTTTTGAGATGCCTCATCCTTCATCACTAACTTTTATATTTCATCCTCACCTGCATCATCAATATATATAGGGCCATTCATCATGCCATTAACCACAGATAAGGTAGATCAATATTGGCCTTACTTCTTTGAGTAGTAATAGCTAGACAATGATTATCGTTCTTTGGATTCTAAATAGTGTTTCTAAGAAGGGTGTCCGGTTGATTTTAGTTGAAAGTGGTAGACATCGTCCCAAACTATTATATAAGCTGCTCAATAGCAGTTGCATCTGGCTCTATCTTTTGGCTCAACCCCTAAAATATCTGCCTTTATTTCCTTAAGGCAATCTCTTGGCTTTATGAACCTTTCACAAGCTTTGTAACCAATGGTTTCATTCTTGAACTCCCAAACTCGGTATCCCAGTTCCCTGGTGGAGCATAAAGGGCACCCTTAACTTTGTAGTATCTTTCCTCCTCAGTCAATATCATGCTCTCTACTCTATCCTTATACATATCTCTATAGTTATTCTAACCTTGATTCCCTTACCTCAAAATCCAATTATCTTGATTAGACCCTTGGACCATGGATTGAAAAGCCCATAATCTCTCTATCCAAATACTTAACTTCCTACTCAGAATCTATCTCTTCATGTCTAGAAGCCTTAACTTTTATACCCACTGCATTTACTTTTTTTTTTCTCCAATCATTACAAAATACTTCTTAAGTAGGCCAATGTTACTTCTCAGTTCTGCTACCTCTTAAGCCACCATATCATCTAAATCTCTCTAATCACTAAAAGCACCAATTACAAAATTATGGACTGATCTCTCTACCTCCTTAGTGTTCCACCCTCAATTGTGTTTGGTGATCTGATATAAGATTTCGAAATCACGCTCATAACGAAGACTCATGAAGGATCCTCTAGTGATAGTATCAGTTAATTCCTTGGTATTAGCATTGAAGGCTATATAGAATATCTCAAGCAAGATTTTTTCCGTTATTTTGTGATTTGGAGCATTCTGTAGCTTATTTTTGAACCTCAACCATTTCATATATAGTACCTCTAAATATAACTGCTTGATATTATAGATCTCATTATTCAATTATAGCATTCTAGAGGATTGGAAAATCAGTCCAAGAACTATTCATCAACTTATTCCAAGTGGTATAGATCTATGAAGTAGCTCTCCTAACCACAAAGTTGCCTTCCCTATCAAAGAGAATAGGAACAACCTCAGTCATATAACTTTCTAACTCACCCCAAGCAGACTATACAAAGTGTAAATTACCAAAAAGTTCATAAGGTGCATATTTACATCACTAGTAGGCAGATCAGGAGGCCCCCTCTTCAAGTTCAATAACTAAATCATCGCGCATGTAATATCAAATCTAGTCCTTTGGAACAATTCTAGAGGAATGGTTGCACCTATTTCAATATACCCAAAATCTACGTCTAGATCATTATTACACTGGAAGGTATTGTTGGATGGGTTGTTGACCTCTATTTCTTCTCATTCTATCCCTTTTAAGTCATGATCTTTCTCTTTTTGTCTAGCCTTTTCTTCCCAAGCAGGTCGTTGGATAGCTTCATAACTTGCAGTTTTCTCATCTATTAAGTGAGCAATAACTTGCTCTATAGTTTTCTGAACACCATGATGAGATATTCGATTCAATACTATTGGGTCATCATAAGCCCTTTTGAGTAGGGCTCCTTGATCACAAACTTCTCTCTTCATCTTTTGATTCCTTATCTGAGTTCTCTCAAGTTCAGGATCAAATGAAATCAAGAGATAGTATTAACTCCGAGTACTGGGCATAAAATAATGTGTACCCTAGAATTTTTTAAAAAGCATAATTCAACAAATAAAACTAAGAACTTCAATAAACTCAATCTATCAATTTGTAATCATATTACCTAGCAACGGTGCTAAATTTTGATGTCGCCTAAATTACACCTCTCAAAAATTATAAAGCAATCACTAAATCAAATTTAGAACCTAACCAGGTTGGGGTCTATCCTATGAGGAATAGGCCAAAAGTTTGTCAAGAGTTTGCTAATGTAATTAGGAATTATGTAAGTAAAAGGTTTTTTTGTAAAAGTAAATATAATAAGAGCAATTGCTGGTTAATTAGACTATGATCAATATGAGACATGCACTAGGATTGTTTTCTTATGACTTTAAACTCCATAGATGTTCGTGCTTAACAGAATATCCAAATGCCTTAAATGTAAAATCTACCAAAATATGTATTACCCAACCATCTCTTGACCTTGATTTAGTGAATTTCACTCATCTCTACTTGAGATCAGAGCATTGCATTACTAATCCTTGTTTTGTGATCTCCGATTAACTGTCCTTGTTATGACTCAAGTTAATTAGATAAATTTGGTAGCTTCAAATTACTGTTATTTTCTTTTCCCAGTTTATACCTCTTTCTTGAGCAAGTTTAGAAAACATATGGGTTCTTATGTTGGTCACCATCAAGAAAGAAATAAAATCAAAAGAAATACCAAGACATGCAAGAACGTTAATGTATAATGATTTCACACTTACCCCTATTTTGTTAATTTATGATGGTTCCCACAACCCTAGTTATGGGGTTTTATCTACTCTTGATTATAGGCACACACAAAGACTTCATAGATGAAAGAATAATGTTGAACTTACAAGAATAATAAGAAAAACTAAAACCACAAATTAATTAGAAACCTTAAAAACCAATGTTAATAATTCCTAAATCAATAATGTTCTCAGAATTTCAGAATAATGTAAAAAGGTTATAAAGTGCATAAACTAATAATAAAACATCATAGGAGTATTCATATATACAAAATAAATCTTATCCTAATCTATGTATAAAAAGCAGATCAGCAACACCTACGACTAGTAGGTTGAGTCATGGATCAGACCCATGAGTCGTGGGTCTCAATTATGGGAATCAGAGCTGACTTCAACTTTTAATACTTGACTCACAACTGCCACCCACGATCGTAGGTTGGAGTCACGAGTCACGAGTACTCTCATAGTAATTAGACTTTATTTATTAGCTTCAAATCTCTAAGTCACACCCCAAATCATGATTATATGTCCTACCATTAGTTATGGGTCAATTTATGGGTCACCGATTCAACAACTCTTCATTTTTCTTTCTAAGATTTTGATATGATGTTTTCCTGTAAAATGAACAACAAAAACACATACTATACCACAATAATACTTAATATCCTGCATAATTTCCTTATTTTAAGCATCAAAAGTATCATAAAATCATGGCACATCACAAGGCTTGATTGAGATAGGTTATGGTTGAATATAGTTGATACTCAATTTAATTTATGTATGCATATTACCTGCCTCTTTGTCTACTTTTTGCAATGCATGATGAGCTTATTAACTTGCGGGATAGTATTACAACTTGTTAATCACCCAAAATTAGATTGTAAAAGAGGATTTGTTGAAATACAAGTGTGGTTCTTATGTATCATACTGTGATTTTGTTTATTGTGACATGAATTTATATTGTAAGAAGAACCAATAAATCTCATCATCATGGGATTAGTTGAATTTATGGGGTATAAAGATAGGGTCATTGAAATAAGGTTGGTATAACATTGTTTTAGTATAAAGGAGTCATACACTAGATGTTTGTGTTAGCTTTGGTACTTGAACTAAGATCGTCCCTGTAGGTCATGGATAGTGAAAAACCATAAGATGCATAGCATGTGGGAACAATATATTGGTATTGTGGGTTCCTTGAGTGAACTGATTGATAATGTTGTTATTGAAACCATGAGTTGTCTGTGCTATTAACATACTTAAAATGTGTAATTACTTATTGAAGTATAATTAGGAATAATTTTGGAAAAGTTGAGTTAATTGTTTTTATTCATGATATTGTCTTTGTGGATTTTCTGTATGGTTTTATACTTGTCTGATTTGCTTGGTTATTATCAAGAAAAGGTTACGTGAAGGTATAAATGTTAAGTTTTACATGGTTGTACTTATTTACAATAAGTTGGTTATGTATTCATATTCATTATTTTATGTTGACCGATGACCTTACTAGTACATAGTGGCTTTGTCGTGACGCTACCTTTACTCTACTTTTATTTGAGTACAATATATATTCCAGCGGCTTCATCAAGACCTCGGTTTTAGCAAGTGATCGTTATAACTCAAGGGTGAGCTATATCTTTTAGACAACCATAAGTCCTTATAATTATTATTCTTGTTTAATTATTTCAGACATAGATATTTTCCTTATTTTTATTTTTTGGGTTGTACCTGCAGTTTGGCACTATTAGATGGTTTAGTACAATGATGTTTTTGGGGTAATTTATACATTTAGTTCTTCCAGTACTTGTTTATTTATTTGACTTATTTGGTTGTTAAAAGAATCACTATTTCTCTTCTAAGATTTTGTTAAGTACTAGAGTTGGACTATTTGAGTTAGATGGTTCTCCCAGCAGAGGGGTAGTGTGGGTGTCACTCGTGGTGGAATATGGATCGTGACATTCTTATTGCTATTTTTCTTCTTATTTAATCTCTAAATACCTCAAGACACTTCTGCATAAACAAAATATTAAACACCATTGTAATTCACATAATTTATGCTCAAGATGATACTAAAAAGAGAACAAATATGAGATAAAACACCAGTATAGTTCACATTATTTATGCTCAAGATGATACTAAAAGAGGTCAAATATGATATGAAAAATAAATAAAAATAGCATAGTTTTTAACCTCACATCAATACCCTACACTTAATTTCTTGCTTGCTCTTGAGTAAGCTATAGACTTATGACTTAGACTATACTACATACTACACCAATTGAAATAAAATTAGTCAAGCGCAGATGACAATGGATGACATGATGAAAAGAATGCTATTTCCAAAGACATGATGAAAATTCATGTTGGAATATACATACGGAGTTACTAGAAAAGCAAAATAAAAAAAGAATGAAGATGAAAGTGCACAAATAGAGGAGAAGAAAGAGAATGATTCATAAGCACTGAGGAATAATTACAGAAGTAGAAGAAATTTCAAGCAGCAATGGCTAACAAAGAGGAATAAGTATAAATGAGACAAATTTGTCCATATTATAGGAGAGGTGGAAGAAGACAATTAACTGGATATTCCAGTAGCTAATGCTTTTGATATGCTTACACAGGAGGTGTAAGAAGAAGTAAGTAATGACAATGTGAAAGAGTAGGGAGAGAAGAAGAGTAACCAAAGTACAAAAGAATGGGTGTTGAATAGCTTTATCAAAAGCTTGCCAATTAAACAAGTAGAAATTAAAGTAGGAGAGAAGATAGAAGATGGGAAGATTAATGAAAGACAGACAGGAAAGATTTAGCAGAAGGATGTATGCAAACTTACCACTGATAGCAATAAGGAAACAGTTAAGTAGAAATTAGCACATGAGGAAGAGCAAGCAAAGCAACTAGAATTAGTGCAGTTTAATAACGGAAAGGAAGCAGAAAAAGTGATAGAAAATATATTACCCTTAGCAATCCAAGTTGAAAATTAGATTGAATTTTGTAATGAGGAGCAGGTAAATTTTGATGAAGGAGATTTGGGAAAAAACATTGACTAGGTAGAAATTGAAGGAAATCTATCTCCTAGGCAGATAGAAAAGTTAAAAATAACTCAAAGCATACAGAGAAAGAAAGACATAGGAGCTATAACTTCGTTAATGAAGATAAGGAATTCTCTAAAAAATAAGTCTAAATGAATGCACTAATCTAGAATATCAGATCAGTAAACATCAGAAGGCATTCACTGGCTTATCACTTTGCAAAAAAAAATATCACTTTTCATTCATTGGTTTAATGAAACCTTCCCGATAAAACTAAACTATTGAAGAGTACAAGAGAAGATTAGGAATGAAATAAGCAACAACAAATTCTTCAAGGAAAATATGGCCTTTTATTGATGATTTGGTGGAGTATACTGTAATAAAATATGAGTAACAACAAATGACCATTAAATTGGTCAATTCAAAAATTGGAATTTCAGTTCTAGTTACATTGGTGTATTCTACATGTACTCAAGTAGAGAGGTTAATGTTATGGGATTCACCGAAGGAAATGGATCGGACAATTTAAGATCCATGGATGATAGGGGGAGATTTTAATGTAATTATAAGAAAAGAGGAAAAATTAGAAGGTCTTCCAGTTACTGTGGCTGAAACAGAAGACTTTAAGCAAAGCATTAATCTTTGTGGTTTAGAGGATACAAGTTTTAAGGGAAGTAAATATACTTGGTAAAATGGAAGGACTGATGGGGAGTGTATTTTTAAGAGGTTTGATAGGGTGATTTGTAATGAAAAATTGTAGGACCTTTTTCCAATACTGGAAGTGGAGCATCTATTTAGGAGTGGCTCAGACCATATTCCTTTGAAAATCCACTTCAACTCTATCAATGAACATATTCACAAACCTTTTAGGTTTGTTAATATGTTGGTGAAAGAGAAAGCTTGTTTTAACTTAATAAAGAAAAATTGGGAAACTGATGTGATAGGAAATCCTTTTATTATTTTCCATTATAAGTTGAAAAGAGTTAAAAATTATTTGGCAAAATGGAGTAAAAAGTACTTTTGTAACATTTTCCAGGAAATTGCTACATTAGAGGAGGTTAACAAAGTAAGAGAGAAACAATTTGAGGAGGATCCATCTGGAAATAATAGAAAGGTTCTATTCAAAGCACAAGCAAATTTGAATTTGCAATGAAGAGGTAAGAAGAATGTAACGCCCCCAAAATGGGTCCCGAGACGTGACACGATGCTTAGGGTCACAAGTGACCCCAAGCTAACCCTTCTACTGGCAATCTCATAAGCAATTGAATAAAATGCATAAATTTGTACAATATCAGAGGAAGATAACTCTTTTCTAAATCTAATCAATACAAAACTGAATTCACAGGATTATAACCCTACTTTTACAATAAAACTGAAACTGAATACATTAACTCTACTGATTGATTATGAAACCTCTGCTAATACTGACTATTAATAGCAAGGATGCGACCCCAACTATCACTAATCAATACACAAGAATAAGAAAGTAATGAACAATAGTGAATATAACTGAAGTCCTAGAAATAGGAGGACTCATCATCTGTTGGCTGAAATCTACAACTGTCTAATTTTGACTGCACATAGTACAACTTCTACCTACATTATGAGACAATTTAGCACATAGACATATATGTGGATCAACACTTGGGAATATACTGAGTATATGGGGGTGTATGTATTAAATAAAATAATATTAATACTCTTCAATCAAATTATGCATGCATATAGGAATGACTCACATGGCTTGAATAAGTCTAAAATGTAAATCTCATAAATCATGTAGAATGAAACATGTAACACAAATCTCGTGAGTCATTATACTTTGGCTTTAAAATCTGTACTCTTCTCTTATTCTTATTACTCATAGGCTGAAAGAAAGTTTAAACGATACTTTCAACTCGTGCATATATCTCATGGGGAGTAAAACTTCTTTAATACTCGAGAACTTATAACTCTTTTAAACTCAAACACTTGAAACTCGAAATAATATAACTTTGGTTTGCAAACCGGTGATCAAATCATTTTAGTAGAGAAAACTACTTCCTTCTTTGGAAAATACTGAAAGCAGTTCATTCATTTTAGAAAATATCTCATACCAAAGCTATAGGAAAAAATATTCTATATCAATGGAAAATACTTTAGTTTAGGGAGGTTCTCTTAACTGACATAAACCATGCGAGCTACATGGATTCCAATGTCTTGTCCTCCTAAGAAAGAAACCTCACGTTTGGGAGAGGCGTCATACTCTTGCCAAGAAGTATAACCTCAACTCAGTGATCACTTATCTCGGCCTTGGGCCTAATCATCTTGGTCTCAGTCCCAAAATCTCAAACATACAGTGGCACGTAGTTCTGGGGTAAGAAACTGTGGTAACTTACCCAACTCGGTACTAAATACTACTCCCTTTATTTTATCTCACCCATCTCATGGAAATCTACTTTCAAAAATAAATTTATGGTTCATAAGAACCTAACAATTAAATCTATAATCTCATGTGGTAGAGTGGATTTCAAAACTCTCTGACCATTAGGTCAAAACATTTCTCAATAATCTTAAAATACTCAAATCATGGGTATTATAGCATAATAGTTCATAAAATTACAAGTCTTAAGTAGGGCTTAATGACCCAGAATTCAATCTCAAGTTAAAACTCATCATAATGCATAATAGATAGAATATAGATTCATAATTTATGTAGAAATCTAGAAGTTACAACAATTTGCCTCAAAATATAAACATACTGATATACTTCAATATTTCAAACATTGCAACTATTAACTTCTCAAGGATTAAAATCATGGGGTATAAAACCAGCTTCAATTTCTCAAGAAAACATGTAAAAATCATGCCATTAGACTCTCAATTCATGGGTAACATCAAAAGCTTACAACCAATAACAATGGGTGCAAAGTCCCAATTCAATTTCATATAAAATCTCATAAATTACAGAAAATTGTAGTTCAAATAAGCCATTGGTAACAAGGATGAAAGGATTACCTTTGTTAAATACCCAACATACCTTAGATTGATAAACTTGGATGAACAACTTGCTTTTGAGATGTTATTGGAACTCTTGAATGATGGTTCTTAAAGCTTTTGACTTGGGGGTCTTGAATCTTGACTCAATTTGTAAAAACTGTGGTGAACTCTTTAGTTTCTTGGAAGAGGATTTGGATGCTTAGGGTTTTTATTTTGAAGAGAAAGAGGATTTAAGGCATAAAGATCTTTGTAATATGCTAGATTTTATGTTTTGGACGGATTGGGGGTAGGATAATTGTCCAAAATACCCCCCTTTTAACCCTTGAAAAAACTAGAAAAATTTAACTGGAACCTTGCTTTTATAGGCCTCCGCAATGCGCCACTATCGTGGTGGCTCACTGGAAATTGACGAATGGGAATCTGAGGGTCACCGCTATACAGAGTCATTGCATTATCCCACTGGTTGGGACCTAAAACTTTAGCGTGATGCACCACAATTGTGCTAGGCTACTGGAAATTGACAATTGGAATATTACTCCTCTCCGCGATGTGCTAAGGGTTTGAATGACGGTGCATGATCATAGGAACTTAAATTAGCCATAACTTTTTGCTCGATTAACGGATTTAGAAAAATCTTATATCATTGGAATGATAATTTAATTTCCTAAATGATAATAAGTCAAAATTAGGATTATTCTATATGATTTAAACATTAATTACTTTGGAATTCATTCCTCAATCTTATAGAGAAAAAATTAGGCATAAGGAAAGTTTGGGGTATTACAAAGAATTTTTTAGGCACAAGGCGGGGTTTGAGTGGTTTAAAGATGGTGATAGAAATAGTAAGTTCTTTCATATAGTAATGAAGAGGATAGAAAGTAGGCTTAAAGTTACCAGAATACAAAATGATGAAGGAGAATGGTTAGAAGATCAAAAAGATATTGCACAAGAAGCAATGACTTTCTTTTAGAGACAGTTCACTAAAGAGGAAGATAATGATGACTTTGACATGCTAAATAAATTACCTACTGTAGTGAATTAGGAGCAGAATGCAAAAATGAACAAGATTCCTGAAATTCAATAAGTCAAGGAAGCTGTAATGGGACTGAATAAGAACAATGCAGGGGATCCAGATGGTATGACAAGAGCATTTTTCCGAGATGCTTGGGATATTATTGGACATAATGTTTATAATAAGGTTATATCTTTCTTTTATGGGATTGAATTGCCAATATTTGTTATACATAAAAAATTGGTATTTTTAAAAGTTGGTTGTAAACATATTTTCTAATATGAGACCAATATCATTGAGTAATTTTGTGAACAATACTTTCTCCAGAATTATTCATGAGAGGATTAAAAGAGTTTTACCTTATATCATATTAGAAGAACAGACTGGTTTTATGCAGGGAAGAAGAATTACAGAGAATATATTGATGGTTCAAGAAATAATTGCAGATATAAGGAAAAGAGGTAAGATTCCTAATATGGTAATCAAACTTGAAATGGTAAAAGCGTATGATAGAGTTGATTGGCTTTTTCTTACAAAAGTATTTAGGAAAGTGGGATTCGGTGAGTTTATGATTGATATGGTATACAGGCTAGTGGGAAACAACTGGTACTCTATTCTGTTAAATGGTCAACCAAATGTATTTTTCAAATCCACTAGAGGATTGAAGCAGTGGGTTCCACTATCCCTAACTCTCTTTATAATAGCAACAGAAGTGATGTCTAGAGCTTTATGATCTTTGATGCTTACCAAAGAATTATAATTATTTAGGATGCCAAGAGGAAGTACTAAGGTAAATTACTTTGCATTTGCAGATGACATGATAATTTTATGCAAAACTGAGCTTAATACAATGCAAGAAATGACTAGCACTTTAGAGAAGTATAAAAGAATGTCTAGTCAAAAAGTGAATAAGGAGAAAAACTTGTTGTATTTACATAATATAGTATCTCATGATGTTGTAATGGTAGAAGTGGTTACTCAGATTTTGAGAAAATATTTTCCTTCCAATTATCTTGGGTGCCTTATATTTCACATAATAAAGAAGAAGGATTACTACCAGAATATTATGAGCAGAATCAGTTTACAATAATGGAAATGAAAGATGTTGTCTTATGGAGGCAGAGCTCTACTCATCAAACATGTGCTACAAATTATTCCAATCCATTGTTTGTCAGTGATGAACCCTCCTCTGAATGTTAAGAATACAATTCAAAAAATGTTTGCTCAATTTTTCTGGAGTACTCATATAGGGGGAAGAGCAGGCACTGGGTTAAATAGAGTAAGCTATGTGTTCCTGAGGAAGAAGGAGGATTGGGTTTTAGGAAAATCCAAGATGTTTCAATTGCATTACTTTGTGATCTATAGTGGAATTTTCAAACAAAAAATTCAATGTGGATTAGATATTTGCATAATAAGTATTGTAGGAATAATGACCCAAATAAGATGTAGAAAACAGGAGCTGGATCTCAAGTTTGGAAGAATATTTTACAAGCGAGAGATTTAGTGGAGCATCAGATACTCTGGAGAATTAGGAGTGGTAATACAAATTTATGGTTTGATAATTAGACTAGGGAAGGAGATTTTATACTCTGGTGCAAAATTTAAGGTAATGGGACAATAATTATCAATAGGTGAAAGATTTAATTCAGGATGGAGCTTGAAATGAATAGGTGATATCTCAATTGTTTCTAGTAGATAGTGCAGATCATATAATTCAAACAATAAGAATACCAAAAATGAGGGAGGGGCAAGGCTGTATGGTATGGAAGCTTAATCCAACTAAAAAATTCACTATCAGATCAGCCTAAAACTACATTAAATAGAGGGAAGAGAAGAATGTATTATACATAAATATTTGGATTAAAGGTTTGCCTTTTAAAATGGCTTTCCTAATGTGGAGATTTTGGAAAAGAAAGGTGTCAGTTGATTATAATATGAAAAGATAGGGGATTGAAGGACCTACTAGGCCTGGTGTTTCACTATGCCAGATCAAGAAACCATTTCATATATGTTTCTTAAGTCAGGCACTGCTAGTAGGACATGGTCCTATTTCTCTTATTTTGCAGGTATTAATATGAATGGTGCTAGCCTTAGAGAAATTATCATGAATTGGTGGAATTCTAAAGTTCAAGTAATATCTAAAGCCTACTATCAATATATTCCTAGCATGATATTGTAGAAATTGTGGAGGAAAAGGAACAACTCTAAGTATGATGTTAAAACTTTGTCAACTAACAGAATATTAATAGAAATATTGGATTATTACTCAAGGTGAGGAATCCAAGATCAGTTTTTCCATCTATGTGTCTAGATATACAATATGAAATAGAAATAAGAAGATCCAAATTAAAGATCACAAAGGTGGAACGGAAAGTTCCAGAGGAAGGATGGATGAAATATAACACGGATGGGGCTTTTAGAGGTAATCCTGATGTTAGTTCTTATGATTTTTGTTTAAGAGATAAAAGAGGAGATCTAATTTATGAACAAGGAGCTAAGATTGTTGATACTACAAACATGGAAACAGAAGTATATCCTATACTTAAAGCAGCAATTCACTGTGGATAATCCAATTTTAACAAGGTCAATTTTCAAACGGATTCTCTTATCATGTTGTTAATACAGACTAATGAATGGAGATGTCCATGGAACTTGCTAGATTATATAAAACATATTAGAGAAATAGTGAAAGACAAATTGGTAAAATTTCAACATATAATGAGGGAAGGTAAATAGTTGGCTGATCATTTAACAAATATAGCAATAGATAAGGGGAATTTCAACAATTAAAAATTAAAGGGAAGAAGATCCTTAATAGTGACAAGATACAGTGTCCATAAATTTGATTATCATTAATAAAAGAATGATAAGGCTGAAGGCTACAACTAACAGTGCTACCAGTGATCACAAGGAAATATTTACAACTCAGAAGGGCAACAACAAAACCCAACAACTAACTAGCCTATACAGATTTAGCCATCAAAAAGGACTCTTAGTAAAAGGGGAGGTCAAGTGACTTCTAAGCATCTACTACACCTGAGTAGCAGATAGCATATCAAATACTTGCAGTTTCGAGCATCCCATCATCTCCTTACCAGCCATATCCTTAAGAAAAATAGAATAAATAAGAATCTACAACTAAAGAAGATAGACAGGAAGCAGAAATCAAAGCTTACTTGGACATGCAATTAGTCTCAAGGACCTACAAACCTCAGTTCAACACCAAAAAAGAAGAAATATCCCATCTACCAGAGAACTCAGTTGTGTACCAATAGAAATAGAGAAAATGAGGGTAAAAGCAGAGTAGTTGAGCTGAATGGAGAGAATCACAAGCAACATAGGGATAAATACTTACTTCTAAGAGCTGAAGATAGTACAAGCATAAAGGATCTAAGGAAAAGTGTTGATGCCCAAAGTACGAGAATATTAATTATAGATTCAAGGAAGGACACATAGTCATATAAGTTGTAAAGTATGTAAATCCAGATACTGTACCCGGAAGGATTAGATGAATTGAATTTGTAATTTGAATTCTTATTTTAACTATTCATTAGGTGACAAGTAACTGGGAGTATTTGAGTTTTAAAGTGGAAAACTAACAAATGTATATAAGCTGGAGAACTCATGTTTTGTGATTCAGTTGAGGACAAAGATCTAGGATTGTGGTATTCTTAAAATCTAGTTGAGTTATCCAATCATACACCTAGTTTGGTTTCCTAAGCTACTGGTTATAGTTTAATTTTAGCTATATTGAGCATTTATTCAATAACTCCGAGCCTACTCAATTATTTCTAATGCCTATATTTTTATTGTCGCTGGTTAATAGTTAAGTACCTTAAGATGTTGTCTGCATCAACTAAACTAGGTCATAGGATATATTTTTATCATTAGTGATGAATCGATTACCTTCCCTATAAGGTTTATAAATTTTCCCTATTTACTCTTTTTACACTCGCCATTCCCTTTTTCAATTCCAACAAACAAGCCCTAAATAGTATTTCTAAGGCAATCAAGAAAATGAAAATAATTATAATCAAGAGAAAATAAGCAGCTCAATAGATGGAAATTCAAATAGATAATTTGATATTCATGCTTCAACTCTCATGTTCAACCACAACCCAAAAAATTAAAAGGTTAAGATACTCATAAATCTTTGTGGAATAATATATTTCATGAGTTTACAAGATAAAAATTAAAAAGAAAATTAGACCTTGTTATGGAGGTTTTCTCTAGCCTTTGGCTTCCCCAAAATCAGTTTTGTCTATGACAAAAATGTGTGTAAGGGTTATCTATAGAGTTTAAGAACCCTTGGAACTTCAAAATTAATCCAAATTGAGTTATACAAAGTACCTTATCACCCCACTGATAAAAGTGAGGCAATGGGGCAAGGGATAAGTCAATCTTAAGAACAGTGTGTCACTCAACCAAAGCAAGGGGTGCGACAAGCCTCTCAATATCCCACTTTAGAAATCAAGTAAAACTCGCACCCCAAGGACAAAGTGAGGTAGTATCACATGTATTTCTATATTTTAGCCATTTCTCCTTATTTTGCGATGCTTTGCAACATTGATCCTTTCTTGGTTCTTTTTGGTTCATTATTACTCTTTTTCTTCTTGTGATTCAAATACCTCAAAATTCTCCTACATAAGGTAAATATGAAATACAAGTCTAATTCAAATTATTTATGCTCAAGATGATACTAAAAATAGAATAAATGTGAGGCCAATCAATAGTAAAATAACATCATTTTTATCCTCACATCAAGAATGATTCATGATATATTGATTTGATTTAAGGAACACAAAGTATTCAGTTTCTATTTGTGAATTAATTTTGATTAAATACCCATATATGTTTTGATTCCTTGATTATTATTTCACTTTCTTACTCTCATTATTTAACAATTTTGAGTTGATAACGACTATCTGTGATGAGGTTTGAATCAAGTGAGAATTTTATGTTGGCATTAAATTTCATTAGTATTGATATTACGAAAGTGAAAGGATAAATTTTGGTAGAGTATCACTGAGGCATTCACAATACATAGGATTTATCTACTAATATTTGTTGCATTATAGGCATTTCTTTAGTTTTATCCAGAGTATGCATGTGTATATTAACCTTTAGATTCTTTTATGGGTCTTGTCTATTTGATACAGAAAGAGAGTGTATACAAATTATTGTCAAATTCATTTGCATTAGCATTTCATTTCAACCTCCCTATGGTATAATTATTATGACAGTAAGTTGTTTTTCTTCCCTACAAGTTTAAATTGTTGAAAGATTTGTTATATTATTCTTTAGGTAGTTTCTAATTTTTTTTATCATAAGTAGATTTCAAATATTTTGTTTATATTTAATATTGTTGTTATTGACTATTGGACTGTATAATTGAATTCTTACATGATTATATCTAATAAAGTATGTAGAATGGAAATATTAGAACCAACTTTCGCCATTACTTCTATAAATGACCAAATGCTGATGGTTCTGAGTATACTTATTTTTCTGTACTCACCCTTATTTTCAACACCTTTGTGTGTATATTCAATTTCATGTTTGAGTGAAATTTTTGTTATCATCACTTTGAGGAGACTATTTAGAGTTCAGGGTAAGTTGCTTTTATTCTGTAGCACTAGATTCTAGTTCCATTTATATTTACCGTCTTTCTTCTTTCAAAACAACTTTGTGGCTTCAATCTTGAACTCTTTAGATCTCAGCCACTCTTGTACTTTCATCACAAGTTATTAGGATTGTATTGTTTTTTTTTTTGCTTAAGATTTGGTTTCTGTGAATCATATTTTTGAATTATTATTATTTACCTTATCACTACATAATTCTAGTTTTCGCTCATCTAAAATGGATTTAAATTTAGTAGGTTTGTCTATGGGCGAATGGTAGATTACTCATAGTTTAATGGGTATTTGAATCGTGAAAAATTGTCATTGGATCATGGTTCATATATTTCATAAGTACTAGATCAATGGTTAATAGAGTCCTGCAAATCAGTAAAATGTCATCCATATCTATCTTTAAAAGACTATGGGGCATTTGGAGAACTTTTATTCTTTCATTCCTGATTGTACATATTCAATAATAAACTCTAAATATCTTTATTTTCTCTCAAATTTAATAAGGACCTATATTTCCATAAATAAAAATTAAGAGAACATACCTGTAGTACATGGTAGTTGCAAGGGATGAGACAGAGGTAGAGCCTGAGTGTTAGTGTCTACTAAAAGTCATGCTAGGTCATATCTCTTAGGACATGATCTACCCATGATGACGATTTGGTTAGGAAAACGAGTTGAATTCAGCACAAACAATACAAAATTTATTTCTAATCTACATATCAGGATGTTTTGGTATGCTTGCAAATTCTTTTGAGGGTATTGCTCATGTGGAAATTTTCGTTTCACTTCAGGTTGTTATTCCACTGGTTAGGGATTCTTACTCTAAGTCAACATATCACTTTTGTACTTAACATTTCAAAGGTATAGACAATTACAATAGTAATTTCCTAAAGTATAGGTGTACATTGTTGGATATTGATCCACACCTAGTGACTTTACTTGTTATGCTAGTGGAGGGGCTGAGGAGATTCAAAATATTATGATTATAGGTACTGTTTAAAGATTTTTTTGTAAGAAGGAAGTTGGGTTTTATAGAATAGTTACAAACATAGTAGAACATATTACACTCTTTAGTTTATCGTTCTTGCAAGATGTCATCAATAAAAACAACTACGAACATACCCAAATACTGCTTAAACTGATCATAAGATCCATAAAATATGCAAGATGCTTAGTTATACCAAATAACGTAACAAGAAATTTGAAATAATCATACCGAATTCTAAAAGTAGTGTTGGAAATATCTACTTCCCTAACCTTCAAATGATATAGCCCGAACAAAGATCTATCTTAGAGAAACACATAGTACCCTAGAGTTGATACAAAATTATTATCTATTCTAGGAAGAGAGTACTTATTATTCACACTAATTTTATTCAATTATTTACAATCTATGCAAAGATGGAGAGAAACACCTTTCTTACGCACGAAGAGTATGGGAGCATCCCAAGAAGTGACATTAGGACTAATAAAACCCTCATCAATAAGAACTTTAAACTTTTATTTCAACTCTCTAGCTCTAGAGGAGCCATTTTGTAAGAAAGAATAGAATTGGTTGAGTTCCTATCAAAACATCAATTCCAAAGTCAGTCTCCCTATCAGGAGGAATTCTTGGAAGATCTTTAGGGAAAGCCTTCGAAAATTCATTAACTACTGACACATACTAGAGTGGGAGAATTTCTAAATAGTATTATTAACCTGAACTAAATGGTATATTCACCCTTTAGGACATTATCTTATGAGCCTTGAGATAAGATATCAACTTGCCTTTCGACACTAAGACTACTCTCACTTTCTAGAACTGGCTTGTTAGGAAAATAAAAGTTAACTTTTCTAGTCCTATTGCCAAAAAAAGTATAACAAGAATGAAGCCAAATCCATCCCCATTTCAACATCAAAACCCATCTGAATCTATAATGTCGCCCAAATGACATATTCCAATATGTATAAAGTAGTCACTGAATCAAATATAGAATCCAATAGTGTTTGGGTAAAACCTATAGGGAATAGGACAATTTTCAATTGCATGTTTGTCTAGGTAATAGTAAAATAAGTAAAAGAAAGGGGGATTTTGTTAAACAAAAGAGTAATAACAAAGATTGTTTTTTGGATTTGTAATCAATAAGAGACAAGCAGTTGAATTGTGATTCCTATGATTTCATAACTCCACAAGTTGCTCGTGCTAGCAAACTATGTCAATGCGTTGCTTAAAAAATCTAACAAGATAGGTTCATATAAACGTCTTCCGACCTTGATTAGATGAATTTCATTCATTTTCTTCCAGACTCAGAGTGTTGCACTACTAATCCATGTATTAATCTCAAACTAACTATCCTTATTATTGATAAAGTTATTAGATAAGGATTGATATACTGAAATAACTATTGTTATTTATTTTTCCTAACTATACCTTTCTCCCAATAAAGTTTAGAATACAGGCGAGTTCTTAAAGTATGTATCCATTAAAAAAGCAATCATAATAAACAAAATACTAACATATCCAAGAACACTAGTCTATATTTTCCGTATACTTAACCCGTTTCATTAATTTAACATGTTTTTTAAAATCCTAATTACAGAGTTTAGCTACTCATAATTTTAAGAACACAAGAATAATTCATAGATGAAAGCATTGTCATGGACTCATAAGGAAAATTAAACTCTAAAAGCTCAATCTTAATTAAAACCCTAAAAATGATGTTCAAGAATGCACTTTTAAACCTCACAATATAATATTATCGAATCAAAGTAGTGTGTAACTCAAAAAATAACCCTACAGTAGTATTTACAGACAAAACAAATCCTATCCTAAACAAAATAAGTAATTTAGGTCGGTTGGCTCATATGAAAGAAGGATATGATCATGGTTAGATACTTCAATCATCTTTTGTTGCTAATTGTTTGGATTATGTAATTTTATACTCATATATTTAATGGTATGATGCTCAATACGACTCAATATTAAAACTTCTGCAACCTTTATGTCTTGGACTTTATCCTATGACCTCATGTCACGACTATCATATAAAATAATGGCCGTGACTTATTCTCATCTGATTATCTGACACTTGGGTTTTGAAGCCTTATTCCCAAGCCTTCCTCCCACGATAGCAAAGTATGATCATAGAAGGCTTTCATCTGATCGACTCCTAAGGACCTTCTCTGATTCAAGACATGATAGCCTTGGTACGATCATAATTTGATCCCATGATCCTCATTTCTTTTATCTTATTCTCTCTATCTCCTGTTTTAGCACTTTTTTCCCCAACTTTGTTTATCTTACAATCATACCAAAAACCTATCATCCATATAACATACCTTTGAACTTAAAATTATTCCTTGTTTTAAGCATCTTAAGTGCAGTAATTTCACAGCACATCACTTTACCAGATCAACCATCATATCTCTACAAAGTATGGTCATAACACAGCCTCTATAGACCCTCCCAAGAACCCCTACCTTTGGGGCTAAAGAAGTAGAAGCTTGGGCCTTATTGCTCTCTTTAAACCTCTTAGTTGATGGAAAATATTTGTAAAAATGACCCTGTTGACCATAACTATACACACATCCTTATCCATAAGATATTTACCAAGATGAAGCTAACCACAAGTGCTACAAAAAGGATAGGATAGAGATCATTAGGCAACACTACCATGAAATTGAGAAATCTGCACTCTAGGACCCAAACTACACTAAAAATAATAATCACCACTATGTTATGGCATAGGTGCGCTATCTGAAGAATGAGTATAAATTGACATCTTTCTCTCAAAGAATAACTTATTTTTGATGCCACCACTATGCTGACTCTACTCTAGTTCAGTCGATCTGGTTTTCATATATTACACTCTTTAATCTCTTTTCTTTTTTGCTTATCTTCTTAAAACTACTGAGCATAAAGCTTCAGTCTTGAAATATCTATGTCCTTATTTAAAATTTCTTATTAAATTCAAATAACATATCAAAAGAAATCCTATACCCGAGAGTTCAAATTTTAGCCTCATATCAAATACTAACTTTGAAGCATATTGAGAGAGTTGTGTCAACTTGAGGCTCTACTCTTTATCACTCATATTTTCTTTCTTCAAGTTCACCATTTTCTCTACGTCATATTCCCTCAACTATAAGAAAATAATTTATAAATAAAGGCCTCAGAGAAGTATGCCTAAATAACATGTGGAGCATCATCACCCTTAACTTCCTCCCACTGATCATACGATAGATAGACAACACTCTTCAACTAATAGAAATCATGTTCAACCACCTTAAATTTCTATGACATGTGTCACACAAAATCATCAATAAAATCCTAGAGACCCCTCTAAAACTTGGTACCCAAGAACCCTAATGAGTTTATTCATAGAAACTTACTATCCTTGGTGGAAGGATCCCTTGAGTCGGAAATGAGAGACCTAATTGGCTGGTATGAGATGCAAAAAATAGTGTAAGCATTTATATGGACTGTCTAAATTCAATATTGGCTACTTCACCCCATGGTTTCCAAGCAATGATGATTTTAGGACCCCTTGTTGGGTTAACAAGAGCAGGTGGCATAGAAACATCATTGCCAATAGCCTAGCTAGAAACATGGATTCCATTTTGGGTTTTCATGACTTGAGATAGATACAATTATGGCATTTTCCTGAGTTAGGATGTTGTTGTTATCAATTGATGATTGAAAGTTCATTTACAGGCATGATATAAAATACAAAAAAATAGAAGTTAGATATTTTTTTTGGGAGTTTGTCTCTATTGTACAAACTACAACATGAATGACAAGAAATATTTCCTAATGATCTGTAGCCTCCTCTTTATAAGTGTGGCATTCTACACATCCATAAAAAGGATTCTACCAGACAAAGCATTGTAGACACCCTAGGAAACTTAAACTTTATGCTCTGGTACCAAGTTTGTCACGATTGAGCCTAGGCCCTAGACCTAATAGGCACCCAAATTATTAAGGCCTGAGAAAACCTCTTAGCTTTCATCATGAGAATTCAATTAAAGTTGGGGAAGAAACATTTGAAAAATCATAAATAGCTTTACTAAATTACTAAACCATTATAAGGAAGAACCTCAAAAGTTAACTGAAAATACCAAAAACATCTAGCTGATAGCGACATATGTCTATGAAGCCTCAAAATATAAGATAATTGTTGAAGCCGTGACAAGACCTCAACAATACCATAAACTAAAATAATTTGAAAAAATTAAATAACCTCCGCCTTTTGGAGAATGGAAGGCTCACTAAAACTGAAGTTGTTTTTAGTGCTCCTACTACTATGCAAAACCTCAAGAGTATGTCTTGCAACCTACATCATAATAATATGTAGCATCCAATATGGTCAATGCATTGAATATATTGGTATACAAAAAATAGAAAAAAATCAAATAAAACATAAAAAGGGAACTGCAACTAAAAAGGGGAAACATAGAATATGTGTCAAAAAGGGACCATTTCACAATTCTTATTATTACTTTTGAACTATATGCTATCTCCAACATCAAACAAATACACTATCAAGACCCAAAATCCAAGGGTCATGATGACACTTGTCGTGGAAAACTTTGAAGAGTAAGGCTATTAGAACGAACATGAACATATAAGTATAATAAATGCGAAAAGAATATAATCAACAACACAATCATAACTTAAACAAACTGATGTCAACACTATAAGAATGTATCTAGTACAACTCGTGTAAGACCTCACAAAAATTTCTAGCCTAATTCATTCCTTTAAGCTTGTCAAGGTGTTCCAAACTTAGAATATTTCGCTAAGTATTCCAACCTAGTTATATTTTAGCCTTCAAAAGTTGGCGATCTTACCTAGCGACCTTAATGTCCTTAAAATGTCTATATTTGAGTTAATTCATGATGAGGAAGGTCAACAGGTGAACCCGGACAAGTTTTAGATTTTTCAAACTTTGTTTGAAGATCCTTTGGAATCCCAAAATAGTAAGCCAATGCAATCTTGGTGCGTCGCATTGACTATTAAGTTGGTTTATATTTTTCCTAGCTACTAGCTTCAAATTCTAGTGAGTCGGTGCTAACTTGGCATGATGCATTGGATATCACGTTGATGCTATTGATGCGCCATGTCAACCTCGCGTCGATAACCTAGTTTTTAGTCATTTAAAAACCGTGTCTCAAGGGGTAATTGGGTCTTTTTACCACTCCCTTCAATCCGCATAACACGAAATTTAGCCCCTTTAAAGGCATAATACAATCATTATTCATAAAATCCTCAAGAATAAAAACCTAGGGCTATAAATCCAAGAATCAAATTCAAAAGATTTCACCATCAATCATTTCAAATTTAAGAAATAAGGTATGTGAAGTATTCATCCAAGGGTTCCTCCACCCTTGGAGTCCAAAAATCTCTTTTGAACTTCAAGTAATTGATTTTATGATTTCCATGGTTGGAATTAAAGTGTATCCATGATTGCTATTTTGATTAAGTTCTTAATTCATGATTTTATATATATATATATATATATAGCTGTGAAATTGATCATTATGTGTGTAGATTCATGTGAATCCATGATAAACCCTTGACTTGTGAAATTAGAGATAAATTATGATGCTCATTTGTTGTTCAATGCTATGTGCATATACTATGCTCATCAAGTTCTTGATAAATTATCCATGTGAACTATTTAGAGGATGAAATCATGTCAAGATAGCTTATGTACGAGTTATATTCTACAAGTGCTTGTTAAAATGCCTCAAAGAATGAATGATGATCAAGTTCATAGTTTACATATTTCATGTAATGCCATGTCTCTTAATTTATGCTATTGAGTTCTGAGGGTATTTAATACCCGACAAATTAACTGTGTGCCTAGAGACAGCGCCAGTTACAGAATCTATCTCAGTTATGTCAAGATCAGTAGTATTCTCTGCCAGTCTCAGAACTTAGGAAAAACTCAATAGTATTTAGTTTAGACCTCAGTAAACTTTATCAGTCAACAAAGTTCAGTAGTCTTTCATCAGTCAATGGAACTTAGTAAACTCAGTACAGATAAGCCCAGTATACTCAGGTCAGTGTCTATTCAATTGGGAGTAAGATTCATCACCGAGTAAACCTAGGGATGGGTGCTCACCTGCCAGTAGAGGGTGTATTCCTTAGAAGCAGTCCTTGTGTTCTAGAAATATGTAGCGAACGTTGGTTAAGACATCAAACGTGCTAGATGAAGGTTGATAAGATGGCTTAATATGTTAGTTGAGGGTCCCACCATTCTCATTAGAGTACCTGACAGATGATGGTAACTCTCAGCTTGTCCTTACCCGCGGCACGCTATAGATACCCTTCTATTTGGGGTTACAGGTTTGATCCTAAATCAGTTAAAAAGGGGCATGTAGGTTAGATGATTACCTCCCATAGTGCTAGTCTCTGTCATCAGTAAAGAACTCAGATAGTTCTACAGGTTTTAGGAATGTCAAATACAGTCACTTAGGTCAGTTTGGAACTCAGCTAATTCCATTAGAATCTAGACTGTTAGGAACAGTCACTCAGTAATAGTATATCAGTTATCAATAATCTATGTTACCAGAAAACTCAGTATCTTGTATTATTATGACTTCAGTTACAACTTTTGTATTAATGCATGTGTTTCTGACTCAGCCATGTTCATGTTATTTAGTCAGTTATAGTTTATGCATGTTAACCCTTGCATTCAACCAACCTCACTTTGTATGCTAGTACATTCACATGTACTGATGCATACTTTTCTTTTATGCTATGGTGCTTTATACTATAGGTTCGGACACTCAGGTTCCCGATCATGCGTAGATAGATTTAGATTCAGCCAGCAGTAGTAGACTAGCAGTGAGTCCTTATCATTCGAGGATATTTTATTATTTTATGATCTTATTACATTTAGTATTTCAGTAGATAGAGTTAGTTGGGGGATTATCCCATCAACTCCATAGTTTAGACAGTTCAGTTAGAGGATTTTTAGACTAGATGTTTAGGCAGTTGTTTAGTTTTGGTATTGAGATACCTTATTTAAGTTTTATTTTAGTTATTTGAATTGAATGGCATTTCAACCCATTATTCCGCATTATACCATATTATTATCTAGTTATTGCAACAGGTACCAGTAATGGGTTAGCTTGTGGTCCTTTGAGATTATGAGCACAATATAGCATCTGGGGTACAGACTCAGGGAATTTATAAACTTGGTATCAGAGACTAAGGTTCAACAGTGTCCTAGGAAGTCTGAAAGCCTAATCTAGTAGAGTCTTGTGCATGGGTGTATAGCACACCACACTTATAGATAGGAGGCCACGAACTATTTCTTTTTTTTTCAGTATTCATATCGTGAGAGTGAGCATAAGCTCCATATAAAATCTCTTTTTAGTACAAGTTTCTCTTTCATCTATAGAAAATGCCTCCAAAGAAAACTTAAGGAAGAGGAATGGGAGATCAGTCAACCCCTCTGCCTGTTCAGCCAAATCCTTTGGGTGAACATGTCTCCCACGCAGAGTTCAAAGCATTTTTCACCACCCTAGCTCATTCAATTGCTGCTCAAAATAAATGTATAGTTACCATTTCGACAAACCCAGTGGCCAATACTACAACATCTAGGATTCGGGACTTGACCCGAATGAACCCTCTATCTTTCACAGGGTCTAAGTAAGATAAGGACTCTCAGGAATTCATTGATCAGGCACATACAATTATAGATATTATGGACGTGACAGCTAGTGAGAGTGTTAATCTAGTGACATATCAGTTATAGGATGTGTCTTACACTTGGTTCAAACAGTAGAAAGTAGAGAGGGCCATAAATACAGGGCCCATAGAGTGAGTGGAGTTTACCACTTCTTTTTTAGATAGTTTCTTTCCCCTAGAGCTGAGAGAAGCTAAGGAGTTAGAGTTTATTAATCTGAAGTAGGGAAATATGACAGTGAAAGAGTATTCTCTCAAGTTTACTCAATTAGCTAGATATGCTCTTTATGTGGCGGCAGATACCAGATCCAAAATAAGAAAGTTTATGTCTGGAGTGAATGATAGTATGGTCAAAGAGCGCAGGATCGCAATGTTGATTAGTGAGATGGACTTGGATAGGCTGATGATCGATGCTTAGTATATAGAGAAGCAAAATAATAAGGAAAGAGAAAAGCAGAATAAGAGAGCTAAAATAGGTAGCTTCCACTTTGCTTAGCCTAAGTCAGTGGGTGGGAACCATTCTTAGTTTCACTCAAAATCTTTAGTTTCTGCTCCATCATCATCCAGAGCTACAGTTCTAAAATTCAAAGATGATAATAGAGATAGGGCATCAAGACCTAAACCTCAAGTCAATATTAGTAGTGCCCAAACCAATTCTCTTTTTTAGACTTACGATAAGAACCATCAGGGTGTCTGCAGGGCTGGAAGTGATTTGTCTTTTGGATGTAGCAAGCTAGGCCACTAATGGGTAGCGTTCAAATAGACTCTATGCTCTTTAGTCCCGGTAGGATTAGGAAAATTCTCCTGATGTAGTCACTGGTACATTACAGATCTTTCATATACATATTTATGATTTTCTAGATCCAGGAGCTTCCTTGTCTTTAGTTACTCCTTATATAGCAGTTAATTTTAGAGTTAGTCTCAAAATTCTAGCAGAGCCTTTCTCAGTCTCTACCCCCATAGGTAAATCTATCATAGCCCAGTGGGTATACAAGAACTGTTTGGTTATGATATCTCAGAAAGTCACTTCAGTAGACTTAGTTGAATTAGAGATGACCAATTTTGATATCATTCTTGGCATGGATTGGGTTTATTCCTTCTATGTCTCAGTCGACTGTAGAAACAAAATTTTCTAGTTTTAGTTTCTAAATAAACCTATCCTAAAGTAGAGAGGTAGTACTTCAGCCTTTAAGGGTCAGCTTGTTTCCAACCGAAGGACAAGAAAAATAATATCTAAGGGATGTGTCTATCAACTTGTACGAGTTAGAGACTCTAGTTCAGAAACTCCTAGTCTTGATTCAGTTCCTGTGGTGAATAAATATTCAGATGTGTTTCCAGAAGATCTTTTTAGAGTTCCTCCTGAGAGAGAAATTGACTTTGAAATAGACCTTTTTTTGGGCACTCAACCCATATCTATTCTGCCATACTGAATAGCATCTATAGAATTCTGAGAATTAAAAGAATAGTTAAAGGATATCTTAGACAAGGGATTCATCAGACCCAGTGTGTCCCCGTGGGGTGCCCCAGTTTTATTTGTACGTAAGAAAGATGATTCTCTCAGAATGTGCATAGACTACCATCATCTTAATAATGTCACAGTCAAGAATAAGTATTCCCTTCCCAGAATCGATTACTTGTTTAACCAACTTCAGGGAGCCAGTTACTTCGCTAAGATAGACCTCAAATCAGCCTATCATCAGCTCAGAATCAAAGAATTTGACATCCCAAATATACCTTTCAGAACCCAGTATGGTTACTTTAAATTCTTAGCCATGTCCTTTGGTCTTACCAATGCCCAGTAGCTATCATGGACTTGATGACCCATGTGTTCAAGTAGTACTTAGACATATTCCTCATAGTCTTCATAGTTGACATTCTTGTTTACTCCCGTAGTGAGCATGATCATGTAAACCATCTCAGAATAGTATTGTAGACTCTCAGAAATCATCAGTTATTCAATAAATTTAGTAAGTGTGAATTTTGTCTAAGGTAAGTAGCATTCCTTGGTCATATCATCTCTGGTGATGGCATTAGGGTGGATCCCGAGAAGACCAAAGTGGTGAGAAACTAGCCTAGACCCATCTCTTTATCAGATATCAGGAGTTTCTTGGGTTTGGTTGGCTATTATAGGCGGTTTGTTGAGGTATTTTCATCTAGTGCATCCCCTATGTCCAAATTGACTCAGAATAAAGTCAAATTTCAGTGGTCATATTCATGCGAGAAGAGTTTTTAGAAGTTGAAGACACGACTCACCTCAACTCCAGTTTTGACTCTTCCAGATAGTTCAGATGGGTTTGTGATATACTGTGATGCATACAGAGTAGGTTTGGGTTGTGTCCTCATGTATCATGGCAAGGTCATAGCCTATGCCTCCAGACAGCTTAAACCCCATAAGAAGAATTATCTGACTAATGATCTCGAGTTAGTAGCAGTAGTGTTTTCCTTAGAGATTTGGAGACACTACTTGTATGGGGTGCGTGTAGATGTGTTCATAGATAATAAAAGCCTTCAGTATGTATTTTCTCATAAATACTTAAACATCTATCAGAGAAGGTGGTTGGAGTTGTTGAAAGACTATGATATGAGTGTTCTCTATCACCCAAACAAGGCCAATATAGTGGCTGATGCTCTCATTAGACTGTCTATGGGTAGTGTTGCTGATGTGGAGGATAGTAAGAAGAAGTTAGTTTAGGAAGTTCATCATCTTTCCCGACTAGTTGTCCGCTTAGACGATTCAGCAGAAGTTAGTGTGTGGGTTCAGAACAGTTCAGAATCATCTCTAATTTTTGAAGTAAAGGAAAAGCAGTATAGAGGTCGCAGTTTAGTCAAGTTGAAAAAGTCAGTCAGAGAACAGAAGGTTAAGGTTTTCTCCCAAGGGTAGATGGTGTGTTGCGCTGTCAGGGTTGTCTATGTGTGCCAGGTGTGGATGACTTAAGGCAGAAAATTCTTGTAGAGGTGTATGGTGCGTGTTACTCTATTTATCCTGGGGCCACTAAGATGTACAAAAATTTATGGGAGATCTATTGGTGGAGTGGGATTAAGAGAGACATTGCAGAATTTGTGGCTAAGTGCTCAACATCTCAGCAGGTTAAGATTGAGAATCAGAAGCCAAGTAGGTCCATGCAGGAATTCAGTATCCCTACTTGGAAATGGAAAAAAGTGAACATGGACTTTGTGATGGGTTTGCCTCGTATTCATCATCAGCATGATTTAGGTTTGGTCATCATAGATAGGGTGACCAAATTAGCTCACTTCCTTCCAATCCATACCTCATATTCAGCCCAGGATTATGCCAAATTCTATATTAGAGAGTTGGTCAGATTGCACGGTATTCCGTTATCCATTTTCTCAGATAGAGGTACCCAGTTCACCTTTTATTTCTGGAAGGCATTCCCAAAGGGTCTTGGTACCTGAGTTTATCTCAGTATAGCCTTTCATCCCCAGAAAGATGGTCAAGAAGAAAGGACCATCCAGACTTTGGAAGATATACTGCATGTGCAATAGATTTTTAAGGTATTTGGGATAACCACTTACCTTTGATTGAGTTTCCATAAAACCACAACTTTATTCCAGCATTCAGATGGCTCTGTTTGAAGCTCTCTATGGTAGGAGATGTACATCTCCAATCACTTGATTCAAGGTGGGTGAATCCAAAGTTGTAGGGCCTGACCTAGTATTTGATACCTTAGAAAAAGTTTAGTTCATAAGAGAAAGGATTAAGACAACTCAGAGAAGACATAAATTGTATGCAGATGTGCACAGAAAGGATCTTAAGTTTGAGATTGGTGATTATGTGTATTTCAAAATCTCTTCGATGAAGGGAGTCAAGAGGTTTGGTAAGAAGTGAAAGCTCAGTCCCTAAAATATCGGTCCTTTCAAAGTTCTTAGTCGTTTCGGCAAGGTAGTTTATATGCTCGAATTGCCTTCAGATCTAGCTTCAGTCCATCCAGTGTTTCCGGTCTCCTTGCTAAAGAAGTGCATAGGTGACCCAACAGTTGTAGTCCCTATAGAGGGCATAGATGTTCAGAATAACCTCTTTTTCGAAGATATTCCAGTTCAAATCCTTAACTAACAGACTCGCAGATTAAGGAACAAAGAGTCACTCTAGTCAAAGTTCTTTGGCGGAATCAGTCCATTGAGGGAGTTACTTGGGAAGTAGAGGGAAACATGCGGACCACGTATCCTCACCTCTTCTCTGAAAACTCAGACTCAACCCAAGGTAATAGTTTTCCCTAAGCTTATTCAGTTTCATGTTATGATTTTGATTACAAACTTGGTATTAAATACCATTGCATGTTTAGTAATATGTTCATGAGTCAGTTCAGTTATGTATCAATGCATCAGATATACATGTTCAGTATGAGAAAGTTAGCTTATCTGAAATCCCAGTCATGTACTCATGAATTAGCTCTGTTATGTACTCATGTATCAGATACGCATATTCAGTATGGTAATTTAGTATATCAATAATATCAGTCCTATAGTCATGTCCCAAACATCCATATCTAGTAAATAGATTCAGCCTACTTGTACTCTCAGTTCACACCGTCCCATTCGAGGATGAATTTTCCTAAGGGGGAGATATTGTAAGACCCCATAAAAATTTCTAGCTTAATTCAGTCCTTTAAGATTGTCAAGGGGTCCCAGACATAGAATATTTAGCTAAGTATTCCAACTTAGTTATATTTTAGCCTTCAAAAGTTGGCGCTCTTACTCCGCGACCTTAATGTCCTTTAAATGTCTATATTTGAGTTAATTCATGATCAAGAAGGTCAATAGGTGAACCCGGGCAAGTTTCAGATTTTTCAGATTTGTTTGAAGCTCATTTGGAATCCCAAAGTAGTGAGCCAACGCGATCTTGGCGTGGTGCGTCGACTATCACGTTGGTTAATATTTTTCACAGCTACCAGTGTCAAATTCCAGTGAGTTAACACTAACTTGGCACGACGCGTTGGATATCACATCGATGCCATAGACGCGCCGTGTTGACCTGCACGTCGGTAACCCAGTTTTCAGAATTTTAAAAACCACATCTCAAGGGGTAATTGGGTCTTTTTCCCACGCCCTTCAGCCCCCATAACACGAAATTTATCCCCTTTAGAGGTATAATTCAATCATTATTCATAAAATCATCAGGAACAAAACCCTAGGGCTATCAATCCAAGAATCAAATTCAAAAGATTTAACCATCAATCTTTTCAAATTCAAGCAATAAGGTATGTGAAGTATTCATCCAAGGGCTCCTTCTACCCTTAGAGTCCAAAAATCTCTTTTTAACTTCAACTAATTTATTTTATGATTTCCATGGTTGGAAGTAAAGTGTATCCATGATTGCTGTTTGGATTAAGTTCCTAATTCATAATTATATATATTTATATATATATATCATCTGAAATTGATCATTATGTGTGTAGATTCATGTGAATCCATGATAAACGCTAAACTTGTGAAATTATAGATGAATTATGATGCTCACTTGTTGTTCAATGCTATGTGCATATACTATGCTTACCATTTGTTTGATAAATTGTCCATGTGAACTATTAAGAGAATGAAATCATGTCAAGATAGATTATGTGCATGTTATATCATGCAAGGGTTTGTCAAAATGCCCTAATGAATGAATGATGATCAAGTTCATAGTTTACATGTTTTATGTTATTCCATGTCTCTTAATTTAGGCTATCGAGTCTTGGGGGGTTTTTATACCAGACAAATTAGCTATGTGCCTAGATCCAGTGTCAGTTACAAAATCCACCTCAGTCATGTCAAGATTAGTAGTACTCTCAGCCAGTCTCATAACTCAGGAAAAACTCAGTAGTAGTTAGTTTAAACCTCAGTAAAATCATCCAGTCAACAGAGTTCAGTAGTGTTCTATCAGTCAACCAAACTCAGTAAAATCTATCCAGATCAGTCTAGTATACTAAGGTCAGTATCTATTCAGTTGAGAGTAGGATTTAGCATCGAGTGAACCCAGGGATGAAGGCTCACCTGCCAATAGAGGGTGTGATACTTAGAAGAAGTCCTTGTGTTCCAGAACTACATAGCTAGCATAGGTTGAGACATCAAACCTTCTAGATGAGGTTTGATGAGGTGGATTAACCTATCAGTTGAGGGTCCCACCATTCTCATTGGAGTACCTGACAGATGAAGGTAACTCTCAGCTTGTCCTTACCTGTGGCACGATATTGACACCCATCCAACTGAGGTTATAGGTTAGACCCCAAATTAGTTAAAAGGGGTCATATTGGTTAGATGATTACCTCCCCGAGTCTCTTTTTCAGTCATCGGTAAAGAACTCAGATAGTTCTACAGATTTCAGGACTGTCAAATACAGTTACTCAACTCATTTCGAAACTCAGCTAGTTCCATCAAAATCAGGACTGTCAGGAGCAGTCACTCAATAATAGTATATCAGTTATCAATTATCCATTTTACTAATAAACTCAGTATCTTGTATTATTATGAGTTCAGTTACAGCTTTTGTATCCATGCATATGTTTCTCACTCAGCCATGTTCATGATATTTAGTCAGTTATAGTTTATTTCCACTCGGGAATGGGTAACCATTGAAGCAATCCACTAGGTCTAAAATGCTCGGCCTTCACCTATTGATGACAAAGGCAATGAGCTACAAAATCGGCTACATCCTTTCTAATACAACCCTCCCTACCAGTAATGCTGCCTCAAATTACTATACATCTTATTCATCCCTAGATTGATAGAATACCTAGAACAATGGGCCTCCTCTAAAATCAATCTGATCTAATCATCCACTCTTGACACACTAACTCGGTCCCCAATCCTCAAAATACCATCCAAATCAAGTGAGGCTTCCTTAGTCTCACGACTCAACACCTTATCTTGAATTGATATCAAACCCACATCATCAAACTAATGAGCTTGAATCTACTTCATAAAACAAGACCTAGCCTCTATAAATGCCAAAACACACCCAGGTGTCAAAATATCTAGCCTAACTATTTGGTTAGCTAAAGACTGAGTCTCTAAGGCCATAGGCCTCTCCTGGCTAAAGATATGCCCAAGATACCAATGCCAGTCGACTTTCCACTCAAGGCATCTGCAACCATATTAGCCTTTTCAGAATGATAGAGAATAGTCAAGTGATAATCCTTAAGAAACACAAACCAACGATGCTGCCTCATATTATGTTCTCGCTGGGTGATAAAGTACTGAAGGCTACGATGGTCCGAGAAAATCTCACAACAGACTCCATACAAGTAGTGTCTCCACAACTTCAAAGAAAAAACAACAGCGCACAACCCCAAATCATGGGTAGGGTAATTCTTCTCATGGGGCTTTAACTAACAAGAGGAATAAGCAATTACCTTACCCTCGTGCATCAACACAATACCTAAACCAACACCGAAAGCATCACAAAACATGGTGAAATGCCCTCCTTGGAAAAAGTCAAGATAGGAAATAAAGTCAACAAATCCATTAGCATTTGAAAGCTCTCTTCACAAGCATTAGACTAGGGGAAAGAAATCTTATTTGGAGTCAACTTAGTCAAAGGAGCAGCGGTGGATGAGAAGCCCTCAACAAAATACCGATAATAACCTGCTAAGCCAAAAAAACTCTAAATCTCAATGGGCAAAGTATGTCTAACCCAATCATGAAGTACTGCAATCTTAGCTGGATCAACCATAATACCCTCCTTAGCCACTACATAAACCAAGACAGAAACTGCCTCCAACCACTTGGAGAACTTGGCATACAATCTCTCATCCCTCAATCTCTGAAGCACAATCTGTAAATGCTCCTCATGCTCAGCCTCACTCTTGGAATAAACCAAGATATCATTTATAAATACAATAACAAAAGAGTTAAGATACAGTCGGGCCATCCGATTCATCAACTCCATGAATGCGATAGGGGAATTGGTCAACCAAAAAGACATGATCAAGAACTCATAGTAACCATATCAAGTCTGAAAAGCTATCTTCAGAATATCCAAAGCTCTAATCCTCAACTAATGATAACCAGATCTCAAATATCTCTTTTAAAACACCACAACACTGTGAACCTGATAAAAAAAATCATCAATATGAGGAAGAGGATACTTATTCTTAATCATTACCTTATTCAACTGTCGATAATCAATACATATGCGCATAGGCCCATTCTTCTTCTTTACAAAAAAGATAGGCGCACCCCCAGTCGATACACTAGGTCAAATAAATCACTTTCCTAACAACTCATGCAACTAATCTTTTAATTTCTTCAACTCGACTGAGGCCATCCTATAAGGAGGAATAGAAATAGGCTTGGTGCCCGGCTCAACATTAGTAGAAAAATCAAAATCATGATCCGAAGGCATACCAGGAAAATTAGTAGGGAATACATCTATGAACTCACAAACAACATGCATAGAATCCAAAGATAGAGGTAAAGCAACACTAGTATCACGAATATAAGCAAAATAAGATAAATACCCCCTATCAACCAATCTATGAGCCTAATCATAAGATATGATCCTCTTAGGACCTAAATGTGGCACACCCTTCCAAGATATCCTTATCACCCGACGAAGCTAAGGTCATTGTATTAGCAAAACAATCTAGGATAATATGATAAGGAGCCAAGAAATCCATACCTAAAATAACATCAAAATTAATTATCTCTAATATAAGTAAATCTACCCAAGTCTCACATCCCAAGAAGATCAAAACATAAGATTGGTATACCCGATCCACCACTAAATAATCTCCTACTTAGGTGGATGCACGTATAGGCATGGCAAGAGTCTTACTCTTACAATTAAAACATGAAGCAACATATGTAGACACATAGGAGAGAGTCAATATAGGATCAAATAACATAGATACAGACCTAAAATAAATAAGAATGATACATATGATCACAATATCTGAAGCCTCTGCCTCTGGCTTGGTAGGTATAGCATTACACTGACCATACTAAAAAATAAATGAGTAGCCCCGCAACCATCACCATGGGCTCCACTACCTCTGCTTCACACACTTTTAGTAGTACCCCTACCTCTCACAACTGAAATAGGATTAGCTCTAACCATAAGGAAGGGACAGTCCATGGCTAAATGGATAACCTCATGACATATAAAACAAGCTTTATGACCCATCTCAACAAGAAAAGATACCACTAGGACCCAATGGCCACCCTAAATTGCTAAATTTGAAGATCCATAACTTGAACTCTATAAGGACGCCTACAATGGCATACCCTGATATCCATGAGCACCATTAAAATCTCTACCATGAGAAGCCTAACCTTTGAACTCTTCAAAACAATGAACTTTCTTGGAGCCTCCCTGAGATGCTCGCAAAATTCCCTTGATCATCTTAGCATGATCTACTATACTAAAAAAGGATGCTCCAAATACAACTATTTGAGATGTAGCCAACTGAAGGAAGACATCCAAACCCTTCACAAACTTCTGAATCTTCTCAAACTTGGTAGAAATACTAGCATAAAAATATCTGGACAAGGCATAGAAGCATGCCTCATACTCAGCTATAGTCATCAAGCCTAGCTCCATGCAATCAAACTAATCGCACATCTAATCTCTCAGATGGCAAGGTACAAATCTCTCTAAAAAGGTATCGGCGAACTGATCCCACATCATCTTAGTAGAATCAAGAGGTATACAACCACCAAGCGACCTCCACCAATCTCTAGTAGCATTTATTAACTAATAGGTTATGCCACTTTATGCAGATCATGAGAACCCAAGTTATGAAACTTCTTGCAATAATTAATCAGGAACTTATAAGCATCCTTATCCATAGCATCACTGAATCTAGGAGGACCCAAATGAGTAAACCTTTCAAACCTCTTCTGATCCTCAAAAGACATAATAGTACTCGTCGTAAGAGGAGACATGGTGAATTTGGAAGACTAAGATCCCAACTGGGGAGGTAACATAGATAGGTTGAAATCCCAATCTTGGAACACCATACTCAGATATTAGTGTTGAAATAGGATTAGTACTTAGGGTTTGAGGAGTATCCAAAATAGAAGTAGGTGCAACTGAAGGATCGACACTAGAAACTGGAGGAACACCCAGCATAACTAAAGGAAAAACCTTTAATCGAGTTAGTAACCACACCAACAACCCCTCTAAGATTGGGGCAGACAAACTCTAAGGAACTGGAACTGAACCTCCACCCCCAACATACTCAATCTGAGGCTAAGGGGAGATTCCCCTAACACTGCTTCTAGATGAGGCTGACCATAAGCCCTTCTACTCTATTGAATCCATCCATGACTCAAGTCTAGCCCTCTGGGTGAAGGCTCTGTATCTAGACTCTTATGGGACCTAGTCTATACCATCTGCACAAAAAGAGTGAAACATAACTCAGAACAGAAGGTATGAGAGAAATTTGGCATGATAAAGAACAAAATAAGAGGATGTATCCTAAAGACATCCTATAGCCTCTCAAAGATAGATATAGACATATACGTACCAATCCACGAGACTCTATTAGGCATCCCATTTTTACACTATTGAGATCAATGAAACTGGCTCGGATACCAATTTGTCACAATGAAAAATCCAAGGGTCATAATGGCATTTGTTGCGGCGAACCTTGATGAGTAAGCCTATTAACCAAACTGATACCCAAAGGGAAAAACAATAGAAATACCCCCAGGGTAAGGATTCTATAATAAAGCTAAACCATATAAGTATAACTAAAATGGAAAGAATATAATCAACATCACAACTATAAATCCCAAAAGCTAATATCAGTAGTATAAGAACATATCTAGTACAACTAAATCCAAAGAAAATACATATGGTGTCCAAATACAAAAGAAACTCTATCTCTAAAATGAAAGTAAAGACATAGTCTATAAGAAAGGTAGTAGAATACATCTGGACACCTAAAAGTCAACCAGTACCTTGAAAGCACTAAATTTTGCTCAAATCAATCAAGCTAGGGTGCACTCGAACAAGGTACTACATCGAAAGAGTGTAGTAGGCATGAGTATGATCCACTTGTACTTAGTTCATAAGCCTACCGAGCAAAGAAGATTTTAAAACAAACAAAATACACATAACGAACACGTCACCTATAATAAGAAAATGTCCCACAATGGTATCCCACATAACTTGCACTAACATTTCTACTATATATCTATATATGAGTATATTACAACAACATGACAAGGTAGAACACAAATTTACATCATAATCCATACAAGTAGAAACAAGGAAGAACATGTATAAACAAGAATGCTAAGTACAAATAATGGAAGATAGAGAAAATAGGCATATAACAAATCAATATGGTAATTCAATCACAACATGATCATAATAAAGCAAGTGCAATGTTTTAGATTACAATGATGATGATGATGATGGATAATGATGATGCACGAGGTTGTCGTGCAACCTTTATATATATTCATGGAGGTAAGACTCCTGATGTAGGACCTATGAGAGGTTCGTCAACCCATAGACAATCCTTATCTCTTCCCCATCACATCCCTCAGGGTGATTTTTAGAAGATGTCACATTTTCTATCATAAAAAGGTATTGCCAGTATTTCGTAGATATTGCCATGATGGTACCATTTTTTACATGAATGAGTATGATATGAGGATATTATGCTCACAAACAATCATAATGAATATTTCCATAACCAACCACAAGATGTACTTCTATAACCAACCATATTAATATATTTCACAACCACGTGAGCCAATATCCACTCATTATTTCCACCATCCATGAAATTTCACATGATTCATATGACAATAAAGTATGAATATAACACATTATAGTAATTGTACAAAAAAAGACATTTCAATAACACAATATAATTATTCACATGTATTTCAGGCTATCAACATCACATAGGACCCCACACGGTCACACATATCATATAATATCTCAACATTAATAATTACATCAATATATAGTCCCACACATGAACACAATACTTTAAGATATCCAATTTCATGATTAGTTCTCGTCCCCTTAACATGCTTTTTATATATGAATTAACTACCCAACCTAGTCTGAAGAGTTAAGTCATAACCTACCTAAAGGCCAAAAATAGTCCTACACTTTAACCCATGACCTTAATTCTCACAAAAGTTTTTAAAATCAAATAAAACCAAGAAATATAGAATTTACCCATCATAACAAAGCCAACAATACCCATATTTCCTACTTTTAGTTTGGGGTCAAAACAAACCAGCAAAATGAATTTTCTAAAAAGAAGCGCAAAATCATAACTTTATTTTAAAAATGTGTTCCACACACTTATAAGTATCTACAACTGAAAACCCAAGTCAAAACATGTTGAAAATAAGGTTCAAATCAAAGAAAAACTATTTTTAAACTTTATGGGGTAAAACCTTTGAATTCCACTTTAAAATCAAGAATTAAAGTTGTTTTGAAGATGGAATCAAGGAAAAATAAGTAATTATAGGATTAGAAACATTATTCGAGTTAAAAAGAGTAAAATTGAGTTTAAAATCAAGCCTTAAGTTTTTGGAGTTTTGAGAATTTAATCAAGAAATTTGCTAAGAGGAGGGTGACCTAACCTTAAATCCATGAGAAAATCAAGGAATAGATGTTAATCTAGCTTTCCAAGAACCCATAAGCTCCACTTTTAAGGTCTCACACTATTTTAGGATTTTTGACTCTAAATAATGAGTGAGAAATGGACAATTTGAGACCCAAGAAGTTTATTTACATACATACCAGGTTCTCGGATGCTGTAATTCCACAACCAGGTGCGTGATAGCACTACCATCTGTAGGAGCAAATTTGCATCTCCGTAGGGCATGGTGTGATAGCATTACTCTCTACCACTAGTATGAAATGATAAAAAACTTGGAGGGCTAAGTAAAACTATGGTGGCACGTAGTTCTGGGACTTGGTGGAAATTTCTACTCCCAAACTAATTTTTTCTGATAGCTTATAAAATTTACGTCGTACCTCTGGGGTTAGAACCTATGTAAAACTGAAACATTCTGAAGTTCTTTATACAAAAACTCATCATTTTTATTCATTCTAAAATCAAGAGTGTTGGGATCGTGTGTGCATAACATGCCAAACTTTTTGAAAATAAGGCTAATTATGTGCAAGTGTTGTAAAACTAAACTAAGCATCAATTCAAGAAATAATAGGTGATATAATATGCCAAAATCATGTAAAACATATAATCATAATATAGGAATCATAAGGAGGCAAAATTTAAAGGAAATCATAAATTTGGTTATGAACCCTACAACATAAATCATGAAAGACTATGTTTTCTGAGTGTTCTTTAGGACCCAATGGGTGAAAGGATACCTATTGTGGAAATTCCTCATACTTGATTCTATGATTTGTGTTAAGACCTTGGATTCTTGAGGCTTTGAGAGGAACCCTAGTTTATGACCTTGAGAGAATAAAAGTGTAATTCCTTATATGTTTTTAGAGTGATTGCGACAAGTAAGGGAAAAAATGCCTAAGTCCCTTTAATTCCCTCCTAATAAGCCTTATAACGGCATATTTTGTGTTTAGGAAATAAGAAAAATGCAAAAAAACACATGATAAACCATTTCTAAAATTTTTAGAAATCATCCCACGACTACATGGTATGACTCATTGGTTGTAACCATGAGTCATTTTAAGTGACTCATTGGTTCCTAGGCTACAGCTGCCAAGTGACCTAAACCACATCCCATGACTTGTAGGATCTACTAATGGGTGATGGTATCCACTCATGGTTACTAAGGATAAATTTTCAAGTATTAGGACTTTGACATGGGTTATTAGAACGAGTGATGGAATGACTCTTCCTATCTTACATGTCATTGCAACCAATATAGAGGATTAGAACTTTATTGTCTGATTTCAATACATCTTACCATGAGTTATCATTTGAATCATCGTGGGATGACTCGTGGTAGGACTGTACGACTTATACTGTTGGTTGTTCTGAGTTAAAATTATGGGTTTCCAATTGTTTTTTATGTCCTAAGACTGAGATATGATCTTAGGTACTTTTGGAGTGTCAGATTATCTCCCTTGGGAAAGATTCATCCTTTAATGAATACTAGGTTAAAAAGATTGGGAAACAGATGCAATCCCAAAAACTGAGTTCTAAAAGTTGATCACTAACATAGTAAATAATTTTCGAATAACTATAGGATGAATGAACTCATGAAACATGCATTCATACTAAGACAAGAAGGCATCTGAGGGACATGAAACTAAATGAAATGCTAAAAGGGGATTTGTTACCTTAAGCTAGAACTGAATTAGAAGGGAAACTTTGAGGGTACTTGGTCATATCAGCTTCTATTCCCCAAGTAGCTCCCTCAACTAACTAATTTCTCCAAAGGCTTTCACTGAAGCAACTTTTCTATTCCTCAACTTACAAACCTGACGATCAAAAATCACAATGGGGACCACTTCATAAGAGAGATTATCTTACCCACCTACACTATCTCATGGTACTACTAAGGTTTGATCACTGATGCACTTCTTTAACAAGGACACATGGAAAACTAGGTACATTGATGCTATGTCTACAAGAAAATCTAACTACAGGAAATATGCTGACTTAGTCATCTGGTCCGTAATAACCCATATTGAATCATTAATTTGGTGCATTCGAGGTAACCTTATGATGAAGTCTATATCTATATCTTCCTACTTCCAAGTAGGAATATAGATATTTTGAGCCATACCACCTGGTTTTTAGTGCTCAACCCTAACCTACTATAATTTAGATATATCATGACCTAAAAATGAGGTCATGATAACACTAATCATGCCCCAACCTTTATAAGTAAGACAATCACTCAAAGATAAATAAAAACCAAACACAGTAAAAGAAATGGGACAAACGAGACTCCTAGAACAAGGTCAAGTCAAATAAATGTAATACAACTGAAAAAAGAAAAAAAAGAAATGCCATAATCTCTCCAAGACTAGTGTCAGAAATATAAGAACATCTAACTATCATTTCCAAAACTAAAAAAATTTGTCATTAATCCAAAATAAATATAAAGTAAAAAATAGGATGAGATTTGGAATTTACCCCAAACACTAAAGTGATTCAGTACCTCAAATAAGACCAACTACACCTGAAATCAACTGCTATGTAAAGTACTCAAACTAGGATTTGTATCAAAAGGGTAGAGTAAGAATGGATACAGTTTAATTTTACTCAGTAGGTATCATAGGACGATTGAGCATAGTAGAAAATAAGTTAAATAAAGAAAATACTATAAGCGCGCAACCTGCAGACATAAAAGTTCCCCAATGCTATCTCACACTCTACTAATAATTCTGATATATATATATATATATATATATGCAAACATATATATATATAAACACAAACGAAAATCAAAAAAGTCAACCATACACAAACATAAAGGTAGAAGCTAAATATACATCAAGTAATAAGTAAAAACATCACTTGATATGCAAATGCAATGCAATACAATGAATGATGATGTGAATCTTTGAAAGTCATTGCATGACATTTGGTATACATCTATCGAGTCTCAATGCTCCCAAAATAGGATTCATGGGGAATTCATAACCCATGTACTCTCTCAAATTACCATTAATATCAATCTCATATCTAAATCTACCTAACCAATATATCCCTTAGTCTAGTGCTTTAAAAATGTCACATTTTGAATTAAAAGTCAATTTTCCTTAGTGGTACGATATCGCATGAATGTGTATGTATGTATTGAGGATATAGTATGTATTGAGGATATAGTGTTCACAATCAAATAGTAAGAAGATATCCAATCTATTCAATGCATATAGAAGTGAGATTGAAAATAAACTCAATATGTCAATAATTCATGATATTAGTTCTAGTTGGGCACCATCGAAATAAAAATAAATATAAGGCATCATTAGTATCATATCAATCCATTTCTTAGACATTTATATCATGATAAAGGAAAATAATTCTCACTAATGCCTATAATATCTATTTAACACCCGCATCGACATGTTAAATAAAGCTCCCGCATGAGTAACATCCAATGTATAATTTCATAAGACAATAATAGCAGAAAATAATCCCCACATGGGTATTATACAATATATGTAATAACTCAAAAATTGAATCCTATAGTTATTTTTCCCAACCCATAGCATGCTTTACTTATTCATTAACTACACAACCTATTATGAAGAATTTAAGCCATAACCTACCTTGAAACGATGAAATCCAAGCCTAAAAGACATCAACATGGAGATTTTTCCTTTTAAACGACTTTAGAATCAATAACAACATTCAAATATAGCATCTAAGTGTTAAAATAAAGTTAATGATGCTCATGTTTCAATATTTGAGTTGAGTCCAAAACGAGTTTGAAAAATGAGTTTGATAATGAAAGGGGTAAAATCAAAATTTAACTTTAGAAGGACATTCCCCAAAGTTAAAGGAATCTACGTTGATAACCCACAAAAAATGAGTTTAAAATAAGATTCAAATCAAAGAAAATTATGTTTAATCTTTTTCAAAAAAGATCCTCAAAATCTTATGTTAAAACCAATATTAATGAGTGGTTTGATGATATAAATCAATGTAAAGTAAGGAAATTAAGGTCTTGATCTTACGAAAGCTCAAATGCTTAAGAAAACTATATAAATTGCCAAAACTCAAAGCCATACTCTAAAAATGGTGAAAATCATGATAGGGATTTATATAAGTCGATTGCCTCTTAAGCGGCTAAATGGCCACTTGAGAGGCTACCACTAAAGCGATACTGGGCCGCTAAAGTAGCTACCTCTTGAGTGATGCCTAGTCAGTAAAGAAGATACCGCTTAAACAGTCTTGAGCGGCTAAAGTGGCTACCTCTTAAGTAGACCTTGGCCTCTTAAGAGGCTGCACCAAATATCAGTAAATTCTAATTTTGTTTCAAGCAAAGAAGCTCTAAATGGTCCTCAAGATTTAATCAGGACCCCATAGAGACAAACCACATATGTTACAAGGATAATTTCAATGTTCCAAATTCAATGGTGATGTTGAATATTTTAATAAAGATTTTTTTCAACAGTTTAAATATCGGGACCCTTTTTTGGCAAATGTTCAAATAAATGGTCAAAATACAAACTAAAGGCTCCAAACCCAAATAAACCCTAATACTAACCCAAAATTTCAAACCTAATAGAACTATCCAAATCTCCATCCGACACTCAGAACAACAAATATCGACTAACGTCAACTTTATGACTTTTAAAGCATCTAAAAATCACAAACTCTTCCAAATCATTCTCGATTACATCGACAATCATGCCAAGCATTTTTTCAACCTAAAATTGGACTATTGCAAATATTAGATAGGGTAATATGATATTAAACATAAAAACTTTCACACTTTAGGTCATTATATTATCCACCACTAAAATGTTACTTCATCCTCAAACTAAAAGGCAAGGAAATACCTAAATTTGAAAAGAGTTGAGGTATCTACTATGCATATTAGAATAGATCTCCCAAGTAGCCTCCTCAATAGGATGGTGTCTCCCTTGACCCAAGCTATAGAAATATCTCTAGAATGCAATCATTAAACTTCCCTGGCTAAAATAGGCACTAGTTCCTCTACAAAGGTCAATCTCTCATTCAGCTGAACCGAATCCCAATGAAACATTTGACATCATTTGATAAATAATGTTAAGGCATATATACCTAAAAAATTAGATGAACAGCTAAAAATTCTAGTGGTAAGGCCAACTCATAAGCCATCTCCCTAACTGTCTAAGAATCTTAAATGGTCTGATATACCTAGGGCTAATTTTATCCCTCTTCACCAACCTTATCACTCCCTTCATAGAAGACACAAAAATAATGACTCGATCATTAATCAGAAACTTTAAGGAATAAAGCCTGTGGTCCACATAACTTTTTTGCTTTCTCTGAGCTACCTAAACCTATCCTGAATCACTATCACCTTGTCCAAAGACTCTTGAAGAAAGTTGGTACCATGGATTCTAAACTTTAAAGTCTCAAACTAACCTATAGGAGATCAATAATGCCTATCATACAATGCCTCAAAAGGTTCCATCTAACTACTCGATAGTAGCTATTATTATAAGCAACCTCCACTAAGGCCAAATATTGCTCCCACTAACCTCCAAAGACCATAACATGTGTATGGATCGTATTCTTTGAAACTTGAATAGTCTACTCTGATTGATCATTAGCCTGGGATGGAAAGTTTTGCATGACCCTTACCAAGGCCTAGTGATAACGCTCAATCTACAACTCTCGTGGGAGTGTAAAGCGATCGTTAGCAAATATAGAACCCAACCTGGGTTGGGTGTCGATCCCACAGGGAATAGCTAGGCCAACAAGTAAGTAAAATTACTAGACTTTTAGTGCAAGTCTCGTAAAAAGGGGGGATTGTAATGTGTAACCAAAACAATAAAGTAAAAGCTGAAAATAGCAAAGTAAAAAGAGGAAAAATGTTACGTAAGTTGTAAACAATGAGAATTGAAGCGTTGGGGTTATGTCCACCTTCAGAGGTATACGTCTCTATTGGCTATGAGTGTGTAGAGTCTTGACATGCAATTGCTTATAGAGAATTGTAGTCGATGGTAAATCCAAGCGTCTCTCGACCTAAACAAGGACTATTTCACTTTAACTCTCTCGAGATTAAAGTGTGTCTAGCGGTACGAATTCTCCAAGAGGTTAGTCCAGTTACGGCACTAGCTTTTTAATAGGAAAGGGTGTCCTACTACCTTGACATTATCTCTTTTCCAGACAAATAACCTTTCTCTCGAACAAGTTAAATGTTAGACTGGCGCATTCTTGCGTTTGCAACCGCAAAGAATGTAGATTAAGATGAAGAGCGTAATGATATAAGCAATATACGTGTCTTGAACTCACAAACTCACAGCTATAGATAGTAACTCATTCGGCTTCCATAACCCCAACTAAGAGGTTTAGTTACCCATGAATGCGAAGGATATCACATTTTGCATGGTGGATGGCGTGAAAAGTAGGTGTTTAGGCGTGTGGTTTTTGTGATTCCGTAGCAAGTAACGATTCTCTTGTTGTGGAATTTAAGAATAGAAGAGTAGATTAGAAGTGTTTGTAGTGGAAGATGAGAGGGATGGAAGAAAATTAATAGTTTAAGAATTGAAGAATTAAGAATGTTAGAAGATGAATTAAAAATCTCTAGCATGATAGGGTATTTATAATACTCCTATCCTACTCCTACTAAACTAATGAAATAAATAACCAAATCCTAATATACTAATGAAATCCTTGACCCAAATGTACTAGGGTAAGGTTACAATATCATAATCCAAATAGATTAGTGAAACACATAACCTAATTGCACTAGGTTAATGTATCTTGGAAAAAATCCAGCTTTGTGTCTGTAAGTCCCCAAAGTCTTCAGAATTTCTGTTTTAGCCCGGGACAGATTTTCCATGCAGCAGATTTGGTCCTTTAGGCGTCCAGCTCCTTTCCATCTCGTTCGTGAGCTTTCTTTTGCGTCAAGTAAGCCATAAAATGCTGTATTTTGCATCATTTATACCTGAAACTTTACTAATCATGTTTGTTAGCTCATTTATAGGAAAAAGGACTAAAAGTGCATGAAATAGATAATTAGTTCTCAAAACTAGGCTAAAATATGGGCAAAATATATTGATATAGGCATGTAAATCCGCCTATCATCAACACCCCACACTTAGAGCTTTGTTCGTCCTCGAACAACATATCATGTCCTTCTAAACATCGACTTAAGATTTTTACAGCAACAACACAAAACATTCTTCAAGACAAGCACAACAATTATCAACAAAGAGTAGCTTTCTGATTATAAGTAGAAACAATTTAACCTCAAGCATAGACTCGTGATGGTGATCAGCTCGCATGCAAACGTTAAGGTACATAGAATCATATACAACTATCCAAAACTCATCAACCATGTGTGTCTCACAATATAGTACCCATAATCACTCACAAGTATAGCATATTTTTCAAACATGGGTATCAAAGTATCCTTGCACTCACTCTCACAAAGAATTCATATGTAGCAACTAATGACCATAAGCTTGCCTTTAATGTAGTACTCTACTAAATGTCGGAATGTTAAGATTAGGATCAAGTAGGTCTTTAGATGGTTGTAATGTAGGCTAAGGGACGGGTAGGACTATTTTGGCAAAGAATAGTGACTAGGTTCCTAAGCGCTTTAATACATTACTTTGTATCATTGACACTTTTTTCTTTCAACCTTTCTTCTTTTTATTCTTCCACCCTTGTTCTCATCTTTTGTTTTTCAATTTTAAGCACAACTCACTTTTCAGCTTTCTTTTGCTTTTTCTTTTCACAACATACCTCTTATGATAGCATTTTTTCTTTTTCATAACACATTCAAGAACCATTACAATTTAAAGCATCATACTCACCTAATTTCCTCTTATGTTGTCACATGACTTTTTCACTTTAAAGCACTTAGGAATTTGGATCAAATTACGGTCTTGAAAAAAATGGATTAGGCTTACATACAAGGTTGTCAAAGAAATAGGCTAAAGGCTCAAAAGGGTTTAACTAGGATGATGTCCATGGGTAGGTAAAACTGAAGGTAAACATGTATAGGTTGCCGAAGAAATGCCTAAATCATCTCCTAAACTTACACTCCTTATTTTCGCTTTGCATACATACCAGGCAAGTTCTAGCATCAGCCACATACATAGAATATACTATTATCTCGCACACACAAGGCACATGGTCGACTTGATTGGAAGTAATATAGACTCTCGACCCAACAAGTGAAGGAATTGAGTCACACAATATCACATAATAAGTCACAACTAGAGCCTAAATGTCTCAATAGTCACAATTGTAGCACATACTCTTGTTCTAATCTCATGCTGCCTATCAAAATAATTTCATGCGTAGCTAGAAAAATTTTACTCCTAAAAAATTAAAAAAAAAAAACGTCACACAAAAAAAAATCAAAAAAAATTGGACTCAAAACAAAATAAACAAGCAAACATACAAACATAGGTGCAAACAAAGAAGTATAGCATGCAGATTCTGCCACCCCACACTTAGACTGGATACTGCCCTCAGTGGAAAATAAAGTCGAAGAACCTGATTAGTCGGACTCCTCATCAATGTCGGGGGTCATACCCCCTTCGTCAGAATCATCATAAGAGTCATCGTCAGAGTTCTCCTCATCATCAGAATCAGGCAAGCGTCTATCATCATCAGTTGGCACGTCATCGTCAAGAGGTTCCTCAAAATATACGCCCACTCCACACATCTCCCGGGCATGCCTATTCATTGGGTAGTCGTGGTCCAGCTGTTGGAGCTCTTCAGCAGTTGGAATACGTCCACCACTCATCATAGTGAATCGCGTCATGCCATAGAGATGACGGAAGAAACTCTCGTCACGAGCATGTCTCTCCGCAGTGGTAAGGTTGACTCCATGCGTTGTTTCAGCATCTTTGACCTTGGTGAGGTCAACCTTCTTTGGGTTATGTGGGAGTTTGTGGTCAGCTGGTTCCTCTTCTATGTCCTCCTTCCGCAACATTGCTGTCAACAAATTGCCAAATGTGAAATGGGACCTCCGGTGGAGTCTGGCCTTCCTCATGGTAGATCGAATGATTGCCCCAAAGTTGATAGGGACATTCGTCATCAACGCATAAACCAAACACACTCTATCTCTTGATATCTTGGTGTATTGCGTCCCAGGAATAAGGCATGAGTTGACAATGCGCATCCAGATTCTTGCTTCCCTATTTAGTGGAGCATAGGGGAAGGTGTTGTGACAGCCTGTTTCCTTATGTCTGCCCCATCTTGCCATCGATCTGCTTCCACAAAGCGTGTGTCTTATTTCTCTGTAAGGAGGCCTGCTGTACAGCTCTTTGTATGGTGCTGTGTCGACCGAAGGTAGGCCAAGAAAAGAGTTGATCCAATCCGCTGTAAGCTGTAACACTTGGCCCCGAATTTTGACTTCGTTGCCTGTTGTGTTTGGCGACCAGTTGGCATAAAACTCTCTTGTCAAGTCAAGATTGCACTCTCCCATGTCACGGAAGATGAAATCCAGCTTCAAAGCCATTATTTTTGCCAACATACGCGGCTCTTTCTTTGCTAAGGTCTCCTTGTTGATCAAGTCAACATGCACGTACTTCCTTTCTTTGTTGCTGCTGTACCATGCCTTGGCTTCTTCCTCAAGAACCCATTTGATTCCGAACATTCTGTGTGGTAGGTGTGCTGAAGATGATTCTCCTTGGTCTTTTAGACTTCTCTTCTTGTTCTTTCGGGACGTGGTCGCCTTCTCCTTGCCTTGCTTTGCTTTAGGTGCCATTGTACCTGAGACTAGAAATAATGTTAGTTGCAGCACAATCTTACGTTATACAATCTATATGCAAGCAGTAGGGGTACCACCCCACACTTAATCTTGTTAACACAAATCAGTGAAGTGAAAGTGGTCGAGTACTCAGATTTCGTCGACATACGTTTTAGGAGTGTATTCCGACAAGAAAATCAGCATTACATCACTTATTTGCAGCCATTGGACTACTTTCATGGTGGATATAGCACGCTACAACCTAGGGGATACCACATGGAATCATTATTCTTACAACAAGCACAACCTCCTAAGTCGATAGGTACTATAACCTTATCCCGATGGCCGGGAAGGTCTATCATGTAAGCATCCAAAAAACAATCTTAAGCAATATTCATAGTCATAACAATTCAGTAATTATCATAACAATGCTATCGGAGCAAAATTCAAGTCGGAAACAAGTCAAGAATTCCCTACGTAGATATTCACTCACACGTTTTTGCAACAATTATCCAAACACATGATCATCACCATCAATCTCACATGATTTAGCAAAATATAATAAGCATAGCAACGTAGTACTTACTATAAATAGATGAAGAATAAGAGAGCACTTACTTGCTTGAAGATTGTGGAGAAGTTGTTGTGGATTGGAAGAACAAAGGAAGAAAATTTTGAGAGGATTTGGAGTGATATGCGGCGCCTTTAGGGTTGTTTCTAATGTGATTGTGTTATAAAACCAAGTCCCCTTTATATAGGAAGAGTATGGGTCGGGTTATGACCCATTTACAATCGGATTTGGGGACAAAATCACCACATATGCGGCGCATATCCCTCGGCATATCACTTACATATGCGGCGCATTGTCCATGGCATAATGGGACATATGCGCCGCATAGTCTATGGCATTTATAGACATATGCGCCGCATAGTCTATGGCATTTGGTCTCAGTATCTCAAATGCCATAGCATAGGCGGCGCATAGTCAAAAGCATACCTAGGAATAGGCGGCGCATAGTGTATAGCACACTAGATTCCGAGTCCTTAGGCTATAGAATAGGTTGTGCATCGTTCGTGGCCTATTTTTACCAAGGCCTAGCCTTCCTCGAAGCCTATTATGACGTGAGAAATACTCAATTCATAGCCTTATGCATCACCATTCCTAACTTACAGACTTTACCATACAATGCGTCCAAATCGTCGATTGAGATCAATCTCCTCGTCGCGTACTTCTTGCACCTATATTTGCTCAAAACAAAATGAAAACGATTAGTACGATGGGTTGCCTCCCACCAAGTGCCTTAGTTTTGGTCGTGGCACGACTCTTATTTTTGGATTTTCATTTATCAAGAAGAAAAAAAAATACTAAAGCGACGAAATAATAAAACGATAAAATGACAAAACGATAAAACAATAAAACGATGGGTTGCCTCCCATCTAGCGCCTTATTTATTGTCGTGGCTCGACGTAGTAATCTCGAGTACCTAGACTTCGTCGAGATAAGTGATGGCCATGTCATTCATCGAGTCAAGAGGACCGATATATGGCTTGACACGTTGGCCATTCACTTTGAAGATAACACCCTCATTGTTTTCCAATTCGACTACTCCAGATGAGTAGACTTGGATGACTTTAAATGGACCAGACCACTTTGATTTTAACTTACCTGGGAAGAGCTTGAGTCTCGAGTTAAAGAGCAGTACCATGTCACCTTTTTGGAAGTTTCGTCGCACAATCTGCTGATCATGATACTTCTTCATCCGCTCCTTGTATAAATCTGATCTTTCGTATTCATGGAGACGAAATTCATCTAGTTCGTTCAGCTGCTCCAACCTCAGGTTCTTCACATCATCCCAATTCAGATTCAAGTGCTTCAATGCCCACAATGTCTTGTATTCAAGCTCGATGGGTAGATGACAAGCCTTCCCATAAACTAGCTGATAAGGTGACATGCCAATGGGTGTCTTGAATGCAGTCCTATACGCCCATAGTGCATCATCTAGCTTCCGAGACCAGTCCTTCCTATTTGCATTAACCGTCTTGGCAAGGATCTGCTTGATCTCGCGGTTGGAAACCTCAACTTGTCCACTGGTTTGGGGATGATAAGGCGTAGCTACCTTGTGTTGCTTGACTCCATACTTGGCCAATACAGATTTGAATAGCTTGTTGCAAAAGTGAGATCCTCCATCACTTATGATAGTACGAGGTACTCCAAAGCGAGAGAAGATATTCTTCTTTAAAAATGCTACAACACACTTTCCTTCGTTGTCAGCCAATGCTACAGCTTCAACCCATTTTGACACATAATCCACAGCAACCAAGATGTACTTCATTCCAAACGAATTCACGAATGGTCCCATGAAATCAATACCCCACACATCAAAGAGTTCTACCTCCAGAATTTTGGACATGGGCATTTCATGGTGTTTTGAAATAGCACCTTGACGTTGGCATTGGTCACACCTTCTCACATAGTCGTGTGCATCTCTGAATATTGTAGGCCAATAATAACCACTTTGCAAGACTTTCCTTGCCGTTCGATTCCCTGCATGATGTCCTCCAACTTGCGAAGTGTGGCATGCTTCTAATATAGTAGGCACTTCTTCATGGGATATACATCGTCGAATGATACCATCCGCGCATCTTCGAAACAAATAAGGCTCATCCCAATAGTAGTGCTGAACGTCATGCATAAACTTCCTCCTCTGGTGGTAAGATAAATTGGAAGGTAACACATTACTCACCACGAAATTTGCAAAGTCGGCATACCATGGTAATTTCTCCATTGTTGTCGCTAGTATCTCCTCGTCAGGGAATGCATCATCAATCTGATTTTCTGGTTGCGCCACATACTCATTCTCAAGTCAAGATAGGTGATCAGCCACTTGGTTCTCGCAACCTCTTCTATATTTGACTTTGAAATCGAACTCTTGCAGCAGCAATACCCATCGAATCAGCCTTGGTTTTGCATCCTTCTTTGTCATTAGATACCTAAGAGCTGCATGGTCTGTATGATCGATCACCTTAGTACCCAATAGATAGGCACGAAACTTCTCAAACGCATACACAACCGCTAGGAGCTCTTGTTCAGTGACAGTGTAGTTCCTTTGGGCTTCATTTAGGACCTTACTCGCATAGTAGATAGGATGAAACAATTTCTCCTTTCTCTGTCCAAGAACAGCACCAATGGCTACACCACTAGCATCACACATGACTTTGAACGGGAGCGTCCAATCTGGTGCTACCATGATAGGGGTTTCAATGAGTTTTTCTTTAAGGCATTCGAATGCCTTTAAGCAATCATCGTTAAAATCAAACTTCGCATCTTTCTCCAATATCTTGCACAATGGACTAGAAATTCTGGAGAAGTCTTTGATAAATCTTCGATAAAAACCGGCATGGCCAAGAAAACTACGAACTCCCTTCACTGAAATTGGAGACGGTAGCTTCTCAATTACTTCTATTTTGGCGTGATCAACCTCTATTCCTCTTTCGGAAATCTTGTGCCCAAGAACGATTCCTTCTTTTACCATGAAGTGGCACTTTTCCCAATTCAGCACAAGGTTGAACTCTACACATCTTTGTAATGCCATGCTCAAGTTCACCAAACATGCGTCAAAGGACTCACCAACAACTGAAAAGTCGTCCATAAATACCTCCAAAGTGTCTTCTACCATATTAGAGAAAATAGACATCATACAACGTTGAAAGGTGGTTGGTGCGTTGCACAACCCGAATGGCATGCGTTTGAAGGCAAAAGTACCATATGGGCATGTAAATGTTGTCTTCTCTTGGTCTTCGGGGGCAATACAAATCTGATTGTAACCTGAATAACCATCCAAGAAGCAAAACCATCCTTTCCCCGCTAATCGATCTAGCATTTGGTCCATAAATGGCATGGGGAAGTGATCCTTGAGAGTCCAAGAATTCAGCTTGCGGTAGTCCATGCATACTCTCCATCCAGTAATGGGCCTGAGTGGAATAAGCTCATTCTTTGCATTCGCAACCACCGTCATACCTCCTTTCTTGGGAACACATTGTACTGGGCTTACCCATGTACTGTCAAAAATAGGATACACGACTCCTGCGTCTAACCACTTGATAATATCCTTCTTCACCACCTCTTGCATTGGTGGGTTTAGACGTCTTTGATGTTCAATGGTTGGTGTGCACTTTTCTTGAAGCTGAATTTTATGTGTGCAAATCCCAAGTGGAATACCAATGATATCCGCAATGGTCCATCCAATAGCTCTAATATACTTGCGTAAGATTGCAATAAGAGCTGCAGCTTGTTGCTCACCTAAATCGGCTGCCACTATGACTGGAAGAGTGTTTCCGCTTCGTAAGAATGCGTACTTCAAATGTCTTGGCAGCTCCTTCAATTCTAACGTGGGTGGTTCTTCAATAGATGGCTTAGCTGGTGGTGTGGGTCGATTCTTGAGATCAAGATCCAGCTTCTTGGGAGTATAACGATATGTTCCTAATCCCGATAGAGCACAAATATCATCTTCAGAAATTTCAGCATCATCATCCTCTTCTTTCATGAACAAAGCCTCCAAAGGATCATCAGGAATTTGCTCTTCTGCAAGTAACTCTTTCTCGTCATCAAAGACAACATCAGCCACCGAAAATACACTTAGATCTTTGGGTTGCTTCATTGATTTGCAAACATCAAAGCGAACCACTTCATCATTTATTCGGAATGAAAGCACATTAGCTCTCAAATCTATGAGCACACTTCCCGTAGCAAGGAAGGGGCGTCCCAAGATTATGGGAACCTCTGAATCTGCTTCACAATCCAAGATGACAAAGTCTGCTGGAAATATGAATGAAGATACCTTTACCAAGACATCGCATAGAATACCAACCGGTCGTTTTACCGACCTATTCGCCATCACAAGCCTCATATTAGTTGGTGTAGGATCTTCTAACCCCAACTTCTTATAGATCGATAATGGCATCAAGTTGATGCTGGCTCCTAAGTCACACAATGCTTTAGCAAAGTCCAAAGATCCGACGGTGCAAGGAATCGTGAAAGCTCCGGGGTCGGCCTTCTTCTGAACTATCGATCGAGTAGCAATTGCACTACAATGATGCACATCATCTTTCAGCTCATAGCTTGCTGCCCTCTTCTTAGTCAAAAGATCTTTCATAAACTTCGCATACCCAGGAATTTGTTCAAGTGCCTCTACCAATGGGACATTAATAGTCAGCTGCTTCAACATGGTCATAAATTTGCTGAACTTAGTGTCATCGGCCACCTTCTTCAATCTTTGTGGAAAAGGTGGTGGTGGGTATGGAAGTTTTCTCTCCATGGCTTTCTTGTCCTCTTGCTTCCGTTTATTATTTTTTTCAGGCTGCACGTCACTAGGTGAAACGTCCTTGACGTTGGAAGTAGATGTTGCGGCTTCTTCTCTTGTGACGTCACTAGGTGTGGCATCCATATCTGCTGTTCCGTCAACCACTTGCTTGCCTTTTTCTGAAGTTTCCAGCACCTTACCACTCCTGGTAGTGATGGCCATGCATGACCCATCATTCCTTGGGTTTTGGACTGTATCGCTTGGTAAGGTGCCAGCCTTTCTTTGATTGAATGCTGCTGAAAGTTGGCTTAATTGCTGCTCTATTTGCTTGATAGAAGTGGAATGAGAATCAACTAGTTGCTTCATGGAGGCCAAATCGTCAATTACTTCCTTCACTCCTGCGCTCGTTGCTTCCACTCCTTTCAATAACTTAGCCATCATGTCTTCCATAGAATTAGATGTGGTGGTATCACGTTTACCAGGGGGAACGTACAAACCACTATTTTCATTATTTTTCTTCCAACTACCTTGGTCTTTGCTTCCAGATTTAACATAATAGTTCCGACCTTGGTTTCCTTGGGCATTCCCACGGAAACCCCCTTGATTGTTCAAGTAGTTGGCCTCCTCTTCCGAATCAGATTCGTCTCTTCCTTTTGACGCAATAGCTTTCACTTTTTCAGTCTTCCCTAATAGATGCTTTGTAAGAAGATCCATTTGGGTTTTCATGTGCGCCATGTCTTGATCACGTTCTTCTTGTCTTCTTCTTTGGTTTGCAGACATGCCAATAGATAAAGTGGGGCTTGCTACCTCAGAATCCCTGGTATGCCAAGCTCTACTTTGTTTCGTCATACGATCTAGCATGTTGCTTGCTTGACCAAAGGTGAGTTCCATAAAAGAACCTCCAGCTGCGTTGTCCACCACTGGTTTAGTTACTGAATTCAAGGCTCTATACAAGATCTCCATGAGGTGAACATTAGTCATGTGATGGTTTGGGCATCTCGTTAGCTTTGTCTTGAACCTTTCCCATGTTTCGTGAAGAGCTTCAGAGGGAAGCTGACGAAAGTTGCTGATTTCATCTCTTAATTGAGCCCTCTTGGATGGCGGAAAGAATCTTTCTAGGAAAGCGTCTCTCAATTGCCTCCAATTTGTAATAGAATCAGGAGTCAGCCCATTCAACCATAATGTTGCCTCCCCAGACAGAGACAATGGAAATAGACGTAATCGAATAGCATTCTCACCAACACCAGGATTGTCAAAAGACTTGCATGTAGAAATAAAGTTGATGAGATGCATATTCGGATCATCGCCTGCTAGTCCACCAAATAACCCCTTGAGTTGCAATAACTGAATCATGGTGCTTGTGATGTTGAACTTGGCTCCGGGCGCTAATGGTGGTGGAATTATAGCTCCAGTGGCTCCGGCACCATCAAGATCATCATCATCGTCGTCGAAAGCTGGTTGCAAAGGTTGGCGATCATATCTGTACCGAGCTTGTCGACCTCTTCGATTGGCAGGTGTTGCAATTTCAGCGCCATGCCTTGGGTTTATCAACTCGTCATCTCCTAAATCTTCATCGTCAGGATTTGTTGCTCGTCCAGGATTATCAATGTTTTGTTGTTGGACTTGAGCAGCGTCAAGAGCATCTAATCTTGCTTGCTCGTGTTGAGCAGCCATCCTGTCGATTTCAGCTTGTGCTTCCATTCTTCTAATTCGTTGCGGTTCAGGATTGATTGGTAATAATGGTTGACCAGAACTTCTAGTATGGGGCATGCACTAAAAGAAAAACCTGCAATAAACAAAAACAAAAACTAAACGTAAAAGTACGAGAATCTTTGACCAAAGGGTCTAGTAATTATCACGAACTTGATTGACACTCGTATTCCCTGGCAACGGCGCCAATTTTTGATAACGCTCAATCTACAGCTCTCGTGGGAGTGTAAAGCGGTCGTTAGCAAATATAGAACCCAACCTGGGTTGGGTGTCGATCCCACAGGGAATAGCTTGGCCAACAAGTAAGTAAAGTTAATACACTTTTGGTGCAAGTCTCGTAAGAAAGGGGGATTGTAATAAGTAACCAAAGTAATGAAATAAAAGCTGAAAATAGCAAAGTAAAAAGAGAAAGAGATTGTGACGTTGGTTGTAAACAATGAGAATTGAAGCGTTGGGGTTATGTCCACCTTCAGAGGTATACGTCTCTATTGGCTATGAGTGTGTAGAGTCTTGACATGCAATTGCTTATAGAGAATTGTAGTCGATGGTAAATCCAAGCGTCTCTCGACCTAAACAAGGACTATTTCACTTTAACTCTCTCGAGCTTAAACCGTGTCTAGCGGTACGAATTCTCCAAGAGGTTAGTCCAGTTACGGCACTAGATTTTTAATAGGAAAGGGTGTCCTACTACCTTGACATTATCTCTTTTCCAGACAAATAACCTTTCTCTCGAACAAGTTAAATGTTAGACTGGCGTATTCTTGCGTTTGCAACCGCAAAGAATGTAGATTAAGATGAAGAGCGTAATGATATAAGCAATATACGTGTCTTGAACTCACAAACTCACAGCTATAGATAGTAACTCATTCGGCTTCCATAACCCCAACTAAGAGGTTTAGTTACCCATGAATGCGAAGGATATCACGTTTTGCATGGTGGATGGCGTGAAAAGTAGGTGTTTAGGCGTGTGGTTTTTGTGATTCCGTAGCAAGTAACGATTCTCTTGTTGTGGAATTTAAGAATAGAAGAGTAGATTAGAAGTGTTTGTAGTGGAAGATGAGAGGGATGGAAGAAAATTAATAGTTTAAGAATTGAAGAATTAAGAATGTTAGAAGATGAATTAAAAATCTCTAGCATGATAGGGTATTTATAATACTCCTATCCTACTCCTACTAAACTAATGAAATAAATAACCAAATCCTAATATACTAAAGAAATCCTTGACCCAAATGTACTAGGGTAAGGTTACAATATCATAATCCAAATAGATTAGTGAAACACATAACCTAATTGCACTAGGTTAATGTATCTTGGAAAAAATCCAGCTTTGTGTCTGTAAGTCCCCAAAGTCTTCAGAATTGCTGTTTTAGCCCGGGACAAATTTTCCATGCAGCAGATTTGGTCCTTTAGGCGTCCAGCTCCTTTCCATCTCGTTCGTGAGCTTTCTTTTGCGTCAAGTAAGCCATAAAATGCTGTATTTTGCATCATTTATACCTGAAACTTTACTAATCATGTTTGTTAGCTCATTTATAGGAAAAAGGACTAAAGTGCATGAAATAGATAATTAGTTCTCAAAACTAGGCTAAAATATGGGCAAAATATATTGATATAGGCACGTAAATCCGCCTATCATCACCTAGACCTGACGGGTATCTCAAGCCCACCTTGATCTGAAGACTGCCCCCTTAGACTAATCTCTAGAATATAGGAAATAAATATAATGGAAGCTAACCAAAATATAATGCATATACTTTATCCATACGAAATGAGAAAAAACTGAGGAAAGGCCAAAGGCAACAAGGCTGTAGCCCTTCCAAAATATAATTTGTACACCAAGCACATAGCCCATGGACCCTCAATACAAAAAAAAAACAAGTTTTCAGTGTTGATCCCGCCCTGACCTAAACCTTCATGGTGAGCTACATAATTTTCTTTAAGCCAAAATTAAAATAGTTGCACATAAATCAATGATTAAATAAGGAGTCATTTTTAATGCATTTATCAACTTGTTATCGTCATACCAACATGGTTGCAAGATAATTCAAGCATGCCAAACTATTCCATATCACCAATCTAATTCCCAAGTTCTATTTAAAATCCAAGCCATGGCCGTCATGGCCACCAAAGTCATCCAAATCCATTGTTATCTACTTATCCTTTAATGCAATGCAGTGGTTTTAAAAGATATGTTAAACCATGGAAATATCCATATTCAAAATCAAGTTTACAAAGTGGGTTGAGGTTAATGCAATTATCAGGCTAAAATTCTATCAATTTGAGGAAACCCATGTCCCCCATTCCAACTATTTAAAATAAACACCAATTTTGTCCTAAAACCATCAATTGTGACTTGAATAATCTATAATGACCCTTCAAGTCTTCTTTATATTTCTTCTTATTTTTGCTATTAGAGCCTTTCCAAAGCTCCCCCAAAATATTTATGACTTGCTAGAACTAACATTTTAGTTACCGGGTAATTCATTTTATTTTTATAGCCAATTCTTTATTTTAAAGTCTTCTTTGGTTCCAAATGGACACCGACCAAAACTTTGACAAAACAATCTCGTATACAAATTCTGACTTTTCTAGCAACTCTAAAATATTAATTTTACGCTAGGTAGACCTTTGGTTTGGGTCTGAGACATCCAAGCTCATTTCGACCTACTAGTTGGAAAGTTTGGAAAATGAAATATGGGTGTGGGATTTAGATTTCATCGAAATGACCTCGAATGGAAAATCCAATTATGCCATTGAGTTTGAAACATTAAATTTTTAATGATTACATAATTCATTTGAATATATGGGATTCTGGATTGATCCCTGGGGCTTGGCAGAAACTTGGAATATCTCCAAGGTTCAGCTATCATTTGGTGAGCTGCTATCCAAGACAAGGGTCGAGATCACAATATCCTTCGAAAGAAAATTAGTGCAATCGCGGAAAAGAATGTCGTGATCCTAACTCGTATGGCAGAAGGCAACTAGTATGATCGCAGTGCATTTATATAATTGTAACTAGTCAACTAGTCATAAAAATTGGTGGATCGCAAGTCTCGGGCCATGATAGCAAAACCTTAGTACTTGGTATGGGTATAAATCGACCCCTTATTTTTAAATTTCAGCCATTCTCCACACATTTCTTGAGATCTTAAACCTTAAATAGTGAAATAAAGAGGGATTGAATCTTATGGGTGATGGAAAGATTGATTAGCACTTGTTTTTGCTATTTTATTCCAATTTGAGGTAAGAATTAACTTTTTTCTTGGTGGATTTTATTGAATTATTTATCAAAACCACAAAATCTTTAGGGATTGATTTTAGCCCCAATTTAGCTTACATTTCACCCATTTTTTAGGATAATGATTCCTTAAGCATGTAAGAATGTTGGGTTGGTATCAAAATTGTTATTTTCATGAATGGGACCCACATAAAGGTTCTTGATGTAATTTTTGGACTTAAAGTACTATGGTTTAATATGGGTATCGTTATTCTCGTAATGATGAGTAGAATGCGATTTTGATAGTTTGGCATTTTGAAGAGGCATCTCAAAAGGAAAAGTGGTAGTTTAGGAGATCATTTAGGTTTCTTCAGTGTCGAGGTAGGCTAGGTTTATCCCTTAATGAATTGAGATTTAATAGATTTCTTATGATATTGTATTAAATTTGGGATGGGTTTTAGGTATTGGATTGATGAAAAGCAAGATTTGAGTTAGTTGGATCATTTAGGGCATTTTGAAACCATAGAGTTGAACACTTAGCTTATTTTCTTATGCCTTAGGTGAATTAGACTTCATTTATCATGTTTAGGATGAGAATGCCATAGATTACTCAAGATTAAGTAAAAATTCTTGATTTACTCATGCTTAGGGTAAGTTGGCCTTAGTTGCTTACACTAATGAAGGTTGCCTTAGTTTCCATTTAAATTAGTTATTATGTTTGGGAAAAAACTCTACTTTAGTGGTATCATGGCTTACTTGGAATCTAAGAGTGTATTTAGATACGTAGCCTAGTCCTCGGTAGAACTTATCTTAGAATGTATTTTGAGGATTTAGAAGTTGAATCCTCGACCCACCTTAAGTAAAGATTGATTATTAGTTCTCTTAAAAGAATTATACACTTGTGCAATACCTAGAGAATGTCCCATTGTGGTAATGTTGAGGAAATTTGATACTTGATGATTACGTTGGTTAATATAAGGGTTGAAGCCTATTGATTATGATATTTATGCTATTGATAATAATATTCATGATGTTGATTATAAATATATATCTAGTTCAAGTTTGGGAGAGGATTATATTATTGATTATAATTATTGGTTTGAGTCTAGCTATTGATTATTTATCAGTTTGAGTATGGTTATTGATTATTTACCATTTTAATTTCATCTATTGATTATATTTACTGGCTTGAGTATGGTTATTGATTATTTTTGGTTTAAGTATTGCTATTGATTATTTATTGGTTCAAGCCTGATTGATTATATTTACCAGTTTGAGTTCAGATTTGCATATTATGTTATGATGATATACTTTTTATGATTAACAATATTGGAATATGAGATTAAAAGTTGCAATTTGGCTAAGTTAAAAAATGAGAAAATAATTATAATTTGGCATGACATAATAGGACTCTAGTGGAAAAATGACTAGTTGACAAATGATGGGTGGTTAATAAATAATGACTAGTGATTATATGATGACTAACTAATAATTGAATTAGTGATAAGAGATGGATAGCTGATTAACCGTGACTAGCGTATAAATGATGATAAGGTTGCTATATATTGGTAAAATTATGGAATGTTGGTAACTTGTGGAATGATGGTTAAATAACGAGTTGGTTATTTGTAAGCGATGAATAGTTGCTTTATTCTATCTTTGAGTGTACTCTCCAGGCATATGGGAGTTTGTGATGTGTTATTTACTTTTCGCATCTATTGGCGTATGGGATCCAATTTGGAGTCGAATTACTCACTATACACAGGGATATTGGAGTCGAATTATGTTCATTTATGTACCTTGACTTAGTTATGATATCTTACATTTTATCATACTTATATCATTGTTTAGCTCAGGCACCCGATGATGCCTATTGAGTACCCATTGTTTTGGTACTCAAACTACACTTTTGTACCTTTTTGGTGTAGATCCAAGTACTCGGTGGATCCAAGTACTAGCTATCACCGAGTACTAGTTGTCGCCATTGATTTTTTATCATGTTGTGTTGATTTTTCCTGAGATAGGGTGAGCTCTTGGATTCGGAGTCACCGATTTCCTTCTATCTTGTGATATTCATTCTTTAGTTATTGAGGCAGATATTGTTGACTATTCTAAGGCTTTGAGTTGTATTATTTTTAAATGCTCTTGTACTGGCTCTACCAGGTTGTGGGATGGTATCTTATATTTACTGTTTATCTATTTAGAACTCTTTGCTTATTTATAAGTGTGTTATTCATTTTCTCCTATGATTGGGCATTTTCCACCAAGTTAACCCAATGCATTTAGCTCTGGGTTACAATTTGGCTTACCTACTGGAGGGATAGAGTGGGTTCCATCATGACTCATAAATGGAGTTGTCACATCACTGGATGTGGAGAAATCCCTAGAAAATAGATCTTATAGTAGTAACATATACCTCAAGGTCTAAATCCTCAAAGTAGCATGCAAAATAAAAATAGGAGCCACCATTTGAAGGAAATCCAATACTCAAACCAAACAATCCCCAAGCATAGGTATGGTCACAGATGGTATCTGCACAGGCCTTGGCCTCTCTAACTCACTAAACCTACCACCACAAGAAACTTTAGAACTTGAAGAGACAACTCTAACATGATCTCTAACTGGTCTGGACATCTTGATTAGACCTCTAACTCGAACCCTGCACCTACCACACATCAAAGGTACATGCTCCAAATCTCTAACTAAGATATAACATGTGCTCACCATTTATGAGAGAGTGAATAAAAGATTCTTGATTTATATAAAGTTATGAATGCATGAAACTGAATGAAAAATGGATTTATCCTAAAGTAATGTAGCTTCTAGTGGATAGATAACATATGTTTCCTGATTGATCCACAAGATTCTATTAGACTTGGCTTGTACTAATGAGGCTAATGAACTCAGGTCTCTAATACCGGTCATGACCCAAAATAGGCACCTGATGGATAATTCCACAGCCTCTATAAAAGTAATCCTAACCCAAGATAAGAAACATGAATTTAAGGAAAAATAGAACGGAAGCAGAAAAATATGAGCAAATCCTAAATAAAAATGAGACACAATTCACAAAGATACAAACTAGGTATAATTGTCATTAATAAAATCCTCTAATACAAATTAAGAGTGATAACAATCATCCAAGTGTCTTAAATTTATTAAATGCATAAGATAAAAGTATAGAGATATGAGTAAGTAGTGTAGTTTATCAGCCACTACTGTCGAATACGCAGTGCTAGTGCTAAAAGAAATACAGTCTGTGATCTACTTCTAAAACCCAATACATGCATAGAGTGAAAAAAAAATAAGAAAAAAAGATAATATAAAGGGTGATTATGAATCCATATGTACTTTGAAATCATTATCAATAATAGATACTAATCCAAAGTAATGACAAGAACCACCACCCCAACTACCCAAGGTTTCACAAACTATTTGTAACCGACAATTATCGAACTTTATCTTATTAGTGTAGCACAATAAAACAGTCAAAGTTTATCAATATATAGGGTTGGAACATTAAGTTATGTGAGTTAACACTATTTATTTTATAATCAACAAATAAAAGAAGTCAATTATGAAGACTATTATATATTATTTTGTCATTGCATTAATAAATAACTTTTCCTTGCTCTCCTTCTATCTAATCATGACTCCTAACATCTCTCTTTTGATGACCTCACTAACACCATTAATATTGATGGATTAACAATGCCAGTGATAGGTAAGTTCAGCCCTTTTTATCTCCCTCTCTTATCTTTTCTCCCTCTCCTTTTTCTTATTTGTTTCTTTTTATAGTTCTCACTATAAATCTTACACTACCACTGATTCTCCGATGATGGTAAGTTGGTGAGTAGTATTTCTCTTTAATGTGTATAAAAAAGAGATATATCAGTAAGTTTCAGGTTGGGTTGATCCAATGTCCTTTGATGGGCACGCCGATGGGTCTTGAAAAGTGATTTCTTATCCCAGGATTGGCGACCTCCAGACTAGATTTATCCAGCAACCATCCAGTGAAGCTCCAAAAATGATATTCTGATGACCATTTTTTGTTCTAACCTTTTCCAGAATTCAATGAAGTAGGCAAGTGAAAAGCAATTGAATTCGAAGCATATCCTTGTGACTTCTAACCTTTAGTATTTATTTTATCTCATTATTCTTGCCTCTGATTTCTTGTAATTTTCTTGGGATTATTTTCTTATTGTTCATTTTTTAGATTATTTGGCCTTGTAGGGTGCTTTTTGTATGCCTGCTATCCCTATTTTTTATTTTTTTTAGTAGTGGCTTTGGTGGTTCATGGTAGGCTAGGGTCATATTCTAGGAGGTTCAGGTTTGTGTCAGGTGTAGGGTTAGGTTTGGGGGATGAGGGAATCTTTATAGAGGGTAAGCATGATGTGAGATATCATAGGTTTAGGATAGGGTCTTGGAACATAGGGACCCTATGGGGTAAGTCCATTGTGCTTGTGAAGATTTTTTCAAAGAGGAGGATTAATATTGTGTGTGTCTAAGAGACAAAGTGGGTAGGCTCTAAGGTTACAAATGTGAATAGGTATAATTTATGGTACTCATGTAATGTAAGGTGTAGAAATAAGGTAGGTAAACTAGTAGATGAAGAGCTTGGGGGTAGGTAGTGGAGGTTAATAGGGTGATGACTATTATGTTGGTCATTTAAGGGCATACTCTAAGTATTTGTAGTGCCTATGTGCCACATGTGGGCTTAGATTTAGAGGAGAAAAATATTTTTTTAGAGGTTTTCGATAGGTTGTAAGGGGTGTGCCTAGTTTTGAGAAGATTTTCATTAGAGGGGATTTCAATGGGCACATCGGGTCTTTACCAAAAGGTTATGATGATGTTCATGGAGGCTTTGGTTCTAGGGATAGGAATGAAGACGGGGATTCTCTTTTGATGTTTGAAAGGGCCTTTGGGTTGGTGGAAGTAAACACAAATTTCCCAAAGAAAAAGGACCACTTGATTACTTTTTAGAGTGTGGTAGCCAATACTCAGATTGAATTTTTACTGCTTAGGAAGGGGGACAGAGAATTGTGTAAGGACTGTAAGGTTAATCCAAGTGAGAAACTTTTGACCTATAATAGTCTTCTGGTGATGGACGTTCATATGAAGAAAGGAAATAAGATGAGAAATGGTAAGGGTCGACAAAAAATTTAGTGGGGTTGCTTGACTCTGGATAGCTCTTTAAAGATAGAAAAGAAGTTAGCGGTGATGGGAATGTGGGAGTTTAGGGGAGACTTTGATAATATGTGGAATAGGTCATCTAGTTTCATTAAGGAGATAGCTAGATAGGCCAAAGATCTCAAGGGTCTTACCTAGCCATCACCAGGGTAACTGGTAGTGGAACGAAGAGGTTAAAAGAAGCTGGAGACTAAAAAGGTGGAGCATGCTAAGTTGGTTGAGAGTAAGGATAAAGAGGAGAAATGGGCAAATATAGAGGAATACAAGTTAGCTAGGAAGGAAGCTACGTTTGCGGTTATGGTAGCTAAGTCAATAACTTTTGAGAGATTATATGAGAGTTTAGAGGAGTGAGATGAGGAGAAAAGGTTATTTAGGCTTGCTAAGGCTTATGAGAGGAAGGACCGGGACCTTTACCAAGAGAAGTGCATCAAGGGAGAACATGGAAAAGTATTGGTGGAGGATATTCATATTAAGAGAAGGTGACCGGCGTATTTCAAAAGGATATTGAATGATGAGGGTGATAAAGAAATTGTGTTAGCAGAGTTGGAACACTCTGAGGGGTATCGTGATTTTTATTACTATAGACGTATATATGTGTAGGATTTCTTTGAGTATACTAAGAGGATAAATAAGGGTGGGGAGATGAGGACAGATGAGATCTAGCGAATTTTTGGAAATATTCAATTAGAGCAGGTTTGAGGTCGTTGATCGAATTGTCTAATGGTATTTTCTGGACCGCAAAGATTCCCGAGGCTTTGATATGAAGTACGATGATACCTTTATACAAGAACAAGGGGGACATTCAATGTTTCAACAACTACAGGTGCATTAAGTTGTTGAGTCATACTATGAACATTTGGGAGAGAGTGGTTGAGCATAGGTTGAGGAGGAGCCTGTCTATTTTAGAGAATCAGTTCAGATTTATGCTCGATCTCTAGATGACTGAGGCAATTCATCTTGCACAGAGACTAGTGGAGATGCATAAGGAAATAAAGAGGGACATACACATGGTGTTCATCGACCTAGAGAAGGCGTATGACAAAGTTCCTAGAGAGGTTATTTTGAGATGCTTAAAGGTTAGAGAGATTCAACTAGTGTATATCAGAGTGATTAAGGACATGTATGATAGAGCGAAGACTCGGGTAAGGATAGTGGGAGGGGACTTAGAGAATTTTCCTATTTGATAGGGTTGCACCAGGGTTTAACTCTTAGCCTATTTCCTTTTTACTTAGAGATGGATGTTTTAACGCAACATATTCAAGGAGAGATGTCGTGGTGTATGCTATTTTCAAATGATGTAGTTATGATTGATGAGACTTGACGGGGTTTTAATAATAAATAAGAGGTTTGGAGACAAACCTTAGAGTCGAAAGGGTTTAGGTTGAGTAGGACTAAGACAGAGTACTTGGAATGTAAGTTTAGCGACGTGACACAGAAGAATTGGGTGGTAGTGAGTTGGATTGCAGCTTGTTTGTAGGAGGGATAGTTTTAAGTATCGTGGGACTATGATTCAGGGTAATAAAGAGATTAATAATGTTATCACACACCGTGTTGGGGTGGATGAAATAGAGGATATCCTCAGGCTCTCTGTGTCATATGAAGGTGCCTCTCAAGCTTAAAGGAAATTCTATAGAGTGGCGGTCTGTTTGGCTATGTTGTATGGATCAGAGTGTTGGCCGGTTAAGAACTCTCACATCCAAATATTGAAGTTGGCAGAAATGAAAATATTATATTAGATGTGTGGACTTACTAGGATAGATAGGGTTAGGAATGAGTTTATTTGAGCGAAAGTGGGACTGGCCTCGGTGTAGGACAAGATGCAGGAAGTGAGATTAAAATGGTATGGGCATGTGATGAGGAGGGGCACGGATGCCCCATTTCAGAGGTGCGAGAGGTTAGCGTTAGATAGATTCAGACAGGGAAAAAGTAGGTCAATAAAATACTGGAGGGAGGTGATTAGATAGGATATGGAGCAATTACAACTTATTGAGGACAAGACCCTAGAAAGGAAAGTCTGGAGAACTCCAATTAGGTTAGTAGGGTAAGGTGTATTAGGTAGGTTGGAGGAGGTGAGGGATTGCAGTGTGTTAGTGTATCGTAATACTTTTTGGGTACCTTTTTCTATGATTTCATCTTGTTTTATGTTTTACTACGATCTTATTTACTATCTTTGTGTATTTAGCCGGGGGTCATTCGAAAACAACTTCTCTACGTCTTCAGAGGTAGTGGTATGGATTGCATACATTTTACCCTCCATAGACCCCACTAGGTGGCAATTTGTTGGTATATTGTTGTTGTTGTAATCACTTATACTCAACTTACAATATGTGATAAAAACGGGAGAGAGTGCACATATAAGAGTGTATCTCATGCTAGCAAAGGGTGCTACACAACTATCTGTTTGATCAACCTACAGCCATACACCACATCTCATAATATCTCAACCTCCTAATAAATATAAGATGATATAAGATAATATAGTGAACTGAAATGAATGCTCAAACACAACATCACAACAAGGGACTCATTGAGGGTTCACAACATCATAACCTCCTAACATAGTATCAAACATACCAAGAAGGGAAATGCAATGTAGTGATGATGATGAGATGATAATGAATGTGTGAAAGTTATCACATAACTTTCTATATACACCTACCATGCCTTACTTCTTCAAAAAAGGGACTCATTGAGGGTTCACAACATATATACTTTCCATAACACAATCCACCTGTTTGACTAATGCTTATGGGTCAAGGTAACCATAATATCTCATAAAATATCTCTATCAACCTTGAAGGATAATGATCCTGGCCAAAATTTAAATCACATGAATATCTAATCAATTTATTCCATAATGTAAAATTCAAGTTAAGGATGAGAAAGATGCATGAAATACCAAAGAATTTGAAGAGAAATCAAAATTTGGAGCTTGAATTGTGAATTCTCTGTAAAACCCTTGAAGTTTCTTGGTTGTAGAGTTAAAGAATAAAATAGTAGTGTTTTATCTTTACTGAAGGAAAGGGGTTTATTTAGAGTTTAAAAGTCATTCAAGGGGTAAAAGGACTAAAATTCCCTCACCTTAATTGGAAAAAATAAAAATTGAATGATTTTTAGATAGCGGCGTGGCACGCCGCTATCACGGAGCATAGCCTCCATGCCACTCCCTTATTACGGAGACTAAGTCGCGTTGTACGCCACTATCATGGAGGCTTACTGCCGCGGAGGTTCAAAATGAACTTGAACCCCTTCCAAAAATTTGGAAACTTCCCCAAAAAACCATTTTAACAACCCTTAACATAAATCAAGTCAAAAATTAACATTACGCAAGCGGGAGGGTCAAAAATAAATTTGTTGAAATCTTGGGGGGTCTTACATTAACCCACATCCTAGGATCATTCATCCCCGAATAAAGAGTTAGGACATTTTTAGCATGATGATGATAGGCGAATTTACACGCCTATGGTGCTATATTTTGCCCATATTGTAGCCTTGTTTTGAGAACAAATTATATATTTCATGCACTTTTACTCCTTTTTCCTGTAAGTAAGCTAACGAACATGATTAGCAAAGTTTCAGGTATAAATGAGGCAGAATTCAGCATTTTATGGATAAGTTGACGCCAAAGAAAGCTTCACGAAAGGATAAAAGGGAGTCTTGGACGCCTAAGGACCAAAAGTGATGCATGGGAAACCTGTCCCTGGCTAAAACAGCATTGCTGAAGACTTTGGGGACCAGCAGTAACCTATTAGAATTAGGATAATAATGCAGTAATTTATTAGGATTAGGATAATGATACATTAACCTAGTACAATTGGGTTAAGTATTTCATTAGCTTAGTAGGATTTGGTTAAGTATTTCATTAGCTTAGTAGGAATAGGATATGGGAATTATAAATACCCTATTCTGCTAGAGATTTGGAAGCAATTCTACTTTTAAATAATTCATCATACATTATTCTTCCATCAATTACAACTCTTCTAATCTTTCCATTAATTCTATTTTTCTTCTTCTATTCATCTATTCTTAATTTCCGCAACAAGAGAAACGTTACTTTGCAAGAAATCACGCCTAATGCCTACCACTCTTGTGCTACACTAAATCTATCATTATTGTAGTATAATAACAATGTCAATTGTGATTTCCTTCGCACTCATGGGTAACTAAACTTCTCTGTTGGAGTTATGGAAGCCGAATAAGATACTATCTATTGCTAAGAGTTTGTGAGTTCATGACACATATGCTGCTTATATCATTATTCTCTTCATCTTAATCTAAATTCTTTGTGGTTGCAAATGCTAGAATACGCCAGTATAACATCTAACTTGTTCGAAAGAAAGGTTATCTGTCTGGAAAAGAGATAATGTCAAGGTAGTAGGGTCCCATCCCCTATTAAAAAGTTAGTGCCGTAACTGGATTAACCTCTTGGAGAATTTGTACCATTAGATACGCTTTAAGATTGAAAGAGTTAAAGTGAAATAGTCCTTGTTGAGGTCGAATGATGCTTGGATTTACCATCGAATACAATTCTCTATAAGCACATGCATGTCTGAATTCCGCACAACTCATAGCCAATAGAGACGTACAACTCATAAGGTGGACATAACCCCAACTTCTCAATTCTCATTGTTTTACATCTTACTAAAAATTCTTTCTTTTTACTTTGCTAATTTCAGTTTTTTACTTTAATATTTTGGTTACACATTACGATCCCCCCTTTTTTACGAGACTTGCACTAAAAGTCTAGTAATCGTTGCTTACTTATTGACCAAGCTATTCCCTGTGGGATCGATACCCAACCCAGTTGGGTTCTATATTTGACTACGACCACTTTACACTCCTACGAGAGCTGTAGATTGAGCATTATCAAAAATTGGCGACGTTGCCGGGGAATACAAGTGTCAATCAAGTTTGTGATAATTACTAGACCCTTTGGTCAAAGATTCTCGTACTTTTACTTTTAGTTCTTGTTTTTGTTTACTGCAGGTTTTTATTCAGTGCATGCCCCATACTAGAAGTTCTGGTCAACCGTTATTACCTATCAATCCTGAACCACAACGAATTGGCAGAATGGAGGCACAAACGGAAATCGAAAGAATGGCTGCTCAACAGGAGCAGGCGAGACTAGCTTCTCTTGCCGCCGCCTAAGTACACCAACAAAACATTGATAACCCTGGGCAAGCAACAAATCCTGACGATGAGGATTTAGGTGATGACGAGTTACTAAACCCAAGGCATGCTGAAATCGCAACACCTGCCAACAGAAGAGGTCGTCAAGCTCGGTTTAGGTATGATCTCCAACCCATGCAACCATCTATCGACGATGATGATGATGATCTTGATGGAGCTAGAGCCACAGGAGCCATTATTCCTCCACCATTAGTGCCCGGAGCCAAGTTCAACATCACAAGCACCATGATTCAGTTATTGCAACTCAAGGGATTATTTGGTGGACTAGCAAGCGATGATCCGAATATGCATCTCATCAACTTTATTTCTACATGCAAGTCGTTTGACAATCCTGGTGTTGGTTAGAATGCAATTCGATTACGTCTATTTCCATTGTCTCTGTCTGGGGAGAAAACTTTATGGTTGAATGGGCTGACTCCTGATTCTATTACAAATTGGAGGCAATTGAGAGACGCTTTCCTAGAAATATTCTTTCCGCCATCCAAAAGAGCACAATTGAGAGATGAAATCAGCAACTTTCGTCAGCTTCCAACTGAAGCCCTTCATGAAACATAGGAGAGGTTCAAGACAAAGCTAGCGAGGTGCCCAAACCATCACATGACTAATGTTCACCTAATGGAGATATTATACAGAGCCCTAAATTCAATAACTAAACCGGTGGTGGATAACGCGGCTGGAGGATCTTTTATGGACCTCACTTTTGGTCAAGCAAGCAATATGCTAGATCATATGATGAAACAAAGTAGAGCTTGGCATACCAGGGATTCTGAGGTAGCAACCCCCACTTTATCTATTGGTATGACTTCAGACCAAATAAGAAGAGAAGAAGAACGTGATCAAGATATGGTGCACATGAAAACTCAAATGGATCTTCTTACAAAGCATTTATTATCTGGGAAGACCAAAAAAGTCAAAGCTATTGCGTCAAAAGGAAGAGACGAATCTGATTCTGAAGAAGAGGCCAACTACTTGAACAATCAGGGGGGTTTCCGTGGGAATACCCAAGGAAACCAAGGTCGGAACTATTATGATAAATCTGGAAACAAGGACCAAGGTAGTTGGAAGAACAAGAATGAAAAGAGTGTTTTGTAAGTTCCCCCTGGAAGACGTGACGCCACCACATCTAGTTCTGTAAGTATGGAAGACATGATAGCTAAAATATTGAAAGGAGTGGAAGCAACGAGCGCGGGAGTAATGGAGGTAGTCAATGATTTGTCCTCTATGAAATAATTAGTTGATTCTCATTCCACTTCAATGAAGAAAATAGAGCAGCAATTGAGCCAACTTTCAGCAGCACTCAATCAAAGAAAGACCGGCACTTTGCCTAGCGATACTGTGCAAAACCTAAGGAATGATGGGTCATGCATGGCCAATACTACTCGAAGTGGTAAGGTGATGGAAACGTCATCAAAAAGCAAGCAAGTGGATGACGAAGTAGTGGACATTGATGAAAAGACGAAAGGAGAAGATGCCGCAGCAACTAATCCTATCGTCTATGATGTCAATCCCAACAACGTGCAACCTAAAAAAATTGAAAAACGAAAGCAAGAGGAGAATAAATCCGTGGAGAGAACAATGCCATACCCACCACCACCTTTTCCTTAACGATTGAAGAAGGTGGCGAATGATACAAAGTTCAGCAAATTCATGACTATGTTGAAGCAGCTGACCATTAATGTTCCATTGGTGGAGGCACTTGAACAAATGCCTGGGTATGCGAAATTTATGAAGGATCTGTTGAAAAAGAAGCGGGCAGCAAGCTATGAGTTGAAAGATGATGTTCATCACTGCAGCGCAATCGCTACCCGATCAATAGTTCAGAAGAAGGCCGACCCCGGAGCTTTCACTATTCCTTGCATCGTTGGATTTTTGAATTTTGCCAAAGCATTATGCGACTTAAGAGCCAGCATCAATTTGATGCCATTATCTATCTATAAGAAGTTGGGGTTGAGTGATCCTACTCCAACCAATATGAGGCTCGTCATGGCGGATAGGTTAGTAAAACGACCTGTTGGTATTTTATGTGATGTATTGGTAAAGGTTTCTTTATTCATCTTTCCGGCAGACTTCGTTATTTTAGATTGTGAGGCAGACTCAGAAGTTCCCATAATATTGGGGCGCCCTTTCCTTGCTATAGGGAGTGTGCTCATTGATTTGAGAGCCAATGAGCTTTCATTCCGAATAAATGACGAAGTAGTTCGCTTTGATGTTTGCAAATCAATGAAACAACCCAAAGATCTGAGTGTATTTTCGGTGGCTGATGTTTTCTTTGATGATGAGAAATAATTACTTGAAGAAGAGCAAATTATTGATGACCCTTTGGCGGTTGTGCTCATGAATGGAGAGAGTAAGGATGCTAAAAATTGTGAAGAAGCTATTTGTGCTCTATCAGGATTAGGGACATATTGGTATGCTCCCAAGAAGATGGACCTTGATCTCAAGAATCGACCCACACCGCCAGCTAAGCCATCTATTGAAGAGCCACCCACGTTAGAATTGAAGGAGCTGCCAAGTCATTTAATGTACGCATTCTTAGGAAGCGGAAACACAATTCCAGTCATTGTGGCAGCAGATTTGGGTGAGCAACAAGTTGCAGCTCTCATTCCTATTTTACGGAAGTACATTAGAGCCATTGGATAGACCATTGCGGATATTATTGGTACTCCACCTGGGATTTGTACACACAAGATTCAGCTTGAAGAGAATTGTACACCCATCATTGAGCATCAAAGGCGTCTAAACCCACCTATGCAAGAAGTGGTAAAGAAAGAAATTATCAAGTGGTTAGACGCAGGAGTTGTGTATCCAATCTCTGATAGTACATGGGTAAGCCCGGTACAATGTGTTCCCAAGAAAGGAGGCATGATGGTGGTTGCGAATGCGAAGAATGAGCTTATTCCACTCAGACCCGTCACTGGATGGAGAGTATGCATGGATTACCGAAAGCTGAATTCTTGGACGCTCAAAGATCACTTTCCAATGCAATTCATGGACCAAATGCTAGATAGATTAGCGGGGAAAGGATGGTTTTGTTTCCTAGATGGTTATTCAGGCTATAATCAGATTTGTATTGCCCCCGAAGACCAAGAGAAGACAACGTTTACATGCCCATATGGTACGTTTTCCTTCAAACGTATGCCATTCAGGTTATGTAACGCACCAACCATATTCCAACGCTGTATGATGTCTATTTTTTCTGATATGGTTGAAGACACTTTGGAGGTATTTATGGACGACTTTTCAGTTGTTGGTGAGTCTTTTGAAGCGTGCTTGGCAAACCTAAGCATGGCATTGCAAAGATGTGTAGAATTCAACCTAGTACTGAATTGGGAGAAGTGTCACTTCATGGTAAAAGAAGGAATCGTTCTTGGGCACAAAATCTCCGAAAGAGGTATTGAGGTTGATCGAGCAAAAATTGAAGTTATTGAGAAGCTACCATCTCCAATTTTGGTTAAGGGTGTTCGTATTTTCCTCGGTCATGCAGGTTTCTATCGACAGTTCATCAAAGACTTCTCCAAAATTGCTAGTCCATTGTGCAAACTCTTGAAGAAAGATGCAAAGTTTGACTTCAATGAAGATTGCTTGAAGGCATTCGAATGCCTCAAAGTAAAACTCATTGAAGCCCCTATCATGGTAGCACCAGATTGGTCTCTCCCGTTCGAAGTCATGTGTGATGCTAGTGGTGTAGCCGTTGGTGTTGTGCTTGGTCAGAGAAAGGAGAAGCTATTTCATCCTATCTATTATGAGAGTAAGGTCCTAAATGAAGCCCAAAGGAACTACACTGTTACTGAACAAGATCTCCTAGCGGTTGTGTATGCATTTGAGAAGTTTCGTGCCTATCTATTGGGTACTAAGGTGATCATTCATATAGACCATGCAGCTCTAAGGTATCTAATGACAAAGAAGGATGCAAAACCAAGACTAATTCGATGGGTTTTGCTGCTGCAAGAATTCGATTTTGAGGTTAAAGATAGAAGAGGTTGCGAAAACCAAGTGGCTGATCATCTATCTAGACTCGAGAATGAGCATGTAGCGCAGCCTGAAATCGATATTGATGATGCATTCCCTGATCAGGAGATCTTAGCGATGATAACGGAAAGGTTACCATGGTATACCGACTTTGCAAATTTTGTGGTGAGTAATGTGATACCTGCAAACTTATCTTACCATCAAAAGAGGAAGTTTATGCATGATGTACAACACTACTATTGGGATGAGCCATATTTGTTTCGACGATGCACGGATGGTGTTATCCGACGATGTATATCCCATGTAGAGGTGCCGACTATTTTGGAAGCATGCCACACTTCCCAAGTTGGTGGACATCACGCAGGTAATCGGACAGCAAGAAAGGTATTGCAAAGTGGATATTATTGGCCTTCGATATTTAGAGATGCCTACGACTTGGTTAGAAGATGCGACCAATGCCAAAGACAAGGTGCTATTTCGAAACACCATGAGATGCCTATGTCAAAAATTCTTGAAGTAGAGCTCTTTGATGTATGGGGTATTGATTTCATGGGTTCATTCATTAATTCGTTTGGAATGAAGTATATCCTAATTACTGTAGATTATGTCTCAAAATGGGTTGAAGCTGTAGCGTTGGTCGACAACGAAGGAAAGCGTGTTGTAGCATTCTTGAAGAGGAATATCTTCTCTCGCTTTGGAGTACCTCGTACTATCATAAGTAATGGAGGGTCTCACTTCTGTAACAAGCTATTCAAATCCGTGTTGGCCAAATATGGTGTCAAACAACATAAGGTAGCCACACCTTATCACCCACAAACTAGCGGCCAGGTAGAGGTTTCCAACCGAGAGATCAACCAAATCCTTGCGAAGACGGTAAATGCTAATAGGAAGGATTGGTCTCGGAAGCTGGACGATGCACTATGGGCGTACAGGACTGCATTCAAAACACCCATTGGCATGTCCCCTTATCAACTAGTTTATGGGAAGGCTTGTCACTTACCCATTGAGCTCGAGCATAAGGCATTATGGGCATTGAAGCAATTGAATTTGAATTGGGATGATGCAATGAATCTGAGATTGGAGCAGCTGAACTAGATGGATGAAATCCGTCTTCATGCTTATGAGAGATCAGACCTATACAAGGAGCGGATGAAGAGGTATCATGATCAGCGGATTGTTTGACGAAACTTTCAAAAGGATGATATGGTACTTCTCTTCAATTCCAGATTGAAGTTATTCCCAGGTAAGTTAAAATCTAAGTGGTCTGGTCCATACAAAGTTATCCAAGTCTACTCGTCTGGAGTAGTTGAGTTGGAAGACAATAATGGCATTGTCTTCAAGGTGAATGGCCAATGTGTTAAACCTTATATCGGTCCTCTTGATTTCATAAGTTATATGGCCATCACCTATCTCGACAAAGTCTAGGTACTCGAGGTAACCATGTCGTGCCACAATAATAAATAAGGCGCTAGATGGGAGGCAACCCATCATTTATAGTTGATCATATTTTGTTTTTATTTTTTCGTGTTATGCTTTTGATAAATGAAAATCAAAAAATAAGAGTCGTGCCACGACCAAAACTAAGGCGCTTGATGGGAGGCAACCCATCGTACTAATCGTTTTCATTGGTTGTGAGCAAATGTAGGTGCAAGAGGTATTCAAAGAGGAGATTGGTTTCAAATGACGATTTGGACGTGTTGCATGGTAAAGGTGGTAAGTTAGGAGTAAAGATGCATAAGGATATGGATTGAGCATTGCTCATGACAAAATAGGCATCGAGCAATGCTAGGCCTAGGTAAAACTAGGCCACGAACAAGGCAAAGCCTATACTATAGCCCAAGGTCTCGGAATCTAGTGTGCAAAGGCATAGGCGTCGCCCATGCTCAAGTATGCCATAGCATAGGCGCCGCCCATGATCAAGTATGCCATAGCATAGGCGCCGCCTATGCTAAAGCATTTGGTCTTAGAATCTCATATTCCATGCAAAAGGCGTCGCCTATGGTCACTAAAGGCATTGCACTAGGCGCCGCCTATGCTAGCAAATGCTTTGCATTAGGCGCCGCCTATACCATGTATAGGCAAAGCTAAAGGCGCCGCCTATGGTCACTTTTTGTCTCCAAAACCGATTTTAAATGGGTCAAAACCCGACCCATTTTTTCCTATATAAAGAAGACTTAGTCTTGAAACACAAACACATTGAAAACTTGACCTAGGCGCCGCACATAGCATCCAAATCCTGCCAAAATTTTTCTTTTTACTCTCCCACTTCACAAGAACATCTCCAAAGGCTTCAATCACGTAAGTACTCTTTTATTCTTCATCTATTTTTCGTAAGTACTACGTTGCTATGTCTATTATAAATTGCTAAATCTTGAAGAAGTATTGGTGATGTGAAGGTGTTTGATTTGTTGATACACAATCAAGTGAGTGAACATATACGTTAGGATTATCGTAACTTGTTTCCAACATGAATTTGATTTTGGTGCATTGTCACACTACTTGCGGAATTGCTATAGTCATGAACATTGCATAATCTTGTCACTTGAATACTTACATGTTAGAATATCCCGTTCATCAGAATAAGACTTATAGTTGCCTACCGACATAGGAGGTTGTGATTATTGATAGAAACTATACCATGATGTAATCCCTATGTAGTAGTCTTGTTATACTTAACATGAAAGTATTGCAAAGGTTGCCAGAAGTGATACATCTCTGATTTTCTTGTCGGAATATAGCTCCTAAAAACGTATGTCGACGAAGTCTAAGTAATCGACCACTTTCACTTCACTAATTTGTACCAACAAAACTAAGTGTGGGGTGGTACCCCTATGGCTTGTTTATAGATTGTATCTATTGAGTTGATGCTAACATGAATATTGTTTAAGTCTCAGGTACAATGGCTCCTAAAGCAAGACAAGACAAGGCTACCACTTCCCAAAAGGGCAAGAAAAGAGGTCGGAAGGACCAAGGAGAATCATCCTCAATGCAATTACCACGCCGTATGTTTGGAATAAAATTGGTTCTTGAGGAGGAAGCCAAGGAATGGTATAGGAACAACAAGGAAAGAAAATACGTTCATGTCGACTTGATCAACTAGGACAGCCTAGCGAAGAAGGAGCCGCGCATGTTGGCGAAAATCATGGCATTAAATTTGGATTTCATCTTCCGCAACATGGGAGAGTGTAATCTTGATTTAACAAGGGAATTTTATGCCAATTGGTCACCGAAAACCACAGGCAGCGAAGTCAAGATTCGGGGCCAAGTTTTACAACTCAATGCAGATTTGATCAACTCCTTTCTTGGCTTGCCTTCAGTCGATCCAGCACCATTCAAAGAGCTGTACAGCAGACCTCCTTATAGAGCAATTCAACACACACTTTGTGGAAGTAGATCCATGGCAAGGTGGAGCAGACAAAAAGATACTGGACGACACAACACCTTCCCCTATGCTCCTTTGAATAGGGAAGCAAGGATATGGTTGCGTATTGTCAACTCTTGCCTTATTCCTGGGATCCAGTACACCAAGATAACAAGAGATAGAGTGTTCCTGGTTTACGACTTGATGACGAATGTCCCTATCAACATTGGGGCAATCATTCGTTCTACAATGCGGAAAGCCAGACTACACAAGCGGTCCTACTTCACTTTTGGCAATATGTTGACTGCAATCTTGCGGAAGGAGGACATCGAAGAGGAACCAGCTGATCACAAACTCCCACATAACCCGAAGAAGGTTGACCTCTGATAACGCTCAATCTACAGCTCACGTGGGAGTGTAAAGCGGTCGTTAGCAAATATAGAACCCAACCTGGGTTGGGTGTCGATCCCATAGGGAATAGCTTGGCCAACAAGTAAGTAAAGTTAATAGACTTTTGGTGCAAGTCTCGTAAGAAAGGGGGATTGTAATAAGTAACCAAAGTAATGAAATAAAAGCTGAAAATAGCAAAGTAAAAAGAGAAAGAGATTGTGACGTTGGTTGTAAACAATGAGAATTGAAGCGTTGGGGTTATGTCCACCTTCAGAGGTATACGTCTCTATTGGCTATGAGTGTGTAGAGTCTTGACATGCAATTGCTTATAGAGAATTGTAGTCGATGGTAAATCCAAGCGTCTCTCGACCTAAACAAGGACTATTTCACTTTAACTCTCTCGAGCTTAAAGCGTGTCTAGCGGTACGAATTCTCCAAGAGGTTAGTCCAGTTATGGCACTAGCTTTTTAATAGGAAAGGGTGTCCTACTACCTTGACATTATCTCTTTTCCAGACAAATAACCTTTCTCTCGAACAAGTTAAATGTTAGACTGGCATATTCTTGCATTTGCAACCGCAAAGAATGTAGATTAAGATGAAGAGCGTAATGATATAAACAATATACGTGTCTTGAACTCACAAACTCACAGCTATAGATAGTAACTCATTCGGCTTCCATAATCCCAACTAATAGGTTTAGTTACCCATGAATGCGAAGGATATCACGTTTTGCATGGTGGATGGCGTGTGAAAGAGGTGTTAGGCGTGTGGTTTTGGTGATTCCGTAGCAAGTAACGATTCTCTTGTTGTGGAATAGATGAATAGAAGAATAGATTAGAAGTGTTTGTGGTGGAAGATGAGAGGGATGGAAGAAAATTAATAGTTTAAGAATTGAAGAATTAAGAATGTTAGAAGATGAATAAAAATCTCTAGCATGATAGGGTATTTATAATACTCCTATCCTACTCCTACTAAGCTAATGAAATAAATAACCAAATCCTAATATACTAATGAAATCCTTGACCCAAATGTACTAGGGTAAGGTTACAATATCATAATCCAAATAGATTAGTGAAGCACATAACCTAATTATACTAGGTTAATGTATCTTTGTAAAAATCCAGCTTTGTGTTTGTAAGTCCCCAAAGTCTTCAGAATTGCTGTTTTAGCCCGGGACAGATTTTCCATGCAGCAGATTTGGTCCTTTAGGCGTCCAGCTCCTTTCCACTTCGTTTGTGAGCTTTCTTTTGCGTCAAGTAAGCCATAAAATGCTGTATTTTGCATCATCTATACCTGAAACTTTACTAAGCATGTTTGTTAGCTCATTTATAGGAAAAAGGACTAAAAGTGCATGAAATAGATAATTAGTTCTCAAAACTAAGCTAAAATATGGGTAAAATATATTGATATAGGCACGTAAATTCGCCTATCATCAACACCCCACACTTAGAGCTTTGTTCGTCCTCGAACAACATATCATGTCCTTCTAAGCATTGACTTAAGGTTTTTACAGTAACAACACAAAACATTTATCAAGACAAGCACAACAATTATCAACAAAGAGTAGCTTTCCGATTATAAGTAGAAACAATTTAACCTCAAGCATAGACTCGTGATGGTGATTAGCTCACATGCAAACGTTAAGGTACATAGAATCATATACAACTATCCAAAACTCATCAACCATGTGTGTCTCACAATATAGTACCCATAATCACTCACAAATATAGCATATTTTTCAAACATGGGTGTCAAAATATCCTTGCACTCACTCTCACAAAGAATTCATATGTAGCAACTAATGACCATAAGCTTGCCTTTAATGTAGTACTCTACTAAATGTCGGAATGTTAGGATTAGGATCAAGTATGTCTTTTGATGGTTGTAATGTAGGCTAAGGGACGGGTAGGACTATTTTGGCCAAGAATAGTGACTAGGTTCCTAAGCACTTTAATACATCACATTGTATCATTGACACTTTTTTCTTTCAACCTTTCTTCTTTCCTTTATTCTACCACCCTTGTTCTCCTCTTTTTGTTTTTCAATTCTAAGAACAACTCACTTTTCAGCTTTCCTTTCCTTTTTCTTTTCACAACATACATCTTATGATAGCACTTTCTTTTTCATAACATATTCAAGCACCATTAAAATTTAAAGCATCATACTCACCCAATTTCCTCTTATGTTGTCACATGACTTTTTCACTTGAAAGCACTTAGGAATTTGGATCAAATTACGGTCTTGAAAAAAATGGATTAGGCTTACATACAAGGTTGTCAAAGAAATAGGCTAAAGGCTCAAAAGGGTTTAACTAGGATGATTTACATGGGTAGGAAAAACTGAAGGTAAACATGTATAGGTTGCCAAAGAAATGCCTAAATCATATCCTAAACATACACTCCTTATTTTCGCTTTGCATACATACCAGGCAAGTTCTAGCATCAGCCACATACATAGAATATACTATTATCTCACACACACAAGGCACATGGTCGACTTGATTGGAAGTAATATAGACTCTTGACCCAACAATTGAAGGAATTGAATCACACAATATCACATAATAAGTCACAACTAGAGCCTAAATGTCTCAATGGTCACAATTGTAGCACATACTCTTGTTCTAATCTCATGCTGCCTATCAAAATAATTTCATGCGTAGCTAGAAAAAATTTTACTCCTAAAAACGAGAAAAAAAAAAAATAAACAAGCAAAACAAGCAAACATACAAACATAGGTGCAAACAAAGAAGTATAGCATGCAGATTCTGCCACCCCACACTTAGACTGGACACTGCCCTCAGTGGAAAATAAAGTCGAAGAACCTGATTAGTCGGACTCCTCATCAATGTCGGGGGTCATACCCCCTTCGTCAGAATCATCATACGAGTCATCATCAGAGTTCTCCTCAGCATCAGAATCAGGCAAGCGTCTATCATCATCAGTTGGCACGTCATCGTCAAGAGGTTCCTCAAAATATACGCCCACTCCACACATCTCCCGGGCATTCCTGTTCATTGGGTAGTCGTGGTCCAGCTGTTGGAGCTCTTCAGCAGTTGGAATACGTCCACCACTCATCATAGTGAATCGTGTCATGCCATAGAGATGACGGAAGAAACTCTCATCACGAGCGTGTCTCTCCGCAGTGGTAAGGTTGACTCCATGCGTTGTTTCAGCATCTTTGACCTTGGTGAGGTCAACCTTCTTTGGGTTATGTGGGAGTTTGTGGTCAGCTGGTTCCTCTTCTATATCTTCCTTCCGCAACATTGCTGTCAACAAATTGCCGAATGTGAAATGGGACCTCCGGTGGAGTCTGGCCTTCCTCATGGTAGATCGAATGATTGCCCCAAAGTTGACAGGGACATTCGTCATCAACGCATAAACCAAACACACTCTATCTCTCGATATCTTGGTGTATTGCGTCCCAGGAATAAGGCATGAGTTGACAATGCGCATCCAGATTCTTGCTTCCCTATTTAGTGGAGCATAGGGGAATGTGTTGTGACGGCCTGTTTCCTTATGTCTGCCCCATTTTGCCATTGATATGCTTCCACAAAGCGTGTGTCTTATCGCTCTGTCAGGAGGCCTGCTGTACAACTCTTTGTATGGTGCAGGGTCGACCGAAGGTAGGCCAAGAAAAGAGTTGATCCAATCCGCTGTAAGCTGTAACACTTGGACCCGAATTTTAACTTCATTGCCTGTTGTGTTCGGCGACCAGTTGGCATAAAACTCTCTTGTTAAGTCAAGATTACACTCTCCCATGTCGCGGAAGATGAAATCTAGCTTCAAAGCCATTATTTTAGCCAACATTTGCGGCTCCTTCTTTGCTAAGGTCTCCTTGTTGATCAAGTCGACGTGCACATATTTCTTTTCTTTGTTGCTGCTGTACCATGCCTTGGCTTCTTCCTCAAGAACCCATTTGATTCCGAACATTCTGCGTGGTAGGTGTGCTGAAGATGATTCTCCTTGGTCTTTTCGACTTCTCTTCTTGTCCTTTCGGGACGTGGTAGCCTTCTCCTTGCCTTGCTTTGCTTTGGGTGCCATTGTACCTGAGACTAGAAATAATGTTAGTTGCAGCACAATCTTACTTGATGCAATCTATATGCAAGCACTAGGGGTACCACCCCACACTTAATCTTGTTAACACAAATCGGTGAAGTGAAAGTGGTCGAGTACTCAGATTTCGTCGACATACGTTTTAGGAGTGTATTCCGACAAGAAAATCAGCATTACACCACTTATTTGCAGCCATTGGACTACTTTCATGGTGTATATAGCAACACTACAACCTAGGGGTTACCACATGGAATTATTATTCTTACAACAAGCACAACCTCCTAAGTCGTTAGACACTATAACCTTATCCCGATGGCCGGGATAGTCTATCATGTAATCATCCAACCAACAATCTTAAGCAATATTCATAGCCATATTAATTCAGCAACTATCATAACAATGCTATCGAAACAAAATTCAAGTCGGAAACAAGTCAAGAATTCCCTACGTATGTATTCAATCACACGATCTTGTAACAATTATCCAAACACATGAACATCACCACCAATCTCACATGATTTAGCAAAATATAATAAGCATATCAACGTAGTACTTACTATAAATAGATGAAGAATAAGAGAGCACTTACTTGCTTGAAGATTGTGGAGAAGTTGTTGTGGATTGGAAGAACAAAGGAAGAAAATTTTGAGAGGATTTGGAGTGATATGCGGCGCCTTTAGGGTTGTTTCTAATGTGATTGTGTTATAAAACCAAGTCCCCTTTATATAGGAAGAGTATGGGTCGGGTTATGACCCATTTACAATCAGATTTGGGGACAAAATCACCACATATGCGGCGCATATCCCTCGGCATATCACTTACATATGCGGCGCATTGTCCATGGCATAATGGGACATATGCGCCGCATAGTCTATGGCATTTCTAGACATATGCGCCGCATAGTCTATGGCATTTGGTCTCAGTATCTCAAATCCCATAGCATAGGCGGCGCATAGTCAAAAGCATACCTAGGAATAGGCGGCGCATAGTGTATAGCACACTAGATTCCGAGTCCTTAGGCTATAGAATAGGTTGTGCATCGTTCGTGGCCTATTTTTACCCAGGCCTAGCCTTCCTCGAAGCCTATTATGACGTGAGAAAGACTCAATTCATAGCCTTATGCATCACCATTCATAACTTACCGACTTTACCATACAATGCGTCCAAATCGTCGAGTGAGATCAATCTTCTCGTTGCGTACTTCTTGCACCTATATTTGCTCAAAACCAAACAAAAACGATTAGTACGATGGGTTGCCTCCCACCAAGCGCCTTAGTTTTGGTCGTGGCACGACTCGTATTTTTGGATTTTCATTTATTAAAAAGAAATACTAAAACGATGAAACGATAAAACGATAAAACAATAAAACAATAAAACGATGGGTTGCCTCCCATCTAGCGCCTTATTTATTATCGTGGCTCGACATAGTAATCTCGAGTACTTAGACTTCGTCGAGATAAGTGATGGCCATGTCATTCATCGAGTCAAGAGGACCGATATATGGCTTGACACGTTGGCCATTCACTTTGAAGATAACACCCTCATTGTTTTCCAATTCGACTACTCCAGACGAGTAGACTTGGATGACTTTAAATGGACCAGACCATTTTGATTTTAACTTACCTGGGAAGAGCTTGAGTCTGGAGTTAAAGAGTAGTACCATGTCACCTTTTTGGAAGTTTCGTCGAACAATCCGCTGATCATAATACTTCTTCATCCGCTCCTTGTATAAATCTGATCTTTCATATGTATGGAGACGAAATTCATCTAGTTCGTTCAGCTGCTCCAACCTCAGGTTCTTCACATCATCCCAATTCAGATTCAAGTGCTTTAATGCCCACAATGCCTTGTATTCAAGCTCGATGGGTAGATGACAAGCCTTCCCATAAACTAGCTGATAAGGTGACATGCCAATGGGTGTCTTGAATGCAGTCCTATACGCCCATAGTGCATCATCTAGCTTTCGAGACCAGTCCTTCCTATTCGCATTAACCGTCTTGGCAAGGATTTGCTTGATCTCGCGGTTGGAAACCTCAACTTGTCCACTGGTTTGGGGATGATAAGGCGTAGCTACCTTGTGTTGCTTGACTCCATACTTGGCCAATACAGATTTGAATAGCTTGTTGCAAAACTGAGATCCTCCATCACTTATGATAGTACGAGGTACTCCAATGCGAGAGAAGATGTTCTTCTTTAAAAACGCTACAACACGCTTTCCTTCGTTGTCGGCCAATGCTACAGCTTCAACCCATTTGACACATAATCCACAGCAACCAAGATGTACTTCATTCCAAACGAATTCACGAATGGTCCCATGAAATCAATACCCCACACATCAAAGAGTTCTACCTCCAGAATTTTGGACATGGGCATTTCATGGTGTTTTGAAATAGCACCTTGACGTTGGCATTGGTCACACCTTCTCACATAGTCGTGTGCATCTCTGAATATTGTAGGCCAATAATAACCACTTTGCAAGACTTTCCTTGCCGTTCGATTCCCTGCATGATGTCCTCCAACTTGCGAAGTGTGGCATGCTTCCAATATCGTAGGCACTTCTTCATGGGATATACATCGTTGAATGATACCATCCGCGCATCTTCGAAACAAATAAGGCTCATCCCAATAGTAGTGATGAACGTCATGCATAAACTTCCTCCTTTGGTGGTAAGATAAATTGGAAGGTAATACATTACTCACCACGAAATTTGCAAAGTCGGCATACCATGGTAATTTCTCCATTGTTGTCGCTAGTATCTCCTCGTCAGGGAATGCATCATCAATTTGATTTTCTGGTTGCGCCACATACTCATTCTCAAGTCTAGATAGGTGATCAGCCACTTGGTTCTCGCAACTTCTTCTATCTTTGACTTCAAAATCAAACTCTTGCAGCAGCAACACCCATCGAATCAGCCTTGGTTTTGCATCCTTCTTCGTCATTAGATACCTAAGAGCTGCATGGTCTGTATGAACGATCACCTTAGTACCCAATAGATAGGCACGGAACTTCTCAAACGCATACACAACCGCTAAGAGCTCTTGTTCAGTAACAGTGTAGTTCCTTTGGGCTTCATTGAGGACCTTACTCGCATAGTAGATAGGATGAAATAATTTCTCCTTTCTCTGTCCAAGAACAGCACCAACGGCTACACCACTAGCATCACACATGACTTTGAACGGGAGTGTCCAATCTGGTGCTACCATGATAGGGGCTTCAATGAGTTTTTCTTTAAGGCATTCGAATGCCTTTAAGCAATCATCATTAAAGTCAAACTTCGCATCTTTCTCCAATAGTTTGCACAATGGACTAGAAATTTTGGAGAAGTCTTTGATGAATCTACGATAAAACCCAGCATGGCCAAGAAAACTACGAACTCCCTTCACCGAAATTGGAGGTGGTAGCTTCTCAATTACCTCTATTTTGGCGCGATCAACCTCTATTCCGCTTTCGGAAATCTTGTGCCCAAGAACGATTCCTTCTTTTACCATGAAGTGGCACTTCTCCCAATTCAGCACAAGGTTGAACTCTACACATCTTTGCAATTCCATGCTCAAGTTTGCCAAACATGCTTCAAAAGACTCACCAACAACTGAAAAGTCATCCATAAATACCTCCAAAGTGTCTTCTACCATATCAGAGAAAATAGACATCATACAAAGTTGAAAGGTGGCTGGTGCGTTACACAACTCGAATGGCATGCGTTTGAAGGCAAAAGTACCATATGGGCATGTAAACGTTGTCTTCTCTTGGTCTTCGGGGGCAATACAAATCTGATTGTAACCTGAATAACCATCCAAGAAGCAAAACCATCCTTTTCCCGCTAATCGATCTAGCATTTGGTCCATAAATGGCATGGGGAAGTGATCCTTGAGCGTCCAAGAATTCAGCTTGCGGTAGTCCATGCATACTCTCCATCCAGTAATGGGCCTGAGTGGAATAAGCTCATTCTTTGCATTTGCAACCACCGTCATACCTCCTTTCTTGGGAACACATTGTACTGGGCTTACCCATGTACTATCAGAAATAGGATGCACGACTCCTGCGTCTAACCACTTGATAGTCTCCTTCTTCACCACCTCTTGCATTGGTGGGTTTAGACGTCTTTGATGTTTAATGGTGGGTGTGCACTTTTCTTGAAGCTGAATTTTATGAGTGCAAATCCCAGGTGGAATACCAATAATATCTGCAATGGTCCATCCAATAGCTCTAATATACTTGCGTAAGATTGCAATAAGAGCTGCAACTTGCTGCTCACCTAAATCGGCTGCTACTATGACTGGAAGAGTGTTTCCGCTTCCTAAGAATGCGTACTTCAAATGGCTTGGCAGCTCCTTCAATTCTAACGTGGGTGGTTCTTCAATAGATGGCTTAGCTGGAGGTGTGGGTCGATTCTTGAGATCAAGATCCAGCTTCTTGGGAGTATAACGATATGTTCCTAATCCCGATAGAGCACAAATATCATCTTCAGAAATTTCAGCATCATCATCCTCTTCTTTCATGAACAAAGCCTCCAAAGGATCATCAAGAATGTGCTCTTCTACAAGTAACTCTTTCTCGTCATCAAAGACAACATCAGCCACCGAAAATACACTTAGATCTTTGGGTTGCTTCATTGATTTGCAAACATCAAAGCAAACCACTTCATCATTTATTCGGAATGAAAGCTCATTAGCTCTCAAATCTATGAGCACACTTCCCGTAGCAAGGAAGGGGCGTCCCAAGATTATGGGAACCTCTGAATCTGCTTCACAATCCAAGATGACAAAGTCTGCTGGAAATATGAATGAAGATACCTTTACCAAGACATCGCATAGAATACCAACCGGTCGTTTTACCGACCTATCCGCCATCACAAGCCTCATATTAGTTGGTGTAGGTCCTAACCCCAACTTCTTATAGATCGATAATGGCATCAAGTTGATGCTGGCTCCTAAGTCACACAATGCTTTAGCAAAGTCCAAAGATCCGACGGTGCAAGGAATCGTGAAAGCTCCGGGGTCGGCCTTCTTCTGAACTATCGATCGAGTAGCAATTGCACTACAATGATGCACATCATCTTTCAGCTCATAGCTTGCTGCCCTCTTCTTAGTCAAAAGATCTTTCATAAACTTCGCATACCCAGGCATTTGTTCAAGTGCCTCTACCAATGGGACATTAATAGTCAGCTGCTTCAACATGGTCATAAATTTGCTGAACTTAGTGTCATCGGCCACCTTCTTCAATCTTTGTGGAAAAGGTGGTGGTGGGTATGGAAGTGTTCTCTCCATGGCTTTCTTCTCCTCTTGCTTCCGTTTATTATTTTTTTCAGGCTGCACGTCACTAGGTGAAACATCCTTGACGTTGGAAGTAGATGTTGCGGCTTCTTCTCTTGTGACGTCACTAAGTGTGGCGTCCATATTTGCTGTTCCGTCAACCACTTGCTTGCCTTTTTCTGAAGTTTCCAGCACCTTACCACTTCTGGTAGTGATGGTCATGCATGACCCATCATTCCTTCGGTTTTGCACAGTATCGCTAGGTAAGGTGCCAGCCTTTCTCTGATTGAATGCTGCTGAAAGTTGGCTCAATTGCTGCTCTATTTGCTTGATAGAAGTGGAATGAGAATCAACTAGTTGCTTCATGGAGGCCAAATTGGCAATTACCTCCTTAACTCCCGCGCTCGTTGCTTCCACTCCTTTCAATAACTTAGCCATCATGTCTTCCATAAAATTAGATGTGGTGGTATCACGTTTACCAGGGGGAACGTACAAACCACTCTTTTCATTATTTTTCTTCCAACTACCTTGGTCTTTGCTTCCTGATTTATCATAATAGTTCCGACCTTGGTTTCCTTGGGCATTCCCACGGAAACCCCCTGATTGTTCAAGTAGTTGGCCTCCTCTTCCGAATCAGATTCGTCTCTTCCTTTTGACGCAATAGCTTTCACTTTTTCAGTCTTCCCTAATAGATGCTTTGTAAGAAGATCCATTTGGGTTTTCATGTGCGCCATATCTTGATCACGTTCTTCTTCTCTTCTTCTTTGGTCTGCAGACATGCCAATAGATAAAGTGGGGCTTGCTACCTCAGAATCCCTGGTATTCCAAGCTCTACTTTGTTTCGTCATACGATCTAGCATGTTGCTTGCTTGACCAAAGGTGAGGTCCATAAAAGAACCTCCAGCTGCGTTGTCCACCACTGGTTTAGTTACTGAATTCAAGGCTCTATACAAGATCTCCATGAGGTGAACATTAGTCATGTGATGGTTTGGGCATCTCGTTAGCTTTGTCTTGAACCTCTCCCATGTTTCGTGAAGAGCTTCAGAGGGAAGCTGACGAAAGTTACTGATTTCATCTCTCAATTGAGCCCTTTTTGATGGCGGAAAGAATCTTTCTAGGAAAGCGTCTCTCAATTGCCTCCAATTTGTAATAGAATCAGGAGTCAGCCCATTCAACCATAATGTTGCCTCCCCAGACAGAGACAATGGAAATAGACGTAATCGAATAGCATTCTGACCAACACCAGGATTGTCAAAAGACTTGCATGTAGAAATAAAGTTGATGAGATGCATATTCGGATCATCGCCTGCTAGTCCACCAAATAATCCCTTGAGTTGCAATAACTGAATCATGGTGCTAGTGATGTTGAACTTGGCTCCGGGCGCTAATGGTGGTGGAATTATAGCTCTAGTGGCTCCGGCACCATCAAGATCATCATCATCATCGTCGAAAGCTGGTTGCAAAGGTTGGCGATCATATCTGTACCGAGCTTGTCGACCTCTTCGATTGGCAGGTGTTGTAATTTCAGCGCCATGCCTTGGGTTTATCAACTCGTCATCTCCTAAATCTTCATCGTCAGGATTTGTTGCTCGTCCAGGATTATCAATGTTTTGTTGTTGGACTTGAGCAGCGGCAAGAGCAGCTAATCTTGCTTGCTCGTGTTGAGCAGCCATCCTGTCGATTTCAGCTTGTGCTTCCATTCTTCTAGTTCGTTGTGGTTCAGGATTGATTGGTAATAACGGTTGACCAGAACTTCTAGTATGGGGCATGCACTAAAAGAAAAACCTGCAATAAACAAAAACAAAAACTAAATGTAAAAGTACGAGAATCTTTGACCAAAGGGTCTAGTAATTATCACGAACTTGACTGACACTCGTATTCCCCGGCAACGGCGCCAATTTTTGATAACGCTCAATCTACAGATCACGTGGGAGTGTAAAGCGCTCGTTAGCAAATATAGAACCCAACCTGGGTTGGGTGTCGATCCCACAGGGAATAGCTTGGCCAACAAGTAAGTAAAGTTAATAGACTTTTGGTGCAAGTCTCGTAAGAAAGGGGGATTGTAATAAGTAACCAAAGTAATGAAATAAAAGCTGAAAATAGCAAAGTAAAAAGAGAAAGAGATTGTGACGTTGGTTGTAAACAATGAGAATTGAAGCGTTGGGGTTATGTCCACCTTCAGAGGTATACGTCTCTATTGGCTATGAGTGTGTAGAGTCTTGACATGCAATTGCTTATAGAGAATTGTAGTCGATGGTAAATCCAAGCGTCTCTCGACCTAAACAAGGACTATTTCACTTTAACTCTCTCGAGCTTAAAGCGTGTCTAGCGGTACGAATTCTCCAAGAGGTTAGTCCAGTTACGGCACTAGCTTTTTAATAGGAAAGGGTGTCCTACTACCTTGACATTATCTCTTTTCCAGACAAATAACCTTTCTCTCGAACAAGTTAAATGTTAGACTGGCATATTCTTGCGTTTGCAACCGCAAAGAATGTAGATTAAGATGAAGAGCGTAATGATATAAGCAATATACGTGTCTTGAACTCACAAACTCACAGCTATAGATAGTAACTCATTCGGCTTCCATAACCCCAACTAAGAGGTTTAGTTACCCATGAATGCGAAGGATATCACGTTTTGCATGGTGGATGGCGTGTGAAAGAGGTGTTAGGCGTGTGGTTTTGGTGATTCCGTAGCAAGTAACGATTCTCTTGTTGTGGAATAGATGAATAGAAGAATAGATTAGAAGTGTTTGTGGTGGAAGATGAGAGGGATGGAAGAAAATTAATAGTTTAAGAATTGAAGAATTAAGAATGTTAGAAGATGAATAAAAATCTCTAGCATGATAGGGTATTTATAATACTCCTATCCTACTCCTACTAAGCTAATGAAATAAATAACCAAATCCTAATATACTAATGAAATCCTTGACCCAAATGTACTAGGGTAAGGTTACAATATCATAATCCAAATAGATTAGTGAAGCACATAACCTAATTATACTAGGTTAATGTATCTTTGTAAAAATCCAGCTTTGTGTCTGTAAGTCCCCAAAGTCTTCAGAATTGCTGTTTTAGCCCGGGACAGATTTTCCATGCAGCAGATTTGGTCCTTTAGGCGTCCAGCTTCTTTCCACTTCGTTTGTGAGCTTTCTTTTGCGTCAAGTAAGCCATAAAATGCTGTATTTTGCATCATCTATACCTGAAACTTTACTAATCATGTTTGTTAGCTCATTTATAGGAAAAAGGACTAAAAGTGCATGAAATAGATAATTAGTTCTCAAAACTAGGCTAAAATATGGGTAAAATATATTGATATAGGCACGTAAATTCGCCTATCATCAACCTCACAAAGGTCAAAGATGCTGAAACAACACATGGCGTCAACCTTACTACGGCAGAGAGACATGCTCGGGATGAGAGTTTCTTTTGCCATCTTTATGGCATGATGCAGTTTACAATGATGAGCGGCGGTCGTGTTCCAACTGCTGCAGAGCTCCAACAGCTGGACCATGACTATCAAATGAATATGCATGCAAGGGACATGTGTGGAGTCGGTACATGCTTTGAGTAACCTCTAGATGATTATGTGCCGACCGATGATGATCGATGCATTCCAGACTCTGACGTGGAGGAGAATTCTGATGACGATGACTCCCATGATGATTCCGACGAAGGGGGTATGACCCCCGACATTGAGGAGGAGTCCGACTGACCAGGTTCTTTGTATTTATTTTCCACTGAGGGCAGTGTCCCGTTTAAGTGTGGGGTGGTAGTATTGCATGTCTATACTTATCTATTTGCATCTATGTTTGTTTAATTTGTTTTATTTTTGTTTACTTTGTTTTATGTTTGTTTACTTTGTTTTATTTTTGTTTACTTTGTTTTATGTTTGTTTACTTTGTTTTATTTTTGTTTACTTTGTTTTATTTTTGTTTACTTTGTTTTATGTTTGTTTACTTTGTTTTATTTGTGTTTCATTTTTTTAATTAAGTTTTTTAGTAGTAAATTTTTTTTTAACTTAGCTTCGCATGAAATTATTCTAATAGGCAGCATGAGATTATAATAAGAGTATGTGCTAAAATCATGACTATTGAGACGTTTAGGCTCTAATTGTGGTGGCCCAATAAAGTCGACCATGTGCCTTGTGTGTGTGAGATAATAGTATATTCTATCTTTGTGGCTGATGCTAGAACTTGCCTGGTATGTGTGCAAAGCAAAAATAAAGAGTGCAAGTTTAGGAGATGATTTAGGCATTTCTTTGGCAACCTGTAATTGTTTACCTTCATTTTTACCTATCCATGGACATCATCCTAGTTAAACCCTTTTGAGCCTTTAGCCTATTTTCTTTGACAGCCTCATATGTAAGCCTAATCCATTTTTTCAAGACCATAATTTGATCCAAATTCCTAAGTGCATTAAAGTGTAAAGTCATGTGACAAAATAAGAGGAAAATTGGGTAAGTATGATGCTTGAGAATGTATGGGTGCTTGAATTTGTTATGAAAAAGAAAAGTGTTATCATAAGAGGTATGTTATAAAAAAAAGGGAAAGGAAAACTGAAAAGATAGTCATGTTTAAAATTGAAAAACAAAAGAGGAGAAAAAGGGTCGTATAATAAAAGAACATAGAAAGGTTGTTTGAAAGAAAAGTGTTAATGATACAATGTGATGTATTAAAGTGCTTAGGAACTTAGTCACTATTTCTGGCCAAAATAGACCTACCCGTCTCTTAGCCTACATTACAACAATAAAAAGACCTATTTGATCCTAAGCTTAACATTCTGACATTTAGTGGAGCATTACACTAAGGGCAAGCCTATGGTCATCAGTTGCAACATATGAATTCTTTGTGAGAGTGAGAGCAAGGATATTTTTATACCCATGTTTGAAAAATATGCTATACTTATGAGTGATTATGGGTAGTATATTGTGAGACACACATGGTTGATGAGTTTTGGGTAGTCGTGTATGATTCTTTGTACCTTAACCGTTGAATGTGAATTAACCACCATCACAAGTCTATGTTGGAGGTTGAATTGTTTCTACTAATGAGCAGAAAACTACTCTTTGTTAATAATTGTTATGCTTGTCTTGACGAATATTTTATGTTGTTGCTGTGAAACCCTAAGTTACTGTTTAGAAGGACATGATATTTTGTTCGAGAACAAACAAAGCTTCAAGTGTGGGGTGTTGATGATAGGCGAATTTACACGCCTATGGTGCTATATTTTGCCCATATTGTAGCCTAGTTTTGAGAACAAATTATATATTTCATGCACTTTTAGTCCTTTTTCCTGTAAGTGAGCTAACGAACATGATTAGCAAAGTTTCAGGTATAAATGAGGCCGAATTCAGCATTTTATGGATAACTTGACGCCAAAGAAAGCTTCACGAAAGGAGAAAAGGGAGTCTTGGACGCCTAAGGACCAAAAGTGATGCTTGGGAAACCTGTCCCGGGCTAAAACAGCATTTCTGAAGACTTTGGGGACCAGCAGTAACCTATTAGAATTAGGATAATAATGCAGTAATTTATTAGGATTAGGATAATGATACATTAACCTAGTACAATTGGGTTAAGTATTTCATTAGCTTAGTAGGATTTGGTTAAGTATTTCATTAGCTTAGTAGGAATAGGATATGGGTATTATAAATACCCTATTCTGCTAGAGATTTGGAAGCAATTCTACTTTTAAATAATTCATCATAGATTCTTCTTCCATCAATTTCAACTCTTCTAATCTTTCCATAAATTCTATTTTTCTTCTTCTATTCATCTATTCTTAATTTCCGCAACAAGAGAAACGTTACTTTGCAAGAAATCACGCCTAACGCCTACCACTCTTGTGCTACACAAAATCTATCATTATTGTGGTATAATAACAATGTAAATTGTGATTTCCTTCACACTCATGGGTAACTAAACTTCTCTGTTGGGGTTATGAAAGCTGAATGAGATACTATCTATTGCTGTGAGTTTGTGCGTTCGTGACACGTATGCTGCTTATATCATTATTCTCTTCATTTTAATCTAAATTATTTGTGGTTGCAAACGCAAGAATACACCAGTATAACATCTAACTTGTTTGAAAGAAAGGTTATCTGTTTGGAAAAGAGATAATTTCAAGGTAGTAGGGTCCCATCCCCTATTAAAAATTTAGTGTCGTAACTGGATTAACCTCTTGGAGAATTTGTACCGTTAGATACGCTTTAAGCTCGAAAGAGTTAGAGTGAAATAGTCCTTGTTGAGGTCGAATGACGCTTGGATTTACCATAGAATACAATTCTCTATAAGCACATGCATGTCTGAATTCCGCACAACTCATAGCCAATAGAGACATACAACTCATAAGGTGGACATAACCCCAATTTCTCAATTCTCATTGTTTTACATCTTACTAAACATTCTTTCTTTTTACTTTGCTAATTTCAGGTTTTACTTTAATATTTTGGTTACACGTTACAATCCCCCCTTTTTTACGAGACTTGCACTAAAAGTCTAGTAATCGTTGCTTACTTGTTGACCAAGCTATTCCCTGTGGGATCGATACCCAACCCAGTTGGGTTCTATATTTGACTACGACCACTTTACACTCCTACGAGAGCTGTAGATTGAGAGTTATCACATGACAATGAAAATAACACAGTAGGATCCAAGGACAAATTCAAAATGCGATAAGAGGAAAATGGAAATGTATACCTCAAGCACTTTCATCCAACAAGGGGAACAAGAACGGGTACTTTGCTTTCATATCTTCCTCAGCTTCCCATGTAGCTTCTTCCATTTTCTGATTTCTCTAAAAGATCTTTACTGAAGATACGTCGTTAGCTCTCAATCTAAGAACATTCCTATCCAGTATCTAAATCGGTACCGCTTCATAAGACAACTAATCTGAAACACCAACATCCTCGATAGGCACTATGAAAGAAGGTTACCCACACATTTTTTCAGCATAGACATATGGAAAATAGGATGAATAGAAGCCTAACATGCTGGCAAATCTAACTTATAAGCGACAGTCCTAGTTCTTTTTAAAATATGATATGAACCAATATAACAGGGATTGAGCTTCTCCTTATTCCCAAATCTCATGACTTCTTTCATAGGATAAAGCTTCAATAAAACTCAATCACTTACTTCAAACTCTAACTCTCTTTGCCTCACATCCTCATAAGACTTTTAGAAACTCTAAGGAGTCTTACGTCTTTGTCTAATCACTCTTACCTTATCCATGTCTTGGTGAACCAAGTCAGGACCAAACAACCTAGTTTTACCTACCTCAAACCATCCAATAGGAGACCTACACCTTCTACCATAAAGAGCCTCAAAAAGAGACATTTCAATACTAGAATGGTAACTGTTGTTATAAGAAAAATCAATGAGAGGAAAATGGTCAACCCAACTACCTTTAAAATCAATCACACAGGCCCTTTGCATATTCTACAAAGTCTGAATAGTCTATTTAAGAGTGGAAAGTGGTGCTAAGGTTTACTTGAGTACCCAAACCTTTCTGAACAAACGATAAAAGTGACAAGAGAATTGCATACCTCAATCTGAAATGATGGAGAATGGTGCTCCATGCAACTTAACTATCTCCTAAATGAATAACTTAACATAATCTTCTTATGAGTTGATAGTCCTCACGGGGAAGAACTGAACGGACTTAGTCATTCTATCCACAATGGCCCAAATAGAATCATACTAATTTTGAGATCACAAAATGCCCATATTGATATCCATATAGATTATCTCCCACTTCCACATAGGCAACTCTATCTCTTGAGACATGCCAGTAGGCCTAAAATTCTCAATCTTAACTTGCTGATAAACTATACACTTATCCAAAAAGTTTGCCATATCTCTCTTCATATTATTACATCTGTATATTTCCTTCAAGTAATGATACACATTAGTCGAACCCGGATGGACTATATATCTAGACTCATGAGCCTCATTCAAAATCCTTTCCCACGGCCCATCAACATCAGAAATAGACAACCTTCCTTGATATCTGAAGATGCCATCTTCCTCAATCGCAAAATCCATAACCTTTTAGTGACCCACATAATCCTTAATCTACATAAGTATGGGGTCCAAAGCCTACTTCTCCTTCACCTTAGAACCAAGAGATTATTTAACCACTTCTTGAACAATCACTCCTCCATCCTCAGAGTCTAAGTGATAAAATCCCATGCTATCCAACCTGTGAATATCTTTTACCAACACTCTTTTATCCTCATTAGCATGAGATAAGCTTCCCTTATACAACTTGCTAAGAGCATCAACAACCATATTAGATTTACCTAGATGGTAGTGAAGGCTCATATCAAAATCCTTAATAAATTCAAGTCATCTCCTTTGCCTGAGATTCAATTCCGTCTGGGTAAGCACTTATTGCAAGCTCTTATGGTCTAAATATATATCCAGATGCACCCCATGCAGAAAATGGCACCAGATTTTTAAAGAAAAGACCATAACTGCTAACTCTAGATCATGAGTCGAGTAATTCCTCTCATGAACCTTCAGCTTCCTAGAAGCATAAGCTAGCACCTTACCATGATGTATCAATATATAACCTAATCCCTTACGGGATGCATCACAATACACAATAAACCTATCAATACCCTTGGGCAGGGTCAAAACTAACATAAAAGTCAACTAATTCTTCAACTTTTCAAAACTACCCTCACAAGCATTGCATAACAAAAACTTAACCTTTTCCTGAGTTAACTTTGTCAGTAGAGCAATAATAGATGAGAAATATTTCACAAACTTCCTATAATAACCAGCCAAACCTAAGAAGCTCCTAACGTCGGTTGGAGTCGTGGGTCTTGGCCATTTCTTAACTGTCTCAACTTTTTATGGATCCACCTTGATCCCGTCATTAGAAATAACATGCCCAAGAAAGGACACACATTGAGCCAAAATTCATACTTAGAAAATTTAGCATACAATTTCTGGTCCTTAAGTGTTTGTAACACAATTCATAGGGGATTGGCATGATTCGTCTCACTCTTAGAGTACACCAAAAAGTCATAAATGAAGACTATAACAAACAAATTTAGCAACTACCTAAACACTTCATAAGATCCATGAAAGCAATCAGAGTATTAGTCTAGACAAATGACATAGCCAAACATTTATAGTTGTCATACTAGGTTTGGAAAGCAGTCTTAGGAATATCAACTTCCCTGATTTTCAATTGATAGTAGCCCAAACGAAGATCAACCTTAGAGAAACAACTAGCACCCTAAATCTAATCAAAAAGATCATTTGTTCTTGAAAGAGGATACTTATTTTTCACTGTAACCTTATTTAATTGACGATAGTCAATACACATCCAAAGTGCTTCATCATTTTTTTACATGAAAAGTACAGGGGCACCCCATGGAGAAACATTAGGATAAATGAAACCCTTAACAATAAGATCCTTTTAGCTACTCGTTTAGTTGTTATAGTTTAGCAGGAGCTATTCTATAAGGAGGAATAAAAATGGGATACGTATCGGGTAAAAGATCAATCCCAAAATCAATCTCTCTAATAGGAGGAATTCAAGGAATATCATTGGGAAAAAACTTCAGAAAATTCATTAACAACAAGGATAGACTGCAATGAAGGACTATTAGAGTTATAATCCTTAACCCAAACTAGATGATACAGACACCCGTTGGAAATCAACTTATAAGTTCTAAGCCAAGAAGTAAATATCCTTTTGGGCACTACGAAACTCCCCTCTTATTCAATCACTGGTTTATTAGGAAAATGGAAACTGACCTTTAGAGTCCTACAGTCCAAAGAATCAAGCACAAATAAAGTCAATCGATCCCCAATATTACATCAAAATCTACCAATGTCTCCCTATGAAAGATGGACACCACACAAACCCTTTAGATTTTTATTAGCAACAATGGAATCACCCACCGGAGTAGACACAGAAAAGGGGTCAAAAATATTTTTAGGACGAAAACCAAAGTGTACAGCCACATAAGGGGTCACATAAGATAGTTTAAAACCTAGATCAAGCAAACAATAAGCATCACGAGAGAAGATTTGTAACATACCAGTAATAATGACTAGTGATACCTCAGATTCCTGACGAGGAGCAAGTGCATAAAGATGACTTTGGACAGTATTGGGACCTAAACTAGTGCCCTTAGGTGCAGGAGCCGATGAAGTAGCAATTGGAACCTTATTAACTCAAGTGGCAACATTTGTTATAGGATAATTTTGTTGCATATGACCAGGATGACCATAATTGAAACACAAATTTCTTTCTTCCTCACAATAACCATGGTGAAACTGCCCACAAAAATGGCAAGTAGGGTAATGTGGGCTGACTGAGCTCTACTAGCCTGAGACTGGGCACCCTGTGCCTTAGGACCATTGGTAGTCTAAAAACAATGATCACCTAAAAGTTTAAGATGCGAAGCACTAGATGTCAAATAAGAATTTCCATAATTCTTTTTCTCATTCCACTACCTACCATCTCTCACACTATTCTGTTAATTTGTATCCTGCTCTGAATATCTAAACTTCTTGTTCTGCCTCTCCCTATCTATACTTGCTTCTTTTTATCTTTTCCCACCTATTTTATATAGACTACTAGCCTAGAGATGTCTATATCATTATTTAACATAGCAGCCTTACACTCCAACATCAAATCGCGGGATAAGCTAGAATCGAACTGTCTCATTTGGGACCTTGTATTAGATATCAACTTCAAAGCATAACGTGACAACTGTTGGAACTTTAGGACATACTCCTTACACTATCTTACCTTGGTTCAAGTTCATGAATTCTTTTGCCTTAGATTCCCTCAACTCTTAAGGAAAGAAGTGATCAAGTAAAGAACCTAAAAACCTATCCCACACTACTGACTCAGCATCATCACACCTCATCACTTTCCACTCTTCATACCACTAGTAAGCCACTTTCTTTAACTTATAGGCAATAAACTGCACACCCTCTAAATCAGTAGCATGCAGAATGCTGAAAATATTCTTTGTCTCATTAATAAAACCCTGAGGATCTTCCTCAAACTTAGAGCCTATAAAAGCTAGTGATTCAACCTTATAAACTAGACAACCTAAGTAACCTCAGATGAACTAACAACAGGACCAACATGATCAGACCAATGAGACTATGATGCTACCAATTGAACAAACATATGAATAGACTGATGGAACTCCACATTAGAAATATCCCTCTGAGGTAACTGACCATGAGTATCACTAGCTCGGGAAGCTCAAAGAGAACTAGTAGCACTGGTGGAACCTCATATGGAGCAATACAATTGGGGAAGGGACCTTAGACCGGGTCTGCACTTCGTAAACAGAACGAGTTCCTTCCACATCATCCCCAAGTGGGATAGAGGTTCCAGCATAGTTTCTATGACTGTTAGATCTTTGAGGAGGTATGATTTGAAGTATGATTAAGCTAGGAGTTAGAGAAGTTCCATAGAAACTAGACTCTATAGGCCAAAATAGAACATAAGAAAGGGAAATATTCCTAAATGAATCATAGCCTTCCCCTTATAAGTGTGGCATGCTACACATCTACAAAGGGGACTCTGCTTGATGTTGTTTTATGTAAACCCAAAGGACCCAAACTGTGCTTTGATATGAAGCTTCTCACTGCCTAAACCAGGTCCTAGTCGTGACAGGTATCTCAAGCCCACGATAAGTCGGAGACCACCCCCTTAGCCTAACCTCCATAACATAATAAATAAATATAATAAAAACCAACCAAATATAGTGAATAATATTAATGAACCAAATAAAATCCAAGAGTCAAAATAGAATGATCAATCATCCCAACAGTTATTAATAAAAGACTCTAAGACTAGAACACCAAACTAAGTCAAGACATTACCCGACTATGACAAAAAAAATCCAAAATAAAATACTAACAAAATACTGGACTTTACGAAAGATGGAGGCTTACCACTTCACATAAAAACCATGAGAATACCAAATCACCTAATGTCGTAAAGGAGCAACAGAAAAGCCCTCGGACCATACATCATGAAATGATGCAGCGTTCAGGGATGGTCAGTGGGGTGACCACTAGCATGTAACTCAGTAGATAGGGATAAAATAAAGTTATTACGTAAATCCAATCATAAACTATATGGACCACATTCATATACATATATATAGGATGCCGAGATAGGAACAAGAGCCCTAAACATGAGAGTTTAAAGTATGAACCTGAACTATGTAGCTCGCTCCATCCTAAAGGCACTCATGGGCTATATGGGTACAACTTCCCTCGCTGGAAGGGCCCCAGTGCGTGTTAGCCGCAGGAACCAAGGAAAAATCATGGAAAGGAAAGAGACACCAAAGCTATAGACCTCCCAAAATATAATATGTTCACCAAGAACAAAGTCACATCTACCCCCAACACTGGGAAACGTGGTTTCCATTATAATCCCCCGAGACCTACACCTTTACGGTGAGCTACACAATTCCCTTTAAGCCTAAATTAAAATAGTTGCACATAAACCAACCATTAACCCAAGAGTTATTTATTAAGGAATTTAACAACATGGTATCTTTATTCCAATATGTTTGCAAGCTAATTCAATTATTCCAAACCAGTCCATATAAACAAGCTGACTCTCAACTTCAATTTAAAATCTAAGCCATGGACACCAAGGCCATCCAAATATATTGTTATACATTTATCCTTTCATGCAGTGCAATGGGTATAAAACAAGTTAAACCATGTAATTTTTCATACTCAAAATCAAGTTTACAAAGTGGGTTGAGGTTAGTGCAGTTAACAGGCCAAAATTTCATTAATTTGGGGTAACCCATGTCCCCTATTCGAACAATTTAAAACAAAGCACCAATTCAACCCCAAAACTATCAATTATAACATGAATAATCTATATAAAACATGGGACAAGTAATTCAAGTATTAACTACCAAAAACCTTCAACCCCAATTTCAAACAAATCACAAGAATATCCAATCAACTTATGCCATAATGTAAAATCCAATTTAAGGATGAGAAACATGCATGAAATACCACAAAATTTGAGGAGATATCAAAATTTGGAGCTTGAATTGTGAATTCTCAGTGAAATCCTTAAAGTTTCTTGGTTGAAGAGTTAAAGAAGAGAATAGTTGTGTTTGATCATTAAAATGTGAAGAATAAAAATTAGATGATTTTTGCATAGCGGCGTGGCACGCAGCTATTACAGAGCTTACCCTCCGTGCCACACTCTTATCACAGAGGCTAAGTAGCGTACACGCTGCTATCCTAGAGTCTTACTGGCTCAGAGTTCCAAAATAGTCCCGAACAATAACAACAATAACAACAAACCCAGTACATTCCTACCTAGTGGGGTCCCGAACCCCTTTTAAAAATTTCAAAACTTTATTAAAACACCCTTTTAACATCCCTTAACATAAATCAAGTCAAAAATTGACATTACGCATGTGAGAGGGGCAAAAATTAGTTTATTGAAATCTTGCGGGGTTTTACATAAGTCAACTTGGGTATTCAACTCTTAATGAATTGTCAACCAGAATCATGAACACTAAGCTTGTATCTAAAATAATGTACACGAGTACCCTATGAAGATGAACTATCTCTCGAACAATGATATAAGTCAACTTCGCGACAATGAAGGAGATCTAGATAGGTACAAAATAGGTTGATTTAGTCTATCTCCACGATAAACCAAATGATATTAGAATCATGAGAAGTATGAGGCAACCCACTCATGAAATCCATAGTGATCCACTCCTACTTCCCCTCAAGAATGGTAATCTCTAAAGAAAACCACCCGGTTGCTGATGCTTGACCTTCACCAGTTAACAACATAAGCAATGAGCTATAAAGTGTGCCACATTATTCTTTACACCACTCCACTAGTAATGCTGATTTAAATCATGATACATCTTGGTCATCCTTGGATGGATGTAATATTTGGAACACTGCGCCTCCTTCAAAATCAATCTCAGCGATCCACCAATTCTCATAATACAAAAACAACTTTTAATCCTCAAAATACCATCAGAATCAAGAGACTCCTCCTCATCCACACCACTTAACACTTTATCTCCAATCACCTTTAAACTATCATCATTAAATGGTAAGCTCATTTCTACTCCATCAAACAAAATTCAGCATCAACAAAGTCTAAAACACTCTTCGGTGTCGAAATACAAAGCCTAACCATTTGGTTGCTAAAGAACGAACCTCCGAGGCTGAAGGCTACATCGGAATCAAGAGATAATATAAAGTCTCGATACTAGTTGACTTCTGTCTCAAGGCATCCGCAAGTACATTAGCCTTGCTCGGATGATAAATAATATTGATTTCATACTCCTTAAGCAACTCGAGCCAACGTCGCCTCCTTATATTAAGATCCCGCTAATTGAATAAATACTGAAGGATATGATGATTTAAGAAATATCTCTAGGAACTCTATAAAAGTAATGTCACCACAACTTCAACACAAGCACTACTACTGCAACTCTAAATCATAGGTAGGGTAGTTTTTCTTATGAGGCTTTTACTAACAAAAGGCATAAGCAATCACCTTACTCTCCTACATCGACACTGTACCCAAACCAATACTAGAAGCATCACAAAACACTGTAAAACCCACACCTTTCTCGAGTAAAGTTAAAATAGTAGATAAAGTCAACAACTCTTTGAGATTTTGGAAACTCTTATCACATATCTACAACCACCAAAATATCACTTTATTTTGAGTCAACTTGATTAAAAGAGTTGTAATAGACAAGAAACCATCCATAAAATGCCAATAATAACCTGCCTAACCAACTAATTTTTGAATCTCGATAGGAGAAATAGGTCTAGGCCAATCACGAATTGTTGTTATCATGGTTGGGTCAACCATAATACTATACTTGGTCACAACATGACCTAAGAAAGCAATAGAATCTAACCAAAACTCACACTTGGAAAACTTGGCATATACTTCTTGTCACACAACTTCTGAAGTAAGATCCTAAAATACTTCACATTATAGACCACATTCTTGGAATGAACCAAGATGTCATCTATAAATACAATCCTAAATGAGTTGAGATACGATCAAAATTCTCAATTCATCAACACCATGAATGTTACAGGAGAATTATTCAACCCAAAAAAAATGACCAAGAACTCAAAAGTAATGTATCAAGTTTGAAAAGAGCTCTTCAAAATATTTAAAGCTCTAATCATCAACCGGTGATACTTGAATCTCAAATCAATCTTGGAAAACACCAAAGCACCCAGAAGCAAGACAAAAAGATCACCAATGCAAGAAAGAGGATATTTATTCTTAATCGTTACTTTGTTCTACTGCGTATAATTAATATATATATGCATAGAACAAAATTTTTTCTTCATGTATAAGACATGAGCACTACAAGGAGATACCCTAGGCCTAGTGAACTCCTTACTCAACAAATCCTACAAATTATCCTTTAATTCCTTCAATAGTCGAGGCCATCCTATAAGGATAAATAGAAATAAACTTGGTATTTGCTCCACATCACAAGCAAAATCAATATCATGATCCAAAGGCATACCAGGAAAATCTGTATGAAATACATCCATGAACTCACAAAAAAACAATAGACTTAATAGGAGGCAATAAGGAAACACTAGTATCATGAACATAAGCTAAATAAGACAGACACCCTTTATCTACCATGCAATGAAACATAGAAAAGCTATAACACCCTTTGGACCCGAATTAAGAATACCCTTCTAAGATAACATTGGTACACACAACATATCTAAGGTCATAGACTTAGCATAATTGTCCAAAATAGCATGATAGGGAGATAACCAGTAGATGACCACAATAATATCAAAATCGACCATATCTAGGATAATTAGGCCTACCCAAGTCTCACAACCTGCAAAGGTAACCACACAAGATTAGTACACATGATCCACCACTAAAGAATCTCCTGTGAGGGTAGAAACATGAAGAGGCACAACAAAGGGCTCACATACGATATCAAAACCAAAATAATATATATAGATAGACACATAAGAGAGTGTAGACTCAAGGTCAAATAACACAGAAGCAGATCCATATATTGGGGTATCATAGATGATAGTTGTACCTCTAAAGTCAGAATACCATAAGCATATGTCGATGTAAATGGTAAACTACCACTCAAAGTTGGTAGAATATCAGGTACAATCAAAGGAATACCCTTCAAGCAACTCAACAGACGAATAAACAAGTCCTGAAGCACCAGGGTACCAACTAAACTTTGTGGAACCTTGGATGGGCCAACACTATTATCTGATAATTAACTCTAGTAAACATAACCTCAGGATCGAAAAAGGCCTCCCTAGCTTATCTTCTAGGTGGGGAATATCCTCTCATCATCTACCTATAGGTTGACCATGACCTCTACCACATCACCAAATTGACGCTCCCATATCGAGTGTTGACTTAACATCCCTAACATCTATGGACCTGGTCCTTACTATCTTTGCAGGAAAGAATGGAATTCAAGTTTAGAATATTGGGTATGAGCAACCCATACGAGAAGGAATCAAATTAGAGAAGTTTTTCCTAAATATATCTATGGACTATCAAAGATAGATTCAAACATCTATGTACTGATCCGCGAGACTCTATTAGATATCCTATTCTTATACTTATGTGACCAATGAACCTAGTGTTCAAATGCTAATTTAACATGACTCAAGACAAGGTCACGATGACACTTATTGCAAATCATCCTTAATAAGTAATCCAATAACCCAAAGATAAAGAAAAATGTAACACAATAAAGGAAATAGTATAAACAAGACTCCTAGAATAAAGTCAAATGACATAAACATTATATAACAAAAAATAAAGAAATATCAGAAACTACCCAAGACTAGTGTCACAAATATAAGAGCATCTAAGCATAATATCTAAAACTAAAAGAGAAATTTTTCTCTAATCTAAAATTAAGACAAAGTAAAAGATATGATGAGAATCCACCCTGAACACTAAAGTGATTCAGCATCTCAAATTTGACCAATTCTGTCCGAACTCAACTGCTATAAGAAGTAATCAAACTGGGATCAACATCAAAAGGACATAATAGGGCTTATTATGGTTAACTTTTACTTAGTAGGTATCATAGGAAGACTGAGCAAAGTAGAAAATAAGATAAGTTAAAAAAAATACTATGAGCACGCAACCTGCAAATAGAAAACTTCCCTAATGGTAGCTCATATTGTCTCTGCTAAGAATTCTAATATATATATATACACACAATAAAAAACATCAAAAAGGTTAAACATACATGAAAGTAAAGATAGAAGCTAAATACAAAACAAGTAACACGTAAAACAATACATAATATGTGAATGCAATGAAATGCAATAAATGATGATGTGATTAGGACCCAAGAGGGGTGCACAACTCATATACTATCTCAAATTACCATCAATCTTAGCATCATATCTTAGTCTACCCAATTACCATATCCCTCGGTCTAGGTACTTTAAAATATATTTTATTTTATTTCAAAAGTCAATGTTGCTCAATGGTACTGATACCTTTTGAATGTGTATATATGCAATAAGGATGTAAAACTCACAATAAAATAGTATAAAGTTATCCAATACACTCAATACATTTACAAGTGAGCTTAAAAATAAAATCAATATGTCAATAATTCATGATATCGGCACTAGTTAGGCACCATTGGAATAAACTTGCATGTAAATCATCATTAATATTATAACAACCCATAACTTGGGCATTTCTATCATGATAAAGACAAATAGTGTTCAATAAGGCCTATAATATTTATCAAAGCCCTCATACGAGCATCAATTAAGATATAAGGGAATCAAATATACACATAAAGAAAATGATGTCACATAAAAACCCCACACGGGCAACACACAGTATGTAATAACATAAACCAATAATATCATAAAATAAGCCCCTATACGGGCATAACACAATGTATATAATGGCTCAAGAATATTATTCCATAGTTATTTTCCTAAACACATAGCATGTTTTACTTATTCATTAACTATGCAGTCCAATCTAAAGAACGTTAAGCCAGACCCTACCTCAAAATGACAAAATCCAAGCCTAATGTGCTTCAATATGGAGCTTTCTCCTTTTGATTAGCCTTGAAATCAACTACAACATTCAATTATAACTTTTATGCATTAAAAGAAAGTTAATAATATCCATACCACCAATATATAAGTTGGATCCAAAATGGGTTCGAAAAGTGAGTTTGAAAATGAATGGGACTGAAATTTAATTTAGAAATATTCCCAAGGTTAAACGAATCTAAAATTGAAAAATCATTTGAAAATGAGCTAAAAAGGAGGTCAAAATTGAGAAAAAACCCATGTTTAAGCTTTTTATAAGATCCTCAAAATTCTTTGTTAAAACCAATATTAAAGAGTGTTTTGATGATATAAGTCAATGTAAAGTAATAAAATTAAGGTCTTTGTGCTTACCCGGGATAAAATGGTGAATACAAACCTAAAAATTACCCAAACTCAAAACTCAAAGCCCAAAAAATCATGAAAAATAATGAAAAGGGATTTATATACGGTGGTTGCAGCTTATGCGGTTAAATGCCCGATTAAGTGGCCACTGCTAAAACAATACAAAGCCATTAAAGAGGCTACCGCTTAAGCGGGGCCTAACTCTTAAAGTGGTCTAGGGCCACTAAAGAGGCTACTACTTAAGTGTTGTAGGGCCGCTAAAATGGCTACCACTAAAGCGGCTGCACCGGATATCAGTAATTGCTGATTTTGGTACAAGCCAACCAAGATTCGAATAGGTCCTCAGGATTTGATTGAGATCCCACTGAGACAAACCATGTATGCAACCAGTCTAATTTCGACGTTCTAAACTCAATGACAATATTAAATTTTTGAAAAAAGATCTTTTTCAACAATTGAACCCTAGGAACCCCTTTTTAGTAAATTTTAAACGAAGGGTCAAAATACAAACTAAAGGCTTTGAACCCAAACAACCCAATTACTAAACCAAATTTGACATTTTTAATCTAATGAAACTGTCCAAATTGCCATCTGGCACTCAAACTAATAAATGTTGATCATATTCAACTATATGGTTTTTAAAGCTTCTAAAAATCACGAACTCCTCTAAATTATTTTTATCACTTTGGGAACTGTGAAAACCATCTATACTCCCTAAAATTTGAATATAGCAACTATGATGAAACATAATTGGTCAAAACACATAAAAAGCAAGATTTCACACTTTAGGTTATTACAAGATATGTAGCTATGAATGCTACAACATCTGGCTTTATGCTATTCCACCAATAAACTTAATTAGGCCACAATACATCTTTGTAGAACCTAGGTAAATAGAATATTGAGAATCATAAGCTTCTGTCAATATCTGCTATCTCAAGTCATCTACATATGGAATACACAAGTGATCCTAATAATTGCACACACAATCTTTCCATTGGGAGAAAACCTAAACCTGACTATTTCCTTCAACATAAGGAGAATAAGATCACTATCGTGTTTCGCCTTTACCTCATCCACTATAGAAAATTTTAAACCATAATACTACCTGGGCCTAAATCAACAAGGCTAACTCCCAATCTAGAAAGCATATGGACATTGTGAATTAACCTTTCTTTTCATCGTCCACATGAGAAACACTACCAATCAAAAGTGTGCTAAGAGCATTTGCCACTATATTGGCTTTAATCAAATGGTACAAAACACTCATGCTATAAACTTTCAACAACTCTAACCATATCCTCTAACAAAGATTTAGAACTTTTTAATTGAATACTTACTGAAAGCTTTTATTATTTGTGAACACATCCATATGAACTCCATAAAGATAGTTTTTCCAATTCTTTAAGGAAAAAACTATATCTACCAACTCAAGATCATGAGCCGGGTAATTCTTATCATGAACTTTGAGATGTATAAATGCATAAGATATGACTTTACCATGCTGCATCAAGACATACCTAAGTCCAACTCCAGAGGTATCACAGTAAATAACATACCTATCTAGACCACTGTTAGAGTTAAAATAGGAGCATAATTTAGTTGAGTCTTCAATTTGTTAAAAGTTCTTGTAAGTATTAGACTACTAAAAATTAAATTTCTTCTACGTCTATCTGGATATAGGATAAATAATAGATAAAAATAGCTCAGCAAACCATCTATAGTAAGCAACTAATCCCAAGAAACTCATAATGTCTGATGGATATACGGATCTAGGTTAGTTTCTAACTGCCTCGGTCTTTTGAGGACCAATCTAAATGCCCATACTAAAAATAATATGGTTATGTGATGTCATTGATTTCAAATAGAATTCACCTTTTGAAACTTGGCGAATAACGGATAACCCTTAAAAGTCTCTAATACAATCCTCAATTGGTCTATATGCTCATCCTCGCTCCATAAATAAATGAAGATGTCCTATATGAAAATAATGGTGAACATGTACAAATATTGTTTGAACACCCGATAAGGTCCATAAAATTTGCAGCAGCATTCGTTAATCCAAAATACATAACAACAAATTCATTGTGATCATATAGAGCTTTAAAGGTTGTCTTTGGAATGTCATATTCTCTAACTTTGAGATAATGATAGTTGGATCTAAAGTCTATATTTAAAAAGTAACAAGAATCCTAAAGATAGTAAAATAAGTCAATAATCCAAGGAATGAGAAACTTAGTATTTGTTTTGACATTGTTCAATTGGCGATAATTAATCCACATTATGAAGGAAACATTTTTCTTATGCATAAAAAGAATTAAAGTAGCCCATGAAAAGATGCTGGATCTGATGAAACCCTTGTCTAAGAGGTCTTTCAACTGATCCTTCAATTCCTTAAGCTCAGTTGGATACATTGAGGAGAAATTAAAATAGGCTAAGTATTTGGAACAAAGTATATTCTAAATTCTATATCCTATTCTGGAGGGACTTTGATCAGATATTAAGGAATTCTTCTAGAAATTTATTTACAACTAGAACTGACTAAAGCTTAGGGTTTTGAATATAGAATCCTTGACCCAAACTAAATAGTAAATACAACCCTTAGAGATAATTTCCTAGCCTTAAGGTAAGAAATAAATTAGCCTGTAGGTGCTGAAGTACTACTCTTCTATTCTAAGAGTGGTTCATTGGGACATAGAAACTTAATGACTCTGTTTCTACAAGCAATTGAGGCATAACAAGAATTTAACCAATACATGCTAATAATGGCCCCAAAATCCGCCATATCTAACTCACTAGATAAACTATGGAGATTTTTTTGGAAAACTAAGACTGCACATTTAGCTATAACGGAGTCACCAATAAAAGTAACAACTGAGAAAGGTTATACAAGGGTTTTAGAACTGACACTGAGATCAACTATAGTATAAGGAGTCCCAAAGAAAAGTGTGTATCGTAAATATAGAAATGCATAAACATCATTATGAAATACTTGATGAAAAGATAAGGAATAAAAGAAATTCTAGTTCTAACCATAACCAAGACAACACTCACCAGAGTGGTTCTTTCCATACTTTAGGCATGATGGAAAAGTGTGGCTGCTTGTAATACTAACTTGATATTTACAACATGATGTCATATTCCTATGATCATGATGAGGGCTTGGAGATATATTGCATTGGATCTAAAGACCTATACTAGAACTAAGAGCAATTACCTCTATTTAGTATATTTAAGTTTATTTGCTCTAGTCCTCTTAGTCTCCCTCTCTTTCTCTTTTATATTCTCCTTCTCAATCTACTGGGCATGATTCATAAGTCTAGAGATGTCCATATCCCAACAAACATAGTAGTCCTCCACTCCTTGACAACTAATGTAGAGACACTAGAAATAAACTTACTCATTTAAGCCTTTGGCTACGCAACCATCTCTGAAGCATACCTGGAGAGCCGAGTAAACCTCAGAGAATATTCTTTCATAGACATGTTGCCTTACTTCAGGATGATAAATTATTCAATATAGCTTTATCAACTCATAAAAAAATAATCTGTCTAGAAAGGAAGTCACAAACTCAACCTAATCAACTTGGATTATATCCACATGCCTACCATCTTTCTACTTTTTGAGCCAGGTTCGAGCCACTCTTTTCAACCATCTCTAAAGCATACCTGGAAATATGAGTAAACCTCAGAGAATACTCCTTCATAGACATATTTCCTTACTTTAGGATGATGAATTATTCAAACATAGCCTTACTCAACTCATAAAGAAAGAATCTGTCATGAAAGGAAGTCACAAACTCAACCCAATTAGCTTGGACTACATTCGCACGTCTACCATCTTTCTACCTTTTGAGCTAGGTTTGAGCCACCCCTTTCAACTGATAGGCAGCCAAATCTACACTACCAACTAGAATGATACCCATGATCCAATTGATCTTTTGAACAAAATCTATGAAATCCTATGAATCCTCATCCACCTTTGAACCATATTAGAGGACTTATCTGGGTAAAGTTCTAGACTATCATAGTAGTTGGATTTTCATTTGAGTTATCGGTGAAATAGCTTGTTGGTTAACCCAGTTGGTTATGGCCTGACCAACCACTTGAAAAGGAGAACAAAAATCAATATGAATAATTTGTTTATTCAAGGGATCTGTCGGAACTAGTGGGGCTTATTGATTTTTATTTCCATTTCTTTATTTGTTAGCTCGTATGGGAGGCATTTTTTAAAAATATATAGAGCATAAATTAGATGATTTAATAGATTTTAAACTCGATCATATGATATAGACATGAAAGAAATGATACTTTCCTAAAATGCTTTGAAGTCTCCCCCTCGTAAGTGTGGCACACTTTACAATCATGAAATAGACTCTACTTAATGCAGATTTAGGACACCTTAAACCTAATGCTTTGATACTAATGTCGCCAAAAGGTATGCCTTCAAATAAGGCTAAAGTGGTCGATGCAAAATATAGTAATCTAACTTAGGTTGGGATCAAATCCAAGGGGATAAGTGAATTATCTTTCTCTAGTTTACTGAAGTCAACAGGCAGTACAGAAAGTAAATGAGGGTCTATAGCTAGAAATAGTAACCAAACTTAAATGCTTTAGTTTTAAATAATTAGAAATAAACACTAGGCTTGTGTTCCTCCTATCTTCTAAATTGGAAGGCTTCTTGTGCTCAATACAACCTATCAAATTGATGTGCATGTAGTATCTGCAATTTATGTATCACCAACCACCTCTTAATATACTTTGGTGAATTTCACTTATTTTATCTTGATCTTAGAGTATCACCTTACTAACCTATACCTTGGACCCCAATTTTAACTATCTTCTCTCAGTCTTAAGTCAATTAGATGTAAGTTAATTGTCTTAAGTAGGTAATGCAGATAAGCTTATTTTGGAAATTAACTACAAACCACTATAGTGATCTTCTTTCCTAATTTCTACCTCCCTTTCAAGTTCATAGTGAATACAAGATGGATCTAAACATTTGCAACCGTTAATAAAGCAATAAACTCAACCAAAATACATACAACAATAAAAATCTAGAATGATTAAACACTTTCCCTGCGTCGTTACTCAAATAGGGTTCCCATAACCCTAGCTAGGGAATTAGCCGCTCATTATTATGAAACGATCAAAGGAATTAATAATGGAAAGCATTCAAATAATTCACAATAGTCAACGAAAAAACCCAAAGTCTTCAACTAAATAATTTACCAAAATCAATACAAAACAATCCCAAGATCGAAATCAAATCCTGGAATCACATATATATTGATAAGTATCAAGAGTGTGTAAACTAACTAAAAATGTCTAGAGTTTATAGATTACAAGGAAACCCTAGGAAATAACTTCTAAATAAAGAAGGAAAAATGAGGTCGGTGGCCACTTATTAGGCCACATACATGTCATGGGTGGCACATACATACCCTAGATAGTCTCGCATAGAAGCTAGGTCTCAAAATATTCTAAATACTCTCTGGAATTTTGATATTCTGCATCATATTCTGGTACCTATGGACTGTAGGTGGAACCTACGACCGTAGGTTCCCTCTGTAGGTGGCAGGGTCAACTTTTTCTACATCTAATTCTTTGTTTCTCATCTTCTCTGACACATATACATGTACCTATGCCCCGCTGGTATTACATATTGGTCGTAGCTTCCATCCATAGTGGCCTAAAACTTTAATTTGTACTCTTTTTCTTCAGAATAGTTCCAAAACCTAATTTGCTATAAAACATAACACAAAACACATCACATCTAACAAAAAGACCTAAGTGACTTGCATATTCTCATTGTTTTAAGCATCAAAAGTGCTCTGAAACCATAGCACATCAAAACCATCAACTTAGAACATTTGCATGTCCTAAGTCAACTCAATACGACTAAAAAAAACAATGAAGCTTAACTAGGAGAAAGCTAAGCTATATACGACAGTCAATTAACTATTTTAATCTCAAAAGATTATCCTCTCCTATTTTAACACTTCAAAACCAAATGTGTTTATTAATGAATCATAACAATGTGACACAAGGGAATCAAGATATGGAATTATATTAGCCACAAACAACCATGCATATTTACATGTTACACTACCCAAAAAAGTAGGCATCTAGCAATACAACCTATGTGTCCTCGCAAAAAATAAGTCCCAATCACTTATATGAAATCATGAATGCCAATGCAGGGATGGTCAAGAGATACTCACACTCACAAGAGAAGTTCCACCAATGTGCATAAAATACTATATGCCCTTATTTTCCTTACCAAAAATTTCAGACAGACAGGCTAGGATCACTATAGGACATTATTTGTCTTGTAATGTAGGGTTGGGGATGGTATGATGCATATAGATATTTTAAGTGAATAAGCCTCATTTACACTACACTTACTTTGGGTTCCACTGATCAACCAATTTGTTTTATTCCAATATTATTTCTCCATTTTATTCTTTTATTGCATATTCAAATTAGGTGTGGTTTCTTTTATTCATTTTTTTTCCTTTTTATTCACAATTTTCTTTTTCTTTTTCTACCACACCTAAACCTACATTTTATTCTCTTATTTTACCCTTTTTCATATCCACTTCATATTATGCACCCCTCTGATAGACACACTTAACTTAGGCAATTTGCTTGAGTTGAGGTGCACACCAGGGCCAAAACAAATTTATTGTAACACAAATAGGAAGGGGAAGGCATAATAAGAAAAATAGGTTATTAGGCTCAAAATTGCGATAAAGGGATAATTATTCACACATGGATGGTCATTTAGGCTAAAAGTGGACTAATATTAAGAACGACCTATGATCATTTACTAATCAACTATCATACAACCTAAGCAAGACTAACTGGGCTAGTTTTGTATTCAACACACAAAGGGCTAAGAAGTATCTCACACACACATGGCATAGGATTGTATCACAAGCTACTACCTATCTGGTTCAGTTTCATGCAATTGTTAGCTATGATTATCATTATCCTAAACCTAATGCCACAACGATATTCACAATGGTCACACATATATACACATCACACAATTCTAAAATAAATTTCTAGAGGGGTATCATTTTTCTCAAAAATCAACAAAAACCATGTTAACTTCCCTAAATACTCAAAAAATATCCTAATTACACAAAAACACACCACAATACGAAACAAAACATAATAAAACAAAAAATTAACCTAGACATGTTGGTTCTAAAATCATATCGCGATCGATAGAAAAAGAAATAGCACAACAAAAACTTGTGATAGCTATGGTATACCACCCCCCCCCAACTAAAAGATTAAGCACTATCCCCATCGCATGATAAAATATTAAGCAAGGTAATGAGGACATACCTAGGATGTACTAGGCATTCGTATCATTCTCATCCTCGTGTTGGGGAATCTCAACTGGAGGAGGCGGAGGTGGTGGAAGTACACTATAAGCAGCTAGCTCAACACTCCTCTACCTATCAACAAAGGTAATCTCTCTTGAATCATATGTAGCCCATTTCAAGGCTTGATCAAATGGCAAGTCAGGATGCTGCAGAATCTTTTTTCTGTCTCTCTTGGTCCCAACCACAGGGACCATGTCCTCATTCTTTGTAAATAAGTCAAAATGTCTAGGTCCGCACAGAGGTGTCAGCTGAATAACAAGAGGGATGGCCAAAATTTCTCTTAGTGAGAAAGTATATAATTGCTCAAAGTGTGGCCACCTTTTCCCTAATCTCACCTAAATCAAGCTAACAGTCGACCCTCAAAATAATTTATATAGGAATGTACCTCAACTTGGAACTCTGACATTTCAACCCTATGTGCAGCCTGTGATTTATTCTCTGTCACCTCTAGTGTCATTCGAACCTGTGGCTAGATCTATCTATACACTGATGCCACCTTGGCCTCAATATTCTCTAGTTGGGTGATAGTAGCATGTTGATTCTTTTCTAAGATCTGCAAAACTCTAAGATACTAACACCATACCTGTGGCAACAGTTGTAGTCGAGGGGTAAGAAGGAACTAAAGCTGTCCCAACTTGCTTCAAAGTGGAAGCGGGGACTGAAGTAGATGTAGCTAAGGTCTACTCACGTGAATTCTCATATAAGGGCCTCTCTCTATTCCTATATATCAAAATACACACCTACATAAACATCTCCATCTTGTTTGTCACTTGGCTCTTTAAGAACTGATGGGCCCTCAGACCGAGCCAAAATCACTGTTGGAGGCACACAAGTCTATGAGAAAAGACTATGTTTATTGGATCTTTGATAATATACATCTGGGCTAAACCCACCGCCTTAACCCTATGGTCAAATCCTGGAATCTCAGACACACCAGCCTTAATACATAACAACTATACCAGGCTAAAAAAGGGTAGTGTTGCCCAATCATGAAGTTCATATCTAATAATGGCTGCAAAATCAATATCATAACCAGCCATCATACTCGTAATCAGTGTTGAACCATCCCATGTAAGTAAGTTATCCACTATAGTTGGGCATAAATGATAATGCATTATCAGCCACTAAAACTATGATGAAATTTAGTCTTTCCTTCTTAATCACACCTTGCCCCTTAACTCATGGGGCATCCACCCCAAGGATTGAAATATAATTGGAAATTTATCTCACTAAAGCTACTTTCTTACTCCTATGCTTAGCGTCTTGCATAGCACATATGTCATATGCCAATCACCAATCGATGATCATATTCTTCTATAGACAGAAGATCTATATAATCTAGTCCAAATAAAACTCAGTAGATGGTTGTTACTAAAATATCAATCATGATATCTCTCACTAGTGTCTGCTCTAATTGGGGTTGCTCTACATCTCTACCATTTCTGGGAGTGATGAAGGATACTTTTGCAATGTATAAAGAATAGAAATCATGCACCAATACCTAAAATTATGAACACTAGGGTCTATTCATCTACCCTAACTGATACCGATCAAACATAGCCTATAAAAATGGTGCTTCAGCCAACCCATATAACTGAATCTGTGTCTCCTTTTAAATAGTCCTCTTGGGTTGATCGATCCTAGTCATAAATATGTCTCACTCATAAATAGTTTGTAGACCCTCAACATACCACCTCGGGTTCACATCATCAATAGGTTTGGCTGATATATGAGCAGGGTCAGAAACCTGGGTTGTCTGGGCTAGTGGCTTCTGATGGGATGTCTGTGTTGTACCCTCCTTAGAATGGGGTACTGCAGATGATGGATTGGGAACCAGTGCTATGGACTCATCATGGGACCCCTCCTCAGAGTCGTGTACGATGTTGCTGCCTCTAGAAGTGTCCCAGACTCCACCTCTTCCTTATTATCATCCTCTACCTCCTCATACTGGAGAAAATATAGCGGTGAAATCCTAGACGACTTCATCCTCAGCCTGGGTACTGGTATGCTGTCCTCTGTCTAAGCCATAGTCCAAGTATAAGTAAGCCATCTATCCTACTATAACACTGCTGGATTTGAATGCCTAGAGTAGCTCTAATAATCATCTTAGCCACATCTTTCTTCTGAGATCTAGTCTGTGGTTGTGCTGCTCTTCTTGGGGAAATTGGGTACTCCTCCATCAAGGCACTGCTCTTGGAAAAATCATCCCATTGCCTCGATTGTCCTGCCTTCTTTTTGGAAGCCTTTTGTACCATGTGTACCTAAAAACCAAGTGTTAGTCCCTGAAAGATAGTAAGGGATTTCAAAATTTGAAGAAAAACTCAAAATTATGAAACTTCAAATTTTTCCTAAACTTAACATTCCTATAACATGTAACCAGTACCACCAAGTCCACTTTTGCACATTTTAGTTATGATCAACTTTTAAACACAAATATGCCACACAAAACTCTAGGATTCCCCAACCTTTTCAACTTTTGCTTTCATTTTGTGCATAATCATAGAGTTTTAGTATAAGAGCAACGCACTAATTTAATCTTTTAGGCTAATTCTAGGCTTGTAACTACAAATTTATTGATTTCTACATATTGTGCATGCAATTGAACATATCAACTCACTTATTTCAAGTTTAGCATAATATACTACTATTAGGAGCCAAGAATATTTACCTTTTTTCAAGAACCAAATGTGAAACTTCAAAATATGAAGAAACCCTAGATTTGACGTGTAATACGTGCAACTAGGACAAGTTGGTATTGAGAAAATATAGTGTTCTTTATTTTTATGAAGTGTGGAGGAATTTTGTAATTTGAATTTTAGAGGGAAAGAGAAAATTTGAGGTTTAGTATGGTTTAGGGTCAGCTTTGGGGCATACATAGCCCTAGGGTGTTAATTTTTGGGCTAGTTAGGGTCGGGTCAGGCCTAGTTTTCAAAAAAATTGGGCCCAAAATATTGGCACTTACGGCACTACCTACGAACCTTATGTGGCACCTACGGACCGTAGGCGGCACCTACGGGCTGTAGGTGGCCAAAATTTTTGACCCTATTTTTTATTCTCTGGACTTTTTATTCTAACATTTACTTTTCTCTACTTACGAGGCTGTAAGTGGTACTAATGATATCATAAGTATGTTCGTAAGTTAAAGTCTAAAGATTTCTCTATTTAACATCCAATGCATAACTTACCTGGCCCGAGTAGGACTTATGACCTTCATGAGTTGGTCACAAAGTCCCTTACCTAGAATATTCTGAATTAAGCGATGTATTACCATGTTCTAGGTTGTCCCTCATGCTATTTTACCTACAAAAATAAATAACAATGTGAACAATAAAATAGTGGGTTTCCTTCCACCTAGATCTTGATTTAATGTCGCAATATAACATGGCTAAGTTGGTTACTTAGGCTTCACCAACAAGCCCATGGTTTGCTTTCTATGCAGCACTTCATTTAGCATCGTGGCATGATGTGGGTACCTTGATTATGTAGAATTCATCAAGGTACCCAAAAGAAGAACCTTTTTGGTCATCAACATAATGAATAACCGACACCACCCTCATGTTGGTTGCCTGTTTTATAGTTTTGCAGACATTGAATGTGACGTCCTCATTATTGGAATTTGAGCTCCCCCTTCTCTTTGCTCTACCCGTGTCCATAAATGGTCTTCCTAATATGATTGGCATCTCGAAGTTAACTTCATGATACAAGATGACAAAGTTAGCTAGAAAAATAAAGCTGTCAACATTTACCAAAACAACGAATGATTTGCCCATGGGTTTCTTGACAGTACAAGCTACCATCAACAACCTCATAATCATTGATTCTGGAGGGCTCAAACCCAACTATTTGAACCCAGCCAACGACTTTAAATTAATGTTGGCTCCCAAGTCACACAATGTTTTGGCGAACCTGGATGTCATAATGGTTCATGGGATCGTGAATGCTCCGGGATCACCGAACTAGATATCACTGCACTATAAAGGTGCAATCCATCAACATTCTCAAAACTCACAACTCTCTTCTTTATCACCAAATTCTTCATAAACTTGGTGTAACAAGGCATCTTCTCAAGAGCCTCAATAAGAGTGATGTTCAAGCTCAACTCTTTTAGCATATTGATGAACTTCTTGAATTTTACCTCTTTCTTCTTTTGTTTTATCATTTGAGGAAAAGGTGGGGGGGTCATGGAATTGTCTTCACTATAGGCTCATCGACCTTGCCCTTAAATTTGGACTTCATAGCACTAGAATCAACACCTATCATCTTATCTGACTCCACTTCAGGTGTCTCATCAACCACAACATTATCATTCCTTAGCTCATCAACAGTAGGTAAGGGGGAATCAATGGTAGACTTACCATCCGTGTGGTGTTGGCTAGACAATGGCGGTCATTTTTCAAATTTTAAACTTTGTTGCTCAGAATGGTACCCGACTGCCTCTGATTTAAAATTACAGACATTTGCTTAAACTGTTGTTCTAATTGCTTTATTGCAGTAGCATGTAATCCTACCTTTTGGTTCAATCCTGAGATGTCTATCTTAATCTCCTTAAGGCAAGTTTCATGACTTTTTTGACTTTTAAAAAGCTTGGACAACATACCCTTCATCCTCAAATCAGTATCACGATTGCCTGTTGGAACATACCTGTTCCCTTTCTCCTCGTATTCATCTTTTCTTCTTCAATCACCATCACACTTTCTACTCCAATCTCTATACCTATTTCCATAATAGTTCCAACTTTATTTTCCTTGAATTTTGTCTTAAAAACCTTCCAAATCGCAATCTAGGTACTTTGCCTCTTCATCTAAATCAGAATTATAAGATTTAGAGGCCTTACCCTGTGAACCTACTGAATTTACCTTCTCAGAATTCACTATTATAAACTACTTTGGCAGGACCCAAAATATCAGTTCTAAGATATGCACTATCTTGTGACAAAGAATCATCAACCACTCTATGCTTGTTAGAACCCATAATGGAATAAGTGTTAGCACCTCTCTGCCTTTTGGGTATGTCATCTTCGATTAGTGATAGAGATATAATCTAAAATCTTTGATGCTACTTCCCTGCAAAGACACATAAATGATCCACCAGTGATCGTACTTACCAAAGCACGGGAACTGATAGTCAGGGCTCGATAAAATATCTCAAGCAAATTAGTCCCTAAAATACAATGATTGGGTACAATGATCAACTTCTTCTTAGACCAAAACCATGCCTTATACATCGACTCAGAATGTAGCTGCTTGAAGTTATATATCTTATCTTTCAATTGTAACATTTTTTTTGAAGGGAAGAAATAGTCTAAAACTGCACACACAACTCATTCCAAGTAGTAATCTATCCTCGAGGAAGTTTCCCCAACCACAATGAAGCTTCACCAGCCAACGAAAAAGGGAACAACTTAAGTTTGAGTGCTTCTCGATCTATCCTAGGTATAGTGTATGAAATACATATGCCAATAAAGTTGGCAAGATGCACATTTATGTCATCCGTAGCTAAGACCGCAAACAAACTTTTCAAATTTAAGAGTTGGATCATAACACTAGTAATGTCAAACTTAGCACCTGGTGGCAAAGCAAGAGGAGTAATGGCTTCTATTTTATCCAAACCAAGTATCCCATATCCTTATATAGATCTGTATATGGAGTTAAGTACTTATAGGCTAGGATTACTTGAGATCTGCCACCTCTAGCTCTAGCTCAAAATTCGTCGAGTGCTACTCGACGATTTTTTTCCTATCTCTATCTACCTAGCTCTGTCTCTTAAGCATATGCTTCCCTCCTCTAGTTAGCAGCTACCGGTAATAAATACTCAATTCTCTAATCAACAATATTTTGAGCATTCGCAGGAGGAGGAGGCAAAATATTAAGAACATCCTAAACCCTTCAAGCTAGTTGTCACGCATATGTTTTGTCATCATACGATTCGACTGTAGAATTCTCTCCGGATTAGGATGTAGTGGGAGTAAGGGAATTCCTTAACTCCTAGTGCTAGGCATACACCGGCATACACCAAATTAAAAATAGAAAAAAAAACAAAAAATTTCAATAACCTTCAATCAACAATCACACTATATTCCCCGGCAACGATACTAAATATTTTGATGTTGCCCAATGCAACACCTCCAAACAAGGCTAAAGTTGTCGATGCAAAATATAGTAAGCCAACTCAGGTTGGGGTCAAATCCCAAAGGAATACATGAATTAACTCACTTTAGTTTGCTAAAGTCAATGCGCAGTACAAAAGGTAAATAGGGGTTTATAGTTGTAAATAGTAGGCGAACATAAATTGTAAACTGTCAGAAACAAACACTAGTCTTGTGTTCCTCTTGGCTTCTAACTCTTCAGGCTTCTCATGCTCAATCCAACTATCACACTGTTGTGCATGTAAAATTTGGCAAGTTATGTATCACCAATCGCCTCTCAGCATACATAGGTGAATTTCACTTACCTCCTCTCGATCTCAGAGTGCTGCCTTACTAACTCTTACTTGGGACCCCAGTTTTAATTATCTCTTTCCGGTCTCAAGTTAATTAGATGTATGTTAATCATCTTAAGTAGATAATGCAGATAAGCTTGTTTTGGCATTTAAATCCAAATCACTGTTGTGATCTTATTTTCCCAATCTCTACCTCGCCCTCGGGTTCGTAGTGAATATAGAATAGATCCTAACATTTGCAACCATTAAGAAAGCAATAAACTAGAAAAAAATCAAATACATGCATCAACAACAATTTAGAAGGATTGAACACTTCTCCTACTTCGTTACTCAGACAGGGTTCCCAAAACCCTAGCTAAGGGAACACTCATTGTTATGAAACAAACAAAGGAATTCATAATTGAAAGCATTCAAACAATATCACAATAATCAACAAATAAAACCCAAAATCTTCAACTGAATAATCAACCGAAATCAATACAAAACAATCCAAAGATCAAAATTGAATCTGGAATCAAATATACGTTTGTAAGTACAAAGAATGTATGTAGAGTAGAGTACAAGAAAATCCTAGGAAATAAATCCTTAACAAAGAAGGAATACTAAGGTCGGTGGCCACTTACTGGGCCATCCACAAGCCGTAGGTGATCCCACATAGGTTCAGGCCTCAAAATCTTCTGAATACTTACTCAACTTTTGATTTTCTAAAACATATTCTGGCACCTATGGACCGTAGGTGGCATTTACGACTGTAGGTGCTCTCCGTAGGTGGCAGGGTCAACTTTTTCAGCTTCTGATTCTCTATTTCACACCTTCTATGACACATACTCTGGCACCTACACCCCATATGTAGTACATACGGGATGTAGGTGTAACCCAAACCAGTGCTTAGACGTGAAGGATATCTTAGGTTGACCAAGGACTGCAAACCACCCCTTTGAAACCAACCACAAAACACAATATCCTCAATGGTCGGATGAATTTTGAACATATAACAAGATAAGTTTAAGGAATAAGGGTATGTCTATAACTGATAACCATTGACCGACCAAAAAAACCGACCAACATCACCCAAGACCACAATAATCTAGTAGAGCCTTTTAACAAAGGATCAAAAAATATTTCTTGGTCGGGACATGTCCCTGACTCTTATAGATGACGATTAAAATGATAATGTTAATAGTAATGAAAAATCTCAATCCTAAGATAAGATAATAACTGATGAAATGTCTAAGTCATCCGAAGAATGGACGCTCACCACTTCACCACAATGAATCGACGAACCAAGCAGATCCGTCTAACTCTATGCAAAAAAAGTAGAGGTATCTCCAATACCTGCATCGCGTGGGGATACAACATCCGAAGATAGTTAGTTGGGTGAAAACTAGCATATAACTCAAGGATTAGGATAACATAATATCATGATCAACAATTCAAAATCATTCAAAACCAATGCACATGACCAAATACATACATATATATATATATATATATATATATATATATATCGCATGCAGGTATAGGGAATAAGGTTTAGCATACACTTTAAAACTTTAGCTTAGATTATGTAGCTCAATCGTCATAACATAAGAAGCACCCACGGGCAATATGGGCCTAGCTCTCCCCAGCTGTAGGGCCTTAGCGCGTGTGGTCGTATGAATCAGAAGGTATTGATATGTACTATGGGGGAACGAACCTCCCAAAACATCAAGGTGACACAAGCACTAAATCATATAATATGATGTAAGGGACTCGAACATCCCAATCCAATGTATTAATAAGGAGGACTCGAACCACCCAATCATATAGACCCCCACGTTGGCAACTGTGGTTTCCAGTATTGGTCCTTCAAGACCTCTACTTTCATGACTCAGATCCCTCATTAAGGCCAAATTAAAATAATTAGAACATACTTTATCAGTTATTGAACCATGATATACATTTAGGCATACATTGTTGGTATCGTCATACCAACTACACTTGCAAGGTAGCATCAAGATGCCAAACCAATTACCATTACTTGGGGGAATTCACAGCCCTCTTTGGTTAAATCTCACATTAGCTTGGGGAGTTACACAACCCTAGAAGGTTTAATTCAAAATCATTATGCTTTATTAACCTTTTTACATTATGCAATAGTTAAGAGTAGTTCATTGTGCATATGTTTCATATTCAAAACCAATTACACACCATGGGGTTGGGGTCATAACTACTTCAAAAGTCACAAGTTTGGGAAATCACAATCCCTAGTTTATTCCCATGAATCAATTTGAAAATTTTTAAAACCATCATATAAACATAAACCATGCAGAGATAAACATGAAACATCACATAAACAATATTTATTCAAAACCCTCAACCAATGTTTGCAAAACTAACCTCTATACCATATGAACAACACTTTAAAACTTATGTTTTTAATAAATTAATAATTAGGGAAGAGTAACATGTTTGAAATATAGAGTTTCACGGAACGAATTCTACCATTGAGCCCTTGGATGACTTACTTCTTGGAAAACTTAGTATGGTTGCTTGAGAGAATTTAAGAGAGCTGTGGAAATGTTTGAGTACGTTATGGATGAGAAACAACCCTTCCTAAGTGCTTTATGAACATGGGGTTTTAATTGAGTAAGAAAGGAATTGTCCAAAGTGCCCTCAATTTTAAAAAATTATAATGTAGTCGTCAGCGATTACGGGTCACTATACGACTCTTATAGGCTCATAATGACTCATCATCACAAGTCGTAGCCAAGGAAGTCTCCAAGGAGCTCACAATTTGTTAACCCTACGACTCAACCTATATGACTTATAATGGGACCCTTCGACTCAGAGGGTCTAGTCGTAGTCAACCCAGCAACCATTTGGGGTCTATACTAGACACCCTATGATTTGCACCCAACGATTAATAACAAGTCCTTATGACTCATAATGTGGCACTCGTTCTCAGAGCAGAACTCAGCCATACACTTACTGATTTGGTTATGATTCGAGTCAAATGACTCGTTATGACTCCCTACGATTCATTAGAGGAGACATAGTCAGGACAGTGAGGATACAATTTCAGAAATTTTCAAGGGCCAAAAGCCTGGGGTGTTATATACTCCCCCCTTAGGATCATTAATCCTTAAATGATAGGAAGAGGCATTTATTAGCACGATTTGACTCCAAACTCAACCACACTTACCTTTAACAAAGACAAAAGAAAATGTTAAGAAAGATACATACCTCAAGCACGATTTTCCAAAATTAGGAACAAGAATGGCTACTTAGACTTCATGTCCTCCTTGTCTTCCCAAGTAGCTTCCTCGACCTTTTGGTTCCTCCAAATAACCTTTACCGAAGCCATACCTTTAGTGCACAACTGACGGACTTGTCGATCCATAATCTCAACTGGGACTTCCTTATAAGACAAGGAATCCAAAATACCCGCCGTCTCTGAAGGAACAATGGTCAAAGAATCACCTACATACTTCCTCAATGTCAAAACATGAAACACTGAATGAATGGAGCTCAAACTAGAGGGCAACTCCAATTCATATACAACATTACCAACTCTCTTAAAAACCAAGTATGGATAACATAATGGGAACTAAGTTTCCCCTTCTTACCAAACCACATCACTCCCTTTATGGGAGACATCTTCAAGAACACCCAATCACTAACATTGAACTCTAACTCCCTTCACCCCACGTTTGCATAGGCCTTTTGGTGACATTAGGTGGCCTTAAGTATATCTTGAATCACCTTCACCTTCTCTATGGCTCGGTAAACCAAATCAGGACTAAATAACTTATTTTCACTAGCCTCAAATGACCCAATAGGAGCCCTACACCTCCTACCATATAAGGTTTCAAATAGGGTCATACCAATGTTAGAGTGATAACTGTTGTTGTAGGCAAATTCTAAGAGATGCAAATGGTCAACCCAACTACCACCAATATAAAAAAACACAAGCCCAAAGCATATCTTCTAAGGCTTGAATTATCCTTTTTGTTTACCCGTCCGTCTGCAGGAGGAAAGTGGTACTAAGGGTCACCTTAGTCCCTAGACCTCCCTAGAACGACCTCTAAAAGTGAGATGAGAACTAAGTATCCCGATCAAATAAGATAGAAAATGAAGTACGATGCAATATTATGATCTCCTAGATGAACAACTTGGCATAATTCTCTAAAGAGAAATTAGTCCACATTAGCAAGAAGTGAATAGACTTAGTCATCTTATTCACAATGACCCAAATCAAATTAAATTATTAGAGAGACCTCGGAAGACCGGTAAAAAATCCATATTAATTATCTCCCATTTCCACACCGACAACTCAATCTCTTTAGTCAACCCATCGGGCCTCAAGTTCTCCACCTTCATTTGCCGACACACCATGCACTTAACCAAAAAATTGGCCACATCCCTCTTCATATTATTCTACCAAAAAAGTTCCTTAAGATCATGATAATTTTTTGTTGAACCAAGACGAATAGTATAATGTGACTAATGGGCTTCGGCCAAAATTCTTCCTCACAACCCATCAATATTCGGAGCACATAATCTCACTTGATACCTCAAGATATTATCTCTACCGATTTAAAAAATCATTACCTTTTTCCTACCTATATCATTCTGATTTTGCATCATAATAGGATCCAATATTTGTTTCCCCTTCGCCACCTCTTGAACAATTATACCACCATTTTTGGAGTCTATAAGACGAACTCTAAGATTAGCTAAACGATAAATATCCTTCACCATAACCTACTTCTCTTCTTCCACATGAGATAAGCTTCCCATGGACAACCTACTAAGAGCATCAACAACCACGTTAGCTTTAGCTGGATGATAGTGAAGACTCATGTCATAATCCTTGAGTAACTCAACCTATCTCCTTTGCTTGAGATTTAGTTCCTTCTAAGTGAATATGTATTGCAGGATCTGATGATCAAAATAAATATCATGGACCCCATACAAATAATGTCGCCAGATCTTTAATGAAAACACCACATCTAATAATTTCGAAATCATACATTGGGTAATTATTCTTATGGACTTTCAATTATCTAGAGGCATAAGAAACCACCTTGCCATGCCGCATCAAAACACAACCTAGTCTCACCCGGGAGGCATCACAATAGACCACAAAACTGTCAGTTCCCTTAGGTAGAGCCAAGACTGAAGCTAAAGTCAACTTATTCCTTATCTTCTCTAAACTACCCTCACAAGCATTAGATCACAAGAATTTCACCTTATTTTGAGTCAACTTAGTCAATGGGGCAATAATAGAAGAGAAACTCTCCACAAACCTTTTATAATAGCCAGCTAAACACAAGAAGATCAAAATATCAGTTGGAGTCGTGGTCTAGGCCACTTCTTAACCACCACAACCTTTTGTGGATCTACCGTGATCCCTTTATTAGAAATAACATGACCCAAATAAGTTACAACATTTAACCAAAACTCATACTTAGAGAATTTAGTATACAACTGTTGTTCCTTAAGGATCTGCAACACAAGGCGGAGGTGATCGGCATGATCCACCTCACTCTTTGAATACACCAAGATATCATTAATAAGGACAATAACAAACAAATCCAAGAACTGACATAAAACTTGATTCATAAGATACTTAACTATTGTCGGGGCATTGGTCAAATGAAAGGATATCACCAAAAACTCAAAATGAGCATATTTGTTCAAAAAGCAGTTTTAGGGATACCTACCTCCCTAATCTTTAACTGATGGTAACCTGACCGAAGATTAATCATAGAAAAAAACTTAGCTCCCTGGAGTGGATCGAACATATCATCAATCCTCGAAAGGAGATACTTATTCTTCATGATCACCCAATTTTGTTGGCGGTAATCAATAAACATTCAAAGGGACCCATCCTTCTTGTACACGAATAGAATAGGAGCACCCTATGGAGACACATGAGGGAGAATAAAACCCTTGTCAAGAAGATCTTTCAACTGTTTCTTGAGTTATTTTAACTCAGTCAAAGCCATTCTATAAGGAGAAATAAAAATAGGACGAGTGTTTAATAAAAGATCAATCTCAAAGTCAATTTTCCTATCAGGAGAAATACCAGGAAGATCATCAGGAAACACTTTGGGAAATTCACAGACCACAGGGATATTATGCAAAGAAGGACCTTCGGATCTAAAATTCTTAACATGCACTAAGTGATAGAGGTACCCTTTGAAAACCAATTTTTGAGCTCTAAGATATGAAATAAATATTCCTTTAGGTACTACGAAACTACCTTCTCATTCAATCATTAACTCATAAGGAAAATGAGAACTGACCCTTCGAGTTGACAATCAAGAAATGCATAGCATGAATGCAACCTATCTATCCCCAAAATCATATCAAAGTCTAACATGTCCAACTTTATCAGGTCTACCAAGGTCTCTCTACCATACACCGATATCACACAACCCCTATAGACTCTTTTATCCATAATGGAGTCGCCCACCGGGGTGGACACAGAGGAGGGGTCTGAAATTCATTCAGGATCAAAACCAAAATAGATAACCACATAAAGGGTCACATAAAAGAGGGTAGACCCAGGATCAAGTAGACAATATACATCATGAGAGAAAAGTTTATATGTACCAGTAACAACATCGGGGGACACCTCAGAATACTGGTGGGTGGGAAGAGCATACATATTATTCCGACCAGCACTGAAGCTAGAAGAAGAAGCAACACCTTTTAGCGCAAGGGCCGATAAGGTAGCAACAAGAATCTTATTTTTCCTAGAAGTATAATCCCTCTGCATATGACCAATCTGCCCACATTTAAAAAATTTATTCCTCCCTTCTTCACAAACACCACGGTGCACCAGACCATAAAATCTACAAAGAGGATACGAAGGAGCTGACTGAGCCCTACTAGCCTGATGCTGGGCTCTTAGTGCTCTAAACCCACTATTATACACAGAATGACGATCACTCGACAACTTTAAATAAGGAACATTAGTTGTAGAATAGGAACCGGAATTTCCCCATTTCTTCTTAGACCACTTCCCACTGTCTCTACCACTTTGTTGTTGACCTCCACCTTAATTCGAATAGCAAAAATTCTTATTCTGCCTTTTATTCATCTTCGCTTGCTTCTTTTTTCCTCTCTCACTTGTTACATATACACCACAAATCTAGAGATATATATATATCCTTATTCAACAAGGCAGCCTTGCTCTCTAAGATCAACTTATGGGATAACCCAGAGATAAATTTTCTCATTCTAGCCCTCATGCTAGACACCAATTCAAGAGCATAATGTAAGAGCTGATGAAACTTCAAGGCATACTCCTTTACTGTCATCCTACCCTGCTTCAAATTCACGAATTCCTCAACCTTTGTCTTCCTCAACTTTTGTGGAGAAAAGCGATCAAGAAACGACTAGAAAAGTCATGCCACGAAGCAGACTCAACATCATCGCTCCTAAGCTGCTCCTACTTTTCATACCAATAGTATACTACATCCTTTAGCTAATAGGCTGTGAACTCTACACCCTCCACATCAGTAGCATGCATCATATGGAAGATCGTTTCTATCTCATTAATAAAATTTTGAGAATCTTTCTCAAATTTAGAACTAGTGAAAATTGGAGGACTCAACCTTATAAATTGGCCAACTCTAGTGGCCTCGGAGGTTGGAGCAACAGAAGCAACATACTCAGTTTGGGAGGCCACTAACTAGGTAAGAAAATGACCGACTTGCAAAACTCAGCATTAGACACACCAGCCTGGGGTGCTTAAGGAGGGATAGGGGGAACTGGTGGAGCTCTTTCAAGGCAATCAGAAATAATGACCCTAGACTGGGTCTGAACTTATGGAGTAGGATGAGCTTCGTCCATAATGTCCTTAGATGAGAGAGAAGATTTTCCACGAATATCTGATCTTCTAGAAGGCATGATCTGAAAAGAGAACATTCAGAAATTAGAGAAGATTCAAGACTTTAGACTCTACATCTTGAAATAGAACAACAAGAAAGGAAAACAATCCTAAATGCTTCATAACCTCTCCCCTATAAATGTGGTGCGCTATACACCCATAAAAGAGACACTACTTGACACGACTTTGTGAACACCCAATGAAAAAAACTAGGCTCTGATACCATCTTTGTCACGATCCATACCAGGGCCTGGCCGTGATAGGTATCTCAGATCCATCGGGAACTGGAGACCACCCCTTTGCACCTAACCACACAACACAAAATTCGTAAAATTCAAATGAATTCCTAGTATATAACAAGATAAGTTTAAGGAATAAGGGTATGCTTATAATCGATAACCATCGATCGAGTAAAATAACCGACCAATATCACCCAAGTCCACAGTAATCCAACAAAGACTTCTAACAAAGGATCCAAAAATCAATCTTGGTCGGGATGTGTCCCAGCTCTGACAGATGATAATGACAATGATAATAAAAACCCTCAGTCCTAAGCTAAGATAATAACTGATAAACTGTCTAAGTCTTTCAACGAATGAAAGCTCACCACTTTAACACAACGAACCAACGAACCAAGCCAATCCACCTAAATCTATGCAGGAAAAGTAGAGGTATCTTTGATACCTGCATCATGTGGAGATACAGCATTAGAGATGGTTATTAGGGTAAAAACTAGCATGTTACTCAGGGATAAGGATAACATAATATCATGATCAGTAATTCAAAATCATTCAACACTAATGCACATGATTAAATGAATATATATCTCATGTCGGGATAGGGAACAAGGCTTAATATGCACTTTAAAACTTTATCTTGGATTGTGTAGCTCAACCGTTATAATATAAGAAGAAACCCACAGGCTGTATGGGCCCAGCTCTCCCCTAGCTAGTAGGGCCCTAGTGCGTGTGGCCGTATAAACCAGAGGGTATACATATGCACTACGGGGGACTCAAACCTCCCAGCATATCAAAGTGACACAAGCACCAAATTATATAATATGATATGGGGACTCGAACTTCCCAATCAAATGATATTAATAACGGGGACTCGAACCACCCGATCATATAGACCCCCACGTCGGCAACTGCAGTTTCAAGTATTCGTCCTTCAAAACCTCCAATCACGACTCAGCTACACAACTCTCATTAAAGCCCAATTAAAATAATTAGCACATACTTTATCAATTATTTAACCATGATATACATTTAGTCATACATTGTTGGTATCGTCATACCAACTACACTTGTAAGGTAACATCAACATGCAAAATCAATTACCATCACTTGGGGGAATTCACAACCCCCTTTGTTTCAATCTCACATTAGCTTGGGAAATTACACAACCCCATAAGATTAAATTCAAAATCATTATGCTTCATTAACCTTTTTAAATTATACAATAGTTCAAGAGTAGTTCAATGAGCATATTTTTCATATTCAAAACCAGTTACACACTATGGGGTTAGGGTCATAACCACTTCAAAAGTCACAAGTTTGGGAAATCACAATCCCTAGTCCATTAAACATTCCCATGCATCAATTTGAATTTTTTTAAAACCATCATATAAACATAAACCAGGCAAGGATAAATATGAAACATCACATAAACAACAGTTATTCAAAACCCTCAACCCATGTTTTCAAAACTAACCTTAAAACCATATAAACAGCACTTTAAAACTTATGTTTTTACAAATTAATAATTAGGGAAGAATAACTTTCCTGAAATACTAAGTTTCACAAAAAGAATTCAACCCTTGAGCCCTTGGATGACCTACTTCTTGCAAACCCTAAGTTTGACTGCTTGAGAGAATTTAAGAGAGATTTGGAAGTGTTTGAGTACATTATGAATGATAAACAACTCTTCCTAAGTTCTTTATGAGTGTGTGGTTTTATTTGGGTAAGAAGGAAATTATCCAAAGTGCCCTTAATTTAAAAAAATAAAATTTAGTCTTCAGTGACTACGGGTCACTACATTTAGACTCATAACAACTCATTGCCACAAGTTGCAGCCAAGACAGTCTCCAAGGCACTCACAATATGTTGACCTTACAATTCAACCTATATGACTCATAATGGGACCCTATGACCCATAGGGTCTAGTCATACTCAACCTAGTAACTATTTGGGGTATACACTGGACACCCTATGATTCACACCCAACAAATCATAACAAGTCCTTACGACTTATAGTGAGCCACTCGTACACAGAACAAAACTAAGCACACTTACTGATTTTGGTATAATTCAAGTCCAACGACTCATCGGGAGAGTCATAGTCAGGATAGTAAGGATAAAATTTTAGAAATTTTCAAAGGCCAAAACACCGAGGCGTCACTGTAGGTGCCCACTTCAGTGGTCCAAAACTTTAATTTTTGCTCCTTTTCTTCAGAATAGTTCCAAAACCTGATTTCCTATAAAACATAACATAAAATACATCACATTTAACAAAAATACCCAAGTAACTTGTATATTTCATCATTTTAAGCATCGAAAGATTTATGAAACCATAATACCAAGTTTGTCACAATCTCAATTTACACCATAGATGTAACACGGTGCTTAGAGACATAAGTGACCCCAAGCTAACTCATGGCATGGCATAATAATACTAACAATAGAAACAATAGAATAACTGATGTGGAAACTAACTGAATTTAGTTAACTATAAGATTAATTTAATGTCAAGTCTTGATAAATACAAATACTAAATTAGTTGAAGTGTCTAACTCTATATTTGAAAGTCTATACTAACTGATAAGTTGTTGGGATAAGTCCCCATCTAAATTTAAATATTTGAAACTCGAACTAATACTGAAAAGAAAATAGATTATGAACTCTCATCCTCGGATAATGAGGACTCACCATTAAAAGGTGAGATTACACTGTAGAATACTAACTGTGGGGCTGATATTAAACATCTAAACCTGTATCATAAGATGACACAATGTAGGAGAAAGAGCGTGATTAGTAATTTAGATGTACTAATTAAGTAAGATATGCAAAATATAAAGTAAAACTAATCATTTTGAAATACTAATATAATATATTGTACGCAAACTGAAATGAATGTACAATGACCCATATAACATGTTTTAGATATTAATATGCAATGATGTTTTAAAAATCATAAAGTAATATTAGTAAAAACTTAAATGTGGGTTATGTACAAACAATCTGAGCCTGAGCCTGTGAGTTGATTGTTAATTAACATAAATCACATGGGCTAAACATAGAGTCCGATGTATATTCCCCCACCGAGAGGGCCCAATATACCTTGCCAGTGTATAAAGGTTTGACTAGCATGGTACCACTAGTTTGAAATGATGCCCAACTAAGAGTTCCAAGTAAATCTACGGTGGCACATAATTTTGGGATCTATGTGCACTGAAACCCATTCCAACTCGATGTTAAGTACTACTTCCACACTTATTTATACTAATAGCTCAAAACACTGAGGCTCTACTTGCGGTCAAAAGCTATGCAAAACTGAAAATATTATGAAGGTCAGTATACTGAAACTCATTATATTTATTCATGCTAGAATCAAGAGTACTGAGATCGTGTGTTCATAATACATCAAACTTTTTGAAAATAAGGCTAAGTCATGTGAAAGTACTGCAAAACTAAACAGAATATCAATTGATAAAATAATAAGTGATACAAGATGTTAAAATCATGTAAAACATATAATAATAATAATAATAATATAGGATCATGAAGAGACCTATATTTAGAGGAAATCATAAATTTGGGTATGAATCCTAAAACATAATTCATAAAAGCTGAGTTTTTCTGAGTTCTTTGGGACACAATGGGTGAAAGAATATCCATTGTTGAAATCTCACATACCTAAATCTGAAATACATACTAAGATCTTGGATTATTGAGGCTTTGAGAGGAACCTAGTTTATTGCCTTGAGAAACTGAAAGTGTAACTCCTTTTCTATTTTTAGAGTGTTTGAGAGTAATAAGGGAAAAAGAATCCTTAAGTCCCTTTAATCCTCTCCTGACAAGCCTTAAAATGACATAGTTTAGGTGTTGACAATAAAAATGTACAAAAATATCTCTGATAAACCATTTTTACAAACTATAGAAACTGTTTCATGGCCACGTGGTATGACTCGTTGTTGTCACCACGAGTCGTTCTGAGTGAGTCATTGGTTCTTGGGCTAAGACTTCCAAGTTACCACGACCACATCCTACGACTCGTGGGATGTACCAATGGGTCATGGTATACACCCATGGCTACGCAGGCAAAATTGTCATGTTTCAGAACTTTAATTTGCATTATCAAAATGAGTCATAGATCGACTCCTCCTATCTCACCACGAGTCGTTGATGCCAGTCATTAAGACTGATACTTGGTCAATTGATTTTAGTATATCTTACCACGTATGACTCATATAATTGGTCGTTTTGAGAGAAAATTGTTGATTTCCAACTGATTTTTTATGCTAAGTCTAAGATATAATCTTAGGAACTTTTACAGTATTACAAGCCAATGAATATAATCCACATGAAAATGTCTATAGGAGCGCCAACTTATATTTCTCTATTGTGGCAGGGGTATTATACCATCACGAGTTCTTTCTTATCTTTGGGTCACAAGTTTCTGTAGTTTTTCTAGATGACGACAATTCTTGCGACTTGGAGAACTAATTGATAACAATCTTCCTGAGCTCATTTTTCACCAGTTAATTTCATCGAGATAATTTCCTTGAGCATCCTCTGTTGGTGTCATGCGTCCGCTTCTTATTCTTCCACATGTACAAGTCGCTTTTTTGCATAATACAATAGTATTTTCCCATTTTTCCCTTTATATTAAGTTTTCAAATAACCAATAGTTATTATATATCAAAAATATTATAACATGAAAAGTTCACACAAGTGATTATTGTAATTATTCAGATAAACAAGATTAAATTAATCTTACTCTTAAATAGAACCATAATTATTGGAGAAAGATATAGGTAAAATATTCCCTCCATCTCTTTTTATCTCCTCCTTGTTTAAAATAGATTATTATTTTTACTTGTATATTTTAGCAAGTCAAGAAAGATTTATTATTTTTGTTAATATTATCCTTATTATTAAGTAATTATATAAGGTAATTCTAGTCAACAGTAGATTTTCAAAGCACGGTTAATAAAGATAATTTAACCAATATAAATTTCTAATAAATAGTTTCTTAAAAATTATCAATTTAATAAAGATCATCTAAAATAAAATGAGAAGAGTAAATAAATAATTTTTTATTTATAATTTATTAAAAGGCATGAGAAAAACATGAACAATTAATATGTTAATAAAAAAATAACAATGATTTGACTCTTCCATTGTCGCTTGCTTTGTCATTAGTACTTTTTTCCTCCGTTTTCTATTAGTACTTCCTCCGTTTTGTTTAAGCTGATCTTTTTCTAAAAATTATTTATTTTAATTTAGTTATCTCATTTATAAAATTAAGAGAATTGACTCTTCCATTATTGCTTGCTTTGTCATTAGTATCTTCTCCCTCCGTTTCATTTTGGTACTCCCTCCGTTTTATTTTAGTTGATCTTTTTTCAAAAAAAAAAAAAATTGTTTTGTTTAGTTATCCCATTTATGAAATTAAGTGAATTTTATTATGTAATTCTAATATCACCCCTATAATTAAATGACTACACAAAGTGTATATAATTAAATTTATATTCTTAAAATATAATTAATAAAATTAATTTAATAAAATAAACTTCTACTAAAATATTTTCTTTAGAGAGGACTGTCAAGTCAATAAATCCAACTATTATGGAGGAAATATTTCTTACCGTGGGTGAAATCTTTCTTGAAAATTGTTTATATTCTTAAAATATAATTAATAAAATTAATTTAATAAAATAAACTTCTACTAAAATATTTTCTTTAGAGAGGACTGTCAAGTCAATAAATCCAACTATTATGGAGGAAATATTTCTTACCGTGGGTGAAATCTTTCTTGAAAATTGCTTATCATTTAAATGAAGAAATTGGTGGTCCAGATGAACAAGAAAACTTTAAAGCATTAGATATTGCAAAATCAAATTGGGACACCAAAAGAATTGATCGGTGGACCAAAAAATAAATATCAGGCCAAAAAGAAATTCAATACTTTTTCTTTATATTTATATCAGTATTTTTAAAAGCGTTCAGGGAGAAGTCTCGAAGCGAGTTCTGAAGTTGGCATAGTAAAGATGCTTCGGAGCTCAAATAAAAAGGTCGATTCATAGGGCATAAGTCCGAGACATAAAAACAGAAGTCCCGGACATAAAAACATATGTTGGGGCATTAAATTCAATCTTTATTATTTTAAAAATATTTTTTTCTATAATTAAATTTTTTTATTATTGATGTAGTGATATTTATACCTTATATTATTATATTATAGTATTTTTTCTAATATATGTAAATAAAAAAACAACTTTCATAGAAAATAGCACAATCATAAATAATTTTTTAGATAATTATGCTTAAAAATTGACTAAACAAAATCTCTTCAAATTACTAGTTTCAAAGAAATTGTAGGATTGAGAGTCCATAACACTATGTTCCTGACGTAACTTTATTCATTTTTTGTTAATGATCTTACACTTTTTATCATTCTCCTTCTTTGAAATATATAAACAATAATAAGTATAATATTAGTTGAAAGTAGGAACAACTCGTAGATGTGGAGATGAGTGTTGAATTTGATTTTAGAGGTTATCTCGGCAATATCATTTTCTATGTTGTTACTTTTGTCAGATAAAATTGTAATAATTTTTTCATATTATTGGTGATTTATTTAAATTATTTTTAGAATCATTGAAAAGACAAGATATTAAATTGTGAAAGCGACATGTAACAAACTTTCACAATTTTCTTTACGTAAATTATTAGAAACTATTGTATAGTTTGACTATTATTAGTCTAAAACATTAATAGTTTTTGTCTTTTTAAAGACTTTTGTAAAATTTCAGATTATATATAATTGTTTACCAAAAAGTAAATGGGATAAATTAAAAACACCAATAATAGTTAAAGGATTTAACAACGAAGAAAGCTTAATTACTTATAAAGCTAAAAATGTAAAAACAAAATAATGGGATAAAATATTAACAATAGAAGAAATCTATAATTATGAGCTAACATCAAAAGATATACTTTTAGGAATGCCGTTTTTAGATAAATTATACACACATATAATAACTAGAACAGATTGGTGATTTACAACACCATGTAAAGAGAAAGTAAAAGCAAAAAGAGTTACTAATAAAATAAGAAAGAAAACTGATTAGATAGAAGGAAGTGAAAAAATTACACAAAAATTAGAAAATATAAAAAATACTGAAGATACAATAGAAGTGGTCGTATTTTCATAAATAAAAAGGAAATAACTATATTTTTCACATAGGTTTCTATACCATTGTTGTAAAAAATTTATTTTTGCTCCTAAAGTATCTACTATTTTTGCTTCATCCCAACTTTTTATTATATTTGAACTAAACGGTTCAAGTAATTTACTAAAATATAATTTTCTTATTTCTTTACTTTCTTCTGTATTATATGCTCCTTTATAATAATATTCTTTAAATGCGCAAGTATATTCATCTACAGAGCACATATTACATATTATTAATTTTAACATTAAATTTCTATTTGTATTTTTCTCTTCATTTTGTTCTTCTTCTGTTGTTGTCATGCTACTAAATTCACCTTTTATAGTTATTTCATGTTTTTTTTAATAATTCTGCAGGTGTTAATTTAGTTATTGTTGATGATGATGTTCCTTCTGTAGGTTTATCAGTTCTTAATACCCTTTTACTATTTTTAGTTAGCTTTAAAAATCATAATTTCGTTGTTCCTATTAGTGTTCTTTCTATATATTCTGGTGCATCTGTTATATTTATATTATTATCTAATAATTGTTTTGTCGTATATTCTATCCATAATTGTATTATTTTTTCTGTATTTATTACACAATCTAAGTCTAAAAAGTTATAATTTTGATTAACTATTTGTTTTGGTTTCCATTTGTCATATTCATTTTTTAGATTATATCTTTTAAACTTATTCTTGTAATATGAAGGTTTTCTTATTTCTGATGTTCTGGGTATTATATTTTTTATATTTTCATCTTCTTTTTTATCAAGAGTGTTTATTTCCTTGTTTATATTTTCTAAGTTTTTTTCATTAATTACTTCTAGTTTTTCATTGATTTCTAAATTTTTTGTATTTGGTAAGATTTCTGTATATGTTTCACTTTCTTCCGAATCATAATTATTTGTTTTTCAACATCTATTGTATTAGTTTCTAATTCCTTGGTTTCTATTTCTTTATTGTTTATTTCTAATTTTTCTTTAAATTGATTTATCTCATTTAATAATTTTTGTTCTTTATCTTTTTCTTCTTTTTCTTTCTGTCTTTTTTCTTACAAATCCTTTAGCATTTGTAGTTCTTTTTCTAATTTAGCAATCCTACTATTTTTAGTTTCTTCTAATTTTCGTATTTCTTCTTTAGTTTGTTGTTTTATTTTTTCTATTTCCTTTTTTCTATATATTTCTTCGTTTTCTTTTTCTATTCTCACCATAGCTGTCAATTTATCTTCTAATTTTAATTCTTCTTTCTCTAACATTAAATATAAATGTTCACCTATTTTCTTATACCTTCTCCCTAGATTATAAAATACTATTTTTATTTTTAACCCTTCATGGTTTTCATATATTTTTTCATCTATTATAAATTCTTCTTTGTTCATTTTTTTATTTAATTGTTAATAGATCATGTTGGTATGTATATTCTAGATTATCTATTGTTGATTCTAAATTTGATATTTCTTCTTTTTGTGTATTTATTGAGTTTTTACTAACTCCGTCAATTATATTATACTGTAGTCTTTCTAACCTTATTTTTAATTCTTTACGTTTTTTAGGTATTATTTGTTTTAGTTCTTTATATTTTTGTACGTTATTCATTTAAATAATATTTTGGGGAATAAATCTCATCATAATTAATGAATTAATTAAATAAATCCATATATATACTACTTCCGTATTTTTTAAATAACAAGGCTCTGATACCATTTGTAGGGGGTGCGGATTAGGCGCGGTAAGTTTACTAGATAATGAATATTTATGTATTTTTTTATATAATTTATTTTGTGAATATTATTGATTGAAATATTTTCATTTTATCTTCTTGACTTAAGATGTTTTATAAATTCATATTCTAGATTAGATATTATCGTAATTAAATTATCTAGTGTTTTAGGATCCTCATTAGTATTATGTAACCTTTTGTATTCTAGGTATAAACTATATAGTTGGGTTTTGATTTCTTTTAATGATTTATTCTTTTCGTAAGATGTGTCCATTAATTTATGTAATTGTTAAATTCTTTGTGGTAATATTCATTAACTATTTTTCTTCGTTATTGTATTTTTTATTTTCATATATTTTATTAATATATTCAATTTTACTAATAGTCATATTTTGGGGGGTGATTAAATGGTAGTTGATTAAATGCTTTGCTATAATATTCTTTAATTTTTTCTCTTAGTTTTTGTAAATCTTCTATATTATTTTTAAGATATTCTAAATATTCTATATCTTTTGTTTTAAAGTATTCAATTAAATTTGTTTTTATAAGGTTTTCTAATAATCTTATTTCTTCTATTTCTTGTTTCCAATATTTTAGATATTCGTAGTTTATCATTTTATTCTAAAGTAAATGTATAATAATCTATTCTATTTGTATTGTATTTAATATCTTGTTTGAGGTTATTTATGCTGCTAACTATTTTTTCTTGTTCTCTTTTTAGTGAATTTTTTAAACTATCTAAATTTTATCTTTATTTTTTTCTAGATTTTTTAAGGTTTCGTCTATCCATTTTAATTTTTCAGTTAGACTTTTCATTATTTCTCTAATTTTTTTCTATAATTAATTTTTTTATGTAGGTCTTCTTGGTTTGCTCTAATTTTCTTAATATATCCTGACATTTTTAGTCTGTATAGTATCCATCTAAATTTAAATAATATTGATGTTCATAATATATGCGTAAATTTTCTATACTGTTTAATAATTCTTCCTCTTCATAATCTTGTATTTTTTCTCATATTATTTTCTTTGTCTATAATTTCTATATCTCTAAGTATATATATATAACAAGTATTTTAATATCATCTATCATTTAGGCTTGATTAAATGATTTTCCATAATATTTTTCAGTTGTTTGTTTTAGTCTAAGTAATTCTTGCATATTTTTATTAAGGAATTCTATATATTTTACATCTTTAATTTTCATGTATTTGTCTAAATTTTTTTTATTTGTTTTTCTACTAATTGTATGTTTCTCATATCTTTTTTTCAAAATTCTAAATATACGTAATTTATCATGGTTGACATGTATATGTGTTTATAAGTGTAATTAGGTATTTGTGGTTTGTAATTTATTCTAGTCATATAATATTTATCAAATGCTTTTTCTAATATGATTTTCTTATATTTACTACTTCTATATGCTTAAGTGCATATACAATAAGTATTTTAAATTTATCTACCATTTCGTCAGATTAATAATTATTCATTTTTCATAAAATTGCTATTGTCAAAATATTCCCTTCATTCATACACATAATAAAATATGATCATATTAGATTACTATATACTAGATTATGCTTAAATAACATGTTAGTTGGTCACTATTAGCATGATAATCCAGATACTTTTCCCTTAAACAACGCCTCAACTCTGGCTACTCCCCACCACGACTTCTTGCCTCATTAGTTTCACCTTTAGGATGGCATAGTTCTTAGGGATTTTCTCCATTTTCACTTTGCTAATAAACTTCTTAACATGCTATTCTTCGAATAATTCTATTATAAAGTGACTAACATGAAACTTATTTTATCATATCATGATTTTTAGGAATTATGAATTTAGCTATTCATAATAGTAAATGAATATACCTGTTCTGGTAGGTTTGATAATTCTAAGTTTTGTCCCTCCTTAGATCTTTTCATTGAAATATATCTGTTTTTTTTAATAAATAATTAAAATATTTGTTGTAGACAAGAGAGAGAATTGTTTTCTTCAACGCATGAAGGCTTGCCTTCATTCTGCCTCCGATGCCTTCTATTTATAATCTGAAATTTTACAAAAGTATCTATCATTTTACACGTTCCTAAAACTTTTTACAAAAAGTCTTCTACCTAACCTACTTTACTATACAAGTCTTTAAAAAGACAAAAACTATTAATGTTTTAGACTAATAATAGTCAAACTATACAATAGTTTCTAATAATTTACGTAAAGAAAATTATGAAAGTTTGTTACATGTCACTTTCACAATTTAATATCTTGTCTTTTATCTCCATTATTTTGCTCCGTTGCTTTCTTTTTTGTCGTATCTACTGTTTTTCTATCTTTTTTTCAGTGTAGCATCAAATCTGAAATAAATTTGTGCTTGCCACTACATCTGCTGCTTATGTGGTCTTTGTATTTTTGGCCAATGTTTTCACAAAATTGGTCCATAACTTCTTCTGAAATAATTTCCTTACTGATAGATCTTGTTAACGGTTGTTCTTGTAATAACTCTATTTGTTTAAACATTTGGAGTAATAAGTCAGTCTGGGTATCTTTGGCATCAACCTCTTCCATTGGTAAATCAGTTTGAGTAGCTTTGTCTTGATAAGTAATCTGCAATGATATTTTTGTTAGTATTGATTACTTCAATTGTAAATGTAAAATTCAGTATATTTAATACTAGTCTCCGAATTTCATTTGTCGTAACTGAGTTTTGTATTTTTCTTGTTAGCCACCATCTTACCTGTGTTTATCTGTTCTAACAATAAACTTGTTATACACGATATATGGTTCAAATGCTATTAAACATTTATATAAAGAACATAATTCTTTTCTATTTATTTCCCATTTTATTTCTGTTTCGTTAAACGTTCCTGAATAATATCTACAATGATATTCTAATTTTTCTTCTTAATATCTATATTTGAGTACTCCTCCATAACTATATTCACTTGCATCAGCTTCTACTATATATGTAAATTTTTTATTTTCATCTGAAAATTGTAATTTTGGTAATTCTTTACAAAGTAATTTTATTTTCTGTACCTGTTTTTTGTCTTCTTCATTATATCTATATTCTACATCTTTTTTTAATTTTTTCTGTAATGGTTTTAAATTTTCTGCTAAGTTTAGAATATATTCTCTTACTTGGTTTACTAATCCTAAAAATGATTGTAATTTATTTTTTGTATCTAATTCTTCTACTGAATTTATTATTGTTTTGGACTATATGTTGTTGCATTTTGACTCCACTTTTATCTATTTGTATTCCTAAAAATTCTATCTGATTTTTCATAATTTCTACTTTCTTCTCACTTGAACTTATTCCCGATTTTTCTATTATATCTGTAAATTGTTCTAATAATTTTAAATGTTCTTCTTTAGTTTTTGTATATAATAGTATATCATCTATGTACACTATACAATTAGGTAACTGTTTAAAATAACTATTCATAAAATGTTGATATCTACCTGGTGCATTTTTATATCCAAATGGTAGTACATTTCATTCATAAAATCCTTGTGGTACCGTAAATACGGTTAATTTCTTAATTCTCCTTCTAACTTTAAATGGTAAAAGTCTGATTTACAATCAAACTTACTAAAATAATTATATCCTTGTATTTGTCTTATTTTTAATATCTTGTTTGGTATTTAAAATATTTTTTTACATTTAAGTCTAACTTTTTTCCTTTTATTTCATCAAATATATTATTATCAAATATTATTTTTTGATCTGTTCCTTCGTCATTTAAATATTCTTCTTTTGTAATTATTTTTATATCTTCTTCAGTTATTTGGTTTATTTGTATATCTTTTTCAGTCATTTAATTCGTCTAATTCACTATCTATTTCATTATCTGTTTCATTTTCTGAAATTTCATATATACTGTCTTCACTTTCTAATTCGTAATCTATATAATCTATCTACATATATTCTGTATTTTCTATTTTTATTTCTGATATTTATTTATTTTTTGGGTTTTTAGGTAATTTACAATCTCTAGCTAAATGTCCTAATTTTTCGCAATTATAACAAGTACATTCTTTTATAGATTTCTTTTTCCTATATGGTCTTTTATGTTTATAATTTTTTACATAATGTCTTTTTCTTGGTTTTTTATATTTATATTTTGATTTCTTGTATTTCTTGTATTTCTTATGTCTTTTTCTTTTCTTATAATATCTTTTATTGATATCCAAATTGAGGTGCTATTTTATCTTTGCAACATGCTAGATTTTTTATTAATATTTTTTCCATTTTTATTTTTCTCTATATTTTTTAATTTTTGAATTTCAAATTCAAATTTTTAGAAGTATAAGTTTGTCATTTGAACTATTTAGTGAAACATATCTAGAAGTTAATTAGATCAATATTTATCTACTAACGCTTTTTGAAGTGTTTGGCCATAAAATCTTCATTCATGTAATATATATAATGACTTTATTAGTTGATTTATTACTTTTTATATTTTTTTTTATATTTTCAATTAGCTTCTTTAAATCACTAAACTTGCTATCGACCCCATGATTGAAATAAAACACAATTGAGAAGGTGGAGAAGAAGCTGTGGAATGTCTTTATGGAAAACAAATTAATATATATGGTGATATAATTTAATCTTTAACCTACTATTATTTTATTTAACTTTATCACCATAAAATTACTTTTTTACGTGAAAATTAGTCGAGGTGTATTTCACTAATAATTGAGTAATAGTTTGATAGAAACTCACATTCTTAATATTTTAAGTATGAAACTAAAAAATTAAAATGACTGAGGCGTGTTTTTGACTTTTACTCTTTTGGAGAAGCAAAAACATATATATTGAAACAAATATACTATCCTGATTTCATTTTACTTGCTCTTTTTTATTAAAATAATTATTTAATTTATTTGGTCAATTTATGAAATCAAGAAATCCAATAATAGCCTTATCTATGACTAGATAAGATGCTTAGTAATCAAATCTAGCTTATAATTATAATATTCCTCTTTTGCTGGGTTCTTTATTTCTTTTTTCCTAGTTGGTTCATTTTGCTGATGTTTGTCATGTGCTGTTGATTGAATTGTGTTTCTTTTGCTTCAATATTTCGATTCATACAAACTGATGGAATATTTTTCTTGAATAGAGGAGGAATGGGATGTAAATTACTACAGTCATTTTCTTTTAGAAAGCTAAAAAAGAGGAAGAAGTATTTCTCTTTTAGTCCATTGCAGTATTGCTTCAAACAATTAACTGAATAAATTATGAATATTTTATGCGGAAAATATAAATTCACTGTCTTTGTATCTCTCTCCTTTTCTTCATTGAAATCATAAAAGAAAAAAGGTGAATACAACCTACTTTTTATTTATTCTAGTATATGAATATTAGAAAACCACAGCAAATTCGCTAGTGATGTAATAATTTACAAATGTTGACACCTTCCACTGACAGTAATTTAATTAGGTATGATTGGACATTACATTTAATTTGATGTGGTGGGTAAGTGGAATAATATTGCGATTCAATTAATCGAATTGTGCGGATACCTACTTTAATTCTACAGATATGAACATTCTTGTCACCCAATTAAAAATATATGAAAGTCATAAAAGAATATCATTAATTTCTTCATAATTCTATAAAAGTTATTACAAAAATTTCTTAAATACAACAAAAGAAATATTTTATCCCGAGAACCAAGTCTAGACATGTACAAAAACTTCTAGAAAACAGGAATAAATACACAAGATTCAGCTTCCATCATAGAAATGAAAGACGAAATCCATTGAAGATAACTATCCGCATCAAGCAAGAAACATCAACTAATTTTGCAACCACACTATAACAAAAAAAAAAATGTATATACACATCAAGAGTAGTATCAGTACAACCATACATACTAATAGACATCATTGACTGGCCATATTAAATCACGTAACATAATACAAATAGATGGAGTCAACCCTGAACTTACATAATATGACAATTCAATTACTTAATCTAAAAGTTTTTCAATCACCACTCTCCTATTATACTTGACCTTATAAATTCATAGTACTTCTTGTTAATCACAAGTAGACCCAACCATACAACATTCATCGCTAACTGACTACCTTCACACTATTATATATCATTTCTAGCTGTGCATCTATCATTTATTCAGTTCACAACTCAAAAGCACATAGTTAACCAAGAGCACCCATGACAATTAGTAGAGCATGCAAGTCAGATTCATTCCCAACAATACCTATAGTATTACCATTCGAATTGGGAACGAAACATAAAATCACCTTTAAACATATTTAATACTCAATTTCGATAAAATACATCCTAACAATTTATGAAGACAATCAAGCACGTCATCTTAACAAAATCATGTCAATAAAGAAATGAACCACCTTCAAGTAAATAATATTCAATTCAAGCCAACTACATCCAAACTCATAAACCAACTCATCATTTTCTTAGAGAGCAACTCTTTATTTTCAAACAACAAACATTAACTTCTTTTAAATGCAATATCAATTAATCAGGTCATACAAGGATCCAAACATGATTATCAACAGAATATAACGCAATTCACTCAAGGAATTGTCAAATTCTCCAAATCACAATGTACACACATGCTATGAGTCCTTGAACAGAATACCTTTAGTACTCATGATCTTCAAGGTTGAAGAAGAAGAAGATAAGCCGTGAGCTTAAAGAGAAGATAATATTGATCATTGATATAAAGAGAAGAATGAATAAAAATGACTTAATGATCATGTGGTACAATAGTTGTATTTATACTGTATTACTACAACTAACTTGACTTAATACTAATTACGCCTTTCTTAGCTTAATAAGATAGCTTAGTATGACATTAACATCTTCTTGCTTATTATTCAACAACCCTCATCAAGCTAGGAGTGGTGAAGATATTGATCATTCCTAGCTTGGACATAAGAAGTTTATGTTGAGGTCTATTTAGGCTCTTTGTAAGGAAATCAGTAGGTTGTTTCTTGGTAGAGATATACTCAGTTTTCACTAACCCTTTTTGAACCTTTTTCCTTATAAAGTGGCAGTCAATTTTGATATGCTTGGTCCTCTCATGATACACTGGGTTTTCAGCTATTTGAATAGATAATTTTCTATCACTATATATACTTACTGGTAGGTGTATCTGTACTCGAAGATCTTTCATTAAACCAGTTAACCAGGTTAACTCAGAGACAGTTATGGCCATACTTCAGTATTCAGTGTCTGCTGAACTTCTTGAGATATTATTCTGTTTCTTTGACTTCCAGAAGACTAGGAAGTTTCCTAATTTTATAATAAAACCTATCACTGACCTTCTTATGACTACACATGATGTCGAGTCGGCACCATAGAATGTTGATAAATTATCTTTTCTGTTACTAGATAGGAGGATTCCTAGACCAGGTTGTTGTTTTATGTACTTGACTATTCTGAGAGCAACCTCCATATGAGATTTTTTTAGTTGATGAAGGGATTGACTGAGTATTTGTACATAGTATGATATGTCAGTCCTAGTTACTGTCAGGAAAAATAATTTTCTAATTAGGCTTTGATAGCCTACTTGATCTTCTATAAGCTTATCTGTTACTTCTGAGTTCTGATGCTTGACATTTTCCAATAGCTTATCATATTCTCTGGTAGTGAACTTAGTATTGTTGTCCATGGGTGTAGCTGATGGTTTAGAAACACTAAGTCCAGTTTCTGATATTAATTCTAGGGCATATTTTCTCTGATGCATTATAATTCCTGACTTGGACCTTGCAAACTCAATCCACGAGAAGTATTTTAGTTCTCCCAGATCCTTCATTTTGAATGCCTTTTGTAAAGAAGCTTTTGTGTCTTTGATTAATTCTAAGCTATTCTCAATTATAAGTATATCATCTACATAGACCAATCTTATTATACAGAAAGTGATCATACTGACTTTGAACAAATCTGTCCTTTTGTAGTGCTTTATCTAACTTTTCATTCCATTATGTTGGATCTAGTTTTAATCAATATAAGGATTTCTTAAGTCTGTATACTTGCTTCATTCCCCTGACTTTGAAATCTTTGAGAGAGGTCCATATGGATTTCATCATATAAGTCACCTTGCAGGAAGGCATTATACATATCCATTTGATGTATATGCTAGCGTCAAGTAGAAACAATGGCCATGATAGACCTAACAATTACCATTTTCACTACTGGAATAAAGGTTTCTTCGTAAGCAATTCCCTCTTGCGGACCATACCCCTTTGTGTCTAGACTTGTACCTCTCTATTTCTCCATTTGCTTTGTATTTGACTTTATAAATCCATTTGCAGCCAATTGTAGATTTATTTTGAGTTTGTTGAACTATGTCCCAGGTTTGATTCTACTTCAGTGCATCTTTTTCAACTTTCATGGCTTGAACCTATTTTTTGTCTTTAACAACTTCTGCATAAGTATTTGGTTCAGTCACACCAGATATAGCAGTTATGAATATAGTATATTTATGGTGAAGATAATCATAAGTTAGGTATTTTGATAATGCATAAGGTGTATCTTTATACATGGTTAGAGATACAAACTCTTCATCCAATAAGGTGGATGAGTCCCTCTGGTAGACCTTCTAAGTACTGGAGGTACAATCTTATTATGAGTTATTCTGGTAGATCTTCTAGGTACTGAAGATATAGGCTCATTATGTACAGAGTTATTTTATACTTCTGCAATTTGCTCAGGTATAGTAGTTTGTGTGATGTTATTGATTGAACCTGTCATCTGCACACTTGGACTTATAGTTATAGGCATAGAATAATTGTCACACATAATGTCAGGACTAGAAAATAAGGTAGAACTCTCTGTATTCTAATGGGCAAAAGGAAAGATGTTTTCCTTAAATTTTACTTTTCTACTTACAAAGAATGTTTTATTGTTAAGATCATAAATAATGTACCTTTTTGAGTGTTAGAGTACCCTAGATGAACAACTTTCCAAGATCTAGATTATAACTTGTCTGTTTCCTATAAATTTTTAGTAAACCTCAAACATCCAAGTACTCTCAGATGTATAAGAGAAGGTAATCTATTGTTTAATTTTCAAAAGGAGAAATGTAATTAGTAACTTTTGAGGGCAATCTATTTATAATATAAACTATAGCTTGTACACAATACCTCCAGAATTTAATGGGAATAGAACCCTGGAACCTCATGGCTCTAGTTACTTCAAGGATATGTCTTTGCTTTCTCTCAGCAACTTCATTTTGCTGAGGAGTATAAGAGCAAGACTTTTGATGAATTATACCCAAAATAGTAAACAAATCATGACATACAGAGTTCATAAATTCTGTTCCATTGTTACTTTTTATTATTTTCACAACATAATCATACTGAGTTTTGACATATGTAAGGAAGTTTTTGATACGCAGAAATACCTCAGACTTAAGATTTAGTAAGAACACCCAAGTAAACCTAGTAAAATCATCAACAGTAGTCAGAAATAAATTAAAACCATCAACAGTGGTAGTGCTATATGGACCCCAAACATCCATATGAATCAGTTCAAGAGGTTTGACAGTAGTAGTACTTTTAGGAAATGGTAACCTAACTTGTTTTGCACAAGTACATATAGTGCATTTATTTATAGACTCAATTATACTAGAAATCTTATTGGGTAGTAATATGGTTAAGATGCTGGAAGAAACATGTCCTATTCTTTTATGTCAGAGACTAATAACCTCCTTGATCACCAATTTGGCATAATTTGTCTTTTGTTCTTTAGCAGTGTTGTGTTCAACAATATAATAGAGACCTTCATATTGTTTACCAATCTCCTTTACCTTCCCAGTGAAGAGATCCTCAAATATATAAAAATTAGGATAAAATTTAACTGAACAATTTAACTACTTGATTAGTTTTGCAACAGATAACAGGTTGAATTTAAAATCAGGAACATAAAACACATTGTGCACTCTAGTTATTGAAGAAATATTACTAGAACCAATATGAGACACCTTACTTAGTTCACCATTTGGTAATACCACTTAATTTTCCTGCGCGTGCTAGTGTGTTTGTGTCAAGTATTAATTTGTTATATGCCATATGGTTTGTAGCCCCTGAGTCAATAATCCATTTTTGTGGATTAGTAGTGAAAATCAGAGCACTATAGATACCTGTCATGTGAGTAGAATGAGTAGCTGTGTGTCCCGATTCCTGGTCATTGATGGTGTCTTTCTCAAGTAGTTGACATATATGCTCATACTGTGTTTGAGTAAACCTTGGTCCATCATTGTATCTAAAGTGGTTCCCTTGTGTAGTTTCATCATAAAGAGTTGATGAATAACTACCTCCAGCAGTGGTAGTAGTCCCGTAAATGTTCTCTTGATTAGGATATTAACCATATTCATTTGATTGAGGTCAATCTTGTAAACCAACATTTTTTACAACATGACCTCTTCTAAATTTATACCTGTTGTCAATGTTGTTTCTTGGCTCATGTTTTTCTTTCTATCCAAACTTTAGGTGATTTGGTGGATACCCTATCAACTGATAACACTCCATTTTGTAATGTCCCTTAAACTTGAAATGATCACAGAATGCATTGGGGTTGTTGTTAGGATTGAATTTTCTTTTAAACCTTGTGTTTCCAGTTCTAGGTTTAGCATACATGGCTATAGTATCTGTTTCTCCTTATTTTTTATTAGCCATAGATCCAAACATCCCAACTACAGTAGAGGTAGCAGACACAACTCTTTGATTTTCATCACTCATTACCATTGTATATGCCTGATTAACACTTGGTACAAGACTAAACAATAGAGTATGACTCCTAACTTAAGAGTATGACTTATTTAGTCCCATCAAAAATTGATATAATTTCTTTCTCAGTAGGTATTGATTGAACTCCTTGGACTTATCACAATTACAACTAGGAGTTGGAATCATAGACTCAAATTCTTCTTAAAGGTCTTTAAACCTTGTTTAGTACACAAAAACTGATTGTATTCCTTAATTACATATTGTAATTTCTTGATAGATGTTGAATGCTCGAGATCCATCAATTTTTTTAAACCTTTCTCATAAGTCTTCCTACACAGCCCGTTCATTTATGGCATACACAACACCTCCTATGATATTTCTTGCTACAGAGTTCATCAGCCATGATAACATAATGGCCTTCACACGTTCCCACTAATAACCTAGATTATCTGGTACAGATTTTTTTTCTGCATGAGCCATCAACTAACCCTAATTAGTTTCTTCCCAACAGTGTTATTTGCATTGATTTACTCTACACAGTATAGTTGTCACTTCCTTTTAGTTGAAATGAAATAATCGGTGTTCCACTAACATTAGTTAACTGTAGATATATCGGATGATTGTAATATATTTGTAGGCTTGTTATTGTAGTACTAATATTTTCTATAGTTGTACTATCTGTAGTTCTAGTATGTTTCATTTCACTCGATTTTCTACTAAAATTATCCTTTAAAATATTCACAGTACAATTGCACAAATGTAAGTAAATTGATGAGAAACTCATAATGTAAGTAAATTTTCTGATGCCACAATAATAAAATTTAGCAATTATGCAGAAGCATAATCATGTGACTCAATTGAATTTAGCAATTGTTATCGAATGAAATCCCCAATTTTTAAAGCTTTCAAATTGCATAGCAAAACCGATAACCAAAAAAAAAAACAGATGCAACTTTCTCCGACCGTTGATCGTGGCTTTGATACCATGAATAGAGTACCTTTAGTACTCAAGATCTTCAAGGTTGAAAAAGAATAAGAAAAAGAAGAGCCGTGAGCTTAGAGAGAAGATAATATTGATCATTGATAAAAAGAGAAAAATGAATGAAAATGACTTACTGGTCATGTGGTACAATAGTTGTATTTATACTGTATTACTAGAACTAACTTGACTTAATTGAGCCTTTCTTAGATTAATAATCTATCTTAGTATGATATCAGTATCTTCTTGCTTATTATTCAAAAATACAATAGATATCCACTAGTCATGACATATAGTAAACGAGTTTAGTTCATGTACTAAATATCTCATACAACTAGTGTCTATGGAGGTGGATTCAAAATTTTAAACTTATGGGTTCTCACTAAATTAAATTAATTTATAATAAAATCAAAAAAATAAGTGGTATTTTATTAAATGATTTTCTTTTTAAATGACTTTGTACTTATGTTGTTGCTAAAAAAATATAAAAAAGAGAAAATAGCATGCAAGTGTACAAAAGGAAGTGAGTTCCACAAAACACTTGTTGCACCTACTGATGTTCCATCTTTAATCGAAACATTTAACATCTTTTCCGAAGGGTAGTTGTGCATTTTAAGCAACCGATAGCTTGGATTTTAGTGTTTTCAGGATAAGGACTTAGCTAAAGAAATAACTTGGAAAAATGGACAAATAGGAACAAAAAGGAAAATAACGACCAAACTGACGGGACATCAACCATGTGACGGACCATCATAGTGTCCATCAAACTTAAGCAGAATGGGAAGAATGGCTAACCCAAGTGATGATCCAAGTGACAGACCATCAGACCATTGACGGGGCCGTCAACCTGGCCATCAGTATAAAGCAGAAAAAGGTCTCTGAAGTGATTAAACAATGGTTGTAGTAACAGATCGTCAGACCATTGACGGTCCATCAACTTTATCGTCAATCCTTAAATAGAATGAAGCATCTCAGGACCCTCAACGACAGTTTAAATGATGGACTATCAGGCCACTAATGGGCTGTCAACTTGGCCATCAACCGTGATGCAGCAATACTAAAATTCTAATTTTAAATCCTCATTACCTAGAAATATATAAATACCTAATCTAGGTTTAGATTAGGTATCTTTCAGTTATCTTTTATCTCTTTTCCAACTCTTGAGCAACTTATAACCTACTATTATCTGAGAAAGAGCTGAACTTGTAGATATGAACATTTTTATTCATTATTCTTCTTTGGATCTCAAGAACAATTATTTGGATAAGTAATTTTATTAATTATTTATGAAAAATGCAATGTAATCTTCTTCTCTTTCTATGATGTGTGGCTAAAGCTCTCATAACTAAGGTTAAAGGAGCCTTGATGTGATTAATTATTTATGGTTGTGAGATTTCCTGAGTTCTATAACTAATTACAATTGTATAAACTCCTCTTTATTATTATAATATTTCTTGGTTTCAAACTTGAAGGGTGAGCCCAAGAACACCACTTATTTGAGTAGAAATATGTGTGTTGGAAAAAGAGGAGATTTACAAGGATCTCAAAGGCTTTAACCTTTTGGGTTAAGATTTGATGCCTTATCAGGATTAACCCACTTTAGAAATCAATTGAACATATTAATATATTCTTTAAGTTCAACATCTATTAAGGTTTAGAAATGAATAGATGAACTTTAGAGTTTAATAATTCTTGCAATTGGAATTTGTTATGTATGAATTTGGGATAACTCACAACCTTGACTGCTATAATATCTTAGTGAACATAATCCTAGTTTCTTCATTATCATTAATCTAACCTTACAAGCATACTCATTAGTTGGAACATGACTTACTACAAGCATACTTCACTGTTAACAAATAACCCCCTTTTACTCCAGAACCTTCGATCAACCGTCCATTAATAATCATAACACTTAATTTTCATAGTATTCCCTGTGGGATTCGACCCCAACCTAGTTGGGTTCTATATTTAACGATGACCACTTACACTTTCTAGTGAGAGTTCTAACTTGGGCGTATCAAATTTTGGTGCTGTTGCCAGGGAATACTGTTGTCAATTAAGTTTATGAGAGTTAATTGACATTTGGTCAAGTTCCTAATTTTACTTTTATTTGTTAATTTTGTTCACTAAAGGATCTTTATTTTGCATTCCACGTACAAGAAGGTCAGGAAAACCATTATTGCCATATCATCCAAAACCTTAATTAATTGGCAGAATGGAAGATCAGCAAGAAGCAGGTAGACTAGCCGCCTTGGCTAAAGCTTAATTGAATCAACAAAATAATGGTCAACCAGCTCATGACCCTAACCTAACTGAGGAGGACCTAGGATATAACGGTCTAATTGAGCCTGTAAATAGGGGGAATGCTAAGAATGTAGATGCGCCAGTGAATAAAAATCAGGTAGCTAGACGAAGAGAAAACCGCCAAACTACCGTCTAGTTTGCATCTAATAAGGAAGATGACACTGATTTGGATGGTGCTACAGGAGCAATCATTCCACCACCATTAGCACCAGGAGTGAAGTTCAACATCATAAGCACCATGATGCAACTGCTAAATCTCAAAGGGTTATTTGGTAGACTTCCAAGGGATGACCCAAATATGCACTTGGTGAACTTCATCAATATCTGCAAATATTTTTACAACCCTAGAGTTGGATAGAATGCAATTCATCTATGTTTATTGCTATCGTCTCTATCTGGGGAGTCAATAATATGGTTGAATAAGTTGTCTCCTAATTTTATAAAAAATTGGAGTCAATTGAAAGGAGCTTTCCTAGAAAGATTCTTTTTGCCTTCAAGGATGGTATAGTTGAGGGATGAGAGTAGCAACTTCAGGAAGTTACCGAATGAAGTACTCCATGAGACTTGGATGAGATTCAAAAAGATTTTAATACAGTGTCCTAACCACAAGATGACTTATGAGTATTTGATCGAGACATTCTACAAATCTTTAAACTTCATCACTAAACCAACCGCGGACAATGATATAGGGGGAGCATTCATAGAGCTTACTTTCACTGAGGATGCAAATATATTGGAGCGATTGACTAAGACAAGTAGAGCTTGTCATACTAGGAATTCTATGGTAGCAAGACCCATCGTGTCTAGTGGTATGACAGTTGACTAATGCAGAAAAGAGGAAGAAGGAGTCAAGACATGGCTCATGTGAAGACCTAGATGGACTTGCTTACTAAGCATTTTCTATCAGGAAATATAGAAAAGGTGAAAGCCGTGGGGTCACAAAGTATGGGAGTTGAGTCCAATTCTGAGGAGAAGGCTAATTATCTGAATAATCAGGGTTTTTTTTAGGCAATAGCCAAGGGAATAAAGGTTAGAACTACTATGACAAAGCTAGTTATACAGATCGTGATCAAGAAATTTGGAAAAATAAGAACGACAGAAGTGGATTGTATGTGCCTCCTGGAAATCATGATAATGCTGCTACTAACTCGGGTAAGATGTCCATGAAAGATATGATAGAGAAGTTATTGAAAGGGATGGAGCCAATTAATTTTGGTATAACAACGATGAAGAATTACTTATTCTCTATGAGTCAGTTAGTCGATTCATATTCAACCTCTATTAAACAACTGGAGCAGCAGATAAACCAACTTTTGGTGGAATTTAATCAAAGAAAGAGTGGAACATTACCAAGTGGCACGGTGTAAAAACCTCAGAATAATGGGTCTTGTATGGCGATTACTACCCGCACTGGTAAAGAATTATCGATCCTTTTTGTGGGCAAGCCTGTGATTGATGATGCGGTATAGTTGGATGAGGATATAGAAAAAGACCATTTAGTGGAGTCTGAGAAGCTGGATATTGATGATATTCCATCTAACCATCAGAAGCTTGATGAGTTAGAAAAAGATAAGGGAAAGGATGGAGAAGCAGTGTTTAAAGTAATGCCAAAACCACTACCTCTATTTCCTCATCGATTGAAGAAAAAGGTGGATGATATAAAATTTAGCAAGTTTATGGCAATGCTAAAATAGTTGACTGTGAATGTGCCTTTAGTGGAGGCACTGGAACAAATGCCTGGCTATGCTAAATTCATGAAGGAACTTGTCACAAAGAAGAGGATGGTGAGCTATGAATCGGTGGACAATCTTCATTATTATAGCGCGATTTATACAAGGTCCTTAGTGAAAAATAAACCGAATCCTGGAGCATTTACAATCTCATGTACTATTAGATCACTAGATTATGTAAAGGCCCTATGTGATCCTGGGAAAGTATTAATCTGATGCCATTGGCAGTTTATAAGAAGTTAGGTTTGGTAGATCCCATGCCTACTAACATAAGACTTTTCATGGTAGACAGATCAGTGAACCGACCAGTTGTTATATTATATGATGTTTTTGTGAAAGTGGCCAATTTAATTTTTCCCAGTGACTTTGTGATCCTGGATTGCGAGGTGGACTTCGAGGTACCCATAATCTTGAGTAGACCTTTTCTCTCAACGGGGAGTGTTCTGATTAACTTGTGGGCAAATAAGTTACAGTTTAGGCTCAATGATGAGGTAGTCCAATTTGATATTGGTCAGTCGATGAAGCAAAATAAGGAGATGAGTGTATTCTCCATTGTAGATGAATATTATAAAAATAAGCAAGAGGTGCCAATAGAAGAAAAATTATTGTGGTATTGATAAAATTTTATAGTGAGGGTATTGATGAATATGAGGAGACAGTATATGCCATGACGGGAATGGAATCATATTTATATACTCCCAAGAAGCTGGATTTGGAAATTAAAAATTATCTAAAACTATCGACTAGGCCATCTATTAAAGAGACATCGATGTTAGAGTTGAAGAATTATGGTTTGTGTCTCTAGGCAGTGGAAACACCTTACCTATTATCATTGCAGTAGACCTGGGGAAGAAGTAGGTAGACGTCCTTATTTCTATGCTTAGGAGATACAAAAGGGCCATAGGATGGACGATTGCTAATATTATTAGTATTTCGCCGGGTATCTGCACCGACAAAATTTAGCTAGAGGAAGAGTGCACACCAACTATTGAGCATCAATGAAGATTGAACCCACCAATACAAGAAAAGGTTAAGAAGGAGATTATTAATGGCTTGACGCAGGGGTAGTGTACCCCATCTCTGATAGCAAGTGGGTGAGTCCTATGCAATGTGTGCCTAAGAAAGGGGGCATGACTATAGTTGCTAATGAAAAGAATAATATAATTCCACTTAGGACAGTAACTGGGTGGCGAGTGTGTATGGAATATCGAAAGTTAAACTCGTGGACATTGAAGGATCACTTCCCAATGCCCTTCATAGATCAGATGCTAGATCTCTTTGCAGGAAGGGGTTTGTATTACTTCTGGGATGGGTTTTCGAGATATAACCAGATTTTGATTGCCCCGAAAGATCAGGAGAAAACAACATTTACATGCCCGTATGGAACGTTTTCATTCAAGTGAGTGTCATTTGTTTTATGTAATGCATCCACTACATTCCAACGATACATGATGTCTATCTTCTCTGACATGGTGGAGGACACCTTAGAGGTGTTCATGGATAATTTTCTTGTAGTGGGTAATTCATTTGAGTTGTGTCTGTTGAATTAAGTAGAGTGCTACAGAGATGTGAAGAATTCAATCTCATGCTAAATTGGGAGAAATGACACTTCATGGTGAAGGAGGGAATTGTGCTTGGACATCGAATTTCAGCCAAGGGGATTAAGGTTGACTGGGTGAAGGTAGAGGTGATAGAGAAATTACCCCCTCCTATCTCAGTGAAAGAAGTTCGTAGTTTCTTGGGGCATGCTAGATTCTACCACTAGTTTACTAAAGACTTCTCTAAAATTACAAATCCACTATGCAAGCTGTTGGAGAAGGAGGCTAACTTTGTATTTGATGGTGAGTATAGGAAGGCATTTGAATGCCTTAAGGAAAAACTGGTGGATGACCAAGTTATTATTGCTCCAGACAAGTCTAGGCCATTCGAAATCATGTGTCATGCTAGTGGAGTGGATCTTGGGGCTTTGCTTGTCCAGAATAAAGAAAAATTGTTTCACCCCATCAACTATGCCAGCAAGGCATTAAATGGGGCACAGAAGAATTATATTGTTACTGAGTAGGAACTTCTCACGATTGTTTATGCATTTGAGAAGTTTTGTGCTTACTTTTTAGGAGCCAAGGTGGTGGTTCATACACACCACACTTATTTGAGATATTTGATTTCGAAGAAGGATGCTAAACCAAGGCTAATAAGATGGTGTTGCTTCTACAAGAGTTTGACTTTGAGGTTAAAGACAGGAAAGGATGTGAAAATTAGGTCACAGACCACCTTTCCAGGCTGGAGGGAAATCAGGCAGTCACAAATAAATGTGAAATTGATAATGCATTCCCTGATAACAAATCCTTGTTGCTGTGTTTAAAAGGGTGCCTTGGTACACTGGCTTTGCCAACTATGTGGTAACCAGTCCTATTCCTGAAGATCTTTTCTTTCATCAGAAAAGGAAATTTCTCCATGATGCCAAAAGGTACTTCTGGGATGAGTCATATTTATTCAGGCATAGTGCGGATAATATTATCAAAATATGCATCCCAGAAGTTGATATGTTAAATATTCTGGAAGACTGCCATGCTTCCTCAATTGAGGGACACCATGCAAGTGATGGTACTACAAGAAAGGTACTGCAAAGTGGCTATTATTGGACCACCCTGTTCAAATATGCATACGAATTTATGAAGAGATGTGACCAGTGTTAGAGGTAGGGCTCTATTTCAAAGCACCATGAGATGCCCATGACGAAAATGCTAGAGGTCAAATTGTTCGACGACTGGGGTATTGATTTCATGGGCTCCTTTGCCAGTTTCTATTGGTTGAAGTACATCTTAGTTGCTGTAGATTATGTATCCAAATGGGTAGAAGCTATTGCTATGGTGGACAATGAAGGTAAGAGAGTGGTTATTTTTCTCAAAAAGAGCATCTTCTCTCTCTTTGAAGTACCACGTACTATCATAAGCGATGGAGGATTTCATTTTTGAAAAAAAAGTGTTTTAGGCTGCCTTAGAAAAATAAGGGGTGAAATAGCATAAAGTAGCAACTCCATATCACCCATAGACCGGTGGAAAAGTGGAGATTTCAAACTGGGAGATAAAGGCAATTCTAGCCAAAATGGTGAATGCAAGTAGACAAGATTGGTCTCGAAAGTTTGATGGTGCCTTGTAGGCATATCGGACAGACTTCAAGACACCTATTATGATTTCACTGTATTATCTAGTCTATGGAAAAGAATGCCATTTTCTGATTGAGCTGGAACTTAAGGCTTTGTGGGCGCTCAAGAGGTTAAATCTGAATTGGAAGGAAGCAATGGAACTAAGACTGAGGTACCTGAATAAGATGGATGAATTCCACCTCGGGTCTTATGAAATAGCAGACCTATACAATGAAATAATAAAGAAATATCACGATCGAAGGATTGAAAAATGGTATTTTCAAAAAGGTGATTGGGTATTACTCTTCAACTCTGGACTGAAGCTCTTCCCAAGTAAACTTAGGTCTAAGTGGTCTAGCCTGTTTAAATTTGCACATGTCTACTCATCTGGAGTAGTCAAACTTGAGAACGAATATGAAAGAAACTTCAAATTCCACGGGATACAAATCAAGTTATATATTGGTTCAACGGACTCGGTTAAATGCTTAAGTACAATTTATCTCGACGAAGTCTGAGTAATCGAGATAACTAAGTCGTGCCGCGGCAGTAAATCATGCACTAGTGGGAGGAAACCCACAATGTGTTGTTGTAAGTATAGTTAGAGTTATTTATTTCTTTTATTGTAATTTGATATGTTTGTTGAAGTGCGTAGGGATAAAAATGTAGGAAAATAGTATTTGATCAAGTTGAGAAAGGTTGACGGGAATGTTGACGGACCATCAATGTCCTAATGGACCGTCGCTAAAACCATCAAAGCCATTGTAAAAAAATGGTCATTCTGGATAAGGCTTGATGGCTAAGCTGATAGATCATCACATGCTCGACGAACTGTCAAAGTCAATGTCACTATAGAGCTAAAATTTTATCAGGCTTCTAGATAAGAACTGACAGATACCTCTACAAATCATCAACCATCTGACAGACCATCATATTCACTATCCCAGTAAAGAAAAATAAATCAAGTTCTGGTAAGGCTTGACGGTGTAACCGACGGACCGTCAAGTTTTTCGTCAGACAAACCCTAGTTTTCAAATGAGCGGGTCGGGTCACCAAAGGGTGATTTAGTCATTTTTATTTGATCCTAATAATACTTAATGGATAATGGGAGTCAGTTACACATACATTCCATCTTCTTTAACTCCCAAAACCATTTAAATTCTTGTATATTCATTGCAGAATTCAAATACATCCCACCTTAGGACTTTTCATCTCTTTTTTTCTCCTATTTAAACCATCACCATCTTATGTTATTCTTATAAGAATCAAAGTTAAGTCACTCACTGAGAAACTGAACAGTGTAGTCTATTCTAAGTTTTGCAAGTCAGAGCATTGAAGAGTAGTTCAAAAATAAGGTATGATCAAAACTCTACTTTTCTTTTCATAATGAAGAACATGAACAATGTGAGTGTAATAACATTTGAAAGAATTTCCTCTTTTCTTGTTGTTGATGTTGTGCCTCTGATTTAATCAAACTTTGGTAAATACTATGCTCGGTGAAGTCTGAGTAACCCATGGATAAAAATGGTGAAATTAATATGTAAAGGTTGAATTGATATGGTGATTATTGTGCATAATTATTAAATACAAAGCAATGTTCGCAAAATTGCCAAAAAGAAAGAGAAAATCAAAAATCCCAGTTGACGACCACATTGACGGACCGTTAGACTGTTCGTCAACTGGCTTCTAAATAACTGTCTCACTGGTTAAGCCACGATGAACTTTCTGAAAAATCATCAGACCCATGAAGGACCATCAACTTGACCATCAAAAGGCTTATGAATAAAGGCTTCACTGGTCAAGCTGAGACGGATACCTCGATGGACCGTCAAACCCCTAACAGACAATCAGACTATCCGTCAACTCAACTATGAATCTAATTTATTTCTGATTCTAATACAACATTGATGGTTTGTTCTCTGATCCAGAAAAATTGAAACAAAATTACCACCACACAGAGGTGATGATAGATCTCTACAAGCAAGGGGTAGAGGTGAACCGACACATAGTGAAGAAGCACCTTCCTTCAGCTATAGTCAACGATCGACTCAAGTAGTCTCTCTATCTGAGAAAGAGAGCGAGAGTAATAGCAGTAGTAGTACTACTTCCAGCCCTAATGAGGAAGGGTTTAACATATCAAACCCTGACCAAGTTGAGGCATTGGAAGATGAAGATGATAATGTGATTAAAAGCAAAGACCCTCAATTGCAGGAAGCAATTCAGTGGTAGATTGAGGGAGCATGAGAGAACTAACTTGATGGGCTTGAACCAATAACAAACATGCAAAAAACAAGCCCATCTCAAAGAAGCACCAAATTTTCACTTCAGAGCAGCATGAGTACCCAGAACTTGAGCAAAGATTTAATGAGTACGAGTTAGGGGTGCTTAAGTAAACCTCCAGGGACATACTATCCCAACATTGTACGGGAGTTTTTTCCTAACTATGTGGTTCGGGTAAAAAAGGACTATCCTAAGGCTATAAAAATTTTAGACATGCCAAATAGGGAATCAGTTGCTGTGAGATGGGTCACCATTGATATCTCTGCTCGTATGATGAACAGAATGCTATTTGGGCCTTATTATGAGGCACCAGTGGCCATACCAAAACTTGAGCATCGCTTTACGTTGGCCTTCAGACAAAGAACTTAGTTATCTAGGCTTCTCACTGATGATGGTAACCCATCACAGGCACTTAATACCAAATAATGGATTGCTAAATCATCCTTATGATTTTAGGTGAAGTTTTAGTGGGCTATTGTCAGATTATGATTGATACTGATAAGGGGAGATGCAAACTTAGACAGTCATAGGGCAGTATTGGTTGCTAGTTTGGTTGACGGGCTAAAGATTGATTTCGGCCATCTTTTTGTTGATTAGCTATTCATTCGTACACACAAAGTGTTAAGTGCTTTACCATTCTCGTATTTGATCATGAAATTATGCAAACAAGCAAATGTGCCTTTAATTAGAGGGGTTGACAATGAGGTTTGAGCAAGTCACAAAGAGGATATTGAGATAACGAAGGACAATTCAAAATTTGAGATGCAAGACAATAGTCCACCTGCTTATCAATAATAGTCATCTCCAGCCCCAGGGATATCTGAGATCCCCCTAGGTATGCCATTACCGATTACAACGTATGTGCCACCAGATTATATGCCTCCCAATGCTTCAAAAACATCAGTTTCTATGCCTCCAGTGGGAGAAACTATAGACACTGCATCTATCCCACCTCAGTATTATGAATACCGGCTGACACAAGAGAGTTTTGGCAAATTTGTGAGAGCACAGAAAAAGTTTAAGAAGCAGCTGAAACATGGGCTAAGCAGTTTAAGCCATTCATTGACCGCATTGTTGAGGAAGCCCTCAAGCCTTATAAGAATATCCTTTCCAAAATGGATGACATGGAGAAACATATTAATAAATGGTTGAATGAATTAACAATTCCAAATTTTGCAAGGTTTGTGGCAGAGTTTCGACAAGCACAGACTGACATTGCTAAGCTGAGGCAACTAGCCCAACCAATTTTTGATCCAGTATTGATAATCAGTGATAAAGATAAGGGCATTATTTATCTTATGTGTGGGCTACTAAAAGATAAAGGTAAGCAAGTTGTTGAAGGTGCTAACAGAAAAGCTTCAAGAAGAAGGAGGCGAGAAGATATGACACCATAGAAAAGAGAAGCCATAGATATGAAAAAAACTGCAAAGAGGTCAAAGAGAGACAAATAAAAGAGGCAGAAAAAAGCTGAAGATGAAGCAGCAGTAGTCTCAACTAGTTCAGTCCCACCAAGGTGGCCCACACCTAATTTAGTCCTATTTGAGCTACCTCCAATTCAGGAGGGAGCTGTTTTGAGTACCCCTACCACCATTGGGGTCACTGATGTTGCACCTGAGGCCAAAGAAGCCTCACCAAATTCAAATGAATCACAATACTAAGAGGCTTTGCAAGTATATTACTCCCTTAAACTTTAATATTAATGCATTTGAGGACAAAGCATTTTTGTTTAGTGGGGGTGGAATGCTTCTTGTGTTGTTGGTCACCATGGGGGATTTTGTTGCCTGTATTATTTTCCCTTATTTGCTATTTAGTGGAACCACCATGTTTAGGTTGTTATTTATTTCATTTATGCATTATGATGTAAATATCGTTCAATAATTACAAATATTTCATATTCTTCTCTTTTAGCACCTTTTGTATTTATGGATGAATAATAATGTGGCAGAATACTGTGAATAACTTGTATATGAGTATGCTTTATTGTCACTTGATATATTTTGAGCAACCATTTGAATATACAATTGGCATTAGGATGCAAAAATAAAATAAGCATGATCATGTGATGTGAACCCAAGAGTTTGTAGGATAAGTATGAGCTCATTGCCTATATAGGTGAGTATTTTCATATAGTTCTTGCATAGTATGTACAACTAGAACTTTCCCAATTCATTTGTGTTACCTTGTGGTTGATTTAATAGGATAGGATAGCAGGCCTCCTTCAGTTGTAGTCCACTTAGCCATAAAAACCCCACTAAAAATATGTAATTTCTTTTCTTTGCACCCTCTTTGAGATTTTGTTACTTATTTAGTCCTTGTTATTGTTATTTAGTCCCAACAATAATTTTGATTCACTCTTAGTAGGATATTAACACCTAGTTTTAGCCTTGGTCTAGTGTTGGATATTATGCACCTTAACTTAGGCAAAATGCCTAAGTTGAGGGTGGCTACTGTTGGGAAACTAGTTTCTAATGTAGGTGGCTTAGAGTTGAAAGAAAATGTCTCATACGGTGCTGATATAGTTGGATAATGTGCACCTCAACTGAAAGTATCAACATAAGTTATGTAGACCCAAGAAAATTAGGGTTATTATGAAATTGTGGATGAATAGTATGGATTGTAAGTGAAGTAGAAAAGTGGTAGTCATGGTTAGTTGCTAACATAAGTGAAGAGAGGGAAATCTAAACTTGAAGTCACTTTCCCAAAATTATCCCTCACTTATCATCGAAACCTCATTACAAGCCATAGAAAGTTTTGTTTGATCTATGCGAATCAACTGTAGAAGAGCGTTAGATGAGAAGGGCAAGCTTATAGGTGTATATGTTATGTTTGCAACTTCTTTTATGAGAGTGGGAGTCTTAATTTTTTGTCCATAAGTTAAATTGATAAAGTGTGGTGGAGTTCTTTGAATGTGAGGGTAATCTGAGCTTACTTGCTTCTATGGATTTCTGTGGGATATTACATCTATGATCCTGTATGTGCTGAATGGTAAATAGTGCTAATTATGGATCCTGATGTGTTGAAGCTACATGAATTAGGTGACAGTTGAGAGGTTGTTTTATGTATAGCTGAGCGATTGAATGGCCATCATTGTCTTGTTCATGCATATAATATGGTGTTGGGTTGCTTGAGGACAAGCAATTACCTTAAGTTGAGGGTGTTGATGTTCTGGCTTTAAACAAAATATTTTACATCTTTTTCGAAGAGTAATTATTCGTTGTAAGCAACCGATGGTCTATTTAATATTGGGTTTTAGTGTTTTCAGGATAAGCACTTAGCTGAAGAAATAACTTGGAAAAATGGACAAATAGGAACAAAAAGGTAAATGATGGCCAAAATGATGGGCCGTCAACCACGTGACGAACCATCATAGCGTCCTTCAAACTTAAGCTGAATAGGCAGAATGGCTAACCCAAGTGATGGTCCAAGTGATGGACCATCAGACTGCTGATGGGCGGCCAACCTAGCTATCATTATGAAGCAGAAAGAGGTCTCTGAAGTGATCAAACTATGGTCCAAGTGATAGACCGTAAGACCATTTATAGTCTATCAACTTGACCATCAATCCTTAAACAGAATGAAACATCTTGGGACCCTCAGCGATGGTCCAAGTGACGAACTATCAGGCCACTGACGTGCCATCAACTTGGCCATCAACTGTGATGCGGCAATTCTGAAGTTTGAATTTTAAATCCCTTGTACTTTGAAGCATATAAATACCCAGTCTAGGTTTAGATTAGGTATCTTTTATTCATCTTTTATCTCTTTTCCATCTTTTGAGCAACTTGTAACCTACTATTCTCTGAGAAAGAGCTAAGCTTGTAGATATGAACATTTTTATTCATTATTTTTCTTTGGAGCTCAAGAACAATTCTTTGATTATTTTTGTAAGTAATTTTCTAAATTATTTATGAGAAAAATACAATTAATATTCTTCTCTTTCTATGATGTGTGGCTAAAGCTCCCATGACTAGGGTTATGGGAGCCTTGATGTGATTGGTTGTTTAGGGTTGTGAGATTGCCTAAGTTCTATAACTAAATACAATTATATAAACTCCTCTTCATTATTATGATCTTTCTTGGTTTCAAACTTAAAGCGTGATGTCACAATCGGAACCGGGGCCCTGGCCGTGACGAGTATTTCGAACCATCAAGGCCCGAAATACCCCTTATCTATTTGGTAATCATGCATATGAATTATACGAAAAAATTATGGAAGATACACTATATAATGGAAACATAGTCAAGAATCATATGAAAACAATAATGGGGAATAACGCCCCATAATCTCAACACAACATCTCTATAACGTCTGCAAAATCTCTACAACATGACTGAAACAAATATCTATCTGAACATTGGGAGAAGGACCCCAGTAGACCTAAAACAAATAAATGATAAATAAAACTGCAAGGTATCAGGCCTTCCGAAATATAGAAGGCTCACCAAGTGACTCTACGAATCTGTCTGAGAAAATCTACTGATTTTCTGGACCCCTAGACTGTGCCTCTGAACCTGGGAGGGAAAGGGGTCAATACAAAAGTACTGGTAAACAGAGATATCAAAACAAACCATAATATTTTTACAAAATATAATTGAGAACCATTATAAAGCAGTTTCATATCAAATCATTTGAAAACACATGGGCGTAATGTAATGTAGCTGAGCTAGGTAGAATACCCTACATATTACATTTACACCAACTGTCAAACCTCGGTTGCCACCGAAATTAGAGTATAAGTGATGGGAAGGCACACAAGATCACACAACATGGTGTCTCGACCCAATGGTAGTGCACAAGATCACAAAGCAGGGCTCCTAACCATAGTCCCAATTTGGGAATGACATAAAGTCAGGTACGCAAGATCACAAAGCAGGGTACCAAATTCCCATGTCGGCAAACACGGTTTCCAGCGATGAGCCCTTACACTCAAATGCCTTCTTCGGGCATCCACCTATCTCATGAAAAATCAATGCATTCAAATTTCATCTGATTCAATAACATATCATATTCTGTAGAGTATCGTCATACCCGACTTCCAAGGCATCAATATCACATCATTCTTCTCATTCAACCATTGCATTCAACATGTTTCAACACAAATAGCCCTCTCGTTTTCAAGTCAAAATCATATCAATTCTCAAAACATTTCATGTCATGCTTTTCAAATATTTTCAAGCTATTTACATCATATGAACATTTAAAATAAATTCACATCACGAGAGGGATTCCATATCATTCATGCTATCAAGTTAACATCTTTTTGGAATACATGCATATACATATATCATATATCAAATCACTTTGGAATTAGGCGTAAAGACCAAATCAATATCATAAAGATGCTTGAAACATGGTTATATTCATAATTTCAAAACCCTCATTTTTAAAACATGAATTTTTAAGCCCATGAGATTTTTGAGATAACCCCACGTACCTCGATTACTATGAATATTAGGTTCTTCTTGAAGCCTACGTTGAGAGGATTCCAAATATGCAATTAGTTTCTAAAATCCACGGTTGAATCTTGAGTTGCTTGGGTTTTTATTTTGAAAACCTAGATAGAGTTCTTGAACAATTTTGATGAATGAAGGTGTATTTTGGGGTCTTTAGGAATTGAATTTCATGTTTAGGGTTAAGTAAGGGTGGAAAAGCACCATTTTGCCCCAAAAACAGAGTGTATAAGTCACTTGATACCTTTACATAGGTGCCACCTATGTTATCGCCTATGTTTACATAGGCCCCGCCTATGCTATCGCCTATGTGTACATAGGCTCTTCCTACTACTTATAAAGGCCATAACTTCTTGCACGGGTGCCAGATTTTAGCAAAATTGGTATCGTTGGAAAGCTAACTCGAAGACCTATCATTTGACACATAGTAGGCTCTCTAATTCGACATATACAAAGAATTATGGTCAATGGAAGCTGAAATAAATTACAATGTCCACTAAAACTTAATCGATCAAAATAGTTTCAACTCGTCCTTGAGTTGAAGGACCTCTATTGTCTAAATTCAAGCTTGAATGGATTCACATACTACGCAAATAATTAAAATGCCATATTGGCATAGGATTTATGGATTTGGGATTATCAACGCATCAAAATCATGGTGTATATTGTAGCCCGAAATGTGAGGTGTTACAAGAATAATTCAGTTCGGGTCGATATACGTAGGAATGAAGATCTAAACTCTAGCCCAAAAATATGGGGTGTTGCATTATCTCCCCCTCGGGATCATTCATCCTCAAATTATGTGTAGGAACATATTGAAGCTTAGAGGTATGGAATAATGCAGACATGATATGTTTCTCTAAGAAAGAATACACTTATCTTAAACTTGTCTATAAGGCTGGAACTACTGATGTTCTAAATTATTATACAGGACGTGTATATCTGATGCATGGAATACACGACTAAAGCTATTCATAAGCTAAATTCTCATAATGAACATGCATATCTGATGCATGGATCTATGACTGAGTTGTTCTCATGAAAGCAAGACTAAATACACTGATAAGCTGAACCTTTTCTATTGAACATGCGTTTCTAATGCATCTATATCTGACTGAAAATTGAATACGCAATGATAGCTGGTGCGAGGCTTGTAATAAGAATCTATGCATGCAACTGACTGAGGTATCTCCCCCTTGGGATCCTATGTCCCTCTATGAAAGCTCAATTCACTAAGATACTCGGGGAACTGAGGCGATGCACAGGGCACCTACAAATTGAATCATAACTGACCCTCAGGAATCTGAATCTAATGCATGACGCATGAACTGATCTATTCTCTCAATTGTTAGTATACTCTATCTTAGAATAGTAGCATGTCTGAGATTTCGGGTAGCATGAATAAATGAAAACATGAGAAAATAAGCCATGAAAATCTGCTTGTTAAACTGACTTACTGACTATACAGACTGAATTATGCTGGACCTTCATACTTAACTGGAGTATTCTCTTCAACACTCTCTCTAAGGAAGTTCTAGCAATAATAGGGAGCCAAGAATATTGGGCATGGATTACACAAGACACCCACCAAGGAATCATCACAATGACACCACTCTGTAGTCTGGAATATAGACATATAACTCCTAAATTAGGATAGAATTACCAGACCTTTGGCAATACAACTTATTACTTTCAAGCTTAGCATACTTCTTGAACATCCCTTAACTACATTATTCCTATAAATATCATATTCATTCAATTCAGCTAAAAATTCTCATATGAGCATTGACAATATTTTTTTCAACTAATGTCTAAAATAGCTTAAATCCTTTCACAGTGATTAAGCCAAATTTTAAATCACAAAATACAACATGCCACACGACGATACTAGTGTAAACCATATGATTTAGTCTTCTGTATCCTCTTTAGAGATCACACCCTAAGCATAACGTGCCTTACCAGTTCAACGACCAGCTCTGAATTCTTACGATGGATTTACTAGAGCATATTGTGTCCCTCCACTTAAATCCCAACATGTCATTCAAGCCTATCTTTATAACCACATATGACCTCCAAGGAAAACATCCATAAGGACATACTTCATATATTCTCTAAACCACTATCAATATAACTCCCATGGCTACCCCAAGACATACACACATAAACTTTTTCACTAACCATCACATGTATCAAAAACTTGACCCCGAATATTACTTCATACTTATGGCCTTATCTAAACAAGCATACTATGATCTTCCATCAACAAGAATATTTACATCATCACCACTATCATTGCATAGGAAGGGTCACTAAAAGGTTAAAACATAAGACCCTCAAGCGAGAAAAGATCTTTATACGGGACTGAGCACACTATAAAGAGTGAGTACATGCGTCATGAGTTGCACGACCTCAACTAGAGTTCATACCATAAGGAATGTGATTCTAACTACTTGAATGAACTAGAAATTATTATCTTGGAGCTGGAAGAGTACGTGACTCTCTATCTTATACAGGAATCATGAACTATGATCACGGAACTTAATCGTAAGGCATGAGTAAGCATCCGGATGACAAAACAAAATATTGAGGTAGGAATGGGTTGAGATCCACCCTCACTTTCTGATGTTCTAAATCATAGTGCTTCACTACTAGAATCTGAGAGCCTTACTTGGTCATTCGTTCTATCATCTCCCCCACCTTCACGTCATAATCTAGAGTTTGAGAGATCCTTTGCCAGATTCTAACTGAACTACACTTACTGCACCTTAGGGTCTAAAAAAAAGACAATGCATGGATATCGTAGACTTAACCCGGATGACTACCTTCTGGGATACATTCTATCTTTCCAAAGCCACTAATACTTATTTCTATCAGTTCAACCTTCAAAACTCAAGCTTAGATTATAACACTTAACATGGCTATTTAGATCACCATATACTATCTAACTAGTCTTGCTCCACTTAACGATTCAATAGTACCACTAGCCACACAAATTATGTAATAGTCTTAGAAAAATATGCCGCAACCTCATATCACCTTGGCATACCTCTACACCATACCTACAACATTATACTTTATTACGAATCAATTTAAACTTAAGCCATTTCATACACCGTACAAGCCTATTAGATCACTTTCATATAATTAACATCAGTGATCAAGAAATCATCACATCCACCTTTATGAACTTCAACTGTTCAAACTTAATGTCTAGTGCTAAACATGATTTTACAACCCAACCTTACGCATGATTCTCACTTGGAAACCATAAAATAAACATCAAGAAAAACTAGTACACTAGAACTTCATAGAAATAATAACCGACGTTGACCTTACGGTCTTCCTTATCATAACTCATTAGCACGTACTATTTCAGCACCTCAAGCCTACTAATTTAATCCCACAAACAATGCATTATCAAACTCTTGCCACTATTTACCACCACACCATTTAAATTCAAGCCTATAGTTTAGTATCAATCATCTACCACCAATGAAGAATACAACATAATATAAATATACTAATCCATCAAATTGTGGCATTCTACCCAAATATCTCAAAAATCTAATACATACCTTCTCACAAGTAGCACTAGTTTACAACTACCAATGAAGAGAAGGTCAAGGGGTAAAGTCATATAATAAACATGATCAACCTTAATATGATATTATAACCCCATACAATATTCTCTACTTATGCGGATTTCTCACCTCATACTTACCTACTTAAGCAGTCATTTAGATTGCCTTCAAATTCCTCAAACAACCATGAGTCTATAATCATAACTTACTCATTGATATAGCTATTTTCACATTCAAGCAACCAAAAAATCACCCTGACTAACAACTTCTCTACCTTCTACTAATAACACACAAGGACGAATCATCTCTTTACCGGCTCAATCTCATGCAAGCAGATTCAGCTATACATACATTAAACCTACACCAGAACGACAAGATGTACAACAAGTTGCTAGTGAATTGAAATAGGCCTCACACGGCTTCACTAGACTTTGATTTTGTATTTTGAACAGGAAAATGGGATGAATGACAAGTTAACTATGCTAGTGAATCGAAAGAGCCCCACACAGCTTCACTAGACGTTATTTTTCAACAACACTTTGATGATAATATTTCATGAGATAGAGATTTAATACGCATTATTCAATGAACTAAGAATATACATCTTACTCTTTACAAATAAAATAAGACTCAAACACTTCCTCCATGGACTACCATACTGTCCACACATGCTGCTAGCTGTCAAATTAGTTTATCACTATAAAGGGGTAAAATCATCCTCACTTTGTGACTTCACATCACTAAATTCTTGGTCTAATTTCATTACCAATAGGTCATGACAATAACACTTTAACACACACTACTATTTAGGTAGAAATACAGTTCCAACATTTTGCTACACCTTATTACCTTTGAAGCGTGACACTAGCAACATAGGTTCTGAAAAGAACTGAATACACTTAATACTGCAGGCTAAAAAACACGATTTTATCAAAATCAAGGTTCACATTAGAACAAACACACTCTGAATTACTAACGAACTCTTCTCAAGTCCTTGCAAAAATCTTATATGATTTGATCAGAATGAGCCATACCATTTAGACTCTAAACTTCTGTACTTAAATCGGCCCAATGATGAGACATGTCTAAGAATATCCGAGTAAGGAAAGAATTGGTATGACTGTTACTTTCTTATGGGCGACACTATAGCACAAATTTAAGTATGAAAGAGGAACATTCTGAGTCTATTGCACAAACAAGAACATGAAGAAAGAGAGACATTCCTAAACGCCTAGTAGACTCTTGCTTATAAGTGTGGCGCGCTACACACCCATAAACAAGACTATACCCGACACGATTTTGCAGATAGCCTGGTACCATAAACCGTACTCTGATACCAAGTTTGTCATGACCGAACAGGGACCCTAGCCATGACGAGTATTCTGAACCATTAAGGCTCGAAACACCCCTTATCTATCTGGTAATCATGCACATGACTTATATGAAAAAATTATGGAAGATACACTATATAATAGAAATATGGTCAAGAATCATATGAAAACAATAATGGAGAATAATGCCCCACAATATCAACACAACATCTCTATAACGTCTATGAAATCTCTACTACAGGGCTGAAATAAATATCTATCTAAAAACTGGGACAAGACCCCCAGTAGACCCAAAACTAATAAATGATAAATAAAACTACCAGATATGAGGCCTTCCAAAATATAAAAGGCTCACCAAGTGATTCTGCAAATCTGTTTGAGGAAATCTACTGATTTTCTGGACCCCTAGACTGTGCCTCCGAACCTGGGAGGGAAAGGGGTTAATACAAAAGTACTGCTATGCAGAGATATCAAAATAAAACATAATATTTTCACAAAATATAGTTGAGAGCCATTATAAAGCAGTTTTATATCAAATTATTTGCAAACAAATGGGTATAATGTAATTATTTTCAACAACAATGCAATGCAACTGAGCTAGGTGGAATATCCTACAATTATATTTACACCAACTATCAAACCTCGGTTTTTACCGAGATTAGAGTATAAGTGAGGGGAAGACACACAAGATCACACAACAGGATATATCGACCCAATGGTAGTGCACAAGATCACAAAGTAGGGCTCATAACCATAGTCCCAATTTAGGAATGATATAAAGTCAGGCACACAAGATCTTAAAGCAGGGTACCAAATTCCCATGTCGGAAAACATGGTTTCCAGCGATGATCTCTTATACTCAAATGCCTTCTTCGGGCATCCACCTATCTCATAAAAAATCAATACATTCAAATTTTATCTGATTCAATCACATATCATATTATGTATGGTATCGTCATACCCGACTTACAAACCATCAATATCACATCATTCTTCTCATTCAACCATTGCATTCAATATGTTTCAACACAAATAACCCTCTCGTTTTCAAGTCAAAATCATATAAATTCTCAAAACATTTCATGTCATGCTTTTCAAGATGTTTTCAAGCAATTTATATCATATGAACATTTAAAACAAATTCACATCAAGAGAGGGATTCCATATCATTCATGCTATCAAGTTAACATCTTTTTATAATACATGCATATACATATATCATATATCAAATCACTTTGGAATTAGGCGTAACGACCAAAACAATATCATAAAGATGCTTGAAACATGTTTATATTTATAATTTCAAAACTCCCATTTTTAAAACATGAATTTTTAAGCCTATGAGATTTTTGAGATAACCCCATGTACCTCGATTACTATGAATATTAGGTGCTTCTTGAAGCCTACGTTGAGAGGATTCCAAATATGCAATTAGTTTCTAAAACCCATGGTTGAATCTTGAGTTGCTTGGGTTTTTATTTTGAAACCCTAGATAGAGTTCTTGAACAATTTTGATGAATGAAGGTGTATTTTGGGGTCTTTAGGAACTGAATTTCATGTTTAGGGCTAAGTAAGGGTGGAAAAGCACCATTTTGCCCCAAAAATGGAGTGTTTAAGTCACTTGAAACATTTATAGAGGCGCTTCCTATGCTATTGCCTATGTTTACATAGGCACCGCCTACTACTTTGAAAGGCCATAACTTCTTGCTCGGGTGCCGAATTTTAGCAAAATTAGTATTGTTGGAAAGCTAACTCAAAAACCTGTAATTTAACATATAGTAGGATCTCTAATTCGACATATGGAACACTAATTGGTATCTTTATCACATTAGCCAAAAATTATTTGTTTTTGTTCATTCCTATTGCAACAAGATGGACTTTACCGACAGAGTTATGGTTGATGGAAGCTAACACAAATTACAATGTCCACTAAAACTTAATCAATCGAAATAGTTTTAACTCGTCCTTGAGTTGAAAGGCCTCTATGGTCTAAATTCAAGCTTGAATGGATTCACATACTATGCAAATAATTAACCTTCCATATTAGCATAGGATTTATGGCTTTGGGATTATCAACGCGTCAAAATCATGGTCTATATTGTAGCCCAAAATGCGGCATGTTACAATAATAATTCAGTTCGGGTCAATATATGTAGGAACGACGGTCTAAACTCTAACCCGAAAATATGGGGTGTTACACGTGAGCCTAAAAATACCCCTTATTTGAGTAGAAATGTGTGTGTTGGGAAAAGAGGAGATTTACAAGGATCTCAAAGGCTTTAACCTTTGGGTTAAGGTTTGATGCCTTAACAGGATTAACCCACTTGGCAAATCAATTGAACATATCAATATATTCTTTAAGTTTGATAGAATTAAGGGGTAATCATCTATTAAGGTTGAGAAACGAATAGATGAACTTTAGAGTTCAATAATTCTTGCAATTGGAATTTGTTATGTATGAATTTGGGATAACTCAAAACCTTGACTACTGTAACATCTTGGTGAACATAATCCTAGTCTCTTCATTATCATTGAATCAAACCGTACAAGAATATTCATTAGTTGGAATATGACTTACTACAAGCATACTTCACTATTAACCCCCCTTTACTCCAGAACCTTCGATCAACCATCCATTAATAATCATAACACTTAATTTGCACAGTATTCTCTGTGGGACAACCTAGTTGGGTCCTATATTTGATGATGACCAGTTACGCTTTCTAATAAGAGTTGTAATTTAGGTGTATCACCTATAGGGTTGAATCCACAAAAAGCTGGACAAAAGCAAGTTAAGGGTCCTTTACTTACCATAGCACTAATCATACATTTTATTATGGTTCCCACCAGAGAACAGTTATAAATGTTAAAATAGTTTTCAATAAAATTACAACATTTACTATAGCAGGTGGGGTTTTTGGGGAACCCCTACCCTCTACCAGAGATCCCCCTTGTGTTTGCCACCCTTACTACACGTAAGTGCTATACCACCCTTATTTCAACGTTTAAACTTTTATCCTACCTGAAATCTACCAATTTAATTATGATCAACCTTTATTGGTTCATCTCATAAAAATAGTCAATACCATAAACAAGTACAAACACATAATAAGTGAATCAACTATTTTGTGCATTAAATAAGGTCCTTTTTACCAATCTCATTATACATTATCAATGTTTAACTTGTTTTTGCAAATAACACATTAAACATTCATTAGCATGTATTGCAACAAGTAAACAAATAGTTAGTTAATCCGTGCACATATAATCAACTTGATTTTTAACTCCAATTCAACCATTACCTACTTAACAGATATTAGTGTTCGAGGTCAAGCAACATATAACAAGTGAATAGATACACAATCAAATGAGGTAGACCTTCTATTTTATAAACACCAGGGATACACATAATTCTCTCTAATTACAACACCTTTTAATTCCTCAACTTGCATTCTAAAGTCTATACCGTTAGTGCTAGTTATGACATAACTACTGTTAACTTTTCTTACTGGTATATTGACTCATCATATTCATAGTCTCCATATCTTACTTTATAATTTAAATAGACTATTACTAACTAAAGAGTTTTAATGCATGAATATCATCCCGGTGTTTTTCTTAATAAAACAAGATCCGCTTGAAGTGATGGGTACTCATAAGATGACTCTATCATTTCCATCTCAGTCTTATAACCATTATCATGTCATTGCACGTATTCATGAATAAGTTCAGTCGTATATCATATTTTAGACTCTGTTATGTAATCATGTTTTCAGTTATGAATGTTTAGTACGTGATCTCAGTTTCCCCAGTATTCTCAGCTTAATTAGTTTTATTCGAGGACAAATGTTCCCAATGGAAAGATATTGTAATACCCCATACTTTTATTGGCTAAGTTCAGCTCCTAGTTGCATGTTTAAGAGGCTTAAAGCCTGAAAATTCCACTAAGTGATGGGTACTTAGTTATATTTTTCGCTTCTTAACTTTTAGCATTTTTAAATGAGTCTTCCAGACCTTGAGATGTTGGTTTTCGAGTTAATTCATGTTAAGGGGTTTAAGGAGCATTTCTTAGAGAAGTTTCGAATGAGGATTGGGTCATATTTAGATTTTGATTTTAGAACCTCACCACAATAGTGGTGCGTTATGGTGGGTATAGCAATGAACCCTTTATCGCATCGCGGTGGCTTTAGAATCCGCATTCTAGTTGTGGATTTAATTTCTTGAGGGTAGTTACATCTTTTCCCATCAACCTAATTCATAAAAACACGAATAAAAAATGTTGGTTAGGGTGTTATTTGCCCATATTCTCCAATTTCCTCTCAAAAACAAACCCTAACCATCCCCTAAGTTCAACAATTTCATTCCTTTCTCTCCAAGGGAACCAAGAATTCAAGTTCCCTAATCCAAGAACTTTCAAGAAAAATATCAAGATTGTGTTTCTTCTAATGCTTAAAGGTTTAAGGTATGTGTAATGTTCATCCATGGGCCCTTTTCACCAATGGAGTCCATGGATCCATTTTTATATTTAAATGATAAAGTTTACATGTTTATGGTGAATTATTTCCATGAAGCTCTTATGAATTTTGATTTATGTATTGTTTTTACAAGTGTTTTGATAGAGTGAGCCTTTACACATTTAAAACATGAAATTTTCATGTTGAATCCCTAACTAATGGTTTTAGTATTGTAGCTATGTTATTATCACATCATTTACCCATTCTCCTGCTTAAGTTCATGATTCTCATATGCTTGATGAAATGACTAAGTTTTGGATTTTGAACAATGATTTCCTACTATGGTTTCAAAGCTTTTATGTGTCTGTATTGTTATTTTCATTCAGTGCTGGAGGGTTATGAACACTCGAAACTTAGTTGTTACAAAATTTCAGTATCTTCAGAATGATTTTGGATATACCATACCCATTATCACTCAGTCAGTTATTATGATCAGTTGTTTGTTTAGTTAAGCTTAGTTCAGTCCAGTAATCAGTGTCTTTCAGTTAGGAGTAAAAATTAGCACTAAGTGAACGTAGGTATTGCATCTCCCCTGTCAGTTACGCATGCGGCACTTGTCTCCCCCGTCAGTTAGGCCTGAGGCATTAGTAGAAGTCCCTAAGTTCCTGACTTACGGTGCCACCGTAGACTTTGAAGGGTCCCTCGTCAATTAGGCATGACACCCTAGTCCTTCAGGACATCAAATTAGTGGATCCACACAGCCAACATTAGTACCCATGGCACGGTACTGACACCTTCCAACTGGAGTTACAGGTTGGACCTCAACAATAGATTTGGGGCATGTTGGTTATAGCTAGCTCCTACAGTCTCAGTATAGTATTAAGTATAGTTTCAGTTCAGGTCTGCTTGACTAAAGCATACAGATTCTCAGCTATTTAGTTATCAGATTTTAGTATTTCAGTTTACAGACTATTTCATAAATGTATATATATATATATATATATATATATATATATATGCTTGGTCTTGCATTCTCAGTATTACAGTTTTCATGCATGCATACTTAGTTATCCATTCTATTTACCCAGTTAATATTTCATGCATAGTTAACCCCTGCATTACAGCCTAACCTTATCTCATATACTAGTACATTTAAAGTACTGACCGCATACTTTTCTTCATGCTGTGATATCTTATATCATAGGTTCGGATGCACAGTTTCCTGGCCCTGCTTAGACAGTTTATCTTATCAGCAAGAACAGTCGTGGAGTTTCCTTATCTATCGAGAACTGATTGTTTTATTTCAATTTATCTCAATAGTTTAGTATTTCCATTTAGTCGGAGTTAGTTGGGAGTTTGTCCCATCAACTCCACAGTCTCAGACATTTAGATAGTTAGTCGGTTTATCAGCCTTTTTATTATGTCTTTAGATGTTTTATATCTATGAATTAACCGTGTTTTAGTATTTAAACCTTATGGCATTGACAGTTGATTTCCACACATGTGTATTTTGTTATTTTATTCAGTGCTCACAACAGGTACCAACTCATGGGTTAGCTTGTGGTCACTTTTAATCGTAAGCACCGTTGTCCCGACTAAGGGGTAGCCTTGAGTCATGACAACACAACTTTTCATTCTCTAACTACCGATCTCAAACATAATCTATCAACAAGTACCTCACCTCACACTTGCAATAACTCTAACAGACTCAAAGATATCAGTCGGTGATATCAAGATGCAAGAAACTGATAGCGAACTATTGAACCTCCCTTGTTAATGGTTGATTCTCCATATTCAACAATGCAAGACTACCCATACTAAATACCTTCTTACTCTAGATACCCTTCACTACATTAGCCTTGCCTAGATGATATAAGATAGTCATACAATAATCTTTCTACATCTACAACCACCTATGTTGCCCAAAATTCAAATCCTTTTGCTTAAAGGTATACTGAAGGCTAACACCTCAAAATGAAATCTATACAAATAGTGCCACCACAACTTTAATACAAAAATAATTATTTCTTACTCTAAATAATGGGTAGGGTAATTACTCTCATGTGGCTTCAATAGTCTCTCTACATATGCTATCACTTTTTTTGCATCTACACATCCTAAAATAATACCAAAAGCCTCATAAAATAAAATAATGCCCCCACCTTCCATAGGTAGGGTCAAGATAGAAGTTGAAGTCAATAGAATATTGAGCTTTTGAAATCTCTCCTAATATTTAACCGACCACTAAAAAACCATATTTTTAGTCAACCAAGTCACAAGAGCTACAATAAAAGAGAAACCCTGCACACAACACTTGTACTAGCTCACTAACTTTATAAAAATCTGAATAGCTAAAGTTAAACTAGGTTGTGAAAAATTTTGGATTGCCTCAACTTTGGTGGGTCAAACATGACACCATTGTCAAACACTACATGTCCCAAGAATGCAATATAACTGAGCTAAAATTCACATTTTGAAAACATGGCATATAACTTCTCATTTCTCAACCTGTGGAGTACAATTCTCAAATGTTTTGCATGATTTGCCTAGCTCATAAAATACACCAAAATGTCATAGATAAGCACAATCACAAATGAATTGAGATAAGGTCAAAAGTCCTTGTTCATAATTCCATGAATGTTGGTGTGGAATTAGTCAGCCCAAAGGACATAACCAAGATCTCATAGTGACCATATCTAGTACAAAAAGCTATCTTAGGAATGTTTGAAGCCCGATATTCAACTAATGATGCCGCCATATCAAGTCAATCTTTGAGAACACTATCATTAATATGCTTTAGAGGATACATATTCTTGGTTTTCACCTTGTTCGATTGTCAATAATCAATGTACATCCTCAAATATCCATCTTTCTTCTTTATGAACAACACCGGAGAACCCCAAGGTAATGCACTAGGACTAATAAACCACCCACTTAACAAATCATGAAACTAGTATTTTAATTCATTTAACTCTGCTAGTACCATCCAATAAGGAGGAATAAAAATTGGCTTAGTGTCAGGCTCTGAATCAATACCTAAATCATTATCACTATCAGGAGGAACACTCAAAAGATCGGTAGGAAATACATTTATGAACTCTCTAATCACCTTCACTAACTCAAAAAGAGTTGTATCAATATTATTATTATGAACATATGACAAATATGACAAACACCCCTTCTCAACAACCATTGGGTCTAAATGAAAGAAGTTTTTTTCTTAGGACACGAACTCTGAATGACCCTCTACTTCAACCTTAAAAATCAGGCATAGCCAAGGTAATTATTTTGGCATGACAATCCAAGACAACATAATATGGAGAAAGCCAATCCATGCCCAAAATTATGAGAAAATCAACTATATCAAGTATAATCAATTCTACCCAGGTATCGCACCCCAAAATAAAAATAATAAAGGATTGGTACACTCAATCCACCACTAAGCAATCACCTACTATATAGAAACACAAACAAGCATGACTATAGACTCACATATTATATCAAAGCAAAGGCAAAAAATACAAGCATATTGGAGGAAGTAGAACTAATACCAAATAACACAAAAGTAGGTCGATGACAAATTTAGATGATACCTATTATGACTGGATCAGATGACTGCCTCAGGCTTCCCTAGGAAGGACTAATACTGAGCTCTATTGTCTATCGCCTGAGTCACTCCAATAATACCTCTCCTGTCAGCTACTATACCTTTACCTCCATAATGTTTGCCCTGACCTCTAATAAGGGCATTGTTTCTATAGTAGAATCCTGATGACCCTGAATGGACCCTTTTATCTGTACATTAGATAATTTTTTTGAAAATAATTTGAACTTACATATATGTAATAAAACCTAGGAGCCATCAACTACTGAGAATGAGCTAATTACCTGATATGGCCACTACGACCTGAAAACTACTGAGATAAACCCTATGAAACCTATATTGAACCATATGAACCTTGACCTAAATATCCACCCTGTAATGCCTGCATTACTGCCCGAACTGGTGTACAATCTTGAGGAAAAATATCTTATTTGAACAAACCTCTACTTTCAAATATGGTACTACTAAATCGATCTGAAGTGCAAAACCTTTTATCCCTCAAATCCCTATACACCTATGATTGATCAACTCAAACTACTTTGCTTTATCAACCACCCTTTGAAAAGTAGCATTATACTGGGCTATAACAAACACTCCCACCTTGATCTCGAGGGCTAATGTCACAAACCAACCTATTGAGTTATGCCATACACCTACCTATACCTACTATAGATAAAAGAACCATGATAATCTCGTAAATTAACCAAATGTAGAAGTTAAAATAATAAATAATTGATTAATTTAATATTCACCATCTAATTATCTTATCAAGCTGAAATGCTATTACTCATTTAATTCTTCTCAAAACTTGTTTTAACACATTATATATGAAAGTAAAAAACTAAAAATTACTCCCTAAAACTTAGTCTAAATTGGTACAAGGGCACTAGACAAGAAGTAGGGACATCCATGATGCAACATCCATAAAAAATAAAAATGGTATAAGCTGCCACTAAGTTATCGACATCGCTGGTATTGAAACTCCAACTGACTTGCACTATGTCTATACCCTCGAGTAGGGGTATAATAAGTGTATTGGGAAACATAATTGGTAGAACAGGGTTTAGAACATCAAGTAAAGTTCTGGTTGAAATTCCCAAACTATCAACTCTTATTATACCACCTTTAGCATCTTTATTACGTAACTTCCATTTAAAATTTTTGCATATCTTTGTCCTTTGACTTACATTTCATATATATTTGTCCTTTGATTTATATTTTATAAATCTTTAACCCCTAAATCCTACATTAACCTATTCTCTCGGTACTTACCATTACAATACACATATTACCACATCTTATATTTATCATAAGTATTCTAGTCATATTATACCCTACCTGATCCTCCCAAGGGACCTATTACACATTCGTACCATCTTTCATCACTCACCACAACAAGTGTATGTATGAATGAAAATAAATTAAAACTACATTCAACACATATTCTAAATATATGTATCCAACCTGTACGCATTATCTTTTCCCCTTCCAAACTTATCACTAGCAATATCATAATGTACTGGAATGGTACCTGGCCAATTGTCACATCATATCATATTGTACCAGTGTGTACCTAATAAGTCATCAATTTGATAACTTGCTAGCTTTATTTAAGCCTAAATTATCATGTTTTTTCATTTATTTGTTGTTACTTTCTTACTTAATACTTATTTGTATAGGTAAAAGCAAAATAAGAAGATGAAAAAGGAAACTTGATAAAAATGAGCTAAGGAGAAGATGAAAAAAAGAAATGTGAGCAAAAAGAACAAAAGCTAAAATTACAGGCTCAGGAGTCGACCCTCAGTTATTGCAATCATAGTCTGAGGGTCACAATCGCGATCAGTCAACAAGTCAACCAGAGTGAGATTCTAATATGGATACCACGATCGCGGTCCAAGGATGGCGATCGTCGTAGAGCAGAAAAGTTTCAAGGGAATTTTTATAATATTTGGCAAATGTAGAATTGGGGATTAAATAAGGGTTTTCGTTCATTTTTCACGACAAATTTTATCATACATATTATCCTATCCTTAGTTTAGAAAGTATCACTTGGAGCTTGAAATTGAGGAAAGAATTAATTGGAGAAACTCCAAAGTGAAGAATTGGAAAATCCTATTAAGGATTCATTGAAATTAAGTGTGGTTTACATTCTATTTATTTTTCATGAATCAAATTGACGGCAATTTTGGTATATCTTTGTTTATTATCTTTAAGAGTTGCTAGTTCTTTCTCTTGAGTTTATGTTAGAATAGGGTGCATTTATGTGTGGGTTGTGATTTATTTGTGTATATGCTAATGTGTTAGTGTTGGGTTCTACTATTTCTTGAGTAAATATATTGAGATCTATGGGTGAAAGCCCTAAATACCCAAAATAGGGTTTGTGGGTGAAAACTTCAAGCTCTTGAAATCTTAAACCATCCTTGAAAAAGGGGTTTAGGTAAACTTTAGGGACCCACATCATCCTTGAAAGAGGGATGTGGGAACCAAGGAAATAATAGACAATTTATGAGCATAGTTGGATACTTTTCACTATTTTAGACATAAGGGTGATTATGAAGTAGACTAAGGGAACTATCCTAGAAATAGGGGCGCCTAATTGAGGTATTAGGTGTTTTTTATTGATAAATTTGTTAGGTACAAAAGGTTAAATGAGTGACACCCTTGAGGTTTTGTTGATAAATTAGTCTCAAGGACTTTCAACCTCGCCTACCTTATCACTAACATCTAGAATGTGCATCAAGTCATCACAACCCCATGCATAAGTTGCCCCTAGAAAAGCATAATCCCAATATTCAGTTCTAATTGAATCTACTCTAATTATTTGTAATCCCAAATTAATACTTTAAAATCCCAAAAAGAAATATTAGTTGTGATATTTTCCAAATCCCTCATTTTTATCTTCTTGTACTCTAGGTTTGATTTTGGCAAGTATCCATTATTTCAATCTAATTTGATAGCCACTCACATTATTCCTCATGGATTCGACCCCGATTCAAAAGTTGGGTAAATATATTGACGACGATCGCCTGCACTTAAATTGACGTGTAAGTTGAACGTTATAAAAAAAATGGCACCGTAGCCAGGCAATAATTTGGCGTATTGACTTAGTTTGAAACTTTAGCTTGCTTTCTTGAATTTAATTATGTAAATATTTATTTGTAATTTTCTTGTTTTTTGTTAGGTAGGTTTCTATTTTTGTTTAGTTTTTAATTTGGTATCTTGGAATGAAAGTCTGTTTTGTGGTTGGAAATCTTATCTTGATGATCTTTGTCTCTATTGTGATGGATCCCACTTTTGGCAAGATTGTAGATATGCTCCTCGAAGAGAGATGTGTGCACCATCTTGATCCTATTGGGAGTAATTGTGGTGGTCGAGATGGACACTGGAGTGATTGTCCAAATTCCCCCTTCCGTCGTTATACTAACCCAATTGCTAGTTCTTCTTGTGATTTTAATAGGTCTTATGATGAGAAAAAAGAAATAACAACATGCTGAAGACAATGAGATTAAAGCAATAATTCAACTTATATTGGATAGGGTGGATACGATGGGGGATAACATACATCTCATTAATCAATCTGTGGGGGCATGTAACAAGGAAATCATAAGATTGGAATAGATGGGTAATGAATCTAATATTTAAAATACCATGAGTATACCTGCTCTTCCAAATGATCTTGACATGAAACAATCCTTGATAATTTCCCAACCAACCAAACCTAATATGGTTGAAGATGGCGTGATTCAAGAAATGGAACTAGAGTCAAAAGAAGAAGCCAAACAAACCTCATATGAAGACTCTAGTCGATTTTGAGTTGAGAATATAGAGAAGGATGTGACTCCAAAATTAGGAAGAATACCTCACTCAAACCGATTTTCAATATTATGCTTGGTGGATTTGATGAAAGTCGAACTACCCAAGCCAATGATGAATTTTGAAGATGAGAAGGAAAATCCCTACGTTTTGGAGTTTGTCATTCCAAAAGGGAAAAATGAAGCCCCTCACTTGAAGGACAATAAATGGAAAATTCGGTGTGTAACAAGTAAATTTTTTATGCTCTCACCAATACCGAACGAGACTATTAGAAAATTTGATGTGAAGTTGGGTAAAAGATTAAATCTTCAAAGTGGAGAGATAAAAAATATTTCATTATGTCCAAACCTTTGATCAAAGTAACTCAAAGATGTATTTATCTAAAGTTGGGACACCGATTCAAGTCTTCTAAATGGAGAAATAAATGATAGATAAAAGATGTCATGCCACAGTTTTAACTAAGGCGCTTCTTAGGAGGCAACCCAAGTATTTTTTCTTGATGTTTTCTAATGCTTTTGGTTCAATTTTTAGCTTGTTTTTGGGTGTTTTTAGGTGATAACACAAGTTGCAATGGGTACCTCAAGAAAGAAACCTCGGATAAGTATATTCGAATTACAGTTTTATCACTTTTGTCTCTTAAGTAAACTTACATGATCTTTAAAATTCAAATGATAATCACATCTTATGATTTCTTTTGGTTTGAATTTAATTCATTTGAGCTTAATTTGGTAGAATGTGGTTGTTGGGATGAATATTTTTGAATGTGTGCCTTGTCTCAAATGCTAAATTGCAAAATTTTTATTTTTGTTCACTATTGCACACCATGTGTTTGATGAAACACCCACTTGAGGTTTGTTTGGTTAATTAAGTGATGGATGATTTAATTCGGTTAGTATGATTAAAAATGGTGTAGTTGGTGATGAATTGGTGCATTGATCTTGTTCACATGTGTTGTTATTTTATCTATTCAAGCTTTTAATTTTCATGCACATTACATGTTTGTTAAAATGTCAATAAGAGAGAAATTCCTTATATGCTTGTAAAAGTTAATGTGAACTTTCATGGGGCATTGTGTGATAATTTTTGGAGTATAGCTTTGAGTCCAATTGGTCTTAAAAGTGGGATAACCAGTGATTTTTGGTTGGAGTTGTTCATGAATGTTGAGTCTAAGGTGTAATCGATTAGTGTCCGGGTAAAGTCTAAGTAACCCGAGAGACATAAATGCTTTCCTTTCCCTAAGATATATTGAGTGATGTCATTCTTAAGGGTATAGGTTCATTTGTGTTGCTATAGGTGCCATTAGTGTTTTATGTGCCAAATGGTCGAAATGTGAATAGTGAGGAAATATTCCCATGAAGTGTAATGATAATGTTGCCTTGAATTCACCTAAGTTTTTCTTTAATTGTTTAGGAAGAGGCAAAAGTTCAGAAATGCTTTCCAAATGTCATTGGAAAAAAATAAAATGATTTTGAGAAAAATAAAAAATATAGTTTTCTTTGTGAAAAAGATCAAGGATGTTTATGAGATTTCTTTTGAGTGAGACCATTAAATTCTATTTTTGAATATCTTTACAAGGATGATTCCTTGACTCGGAGTTACTTAATAAGATCAAATTGCTCAAATTTGTTGGGAGATCAAATTTTTGGTCTATGAGTATGTTGACATGTGTTATCAGATTTTTGAATAATTCTTGTACATAAGTATAGTCTAGAACTTTCCCCGAGTGGTTCAAAGCAAAATCCTATACAATCTTGGTTTGGAGAATAACCTGCGGCTATTTTTGACCCGTCACATAGCCAAAATTCCACCTTAACATTTTCCCTAGTTAACCCTTTTGACCCTTTTTGCCCATTTTTCTTTATTTTTAAAATAATAACCTTGCAAAAACACCTAAGCCCTTTTAAAATATTTTTTTGGCACTTAACCTCCTTTGATGGATTAAATAATTCAAAGTAATGGAACATAGGCAAAAGCCTAAGTTTTGGGGGGATTAATCTGATGTGCTAAGATGAGCCAAGAAAGGTGCATGTAAAGTGGTCAAATCATATGCTTAAGGGACAAGAGACATACTTGATGGTAAAGTTGTTTAGCCTAGACCATAAAATATGATGAGAAATGAGGCAAATGAGAGGGCTAAGAAGCGCTTAAAGTTAGAAAGTTTCTTGAAAAAGCCAAAGAAATAAAGAAAAAAAATGGTGGCTTTGAATTATTTTATAAATTCTAATAAAAATAAAATAGAGAAATATAGGAAATGATTTGAAGGAGGATAAGGTTGATAGTTTGAAAATCTTGGGGTAGAAAGGGTCGAGAAATTGCATTGAAGGAGGTATTTTAGTCACTTGATCCATAGATATTCCTTCTCGTACTTTAAATATCCATCTTGACCCGCAAGACTTTGGTGATTCCAAACTCGGTGAGTCTACGTTAATGGAGAAAAGCACAAAGTGAAAGCTTATGTTTTTACTCGTTGTACTTGAATTTCTTTGCGAGAGTGAGTGTGGATTACTTCATTATTTGAGCTCCTTTAGAAATTTCAATGTCTTTTATGTGTGGGGAGCTAACTATTTCTTGTGAGCGGTATCGATACTTTGGAGTAGATGGTGAAATCTTACTCTCGATTTGGGTAAATGGGTAAAGTAAGTTGCATTGTGAAGATTGAGAAATTATTTAAAGATTTTGTGTTCCCTTTTAAGATGCTTTGTTGATTTGTAAAATTCATTTGATACAAACTTACATCCTTTCTTCATAATATGTGCTTATTAAAAATTTTTGGTTCACTTCTTGCCATGAAATGTTTGGAAAGTCTTTGTAGAGCTTTTTTTAGCTTAATCCTTTAGTATAGTTTTCTTTTGGGTGGAATTGAGTTAAATAACCTATCTTGTTGAATTATTTTTGGTTGCTTAAGGAAAAGCAATAGTTTAAATTTGGGATGTTGATAAGTAGTCAATTCGACAATTTACTAGCATTTTAAGCCTAAATTATCATGCTTTTTCATTGATTTGTTGTTACTTTCTTACTTAATGCTCATTTGTCTAGGTCAAAATGAAATGAGAAGATGAGAAAGGAAACTTGATAAAAATAAGCTAAGGATAAGGTGAAAGAGAAGAAATGTGAGCAAAAATAACAAAAGCTAAAATTGCAGACCCAGGAGTCGACGCTCAGTTACTGCGATTACAACCTAAGGGTCGCAATCGCTATTAGTCAACAAGTCAACTAAAGTGTAATCGCAATATGAATACCATGATTGTGGTGTCATGATTACAGTCCAAGGATGGCGGTCAAGGAAAAGCATAAAAGTTTCAATGGCATTTTTGTAATATTTGACAAATGTAGAATTGGGGCTTAAATAAGGGTTTTTAGTTCATTTTCACACCATCTTTTATCAGAAATATTATCCTATCCTTAGTTTAGGGTTTATCTATTGGAGCTTGGATCTTGAATTTATACTAATTTGAGGCAAGAATTAATTATAGAAACTCCAAAGTGAAGAATTGACAAATCCCATTGAGGATTCATTGGAATTTAAAGTGGGTTTGCATTCTCTTTATTTTTCATGAATCAAATTGATGGCGATTTTGGTGTATTTTTATTTATTATCTTTATGCGTTGCTAGTTCTTTCTCTTGAGATTATGTTAGATGGGGTGCATTTATGTGTGGGTGTGATTCATTTGTGTATATGCTAATGTGTTGGTGTTGGGTTCTACTATTGCTTGAGTAAATTGATTGGGATTTATGGGTGAAAGCCCTAAATACCCAAAATGGGTTTGTGGGTGAAAACCCCAAGCTCTTGAAAGCTTGAACCATCCTTGAAGAAGGGGTTTAGGTGAACTTTAGGAACCCATATCATCCTTGAAAGAGGAATGTGGGAGCCAGGGCAATAATAGATAATTTATGAGAATGGTTGGCTAATTTTCACTATCTTAGACATAAGGGTGATTGTGAAGTTGATTATAATTAGGTTACCATCCCAGAAATAGGGGTGCCTAATTAAGGTATTAGGTGGTTTTTATAAACACACTCGTTAGGTACTCGAAAGGGTCAATGAGTGATAGCTTTGAGGTTTTGTTGATATACTAGTCTCAAGTACTTTCAACCTAGCCTACTTTATCACTAACATTTAGAATTTGCATCAAGTAATCACACCCCATGCTTAAGTTACCCCTAGAAAAGCATAATCCCAATATCCGAGTCTAATTGAATCTACTATAATTATTTTTAACCCTGAATTTATACTTGAAAATCCCATAAAGAAATATCAGTTGTGATATTTTCCAAACCCCCCATTTTTATCTTCTTGAACTCTAGGTTTGAATTTGGAAAGTATCCATTGTTTAAAGATAATTTGATATCCATTCACCTTGTTCCTCGTGGATTCTACCCCAACTCAAAAGTTGGGTAAATATATTGATGACAATCGCCTTGCACTTAAATTGACATATAAGTTGAACGTTATGAGTACCCGGCTTAATCTCTCATTATATCATATTGTATCAATATGGTACCCAACCCATTGTTATAACATATCATATTGCACTAATATGGTACTCGATCCATCACCTCATCACCTCATCACAATACATATGAATGTGTGTAAAAAATCAATAAGCCATAACTTATGTAAAACACAATCGCAAAAGTTAGCCCACAATGCATCACGATTCAATTCAGTCTACCGTTACATCCACTTATAATTTATTTATTCAGTGACCATAGCCCTTATTTAAATTTCACTATCACAACTTGCCAAGCACCCCAATAGGGTTTATTTCACTGAGTTCATATTATTACGTGCTTTTCCTCTAACCGTATCCTAACCTCAAGATTTCACGTTACCTTCTAACTATGGAAAAGTTAATTGTAACAATATAACAGGCAATGCCAACACTAAAAATTGGTTGACCTTAATGCCGTTTTACTCATTATCTCATCTTCTAGACATTAGGACTATACAAGTTTCCCTTAATGCAATTTGAATATTTAAGCATTTATGTACTGTTTGAGTTTCCCTAAACTTCCCATTTCATCATTTAATATTAATTTGTCCAAATTTCTACCATACTCAACCTAAGTGTTAATAATCAACCAACTTTTTTACCCTTATTCTCATCCATAATTTATCTAAAACAATATTAACATGAGATACAATTGCTCAACCTATTCACACATATCTATATTTTAACATGTTAATCCATCCATCTCTATGCCCAAAGGCCTAATGCATTATAATCTTGACATTACTATTAATATCAAATGTATCTAGCCCAAGTTTAGTAGCAACAAGTTAAACCTTTTCTTACCTCTTAGATTAAACATACTGCTACAGAGAGTAGTGAGTTATACCACGTGTCCTAGTTGTATTCTAGTGTCCGATTCCTTCTGAGTATACCTCAAAACCACCCTCATGAACCTTTTCCTTTGAAATCTCATGGTTTGGGAGTTAGGATTTTTCAGAGTATTTTTGGTAGAAGGAGGAGACCTAGGGAAATAAAAAGAAACTGGAGTTTTAAAAAATCCATCGACTGGCACACTATTTGTTACCACTGCAATGGAATTTTTACTTTGATAGCGATTACCCAACCACTGCAGTAGCTACCAGCAGTCCATCCCAGCCCGTTATTAGGACTTTTGGCCTAATTTCCTTAGGCCTCAATTTAAATTTTCCCAATCTATTTTTAGCATATTATTTGTTGTTAATTACTTTTGGGGTATTTTCATATGTAATGATGATTTGTATCATTACATTATATAGCAATTTACCTATCGTTCATCCCCAAATCTCCCTCAGGGTGATATCAGACCATTTGCATGCATTCTCAACTATTTTTTAACCATAACTAGTCATTACGAGAGTTGCCTAACATATACTAGTTCATTATTCAATGATTTTCTTAATGGCTGACCATTACAGTATTGCGTAATCTAGGCCTGGTGACTATTCCCATTTTTTTCTTGAGATGGATAACATAATTAATTATTGGGACAATAACTCGAGTATGTTATATTTCATTAGAGCATGAAAAGTTGAGATGAAGTTGATTCAGAAATAGTTTACCTCTGTTGTGGTAACTAACCACAACTACGATTAGTAGTAGTTAAGTTAGGATTTTCCCTATTTTCACTTCACTTTCTGTTAAATTTGCTTAACTCTCTTCACAAAATCTCTCCCTATCAATGAATTTGAGGTAATTTTTTCATCTTTTCTACTTACTTTACATACATTCTATTTTAGCATCATAGAATTACGTTAGAATAGGAAGAATACGGGTGGGTTTAGGTGAAACTTGATTAACTTGGTTTTTGGTAGTGTTTTTGGAAATAGTAGTTGTCATGTTATGTTATACTACATTTTCAATGCTCTTATAGCATTAACAACATAAGGTTAACGTTATTCATATTGGGTTTTAATAATGGAAGACTAGAAGTTGAGAAATCATCTTCTCAAGTGATGTTCTTTTATTTGGGCTTGATTTCAGGTGTTCAATACCCTCATTTTTTGTGAAGAGGTTCCCTTTCACTTTCCCAAGACCGATCTAAGCTTAATATTCAAATTTATGTACAAAAATAAAAAGATTGTCATGGGATAGGAGGTTGATGGGTTGAACACAACGAACCAATGTAGTGGTAACTTTGCCATTGTAATAGTATAACTCCAGCGGTAAAAAACCACTGCTGCAGAGGTATTGGGCAGTGTCTCCCCAGTTTCTAGATTTTCTAAAATTTTGAATTCCCCTTCCCTCTCCTAGTGTTTCAATATGGTTCTAACTAATTTGTTGTAATTTCTATATCATAATGGACTAACAACCCACCTACTACAGATTTCTTAATGTATCTTTCCGCATACAATATAATGAGGGACGATAGAATAGAAATTTCCTTTGTAAGAGAGGATTTGTGATGATGAGGTGGAGGATGGGTTACCTGAATTTAATGATCAGCTGAAAGAGTTTGTGTGGGAGATGTTATTCGGTCTAGTTGTTAAGTGCAACCCCTTATGGTGGAGTAGGAAGTATCTTTCCCTACCATCCTGATCGAAGGAAAGAATGTGCCCGTGGATACCACTACTATCAATGAGATCTTGGGGGTTCTAAACCTCTATAATGCAGACTTTGATGCCAATATTAGAGAGGCAAACTTAGGGTACGAATCACAGGATTTATCGCTCGACGATAAGGTTAATGAGGTGAAGTGGTCCAACTAAAAGGACACCAAGAGTGCAGAATTTTTTACCGAGGCTATGATTTAGTTGCAGTTGGTGTCCCAAAGAATCTACCCTCTTAGAAATATTACGAACGTGGTGCTATGGAAGGGACTGAGTTTAATATAGGGGCTCAGATCATGAATGAGTGGTGATACTTTTATGCTCAGGGGAGGTCGCTAAGGAACCTCTTCTTACCTTTCATGATTTTGAAGTTGTGAAATTAGGTGAGTGTTCCCCAGACAGACCATGTTTTCTAGGAGGAATACAACGTATAGTACAACCCCATTAAAGGAAGGAGAACTCTGAGGTAGATTCAATAATAAGAGGAAGATGGGAGAGGAGGGTGAGAGCAATAGAGTTAGTGGTAGTGGAGGTACTCCCCATTCTCAGGTATATGCTCCTCCTAGTGACTAAGTGGCTAGCTTTTATCTATAAGCAGCTACATGAAAAGGGCCTAGAAGCACCAGCTAGGGTTGGCTTGTTCGAGCTCTGCTTCCCCAGTGGATCCAGCCTGATCCTATGTTGAGCTCCAAAAAGAGCTAAATAAAGAGGACGAAATTCCGCCACCGTATGCTGGTGAGGATGTAAAAGGTCATGTGAGTTATGTTTATATACACCTTTTATGATAAGGATATCCAAAAGCTAAGTGTGGAGGGTGCCTAGGAGTTCTTATTCCTCAATGGCGTAGATGATAAGGGTACAAATGTCCCTAACTTTAGGGATGTGCCACTAGCTAGACGCTTCTCCCTCCCCTTGGTTACATTTTATTGTGTCTAGAATTTAGGTTACCCCTATTTGGCGCATGTAACAAACAACCTATTTTTAAGTTTTACATTATTTAGACATTTTTCCTTCCCTTCCCCATAATAATAAAATCCTTATCTTATAATGCGTGTTGGATGAATTTTTATCACTATATTGCTTCAAAAACAGGGTTGGTTTTGCAACAACTGCAAAACTATAAAAATCGGGGATGTACCTAGTAGGAATAATACACTTGGAGCTTCTGCAACAGATAATTTTACCATTGGAGTGGTAAAAAATCCACTGTAGTGGTAGCCTTAGTAGCTCTGCCTTAAATTTTTCTTCCCCAATCTTAGGTTCTTGCTATTCAAAACTTTTTTTATGCTTGTTCAAGTAGCGTAATAACCTCTTGTTGTACTTGCTATAAATTAAACTTGTGACTCTATTAACTCCAAACCACAACCAATATAATTTTCTATCTACCCAATAAAATTTTAATATACTATGTCAATCTCTTTAGCCACTCAATTCGCTACCCTCTAAAGTACTCTAGCAACAGCCAGGCATCTAGGTGGTTCGTATGGGATCAAATAGAAGATAAGTAGTTCTCAAAATCAAGTAGATATAAATTGTAGCTCAAGTTGCTAAACTGAGCACACTTTTGAGATCACACCTGGTCCTTACTTTCACTAGTTTGCTTAGCTGCACACCATCCAACCCTCTCCCCCCACTCAACAATTATATTCGAGAGCTAAATATCATAATAAGTTAACATATATAACCATTAACAACCATACATATAGAATATTTGTAACAGATCATTAGATTATCACAGTAATTAACACAATATCAAATGCACACCACAATCCACTTCCTAGGTCCTTACTGACTTCTATTCATTGAGCGTCTTATCCCAACCTTTCCACATTAAAAGATACAAATTAGGACCAACAAGTCCTAATTGTAAATTGAGATAGTAATTGGAATCAACAAGATACCAATTAGACTCAACCCGAGGATACGACATTGAGATAACACGATAGGAAAGAAGAAAGTGATATGGATTCCTAGATGCCTTATAGTTTCGTACAGATTTGATATGGGCTTTAACACATCAATCCACAAGGCTCTACTTGACATTTTAGAGTGTAATGGGAGACCGGTAACTTGGGCTCTTATACCATCTTTGTCACAATCCAACCCTCTGAGTTATGTCGGGCACCTACCTATACCTACACCAGATAGAAAACTCCTATAATCCCATAAATTGACCAAATAAGGAAGTTAAAATGATAAATACTTGATTAGTTTAATATTCACCATATGAATGCCTAATCAAGTTGAAATAATATTACTCATTGAATTCTTCTCAAAACTTATTTTAATACATCAGGTATGAAAAGTAAATGTGGAAAATAACTACAAGTGAATCCATAAAACCTAGCCTAAATCGGTACAAGAGCACTAGGTAAGAAGTAGGGACATCCATTACGGAACATCCCTGAAGAGTAAAATGGTAGGAGTTGTTGCTGAGTGATCGGCATTGGTGCTATAGAAACTCTAATTAACCTCTACTGTGGTTGTTCCCTCGAGTAGAAGTATACTAAGTGTAGCATCAGTATAACCATACGTACTGGTAAGTATCATCAGCCGTCCAAGGTTAGAAACAAATAAGATCAATAATAAATACAGTAAAATCATAACATCAAGTAAAGTTTTGGTTCAAATTCCCAAACTTTCAACTCTTATTATCCAACATTTAGCATCTCTATAACCTACCTGCCATTTAACATTTGTATATATTTATCCTTTAACTTACATTTTGTATATCTTTGTCCTTTGACTTATATTTTCTATATCCTTAATAACCCTTAGATATTACATCCACCCTCGTTCTTTCGGTACTTAAAATCACAAGAAATATATTACCATATCCTATAATTATCGAAAGTTATTTTTATCATATTATACCATACCCGATCCTCTCAAGGTACCCAACACATATTCATACTATCTTTCATCATTCACTACAACAAGTGTATGTATGAAGGCAAATAAAGTAGAAATAATTCAAAAACATATACTAAATGCATGTATACTAGATGTATGCATCAACTCTTGCCCTTCTTAACTTATCACCAACAACATCATAATGTATCGATGTGGTACCCAATTCATTATCACATAATCACATTGTACCAATATGGTACCCTACCCAATACCACATCAAATCATGTTATACTGGTGCGGTACCCAATCCATTGTCATAACATATCTGGTTGTACGGACATGGTATTTGACCTATAACCTCAAAACCACACCACAATGCATATGAATGTGTTCAAGAAATTAATAAATCATAACTTATGAAAACAACAATCACAAATGTCAGCCTCAAACACATCATGGTTCAATTTAGTCTACCATTACATTGATCATCTAATTCATTTATTCGATTCCTTAACCTCGGATAAATTTCAGAATCACTACTTACCAAGCACCAAATAAGGATGCTATCAGCCGAGTTCATATTATTATGTGTTTACTCTCTTATCATACCCGAACTTCAAGATTTTATGTTACCTTCTAACTATGGAAAACATTAATTTTGCCAAAATAACAAGCAACGCCAACACTACAAACTTGGTTAACCTCAATGTTATTTTACTCACTATCTTTACTTCTATACTCTGGACAGAATTAATTATGACCACCAAATATTAAGAATTTATAAGTTCCCATTAAAACAATTTGGATATTTAAGCATTTATGTACTAGTGGGGTTGTCCTAAACTTTCCATTTTACTATTTCATATTATATTGTTCAGCATCCTATCATACTCAACCCTGAGTGATAATAATCTACACTCTTTTTTTCCCAATATTACCATCCGTCATTTATTCAAAATAATATTAACATGAGATAAAATAACTTGATCTATTCACGCCTATCAGGATTTTAACATGTCTATCTATCCAACTCCAAGTCTGAAGGCTTAATACATGACACTCCTGACATTACAATTAATATCAAATGCATTAACCCAAGTCTAGTAGCTACAAATTAAACCATATCTTACCCCTTAGATGAAACATACTGCTATGGAGAGCTATGAGTTGTCTCGCATGTTCTAGACAGATTCTCATATCGAATTCCCTCTAAGTGTGCCTCAAAGATACCTTCATGAATCTTGGCCTTTGAAATCTTATGATTGGGGACTTAGGTTTTTTTGGAGTGCTTTTAGGGAAAAGGGGTGACCTAGGGAAATAAAAACAAAGAAGGGTTTTAAAAATCTCTCGGCTAACACAGTGTCTATTACCACAATAGTGGAACTTTTACTGGTGCTGCAGTACTACTGCAATGATTATCTGACTGTTGTAGCGGTTAGTAGCAATGCAACCTAGCCTCCTATTAGGCCTTTTGGCTCAATTGCGTTAGGACCCGATTTAAATATTTTGGGCCATTTCAAGCCTATTATTTTTTATAAATTATTTTGGGGGTATATTTACACATAATAACAGTTTGGGTTGTTATATTCAAACCTCTCTTAAACCTCCTGATCCTTTTGGTCTCTTTTGGCAAGATCACCATAGTATAATGGGACAAAGAATATAATCAGGTATCGTACTCAGACACTCAATTACCCTCCCTTGTCAAGTTCTGAAACGGGTTACTAAACTTCTTTCTCAAGCTATGAGGGACTAATCTATCCAGCAAGGCTTGTGTAAATATAGCCCAAATCATCGATTAACCTATTATCCTAGAATCAATATAGGAGCAGCACCACTATTTGGTTGGACCACATATATGCAACGTGGTATAATCATCCCTGCAGGACAAAATCAATCGTACACATTGAAGTCTCTCGTGGCAACTGACCAAACACTTGTCAAGACCCAAGAACCAAGGGTTATGATGGCACTTGTTGAAACAAGCCTTGACAAGTAAGCCTATCATTCAAACTAATACGGAAAGAGAAAAATCAATACTAAAACCCAAAGCAATACTCCTAGAACAAACTTAAACCACACGTCTATAGTAATAGTGGACAATACATAACCAAAAATACCATAAGAATATCCCAAAACCTGGTGTCATAGTGTAAGAATAACTAAATACATCTTGAATGTCATAGACCAAATGGATCATAATTTATATTTGAATAAAATAAGACATGAAATAGATAGAAAGAGGTAGTACATCACTCTGAAAGCCTAGAACGATTTCTACCTCTACTATAATCTAGATACCGCCTAAATCAGCTTTCATGCAGTTTACTCGTATTAGGATCTGCACCGCAATAGTGTAGTAGGAGTTAGTATGGTCCACTTGTACACAGTAGGTATCACAGGATTACAGAACAAAGTAGAAAATAAAGCATATCAAATACACACTATAGGGATGTCACCTACAATCAGAAAATGTCCCAAATGGTAGCCCATATCATCTCCGCTAATAGCTTTACAATATTCACATATACCACAAATACAGGTACAAGAAGAAGAAAGAATATACTCAAATACCAAATACAAGTATAAGAAAGAAGAAAGAACAGACATATATCATATCAAGGATAATAATACAATACGCAATGAACATAATATATGAAATGTAATAAACATGATGTGATAATAATGCTCGAGGTTGTCACATAACCTCCATATACACCTACCGAGTTGTGCTTTTAGGTAGGACCCATAAGGTTTGAAACCCATATACAATCCAATATCCAATACCAATATCTATAACTCCTCTTCAGTATACCCATTGGTAGAGGGTTTTTAAACATGTCACATTTTCTGTCAGAAAAAGCCAGTATTTCTATAGTGGTACTAATATCTCATAAATGTATATGATTGAGGATGTAATGCTCATAACCAACCAAAATAAGAATATCCAAATCAACCAATATACCAATCCACATAAGTAAATATCTACTCAATATGTCAACCATTCATGATCCAATATTATCCAATGTCAATAGAGCAAAAATACACAACAACATGTCTTTGATACCATGTAAATTCCATTTTACATTTTTTTACTAGAAAGATACAATTAAATATACATAAACAAGGCCAACAACATCATATAAGACCCCACACAATCACAAATAGCACGTAATATCTCAAAATACCAATTCACAACAATATAGGCCTCCACAAGGGCAGAACACAATAATAAATCCATTTTCATGATTGGTTCCCAAACCCTTAACATGATTTTATATCCATATAGACTATCCATCCTAGTTTGAAGGAAGTTAAGCCATAACCTACCTCGAATGCCAAAAATAATTCCAAGAAGCCTTCAACCCAGAGCTTCCACCTCATGAATGGACCCAAAATTAACTAATACATATAAATATAGAATCTACCTGTCAAAAGAAAGCCATGATATCCATTTTGCCCGATGCTAAGTTAGTATCAAAACAGACGCCCAAAACGGGTCTTTGGAAAAGTAGGTAAGATCAAAATTTTAGTTCAAAAATATATTACCAATGATTAAAGGAACTTATAGAAGAAAACCCAAGTGAAAACAAGTTGAATTTGGGGTTTAAATTGAGAGAATACCTATTTAGGCCTTTCGAACCAAAATCCCCAAATTCCACCTTTAATTCAAGCTTTAAATAGGATTTAAGTGACAAAAATCAAAGAAATATAATTGAAGTAGGAGTTTTGGAGCTTATCCAATCTAAAAATGGAAGAAATTTTCCAAAAAACTCAAAAACTCAAGCTTTATGTCTCAAAAGTGGTGAAAAAATGAGAAAAGGGTTTTTATATACCCGGGTGCCTCTAAAGTAGGCCCTAAACACTTTAGCAGTAGGCTTTATAGTGCCCAGGTACCGCTAAAGTGGTACCCACTCTATGGTGACAATCCGTTAAAGCGGACCCTTGGCCTCTTTAGCGGCTTGTGCTATAGCGTACATGTTACCATTTTAGCAGTACCTGCTAAGCGGTCAAGGCCACTTTAGCGCCAAAGGGCTGCAAAAGAGCCCTCCGCTAAAGCATCCAAGGGGCCACTTTGGTGGTCACACCAACAGTTGTGCACCAGCTGGAGACTTGGAGTCTCCGCGGACCCCTCGAAATGCATTCAGAACCTCGAGAATGCAGATGAACTATGTAACCCATCAAGTTCAATGCTTTAGACTCAATGATGATATCAGATTATTGAAAAAAACATTGTTTTTATAAAATTAACCACTTGTGACCCAATTTTATAACTTTCTGAACTAAGGATCAAAATGCCATAAGAGCCATCAAATCACACCAACTATGTTACCAACCTAAAATCGACGTTCCAAATATGTTAGGGCAGTCCGTTCTGCTATTTGACGAATAGATCAATAAATGTTGATCAAAGACAACTATTAGGCTTCTGAAGACACTAAAGCCCACAAACTCGGATAAATCACACAATAATGCATTGGGAAAAGTTTCAATCATCCTCACATCTCAATAATACCACAATAACAACAATGGGGCTAAAATGGTCAAATCTCACAAAACTAAATATTTTACAAAAATCACCAAAATTCAAGTCATTACATCATCCACAACTAAAAAACTAGTTCGTCTTCAACCTAAAGGCAAGAAAAAAAATACATGAATCAGCGAAAAGCTGGGGATATCTACCCCACATATCAGACTCAACTTCCCTAGTAGACTCATCTACAGGTCGATGTCACCACTTAACTTTAACCACTAGAATATTTCTAGAACACAACTGTCTAGCATCCTTGGTATAATGGAAATGGTCTCCTCAACAAAAGACAACCTCTCATCTAACTGGACTAAATCCTAACAAATGACATGAGCCATATCCATAATGTAATGTCGAAGCATAGAAACATGAAAAATGGGATAAACAGCTAATAAATTTAGGGGCAATACAAACACACAAGCCACATCCTTAATAGTCTAAAGAATTTCAAAAGATCCAATATACCTAGGGCTAAGCTTGCCCCTCTTCTAAAACCTCATAACACCCTTCATGGGCAACATATGAAGGAACTCATGATCACTAACACTACATCTCAAAGTACAAAGTCTACGATCCACATAGAACTTCTTCCTACTCTAAGCCCCTTAAAGTCTATCTTGAATGACCTAAACTCTATCCAAAGACTTATGAATCAAGTCCATACATCAAGGTCTAACCATAGAAACCTCAAACAAATTGACTGGAGAGAAGTAACGCTACATACAAAGCCTCAGAAGGAGCTATATCAATACTTGAATGATAGCTAATATTATACACAAAATTTGCCCAATCTAAATATTGCTCCCACTAACCACCAAAGTCCATCACATAAGCATAGAGCATATCCTCCAAAACTTGAATAGTCTGCTCCGATTGACCGTAGGTCTAGGGTGAAATATTGTACAAAGATAAATCTAGGTACCTAAGTCCTCTTAAAAAGTCATCCAAAAGTGAGATGTGAACACTGAACCTCGATCTTAGATGATAGACAATGGCACACCATGAGAACGTGTAATATCACAAATATAGATATGGGATAACCTATCAACACTAAAAGAAACCTGAACTAAAATAAAATAAGCAGATTTGGTCAATACGAGGTAACCTCTAAAGCAAACGACCAAAGCTTAAGTGCTCGGCCTTAACCTACAGGAAACATAGGCAACGAGCTACGAAATATGCTATATCCTATATCATACTACCCCATAAATAATGTTGCTTCAAATCACAATACATCTTAGTAACTTCTAAATAAATGGTTATCTAGAATAATGAGCCTCATCCAAAATCAATAGAATCTAATCACCTACTCTCAGCATACAAACTCGACCTCTAATCCTCAAAAAACCATTAGAATCAAGTGAGTCTTACTTAGCCTCTCAATGGAACACTTTATCTCAAATTGCTCCTAACATCATCAAACTGATGAGCCTAAATCTGCTTCATTAAGGAAGAACTAGCCCACAAAAATGCCAAAACACACCCGGGTGTCAAAATATTGAACCTAATAATTTAGTTAGCCAAAGACTGAACCTCTAATACTAAAGGCCTCTCCTAAGTCAAAATATGCACCAAGCTACCCATGCTAGTTGACTTTCAGATCAAGGCATCTGCAACCATATTAGCCTTACTTGGATGATAAAGAACAGTGAGGTCACAATCCTTAAGAAACTCAAGCCAACAGTGCTGCCTCATATTAAGATCTTGCTGGGTGAAGAAATACTAAAGGCTATGATGACATGAGAAAATCATAAAACAAACTTCATACAAGTAATACCTCCACAACTTCAAAGAATAAACAATCATGAACAACTCCAAATCATGGGTAGGGTAATTCCTCTCATAGGTTTTTAACTGAAGAGAAGCATACGCAATAACCTTACCCTTCTACATCAATGCCGCACCTAATCCAATACCTAAAGCCTCATAAAAGATGGTGAAACCCATGACCTACTTAGGCAAAGTAAAGATAGGAGCTGAACTCAACAAATCTATGAGCTTTTGAAAGATCACTTCACATACATTAGACTACTGAAAGGAAATCTTTTTCTAAGTCAACTTAGTCAACAGAGCTGCAGTAAATGAAAAACCCTCAACAAAACATCGATAGTAACCCACCAAACCCATAAAATTCTGAATCTTGGTAGGAGAAGTAGGCCTAGCCAATCACTAACAGCTGTAATATTGGTAGGATTGACCATAATCCATACTTAGTTACCATATGACATAAGTAAGAAATAGCTTCCAACCAAAACTCATACTTGGAGAACTTAGCATGCAACTTCTACTCCCTCATACTCTAAAGCATATTTTGCCAATGCGCCTCATGATTAGCCTTACTCTTGCAATAAACAATAATATAATTAATAAATAAAATAATAACGAAGTTGAGATACGATCAAAATACCTATTTCATCAACTCTATGAATACAGTCGGGGCATTGGTCAACCCAAAAGACATGACCAAGAACTCATAATAACCGTACCAAATCCAAAAAGCTATCGTTGGAATATATAAAGCTCTAATCCTCAATTGGTGATACCCTGAAGCTGATCAAACAAATTATCAATACAAGAAAAAGAATACTTATTCTTAACTATCACCTTGTTCAACTATCGATAATTAATACACATATACATAGACCCATTCTTTTACTTTATACATAAGTTAGTCGCGCCCTAAGGTGATATATTAGGTTAGATAAATCCCATATCCAACAAATCATGTAATTAATCCTTTAATTTTTTAAAATCTATGAGGACCATCCTATAAGGAGAAATATAAATGGGCTTCGTGCCCGACTCAACATTAAGAGCAAAGATAATATCACAATATGAGGGCATATCCGGCAAATCCATGGGGAAAACATCCATGAACTTACAAACAATACAAAAAGAATCTAAAGGAGACAGTGAATTAACAGTCCTATTATGAATATAGGCCAAATAAGACAAGCACCCTAATATTGGTTAAACTATACCTCCAATTGAAGGATAAAACCACTAATGTAAAAATATAGTAACCTAATTAGGTTAGGGTCGATCCCATAGGGAATACATCAAAATTCCTTATCGAACTTGTTAAAATCACCAGGCAGTATAGAAAGTATGAGGGGATTCACTAAAATGATAAAGAAAAGTAGCAATAACTGAATGCTTGAGGTTGTAATCAATCTAAACCAAACACTAGGCTTGCGTTCACCCTGGCTTCTAATTCCATAGATTTATTATGCACTGCTAAACTAATCCAATACATTGCATATAAAATGTGACAAGTTATGTACCGTTAACTATCTTGTGGACTCATTGACAGATTTCACCCATTACTTTTTGAGTCTCAGGGTGTCGCTTTACTAACCCTTATCCTAGATCTCTGTTAACTATCACTTTAGAGTCACAAGTTATTAGATGAAAGATAATCTTCTTACATAGGTGATACTGATAAGCCTAGATCAATAATTAATATTCTAATTACTATTGTGATTATCTTTTTGTAGTCACTGCCCCTCTTGTGGAGTAAGTAGTGATAATATAGGCGAGATCTTAAAGTTGCTCATTAAGAAATTAATAAGAACTAATAAAATCCATTACATGCAAAAATCTTTATCCAGAATGACGTAGCACTTCCTCTACTACATTAATCCGCTAGGGTTCCCACAACCCTAGCGAAAGGACTTAGCCACTCATAGTTATGAGATCAATCATGAAATCCATAGACAAAATTACAAAATCAATCTCACAATAATGAAAAAAGAAATTCTAAAGTCTTAAATTGAATAACATACCAAGAACAAACCAAGAACAATAAGATCCCAAGATACAAGTTAATCTTGGATCTAAAGATGTTTTGAATGATGTAAACTTAGCCTATAAAAAAGGTATTTATAGATTACATGGAAACCTAGGAATCAAATCCTTAATAAAATAGGAAAACTTGACTAAAAATATATAATAAGGACTAAAAATATCATAGGAGTGTATGTTGATTACAAGAAAACCCTAGGAAATGATTTGGAATCATTAAGGTCAGTGATCACTTACTAAGGTCACCTATGGGCCATAGGTGGTCCTTGGTAAGTGAACTGTCCTTCAAAAGTGCTGAAAACTCTCTGTATATCTTGGTTCTACAACCTATTCTGACATCTACAGACCGTAGGTGGAACCTACGGGTCGTAGATGCCCTTAGTAAGTGTCAGGGTATTTTCTTTCCCGATCCCGAGCCTCTGGAATTCAAGTTCTGACACCTACTTAGGCACCTACTTAAGTGGCACCAACTCCCAGTAAGTTCCTTGGTAAGAAGCCCAAAACTTTAACTTTTCATCTTTTTCTTCCGTTTAGCATCCTAAACCTAGTTTCCTGCAAAATCACTCCAAAACCACATCATATCTAATAAAATAGTTGTAAGTACATGCATATTCTCCAAGTAAGAATTGTAAGTTCTATGAATCCATAGCATATCAAGACCCTCAACTTAGGATGTTGCATGTCCTCAAACAACAAAAATACAACAAAAGATACGACAAAGCTTAACCAAAATAAACCTAAGACACCTATTGCAGTCAATTATCAATTCAAGCTCAAGATGATTACCCCCTCTGATTTTAACACTTCAAAACCAACTATATGTTTCAATTAAGCATAAAAATATGACATAAATGACTCAAGATATGGCATTAAATTAGAAACAAAAAACCATTCGTATATACAAGTTACACTACCCGAACTAGTATGCAGTTAGCAATACAATCCATGCGCCCTCTCCTTAAAGAAGTCCCACTCACTCATATGAAATCATGCATGTCAATGCAGGGACATTCAAGAAACACACACTCACAAGAGAAGTTCCACCAATGCATATCAAATACCATGGACTTGCCCTTATTTTCTTTACCTTAGCTTTTATACAGTCAAGTTAGGATCACTATAGGAATATATTCATCTTGTTATGTAGGCTTGGGGGGCAGTTATGGTACATATAGTCATTTTTAGTGACTAAGACTCCTTGTCACTACACTTACTTTGGGGTTCACTTATCAACTAATTTATTTTAATCTACCTTTATTTCTCCTCTTTTATTCTTTTTATTGCACATTCAGATTAGTTGTGGTTTCTTTAATTTTTTCTTTCTCTCTCTTTCACAATTTTTGTTTTACTTTTTGTTTTCTACCATACCCATCCTTACTTTTTTTCTTATTTTACCAATCTTCTTACCCACTTCAAATTACGCACCCCTATAATAGCCACCCTCAACTTGGGAAATTTACCTGAGTTAAGGTACACAATGTCCAAGGAGGACCAGGCCAAAATAAGTTTATTGTAACACAAATGGGAAGAAAAAAAAGGTGTAACAATAAAAATAGGCTATACAAGAAAAAATTAGGGATCAAGGGATACTTATTCATGCATAGATGGTCATTAGGCTAAAAGTTGACTTAGTTCTAGAACGGCCTATGATCCTTCCCTAATCGACTATCCTACAACCTAGGCAAGACTAACAGGCAAGTTATGGATTTAACACCCAAAAGGGAAGTCAGTAGCATCTCTCTCTCACACAGCACGGAGTTACATCACCAGCTACCACCTATCTAGTTCATGCACAAGTTAGCTATAATAATCATGTTCTGAATCTAATGTCATAACAAGATTCACAATGGTCACACATATATATATTCACACAGTTCTAAAAATAAAATATTTGGAGGGGTATCATTTTTCACAAAATCAACATAAAACATGACAACTGCCCTAATTACTCAAAAATCTCCTAATTACATAAAAACAAACACACTACAAAACAAAACAAAATATGCGTAAACAGACCAGCTCTACTAGGAACAAGACTCCAGGGAAAAAACACAAGGCAACAAAACCCCCAAGAGGACATCAAGACCCACAAGCAGTCCCACCCTTAACTTAAGACATGCATTGTCTTCAATGCATTGGGCTGCTACAAAGCAAGAGTGATAGAAACATACCTGTGGCACCGTAAGTGCACAGATCTAACAGCAATCATATTAACACATACAAATAATAAAATACTTTTAAGTTCCTCCTAAGCAGTGCCTGTTTTAACGTTGCGTTATGATGAGACTTAGTTGATTTCTCAGAATTCACTATCATAATTACACAGACTTCATTAAGGTAGCCCAAAAGTTGGCTTCCCAGTTTCTCTCCACTTCAAACTTATAAATTTCACCCTTAATAATTTTTTTGATTTCCCACTATGCACAAGGGGTGGGGATATAAAAATAAATGACCTAAGCACTAGATGAGGCATGTGGGACTTCTTGGCCCTTACATGTGGAATGTAATTCTTTGTTTCTAGCTGAACAAATTCAAGAATATAGACATATATTTTCTTTTTCTTGCACTCTTCTTCCAGTTTGAATGGATCAACTAATATCTGACTATCCAAACACAATATGGAAAAATTCTTTGAATGAGGTCCAATGTGCCCCAACTTAGGAATAGCGGTCTTATTTACATCCGTGCATAACTCTAGTATGCTCTCCTTCAAAGTGAAACTATCCAAAAGAGTATGACTAATTATTAACTCCTCCAATTTCAGTTCCTCAAATTGGCTTTTCAGTATTTTTCAATCTCACACCACCCATAACTACGTTGTTGGGCATTACACGCAGCAAATTTTGCATTCAACTCTTGTAAGTGGTAAATATCCAAGCCAAACCTATCAACCTTTACAATAAGCTCATGATTTTTGTTTGCAAGGTATGTCAAGGTTTCTATCGATCTATCCTTGTGTTCACACACTACTTTTGCCACATTCCTATAGTAACGCTCCATAACAAAAGCATAAGGATCAATAATAAAGAATATTCATTACTCCATACTTCTTATGGCCAAGTTGTCATATCAAGAAGCGTACGCATACACTAGAGTATGCTCAAAAAGAATAGAAAAAAAACTAATAATTTTAACAATTTCAATTGGTCAATCCATAACCATATTCCCCGACAACGGTGCCAAAATTATGATGTCGCTCAAACTATACCTCTAATTGAAGGACAAAGTAGTCGATGTCAAAATATAGTAACCCAACTAGGTTGGGGTTGGTCACAGAGAGAATACGTTAGAAATCCTTCTCTAACTTAATGATATCACAAGGCAGTATAGAAAGTAAATGGAGGGATTCGGTAAAATAATAAAAAGTAACAAGAACTTAATGCTTAAAATTGTAATTATTCTAAGATGAACACTAGGCTTGCGTTCCCTCTGGCTTCTAACTTCGTAGATTTATAGTGCACTGTCGAACTATTTCAATACATTGCATACAGAATGTGAAAAGTTATGTACCATCAACTATCTTGTGGACTCATTCACGAATTTCACCCTTTACATTTTGAGTCTCAAGGTGTCGCTTTACTAACCCTTATTCTGGATCCCAGTTAACTATTATCTTTTGAGTCTCAATTTATTAGAAAAAGATAATTGGCTTAAATAGATAATACTGATTAGCCTATATCAATAATTAATCTTCAAATTATTGTTCTAATTATATTTTCCTAGTCACTACTCCTCTTGTGGAATAAGTAGTGATACTAGGCGAGATCTTAACATTGCCTACTATGAAGAAATTAATAAGAATTAAGAAAACCTAATACATGCAAAAATCTTTATCTAGAATGACTTGGCACTTCCGCTACTTCATTAATCCATTAGAGTTCTCAAAACCCTAGCTAAGGGACTTAACCACTCATAGTTATGAGATTAATCATGGACTCCACAGACAAAATTACATAATCAATCTCACAATAATGAAAGAAGAAATCCCAAAGTCTTAAATTGAAAAACAAACCAAGAACAATAAGATCCCAAGATCACAAGTCAATCTTGGAATCAAAAGATGTTTTGAATGATGTAAACTTAGCCCCAAAGGACCTTTCTATGAATATCCTCATAAAAAATATAAAAAGGGTATTTATAATTACATGGAAAACCTAGAAATCAAATCCTAAATAAAATAGGAAAACTTGACCAAACATACACAATAAGGACTAAAAACATCATAAAAGTGTATGTATGTTAAACGGAAACCCTAGGAAATGATTTTGAAATGATCCAAAAAAATTGAGGTCAATAACCAATTACTAAGGTCACCTATGGACCATAGCCACTACCTACAGACCATAGGTGGTCCTTGGTAAGTGTCGTGGCCTTCAAAAGTGCTAAACAGTCTCTCGAATTCATGGTTTTGCAATCTATTTTTACACCTACAGGCCATTGGTGCCCTTAGTAAGTGTCAAGGTTTTTTTCCTATTCTCGAGTCTTCAGATTTCAAGTACTGACACCTACTCAGGAACCAAATTAAGTAAGTAGAACCTACTCCCAGTAAGTTCCTAGGTAATTAGCCTAAAATTTAGAATTTTCATCTTTTTCTTCCATTCATCCTAAACCTAGTTTTCTGCCAAAATCACTCCAAAAACACATCAAATCCAATAAAATAGTTGTACTACTTGCATGATCTACAAGTTTAAGCATCATAAGTATGATGAATCCATACTTTATCAAGACCATATACTTAGAATGTTGCATGTCCTCAAGCAAAAAAAACACAACAAAAGATACGATGATGCGTAACCAAGAGAAACCTAAGATATGTATGGTAGTCAATCATTAAATTTAAGCTCAAGATCATTTCCCCCTCATATTTTAACACTTCAAAATCAACTATGTGTATCAATGAAGCACAATAATATGACCCAAAGGAATCAAGCTATGGCATTACTTTAGCAACAAACAACCATTCATATATACAAGTTACACTACACAAGCAAATATGCAATTAGCAATACAACCCATGTGTCCTTACCTCAAAAAAGTCTCACTCACTCATATGAAATCATGCATGTCAATACAGGGACAGTCAGGAGACACTCACACTCACAAGAGAAATTCCACTAATACGCATCAAATACTATAGGCTTGCCCTTATTTTCTTTACCTTAGCTTTTAGACAGTCAAGTTAGGATCACTATAGGACTTTATTTGGCTTGTAATGTAGGCTTAGGGGGTTGTTATGGTACATATAGGCATTTTTAGTGACTAAGCCTCCTTGGCAGTACACTTACTTTGGGGTCCACTTATCAACCAATTTATTTTATTCCACCCTTATTTCTCCCTTTTATTCTTTTATTACACATTCAGGTTGGGTGTGGTTTTTTATTCTTTTTTTTTCTCTTTTTCACACCCAACCTTACTTTTTTCACTTATTTTTACCCTTCATACCCACTTTAAATTATGCACCCCTATGATAGCCACCATCAACTTAGGCAATTTTCTTGAGTTGAGGTGCACAATGTCCAAGAAGGAAAAGGCCAGAATAGGTTCATTGCAACACAAATAGGAAGGTGAAAGAAGTAACAAGAAAAATAGGCTATACATTCTTAAAATAGGGATCAAGGGATACTTATTCATGCATGGAAAGTTATTCCGGCTAAAACTTGAGTAAGTTCAAGAAGGGCATATGATTATTTCCTAAATGACTATCCTACAATTTATGTAAGACTAACCTGGCAAGTTCCAGATTTAACACCCAAAGAAAAGTAAGTAGTATAACCCACAAATGGCACAGAGTCAAATCCCAATCTATCACCTATCTGGATCATACAGAAGTTAGCTATGATATCATGTCCCTAATCTAATGCCATAACAAGATCCACAATGGTCACACATATATACATTCACATAGTTCTAAAAACAAAATTTCTTGAGGGGTATAATTTTTCTCAAAATCAACAAAAGATATGATAATTGCCTAAAATACTAAAAAATCTCCTAATTACACAAAAATAAACACAATAAAAAATAAAACCCAATATGCCTAAATAAGTCTACTTTCGAGGAATAGGACTCCAGGGAAAAGAGGCACATCAACAAAAACCCCAAGAGGACATCAAGACCTAAAAGCAATCCCACCCTCAGCTTAAGACATGCATTGTCCCACATGCATTAGGCCGCTACAAATAAAAAGAGTTAGAAATATATTTATAGAACCATAGGAGTGCAGATTTAACGTCAAATACAATAACATACACAAATAATAAAATACCTTAGCTTTCCTCTCAAGCAATGCCTATTTTAACATCACAGCTTGATAGGACTTGGCTGGTTACTCATACTTTACCAAAAAACTCATCGGTACCAATATTACTTAGACTTTATCAAGGTAGCCTAAAAGTTGGCCTCTAATTATCTGTCTCTACTTTAAGCATATGAATTTCACCCCTCATTATTTTTATGATTTCCCATTATGCTTAAAGGGCGAGGATATGAAAATAAAAGACCCAAGCATTAGATAAGGCATATTGTACGTCTTGGTCCTTACGTAAGGAATGCAATTCTTTTTTTGGGCTTAACGAATTCAAGAATATACACATATGTTGCCTTTTTTTTGTATTCTTCTTCCAATTCAGATGGCTCAACTAATATCTGACTGTCCAAACACAACGTGGAAATATGTTTCGAGTAAGGTCCAATATACCCCAACTTAGGAATAAGGATCTTATTTACATCCCCAGATAACTCTAGTATGCGCTCTTTCAAAGTGATACTAGCCAGAAAAGTATGAAGAATTATTGACTCCTCTAATTTCAGCTCTTTAAGTTGGCTTTTCTACATTTTTTAGTCTCACACCCATGACTAAGTTGTTGAGCATTACACATAGAAACTTTTGCAATAAACTCTACTTGTAAGTGGTGAATATCCAAGCCAAACCTATCAACCCTTTTAATAAGTTCATGATGTTTGTTTGTAAGGTGTGTCAATGTTGCTATCAAGCTATCCTTCTATTCACAAACTATTTTTTCCACATTCCTGCAATAATGCACCATATTAAAAGAATAAGGATCAATAATGAAGAATTTTTCATCACTCCGTACTTTCTTAGACCAAGTTGTCATATCAAGATAAGTGTGCATACACTAGCATATTCCCAAACAAGAATAGAAAAGAAAAAACTGACAATTTCAATAATTCCAATCAGTCAATCTATAATCGTATTACCCAGTTAGCACCAAAATTTTAATATCACTCAAACTATACCTCCAATTGAAGGATAAAATAGTCAATGCCAAAATATAGTAACCCAACTAGGTTTAGGTAGATCCCACAGGGAAATCACCAAGCAGTACAGAAAATAAATAGGAGGATTCGCTAAAATAATAAAAAGTAACAAAAATAGGATGCTTGAGGTTGTAATCAATCTAAGATGAACACTAGGCTTGCGTACCCCCTAGATTCTAACTCCATAGATTTATTGTGCACTATCAAGCTATTCCAATACCTTACATACAGAATCTGACAAGTATTATACTATCAACTATCTTGTGGACCCATTGACGAATTTCACCCTTTACCTTTTGAGTCTTAGGGTGTCTCTTTACTAACCCTTATCCAGGATCCCAGTTAACTTTCACCTTTTGAGTCTCAAGTTATTAGATGAAAGATAATTATCTTAAATAGATGATACTAATTAGCCTAGATTGACAATAAATCTTCAAATAAATATTGTGATTATCTTTCCCTAGTCAATACTCCTCTTGTGGAGTAAGTAGTCATATTCTAAGCATGATCATAATATTACCCACCGCTAAGAAGTCAATACGAACGAAGAAAACCCAATACATGCAAGAATATTTATCTAAAATGACTTGGTGATTCCTTTACTTCGTTAAGCCGCCAGGGTTCCCACAACCCTAGCTAGAGGACTTAGCCACTCATAGTTATGGGATCAATCATGGAATCGACAAAAAATATTATAGAATCAATATAACAATAATGAAAGAAGAAATACCAAAGTCTTAAATTAAATAAAAAAAAACTAATACCAAACCAACACCAATAAGATCACAAGTCAATCTTAGAATCAAAAGATCTTTTAAATGATGTATTCTTATCCCCAAAGAGCCTTTATCTGAATATCCTCATACAAAATTGTAATAAGGGTATTTTATAGGTTACAAGTAAACCCTAGAAATAAAATCCTAAATAAAATAGGAAAACTTGACTAAACATACATAATAAGGACTAAAAACATCATAGTAGTATGTAGGTTACAGGGAAATAATAAGGACTAAAAACATCATAGGAGTGTGTATAGGTTACATGGAAACCCTAGAAAATGATTTTGAAATGATCTAGAAAAATTAAGGTCAGTGACCACTTACTAAGGTCACATATGGACCATAGGTACTACCTATAGACTATAGGTGGTCCTTGGCAAGTGCCCTGACTCTCAAAAGTGTTGAAAACTCTTTGGACTTCATTATTCTGCAACCTATTCTGAAACCTACAGACCTTAGGTGCCTTCAGTATGTGTCAGGGTCTTATTTTTCCTTCTCCTAAGCCTCTAGACTTGAAGTTCTAACACCTACTAAGGCACCTATTTAAGTAAGTGGCACCAACTCCCAGTAAGTTCCTCGATAAGTAGCCCAACACTTTAACTTTTCATCTTTTTCTTTCGTTAAGCATCCTAAACCTAGTTTCCTACAAAATCACACCAAAAACACATCAAATCCAACAAAATAGCCATAAGTACATGCATATTATCCAAGTTTAAGAATCATTAGAGGTATGAACCCATAGAACATAACACACTCTCTCTACCTAACATCGAGCCTAAAGGATAGATATAACTCTCTTGGGACCCATATAAAGCACACCCTTTAAAGCTATCCATGGCACACTAGTAAAGCTAAAATCACAATCTTAATATAACAATCTAAGATAGTATGATAGGGAGCTAACCAATCCATACCCAAAATGACATCAAAAACTACCATGTCTAATACAATTAGATCTACCCAAGTCTCGCACCGAGTAAAAGTCAGAGCACAAGATCGGTACACCCGATCCACCACTAAAGAGTCTCCTACAGGGGTAGATACATGGATAGGCATGGAAAGAGTCTCACTAGGAGAATCAAAACCCAAAGCAAAATATGCAGACACATAAGTAAAAGTCGCCCGCAGATTAAATAACATAGATACAAATCTGTAACAAATAGGGATGATACTTATGAAAGTAGCATTAGAAGTCTCTATCTCTTGTCCATGACCACCACCTAACTGAGTTGCCCTGTGCCAACCATTGCAGGTACCGCTACCTCTGTCTCGCGCTCCTCTAGTAGAACCTCTTGCTTTCAAAACTAATATAGGATTAGCTCTGAAAACACAGTGGGGACAGTCTTTGGCCAAATGGCCAACCTCATTACACATAAAGCAGCATCTACGACCTGCCTTAATAGGGGGAGGTATGGCTAACCTAGAATGACCATCCAAAGCTACTGAACTAGAATACCCACTACCTTAACCCTGCAAGGATGACTATATAGATATACCATGATACCCATAGAAACTTCTAGAATCTTTATCTTGAGAAGTATGGCCTCTGAACTCATCCTAACAACGCACTTTATTGGCACCACCCTAAGATGCTCGAAGAAAATGGTCAGTTATCTAACTATAATATACTATACTCTGAAATGATATGCCTAACACTACCATCTGAATAGTAGAAAGTTGAAGCAAAATATCCAACTTCTTCATGAACTTTTCAATCTTCTCAGACTTGGTGGCAAGGCTGGTATAAGAATATCTAGACAAGGCATAGAAATGTGCCTCATACATTGCAACAGCCATAGATCCCTACACCAAGTGATCAAACTAATATCTCATATAATCTCTCAGACTGTAAGGCACAAACCTATCTAAGACAGCCTCAAATAACTAGTCTCAAGCCATCTCTAAAGAATCAAGAGTGTTACAACTAAAAAGTGACCTCCACCAATCTCTAAAAGTATATGTTAATCAATAAGTAGTGTAAGTATTCCCATGCAACTCAATCAAACCAAGATTATGCACCTTTTACCTACAATTAATAAAGAACTCATAGGCATCCTCACCTACAACACTACTGAATTTGGGATGACCCAAATGAGTGAACCTCTCAAACTTTTTCTAATCCTCAAAAGACATTACTGTACTTACAAAAATTCTCTAATGTCGATGTTCCAGTGGTCCATCTCGATAACACCACATCGCGGTAAAGGAGAAATTAGAAAATATTGCTTTCCAGTAGCTCACTACGATAAGACCACATTGCATAGCTAATAATAGAAAGACTATTAGCGCATCGCGGTAAGATGTACAAGCAGGAAATAAAACCCAACTATAAATTGAACAAATCAAGTCAATTGAAAACACTTTTGCCGACTTTAAAACTTGGAGAGGGGTTGGAAAACACTTTAATTAGGATTTTTCTTCTTTTACTTTAGGAATTTTATGGAATATAACATGTATTTAATTATTTTGATTACCACTCTATCCATGAGTGGCTAAAAGACCTTTTCTGGGGTTAAGGCCAAGAAGATGATTATTATTGCTTTGAATTAATTTAGTTTGGATTGTTTATCATTATTGGTTGTTTATTGACCCTTCTTATAACTATTTTAAGAATTCATGACCCTTAGAATGCATCAATTGTCATATTTGTGAACTTGGGAAGGGGAATAAGATGATAGAATATGAAGGTAAGTAGAGCAAGGTTCTTATTCTTTTATAAAATAAGGGATTTGAATTAGCTTCTAGGATAGGGATATACCTAGAAGCCTTGTTTGGTTCACTTGTAGGATGATAGCTTCATACATCTAATTGGATTATTACAACCCTGCTCAATAATTTAGTTGCAACGCCCAAGTTAGGTAGAAGATTAGAGGTCGGGAGACCATGATCATACTATAAACACTACAAATCAATAACCAAGATAAGTTATCTAACTAATGAAGTTCAATAGTGTAGTATGATTGTTCATAGTGCTTTAATCTCAGGTTTCTCTTTATTGATTGTCTAAGCTCTCACTTTTTTTACTTTACTTTTAGTTTACAACTCTAAAACTCTTTTGGTTATATTTCACTAATTAATCTTAATAGTTAAACTAGAATTGGATAGTTTCTTAACACTAGTCCCCGTGGGATCGATACTTGGCTTCTAAAGGGTCACTTTGCTACTTTGTGAGACCACGTACACTTGCATCTGTGCTTGGGCACAATATGTTTTTTGTACCTTTATTGAGGACTTGTAATTTGGCAACTATTTTATTTTTATTTTATTTTTTCAATTTCTTTGGTGTTTTATGCTTGGTCTTTTCTTTGTATTTGCAGAAAATATATTTTCATGCTAGTCATCTGGAAAGGGATTGGGAATCGGTTGAACCAAACCCTTTACCCGATAAGTTGTATCATTAACTGAGGAGAAAAGCAGAACTTCTTCTCCAATTCCTATAAATTCATGAGGAACAATACAATCCTCTATCATGGTTGAAGAACAAATAGCTCGCAGGATAGTTCGAGAGGTGGAAATCCCACTTTTAATAAATTTGACCTCCTCTTTTCAAAAATTGGCCACTGGAGGTAATTTTGAGTTTAAACAAAACATGATGTGGCTTTTGATTAGCAGTGGACATTTTATGGGGCTTTCATATAAAGATCCACAAGTCCATCTACAAAACTTTCTTGAGATCAGCGACACATTCATCCCGACGGGCGTGTCAACTCATTATAATAGGCTAAAACTATTCCCCTTTTCACTATTGGGGAAACAAAGAAGTGGTTGAATATTGATCTAGCAAATTCAATCCCAACATGGGATGACTTATCCCAGATATTCCCCATCCAATATTTTCCATCTATCAAGACTGCGAGACTTTGAAGTGAGATTCTATACTTCAAATAGAAGCTAGATGAGAATTTATATCATGCTTGGGAGCGGTTTAAAGCTCTTTTTTGGGACTGTCCATACCATTAATAGTCCTATGAGGTATTAGCTCATACTTTTGTTGAGGCACTTGACCATAACACAAAAATTTTGCTAGATTCAGTTGTAGGTGGTCAAGCTCTAGAGATGGCATATAATGAGTCGTATACTTTATTGAAACGAATTGCATAAGGGAATCCCGAGTAGTAATCAGACTTAAGGAATTCTATAAAGAAGATTGCAACTATGTTAGAGGTGGATCAATTTACCGCAATATCTGCTTAGATTACTGCATTAAAAAATCAATTGACTACACAGCTCAGCAATATAAAATTAGGTGCTACACAGCTTATAGCTGCAGTGAATGCAATTTAACAGATGATCACTTGTGCGTGATGTATGAAAATAGTGGGAATTTTATCGATATGTGTGCTGTAAGTCCTGAATATGTGATGTTTATGGGAAATGTTCAGAGGTATAACTATGGTAACTCCTACAACATGAAGTGGAAGACTCAGCCACTAAATGAATAATATAATGCCCAGCACTAGCAGTTTTAGCAACTACAAGCTCAAGAAAATCAGGCCATAAATAGCAATTTGGAAGAGATGATGAAATAAATTTTAGCTAATCAAGTACAATTGGCAGTAGATTTAACGAGCTAAAAAGCGTCTATAAGGAGCTTGGAGTTGCAGATAGGTTATATAGCAGTAGCACAAAATATTTGGCCTCAAGGTGGTTTTCCAAGTAATACTAAAAACCCTAAACAATTCATGGCAATCACTTTGAGAAGTGGGAAAGAGTTGAATAAAAAATCTCCAAAGAAAAACAAGAGGTAGATGCAGATTTGACTCCCTAACCAATTGTAGATAAAGTTTCTGAAAATTTAAGGAAGTCTGAGTACTAAAAAAATAAAGTTGCAAAACCGATAAAGAAGAGCCTACCATAGCCTTTCCCACAGAGGCTGATACCGAAAGAGGATGCCTGCCTTAAGAAGTTCTTTGACATGTTCAGAGAGCTTCATATTAACTTACCCTTTTTAGATGTTTTACAAGGAATGCTCAAGTTCTCTAAGTACTTGAAAGATATGGTCACTAAAAAAATTAAGCTGCAGGACATTGCGATGGTAGTACCCACTGAGGAGTATTGTTATGTACTGATACAGAAGATGTTAAAGAAGCTCAAGGACCCTAGAAAGTTCACTTTCCCAAATCAATTTGGCAACAGTGAGGTGGTCCATGCACTCAGTTACATAGGGGTAAGCATTAATTTAATGCCCCTCTCTTTGTTTAATATTTTGGGTTTAGGAAAGTCGAGACCGAGCTCTGTGCTACTGTAACTGGAAAATAGGACCATAGCCCATCCTGAAGGAGCCATAGAGGATGTTCTCATAAAGGTTGGTGAGTTTATTATTCCTGTTGACTTTATTGTTTTAGATTTTGAGGTAGATAAAAGTGTACCAGTCATCTTAATCCAACCATTCTTGGCGATAGAAGAAGCTTTTACAGATGTGAAATAGGGCATGCTCATAATGAGGCTAGATGATAAAGAGGCAGTTTTTAAGGTTTACAAATGACTCAACACAATATCCTATCACCAATGTTTATGCATGATTACGGTGATTTAGGGGGATAAGTGTGGGGTGGTGGAGTCTATTCTACAAAATACCTCTTCAGACCTCCCTATTAAGTAGCCCAAGATTCCAATACCACAGCCTAACATGATGCAAATTGATGATCCTAAAAAGGCTATTTGTGAAAAAGTTGTTGACCTTGAGAGTTCACACTTAAGAGGTCAGAAAAAATAAGAAAATAGGCTCCACGTAGAAAGAAAATGATGAAGGAATATGGAAGAGTCGTAGTTGGGTCATGTCGTGACACTAAATCAGGCGCTACTTGGGAGGCAACCCAAGTTAAGGTATTTTTTATTTTCAGTATTTTTAGTTTTTACTTCACTAGGTTTTTGTTTTTTGTTGAGTCACAGGTTGATGGGAATTCTGAGTACCGAAAAACCTGAGCTAAGGAGTATGGCAAAGATTAAGTATGGGGTCCCATACCCCTTTGATTTGTAAATATGAGGCCTCGGGGAGTATTTCTATCTCTACTTTTAAAGTATACTTTGGGGACAAAGTATATTTTAAAGTATGGGGTGGGGAAATTTCCATTTTTAGGGGTTATTTTAAAAAATTGTGTTAGGAATAAGTGGGATGTTCTTGTTTGTGCTATATTTGACTGCATGATTCAAGTGTTTTGGTTGTAAAAAGAATGTTGATTGTGTGAATTACTACTTTCTAGACTCATAGGCTCATGATTATGACTCTTGTACTTATTGGCTTAATGTTGAATTCATGCTATTGTTTGATTGAGAGTCTTTGATGATCTTTCTTGAGTTGAGCATGGGCCATCTGTGTGTGAGGTTTTAGTATATTCTGTGTTGCATTTGATGCTAGAACTTTCCTCTGTGTGTGAAAAATGAAATAAAGAGTGTTGGTTTAGGAGATGATATAGGCATTTCTTTGATAGCCTTGTTTCATACCTCTTTTGACCTACCTTTGTACATAATCTTAGTTAGCTCTATTGAGCCTTGAGCTTATTCTTTTGTAGCCTCATAGGTAGCCTAATCTTTTCTTTGATAGACCTGAATTTGATTTTAAAGCTCCTAAGTGCTTAGTGAAAAAAATTAATTAAGTAAGGAGTGTGAAATTAAGAGGAGAAAGGGTGAAAGTGAAGCCACTAAGTAGTAGCTATTGGTGTTTAAAAATTGATATTTTGTGGATGGGAGTGAAAGAGAAAATTTGTGCTAAAGAAATTCCCTTTTAGATCCCAGTTATGTTATAATGAACCTATTTTCGCCATGGTCCTTCTTGGACATTGTACACCCCAACTAAGGCAAATCGCTTAAGTTGAAGGTGGCTATCATAGTGGTGCATAGTGTAAAGTGGGTGCAAAAAAGGGTAAAATTAAAATATATGTCCAATCACGAATATTCACCCATATTTGGACTTGTTCTATGAGCTAAAATGTGCTATTCTTATTGTATTTGAGCTTTAATTGTGTTCCTTGTCTAATGGACATGATTAGGTTATGCAAGGCTAAAATTGTGATGGAATTGAATATGATTGGACGCATGAGCGAGAAGTTAACAATAAATGAAGCAAGGAAGAATAAGATAAGAAAGTAATTTCTAGTGACCCATCACGATTAGACCGCAAAGTGGTACATGTAAATTCTTTAATGTTGAAGTTCCAGTGATCCATCGCAATAATATCGCGTTGCGGTGAAGGAGAAAGTAGAAAATATTTATTTCCAGTATCTCACCGTGATAAGGCCGCATCGTGGAGATAAAAATAGAAAGACTATTAGCACGTCGCGGTAAAAAGAAAAAGCAGGAAAAGAGACCCAGCTATAAAAGGAACAAATCAAGTCAATTGAAAACACCAGTGCCGACTTTGAAACTTGGAGAGGGGCTAGAAAACACTCCCATTAGGGTTTTCTTATTTTACTTTATCTTTTTTATGTATTATAACATGTATCCAATTATTTTGATTACCACTATGTCCCATGAGTGGCTAAAATCCCTTTTTCATGGTCAAGGCAAAGAACATGATTATTATTGCTTTGAATTAATTTAGTTTGGATTGCTTATAATTATTGGTTGTTTATTTACCCTTTGTATAACTATTTTAAGAATTCATGACCCTTATAATACATCAATTGTCATCTTTGTGAACTTGGGAGGGGGAATAAGATGATACACATGGGGGTAAGTAGAGCGAGGTTCTTATTTTTTTTATAAAATAAGGAATTTGAATTAGCTTGTAGGATAGGGATATACCTAGAAAACTTGTTTGGTACACTTGTAGGATGATATCTTCATGTATCTAATTGGATTATTGCACCCCCGCTCAACGATGTAGTTGCAATGTCCAAGTTAGGTGGAAGATTAGTGGTTGGGATACTATGATCACACTATAAACCCTACAAATCAACAATCAAGGTAAGTAATCTAACTAATGAAGTTCAATAGTTTAGTATGATTGTTCATAGTGCTTTAACCCCGGATTTCTCTTTATTGATTGTCCAAGCTATTACTTTTTTTACACTATTTACTTTACTTTCAGTTTACAACTCTAAAACTATTTTGTTTACGTTGCACTAATTAATCTCAATAGTTAAACTAGAATTGGATAGTTGCTTAACACTAGTCCATGTAGGATCGATACTTGGCTTCTAAAAGGCCACTTTAGTACTTGGTAAGATTACGTACACTTGAGTGTGCGCTTGGAAGCAATAGGATTCATAATGAATCTTTCTGGTTGCTATCCTACCTAAGGAGTTAACACTAACGAAGACTGAAATCCTAATCTCGAAACACCATACTCAGATGCAATAACTAAAGGAGGAACAACACTCAAAATCTACGGAGTACCATAAGAAGATGTCGGTACCACTAGAGGATCCACACTCAAAACTGGAGGAACACTATAGGCTGGCTCTAACATAGACAAAGTTACAATACTTGGAGCTGGAGGAACACCATGTGCACTAAGAGGAGCAACCTCCAAATTCTTTAACAAATGAATTAGTAACCCCTCCAAGACTGGGGTAGAAAAACACTTTTGAATTCGTGTAGGCCGCATAACTCCAACATGCTCAACCTGAGGATCAGGGGAAATTCCCCTAGTACTATCTCTGGATAGGGTAGATCCTCGTGCCTGTTCTCTACCTTAAGTCCATCCACAACTCACAACTCATCCTCTAGATTGAGTTCTCTCCTCGGATGATGGTTCCATATCTCTAGCCCTATGTCCTAACCATTAGCAAGAAAAAGAGTGAAATGTAATTTAGAATACAAGGTATGAAAGATCCACACGATAATGAACAAAATAAGGGAAGTTTCCTAAAGATATCTTATATCCTCTTGAAGATAAATACAAATCTCTATGTACGAATCTGGAAACTCTACTAGGCACCTTATTCTTACACTGATGAGACCAACAAACCTGGTTTCTTTGATACCAGTTTTTCACGACCCAAAAACCAAGGGTCATTATGACACTTGTTGCGGAAAGACGTTACAAGTAAGCCTATCACCCAACCTGATATGAAAAGAGAAATCAAAACTAAACCTAAGGCAAGACTACCAGAACAGAGTCAAACCACATGTATATAGTAATAGCGGGAAATACGTAACAAAAAATACCATAAGAATATCCCAAAATCTGGTGTCATAGGTAAGAACTACTAAATACATCCCGAATGTCAAAAACGACCAAATTAATCATAATCTATCTCTGTCTCTAAATACAAATAAGGCATGAAATAGATATGAAGAGGTAGTAGATCACTCTGAAAGCCTAAAATGACTGTTGCCTCAAATATACTCTAGATACCACTTGTATCAGCTCTCGTGTAGTGCACTCGTATATGTATATGCATGGAAAGGGCATTGTAGGAGTACGTGCGATCCACTTATACATAGTAGGTATCATAGGTTGACTGAGCAAAGTAGAAAATAAAGCATATAAAATACACACTACAATCAGAAAATGTCTCATTCGTTAGACTACATCGTCTCCACTAATAGTTCTACAATATTCACATATACCACAAATACAGGTACAAAAAGAAGCACAAATATACACGCACACCAAATAAATATATAAGAAAGAAAAATGAACAGACATATATCACATCAAGGACAATAATACAATACAGATTGAATGCAATATATGAAATGCAATAAATATGATGAAAATAATAATGATGATATAATGCCATAGGTTATTGCACAACCTCCATATACACCTACAGAGTCGTGCTTCCAGATAGGACCCATGGGGGGTTCGAAACCCATATACAATCAAATATCCAATATCTAATACCGAGATCCATAACACCTCTTCGACACATCTATCAATAGATGGTTTTTAAAGATATCATATTTTCAATTAGAAAATGAAGTATTTCCAAAGTGGTACCAATGTTTCATGAATGTATATGATATGAGGATGTAATGCTCAGTACGAACTAGAATGAGAGTTTCTAAATCAACTAATACACCAATCCATGTGAGCCAAAATCCACTCAATATGCCGACCATTCATGATCCAATATATCTCTATGCCAATAGAGCAAAAATACAAAACACTATGTCACTGAAACCACGTAAATTCCATTATATGCTTTTTACCAAAAGTATATAATCAAACATATATAAATAAGGCCAACAACATAATATAAGATCCCATACGATCACATACAGCGAGTAATGTCTCAAACCATAAATTCTTAACATTATAGGCCACCACACATTCACAACACATTCATAAATCCATTTTCATGATTGGTTCCCACACCCCTAATATGATTTCATATCCATATTGACTGTCCAGCCAGTCTAAAGAAAGTTAATCTATAACCTACCTCAAATTCTAAAAATTGATCTCAAAAGCCTTCAATCCAGAGCTTTTCCCCACACAAACGGACATAGAATCAACTAAGACATACAAATATAGAATCTACACATCAAAATAATGTCAATGATACCCATTTTCCCAATTCTAAGTTGGGGTCAAAATGGAACATACCAAAACTAAAACTGGAAGAAATTTCCCTAAAACTCAAAAACCCAAGCTCCAAGTCACAAAAATAGTGAAAATAAAAAAGAAAAAGGGTTTTTATATAACCCAGATACCGCTAAAATGGTCCTGGGTTGTTTACCGGTTAGTGCAAAATCTCTTTAGGGCCTTTAAAGTTGTACCCATGCTATGGTGATAGTATGCTAAAGAAAACCCTTGACCGCTTTAGCGGCTGGTGCTAAAGCACCCAAGTTATTGATTTAGCAATACCTGCTAGGAAGACAAGGCCTCTTTAGCGCCAAAGGATCACTAAAGCACCCTCTACTAAAGCGATCAAGGAGCCGATTTAGTGATCACACTAGCAGATCTGTAATAGCTGCAGACTTGGAGAATTTCAAGTCTCCACAGACCCCTCTGGATTCATTTGAAACCCCCAGAACTCAAATGAATTATGGTACTTTATCAAATTCGATGCTCCAAACTCAATGATAATATCATAGTTTTGAAAAAAAATATCATTTTCATGAAATTGTCCCTCGAGACACAATTTCATAACTTTCCAAACTAAGAGTCAAAATGAGATATAAGAGATATATAACCACACCAATCATGTTACTAACCTAAAATCAATGTTTCAAATTTGCTGGCATATTCCGTTTTGCCATCTGATGCATAATCAATAAATGTTGACCAAAGTCAACTACGAGGCTTATCAAGCCACCAAACCCATAAACTCTTATAAATCACACTGTAATGCATTGGGAAAAGTGTCAATCATCCTCACACCCTAAAATACCACAATGAAACCATGAGCAGGGTTAAAATGGTCAAATCACATAAAACTGAATCATTCACAAGAAAGACCAAAAATTAAGTCATTACAAAACTCATAAGCATTCTCACATTGATCACCCTGGAATAGTTGTTGGTCCATCTTCCTAAACTTCTCAAACCGTTATGTTTTACCATCAAACATAGCTTCCTGACCTTACTGGTAGTTTTGACCCCTGGTAAAGACATACCATCAAACCTCGGTTTTATCTTAATCACTGGATCTTTATAAATTAAAATAGTCTAATTTGTGGTCTAGGCCCCTACTTTAGTCTGTAAACCCCGTATAGTACCCACTAATCCACCTCCCTAGGTTATGGTATTTGAAACTCCTAAGACTTGAAGTTAGGTATTTTTAATAATTGATGTAGCAACAAATCCTGGTGGTGCCTGACTTGGGGCCAAGTCATCATCACTTGCCTCAAACTCAACCTAGGGAGACCCCACCCTATTAGGAATTTGGATGGATCCCAAATCTCTCTCTACCATGACCTTTACCCCTACCATGTCTCCTGCCCCTATCTACGTATCCCAGCTCAAGGGTTGGCATGGGCTCCTGACTATAACTCTGAGATGCATAAGTTATCTGTGAGAGAATAAGATAAGACTTTTAGTAGTTCAAGTTAAATGTTCAATAATACTTGATAAGATAAAAAAGAAATGAATATTTCCTAAAGTGCCATAGACACCTGAAGATAGGTGACAGAGGTCTCCGCATCTATTCATGAGACTCTACAAGACTTAGCGTGTACATGTGAAATTAATAAATTTGGGGCTTGATACCATCTTTCATAATAAAAAATCAGGACCGTGATGACACCTATCTAACCCTTCATGATAGACAAGTCGAGAACCCAATCCTAAAAATAACATCCCAATTATATAGAAGCATAAGAAAATAAGATCAGAATAAAACCATAATAATCACTGAAGCAGATTAATAAGTAGTATCATCAAAATATAGATAATACCAGATCTGGTAGTCACTAATACAAGCCTCTAGAAGTTAAAGAAAAGTCAGAGTATCTCAAAATATGGAAAATCCATAAAAATAAGGGTGGAGGATATTTTAGTAGTTTCTAAATCAATAGCATCTACCATGAATCTCCATAGATGCTAACATAGAAGAAACTGTAGGTGGTTTCATAAAACTATGAATGGCTAATTCCCAAAACTAGAGTTGTGGTAACCATGGTCATGAACCAACACCTCTAAGGTCAAAGATGTGTTGACACCCAATTTTGACCTCCCGATGCCCTCTCAGGCTGTTATTTTTGACAAAATTATTTAACTTTTAATATTAATATATTTTATACAATATTTTGGTATCAAATAATTTTCAATGTGTTACATTCATGATTATAAAATATACAAATTATTTTATTACTTTTTATTATTATTATTTATAATTTATTAATTCAATTAAAATATTTTACATAATTTCATCATTTTTTGTAAATATGCATACTCACAATTTACAAATACATTGTATATTGTTATTATTATTATTATTATTATCGATAATTTTACCATAGTAATTTTACGTAATATTACTTTTACATGCATAATTTAGTGACATTTTATTATTTTAATTTTTATATTTATCAAATAGCATCCTAACTTAAATTAATTTTCCTGATTTATTTAATTCTCAACCACTTTTGTACCCTTTTTATGTCAATTTTAACCAATTTGATTCAATCAAAACTCTCAGTTTATGTTTTACACATCCTAAAATTTAAATCTAATTTATAATCTCAGTAATTGATCAAAGTTGATCTAATGGATGAGATCAAATTCCTACTCTTCCCTTTTAAACCAAAACAAAACTTTAATTCCTCAATTCCAAAACAATCAAAGTCGTAGCTCCCTATCTCTCTCTTTCTATACTCTTATATTTCTCTAAACTCACAAATCGCCGCCCACTACCGCCGAACAACTCCTAACACTGGTGTCATCCTTATCAGTACATTATCGTCATCAACAACCATTCAACGATTGGCACCACCTCCCTCTCTACTACTGCCTCTCCATATCCCTGCCTCTCCGAACTTCGATCAACCATGGCTGGTGAAACCAAAACCAGCCAACCGATGACCCTCCTTACCAACCGCTCCAACAGCATCGACAGCCTCATGAAACCAGCTAGAGATGACCAAATCATCCACTCATACCCAGTCCTCCACTTCCAACCATCATTACCGATGACCCCACCAGTCGCTGCTCACCGCTCGCCACTCCACGATCAGTCAAAATTACCAGAAAAATGTTAAAACTCGTGATGGATTCTCAGAATCCATCCCATGTTTGTTTCTTTTTTTAAACTCGTTATCTTCATCTTCTTCTTCTACATCCTTTTCTTTTAGATATATTTTTGATTTGAGATGGGCGAAATCTGGCTTTGAATTTTGAGATATTTCTTTCAATTTCTTCATTCTTTATATCCTTAGAAAACGTAAATAAAAATGCCCACATTTTATTAAATCATGGAATAGCAAATAAAAAAGTTTTCATGGTTTGTTATTCTGTGAATAGGATCTCTACTTGAAAATATTTACTTGAAGAAGTTTATTAAGTTTTTGGTGACTCAAAACATTATGTGATTGGTGTTAACTAGCATTGTAACATGATAAGTTTGGTTGATTATTAGCTTATAATCGTTTAAAGATCGGAGTTAATTTACTCGTATATTTGTCCCCATTCTAATTAATTTACTTGGTGTCATGCTAAATTTGTTAGTTTCTTCATTGATGGATTTCTTTCCCTTTTGTTTGGTGTGTGACATGCCTCGGTACTAATTTCTTGGCACTGATTTCTTTCCTTCACTATTATTGATTTGAATTTAACAATTCAAGGCAAGAATTTGATTGATTTTCATGCTTATAGAAAGAAATTTTGCTGATTGATTATGCTAAATATTCTTTTTCCCTTTTTATTCTTTTATCTAATTTTACATGATTTTATAGTCTTAATTGACATAATTATTTCCTTAATTAGTACACATGCTAAGAAGGAAATGGGATTGATTGGTATTTTGTTTGTTTTTTTTATCTTGACTGAATTTTGTAGTTAATGTGTTAAGTGTGTTTTTTTATGGAAAATATTATTAATTGATTGAACCAACTGATATTCTTCCTTTTACCGCTGAGACTCCTTTCACTATATAAAAACCCTCCTCTACATCTTTTGGGGAGAGGTTTTCATCTACTACTATGACACACATTAAACTTCTAGCTATTTTATCCCACATACAAAAGTAAATTACCTCTCAAGCTTTTGTGCCCTTTCGAATTCCAAAGAAGCATTTGATTTTGTCATTGTTCCAACTACTTACTTAAAGTCTTAATATTATCGCTTTGTGGCCTACCTGGTAAGTCTCTATTGATTTAATTTTTTTTTGATGACTCTATGATATTATGAAACATATTTGACAGCTATATTTGTATTTCGCCATTTCTGTATAAGAAAATATATTGTAGTGTGTGCTCGCCTTCCTTTTTCTACTTTCTTTTCTTTTACATTCATGTTTAACAGGTAAATAACTAGTTTCAGGAATTTGAAGATTCGCCAGAAGTTTGTGGGGGGTGCACCTTTTCTTTCTTTGTTCATTGATTTATTTTTAATTCATGGTGTTGTAATAACTTTTTATAAACCTAATGTAGTAATATTTATGGTACTGCTTGAGGGGCGGGGATCATGTGATTTGTTTGCTACGTGAATCCCTTATGCCAACAAACCTAGGATTTATTAATACACGTATCACTTAGGCATACTTAATCTACGGTTCATTAATTGATTCGCTTAGAAATCTTGCTCTTAGGATTTAACCAAATCTGACATATTAAATTTTGTAGACTTTAGGCATGTTAGCAAACTAAATTGACTGTCAGCATATTTTCGACATGTTAGCAAATTAAATTAACTTTAAGCATGATTTTTAGCATATTAACACAAATTTCAACATATTAATATTGTTAGGACGAGTTAGTATTAAATTTCAGCATATTAACATATTAAATTAAATTTAAGCATGTTAATATATTTTTTGGCATGTTAAAACACTAAATTTACGCATGCTAGTATATTTCCAGCATATTAAAATGAAATTCAGCATGTTAGTATATTTTTCCACATACTAATTTGTTGTCAGCATGAGATATGAGTATCCCATTGCATTTGTCAACATCTTCACATTACATTCTAGCATATTAATATATTTTTGTATGTTAATTTACTGTCAGGCATTAAAAGATGTATTTCTTGCATGTTGATAGGCTTTTAAGTATAAAATAAAAATGTTGGCGATAACTTTGACACGTAATATTTTAACACTATCATTAGCTTACAACGCATTTTCACGAGGACAGCCTCTTGCAATATTTGCTTCACTTTGACACACTCTTTTAATAAATTGGCGACACATTACTTAGACGTGAATAGCAATTATCCTTTATAATGTTGAACAATTGATGAACACTTAGATATCATGCCTATAAGTTAATGAAATCAAAATAAGTAATTATTTACCTTTGAATGCTAATCACATTAATTAACTATAATTAACCAAGAGGCATCTTTAAGATTATTACGTGCTACCTGTTGTCCAATGTGTTACGCGCTTTAAGTCTTAGGAAGACATAACTTTATTTGTCTAGACTACAAATCTGAATTAGCAAAGCCCAATGCCTCTTGGCCATAAGTGGGAACTCTAAAGACGTTAGTTTTATTCTTTTCTTAGAACGCCTTTAGATTTGACAAACATCCTAGGTGGGGTGGGACGGGTAGTCATTCCAAAGTAATGATCTCCAGAGACATTACACAACGTTCGACATTGTTACTTGTTTAAGAATCTGGCTATTGGGTCGGATAAGGATTAAACAAGTTGGGGTTCTGATCCGAATGAAATCAAAACTTTTTTTCGTTTGATTTTTCATTTTTATTCTTTTACTAGACGTGTTTATTTATTTGGGGTAGTTAGTTTATTACATAAGCAATCCATTTTGTTATAAGTAATGTCACTTCTCTCTCCTCGCTTGTCTTATTTACATGTTTTACTGACTTTTATTACTTAGATAATTAATAATTAGAAATAAATAAAGGATATCTTTTTATTCATTACTTTTTCACTCAATTAAATATTAAGTTAATAATAAAACAAGAGACCTTTATTTGATCACATAGAATCCCCACGTAAAGTACGAATTCGATCGGGAACCACGTGCCTAACACCTTTCTTTCGAGGTAATTTGAATCCTTGCCCATATTTCTTGTGAACTAAGACTAAATAACAAAATACGTTCGTAGTTAGCCTAGACCGGTGCCCTAACGCACCTTAATACGTTAGGTGGCGACTCTTCACATTCTTCCTCGAACAATCCCAAAAAGAATGGTCACATCGAATCTCGCTTTTCGCGAGAAATATGGAGCGTGACAAGATGGTGTAGATTTGTGCATTGCTATTTTTACTATTATTTATTCCCTCATCTTGTTTGATTAATAATAGTTGAAAACATTAGAATTTGTCTTAAATCTAAACTTTCTTGAGAAAGCCCAAGAAAGGAATTAATAACAAGAATTCGAGGTTTCCAACCTTTGTCTAATAGTTGATGCGATATTAGGTTCGCCAACTTGGGGTAATTAATGCATTTTGTAGTATAATCACTCTAAATTTGAAAATATTTGGGTGATAATTATCTAAGTAGTTAACACTTAGATGTAGTAATGTGAGTGATAGTTTTTTAACCATAGCACTAGAAGAGCCTACCATCATCAAATTTGTGTTAAGAAACCATGGTGAACACAAACCTAGTTCTTTCTCATTATTGACTTCATTTTTTGAATATTGTGATTGTCACTTATTCATGTTTGATGTTAAAATGATATCACACATTAAAAACCCTCCCCTCTTTTATGGAAATAACCAGCCATTAGTAAAATACTATATTGAACTTAGTTTCACTTTATTCCTTGTGGAATTCAACTCCAACCTCATTGGATTTTATAGTTGAACAGTGGCCACTTTATACTTTACTCAGAGGTGTAATTTGGGAATTCCATTCATGCATGAGTAAGAATTTGTGATGGATAGGGTGGACAAAGAGGTACCAGAATTTTATATCTAACTATAGGAGAGATAGGATAGGAGATATTGGTGCAGAAGATAGATGACTTGAAAAATATATGTAAGGGAGTTCTACTCTACCCTTCCTACCGTGAATTGGAACCTTATGAACCCCGCCATCAATATTTGGGGTGTGATCTTCCCAATTGGGGTTAGTGTGATCAATATGGCCTTGGGGGTGCCTAATTCCTTGAATGACAGTTATCAGGTGAAGAAAAGCGAAAATAATAGAAAATGGTTAGCTAACATATTGGTGGTGGAATTCTAGAGGTAGAAGATCCTTGGGATCGTACTAATAAACTAATAAAGAGCATTGATATAACTGCAAAAGATCGGCGATGGTTAAACCTGTTCTACCAAAGGATTTATCCCTTTGGGAACATCACTAATGTGACTTAGCCGTGAGCATTAGTGGTGGTTTAAATCTTGGCCCAGTGTAAGTAAATAAGGGGAGACAAATTTTAGTGGAGTGGAACTCCTTTTTCACTACTCAGAAGGACCTTTTCCTTTCTTTCTTGATCATAGAGCTATGTCATAGGGTACATATATCGGTATAGGTGAAGGATGTATTGAGTAGGTATGCCACACCCTTTAATTTTATAAAGGTGAATGGTGTTTGGATAAATATTAAGAGAAATAGAAATATAGATAGGGAGAGTAGTGGGGCCCAGAAGGGTGGCGGGTTAGGGACTATCCTCTCAGGACTGTCAGGGCCTTTCAGACGGCTAGAGGAGGATATAGCAGTTGTTAACGATATTCTGACAAAGATGCACATTCCTCCCTATGATTCCACTTCTTCCAGTATTACTTGGACCTGCAGATTGCTAACACTAACTTAGATTGGGCCCGTGTGGATCTCTATAAGGATTTGGAGGTAGAAAAAAAGAATCGGCACTCTTGGGATCGATATTTTGCCCGTATGTGGAAAGGTATGAAGGTTATCCTGGAATTCATCACCTCAGGTAAGAAGCTCCCCAAGGTGAAGATGACTGATACCCACGTGCTCTCCTTTTTGAGTGGGATCAAAGAGGAAGGTTCTTATGTGTCAAGTCAAGGAGACGACGCGACCAGTTAGGCCTTAGCTAAGTACTCCCAATCTCCCCACAACCCATTATTTTTGGATTATGATGGTTGTGCCCCTGCATGGGCATATTTAGACATCTTCTACTCCTCACATTCAGATATTTATAACTATTTTGTATATTTTAGTATGCTGGTGGCATCTTGGAACAATGACCTTATTTGTAGGCCCACACTTGCACGATGAATTTCACATTAGCATTTTATGAACTTTTGAGGATTACAAAATCCGTGCATTCTCTTTTATATATAGTAGTAAAGTAAAGTAACGTAAGTTAGTTATACAAATAAATACATTATTATACATAATTATATAGAGAAAATATATTATATAAACATTGTATGTATGTATGTATGTATACATATATATATATATATATATATATATAGTGTTATTCATTAGAAATATTTTCAATATAACTAAAAGAGGTATAGTAGTTAACTATCAACGCAACTGATAAATGGACGATTCAAAATTTACTTATGTTATTGAATTAGTGATATTAATTTAAGGGGACAAAAAGTAGTCTTGGAGAGTGAAATTTTGATTTTGAAAAAAATGAAAGAATAGGGTAAGATTTATCAATACTGCCTTAGAAGCATCAACTCAACTCAACTCAAGAAACTTATAGCAAAATTAGGTAAATACCATCATAAAATCTAATTAACCTAAGAAACCTTCCGTCAAAAGTAATTATTAACTAACATATTTGGTTTTGAACGGTCACTCCCTAGGTTTAGTCACATTTATAAGCATGCATCTAACAAAGTAACGCTTCTCTCAGCCATTGCCTACTAGCCTTTTATACTTTTCTCGTATTTTATAATCACATCCCACAAGAAATTTTTCTCCTCACTATTGACCTTATACCATTAATAATAATTGATTCAGGTTTGGCCTCTTAATACTCTTTCACAAAATATGCATCTTCTTTCTTCATTTTTCTTACCCAGATTTGATACTTCATTATGATAGTTTGGTGCTTACTACTATTTGTTCCATCAATTTTCATAAGTTTTATCTCATTTTTGGGAAAAAAATAATTTTCGGGAAAAATTCTCTTCTATTACAAATATTCTATGATTCACTGTACAATGGTTAATTGTTATCAATTGTAGTTAAGCCTGTCAAATGGCCAGGGTTGACCTAGCCCTTTTAACCCGCCTGGTCCGGTTTGACCTAGCCCGATGAGCCCACGGACTAATGGGTTGGCGGTCTCGGGCTGGGCTAATTTTTTTTGGGCACGATTGATCCGACCCGGACCCAACCCGGACCAAGCCCATCGGTTGCTCGGCTTGGCCTGGCCCGGCTCAGTAATAATCGTTGGACTCAACGGCTATATAGCCGTTTGGAGGCTCCAATGGCTATTTGGCCCAATTCTTAAAAAAAATATTTAAAATATTTTTTAAAATTCAAAAAAATTTCTATAAATACCCTACACTTTCAAACTATTTTCCACACAATTTTCATTCTCTCAAATATTCTATATATCTCTTAAAGTGCTTAATTTTATTTTTTAATTTTGAGATTACAAATACGAGTGGAAGTTTTCTAAAGTCGCAACTTTCGGATACTTCTAAAATTTGGTATTGTCGTTCTATCTCTTACTTTTAATTTTTAATTAGTGTATTAATTGTTGAATATTTATTTTTATTATTTTGTGTATTTGGAATACTTTTTAATTTAATTTATACTATGAATAAATTAAGAAAACTCGATAAAAGTGTCAAAAAAAATTATCCCAGAAGTGGTATTGGTATTAAAAGGCGAATTAGTGGTGGTAGAGGTAGTACAAGTAGTAGATATACTCGTGTGACTTAGGTACCGCTTAATCAATCTTTTGAGGAAGAAGTAGGTGTAGGTGCTCACGATATAGATCATTTATAAGCTCAGAAAAATTACAGTATAGAAGAAGGAAATGAAATAGATGCGGTTAATTTAAATGAAGATGATCAAAATATTAGTGAGACACCCGCAGTAGGAAATGCTAATGTTATATTTGAATCGGTTAATCTTCCTCCTCGTTCTCCCATTGTCCCTAAAACTCGTAGAAAAATTAGTACTGCATAGAAATTTTTTACACCTTTAGAAGGAAAGACTAAGTTGCAATGCAATATTTGTCAACAAGTATATGAGCATAAAAGAGGAGGCAATCAAGGGGATCCGAATTCGTTAATGAGACATATAAAAGATAATCATGCTAGAGATTTTCTTATTGCAAAAGGTGGTGAGGTTGTTGGTGGGACAACACAAATTAGAATAAACCCAACAATCAGTCAGTTAATTAAGAATTATAATAAATTAAGGGACCGAGAAGAAATAGCAAAAATGGTAGTTGTGGGTTGTTTGTCTTTCACTTTTCCTTCTTCGGATGCTTTTATTCATTATATTCAAGCAATTTTTAATCTTATGTTTAATGGTATTCCTACAAGTACTTGTCGAGCCGATATTTTTAGACTTCATTCACAATATGTTTATTAGTTATCTACATTATTAAAAAATATTCAATGTAGAATGACTCTAAATTCTGATCTTGATCGTGCTGTTAATAAAAATAATTATTTAATCATTACTTGTCACTGGATAGATAGTAATTTTGTTATGCAAAAACGTATTCTAGCTTTTTTGTATGATGAAGACCGTAGACATACTGGAGAATTTATTTCTGAATCGATTACTAAGTGTGTTTGTCATATATATAATTTAATTGTAAGAGATGGTCTAGAATTTTTTGAGCTTTATATTGAAAAAAATTCAGCTTGCAGGCTTTATTCAAGGAAATAAAAAAAATCGAGAATTTAAAGTTAAATGTGAATAAAATGGAGTTAGAACGATATTGATGCCTGAAGAATGTGATACTAGATGGAATGCTACATATGATTATTTAAAAACTTATTGTGCTTATAGAGTTCCTATTTCACTAACTTTTAACCAATATTGTGGTTCATTTGCTGATTCGGCTGAATATATTCTACATGATTCTGATTGGACTGTAATTGATGATCTTGTTAAGTTTTTGAAAATTTTTTATATAGCTATAGTTGAATGATTTTCCCCCATTGATTTTGACCATCCTATGTCAATTCCCGTTAATATTAACATGGATGAGTTGAAAACAATGATGCAAAATTTGTTGATTTTTCATTCATATACATTATAAATTTTGGATCATTTTGCAATCAATAAAATATAACATTCATCACTCCTTACTTTGTAATTTTTTCCATTTAAATTAAATTTCTAGTTTAAATTAAATACTTAGTTTTAATATATTACTAATTTACTATCAAGTTTTACACCAAGTAATAGACAATTAAACATAACAAACATATATACATATAATGAAAAACTAAATTTCTTTTAAGTTCAAAACCTCAAGTATTATTATATTAAGTAGCATATTTTCTATAGTCTCTAAATCGTAATACATGTGTACATATTTTGTATACACTCTAAAGTAGTATATTATTTATCGTATACATGTGTATATATTTTCTAAAGTAGTATATATATAGTGTATATATGTTGTGTCTATATTATTTAAAGTAGTACATATATTGTATGGTATGTATATATGTGTATATATTTTCTATAGACTCTAATGTAGTATATATTTAACATATACATGTGTATGTGTTTTATAAAGTAGTATATATGTAGTGTGTATATGTTGTATATATATTATTTAAAGTAGTACACATATTATATCGTAATCGTATGAATATATGTGTACATATTTTGTATACGCTCTAAAGTAGTATATAACTATATATATAATATAGTGTGTATATGTTGTATGTATATTATTTAAAGTAGTACATATAATGTATGGTACGTATATATGTGTATATATTTTCTATAGACTCTAAAGTAGTATATATTTAACGTATACATGTGTATATATTTTATAAAGTAGTATATGTATAGTGTGTATATGTTGTATATATATTATTTAAAGTATTACATATATTATATCGTAATCGTATGTATATATGTGTACATATTTTGTATACACTCTAAAGTAGTATATATATTTAACGTATACATGTGTATATGTTTTAAAAAGTAGCATATAACTATATATATAGTGTGTGTATATTGTGTGTATATTATTTAAAGTAGTACATATATTGCATGGTACATATATATGTGTATATATTTTCTATCGACTCTAAAGTAGTATATATATTTAACGTATAGTCGTATACATGTGTATATGTGTATATGTTTTAAATTCTAATGTAGTATATATATAGTGTATATATATATTGTGTGTGTATTGTTTAACGTACTTAAAATGTATATAGGTGGGTATATATAGTGTATATTGGAGAAAAAAACTTTTAAATTTTAATTTCTTTTTTTTAAGGTTTGACCCATTTTTGACCGGTTTGACCCAGGTTGGACCGGTCTAAGTATAATGGGCCGGTCTCGGTTTGTTTTTTAAAAAAACACTGTTGGTCCCGGTATCGGATTGGCCCGTTTAAACAGGCTCGGAACCGGACCGGCCTACGACCTAGTAAATTAACATGGGCCAATTTCAGGTTGACCCCGGCCGACCCCTTTGACAGACTTAATTGTAGTGTATTTTTCTGGTTGGGGATAGTCGACCATTTTAGTCTGTTAAGAGGTTTTGTGGTTGATTTTCTAATTAACTTGATAATGAAGGACTCGTATACGGGCCCAATATTATAATTTTAAATATATTTATCGTTATTTGATTAGTTTTTTGAAAAAAAATAATCTTAATATTTTTGCATAAACACAATAGAAAATTTAAGTAAAAATCACACTATATAATAAAATATAACTTTTTATTTTCGTAAAATCAAATAATAGCTTAGAACTTCTTAAAGTTCAGAATTAACATTAAAATATTAGTACCATAATACTTATTTTAACATTAGGCTTAACACATTCTCTTAGATTAATAAACTAATTTTATTATTTTTCTTTTTCTACTTTATTTGAAAATTATACAAGAGAATAAATTAAAATTATATATATCTAATATTAACATTTTTTTATAGAATCATATGAAGCAATAAAGGATACTAATCCATACATAAATTGATTTTAAATACATTTTATGGGTCTTTAACAGATGAAAATAAGGACCTACTCAATGAACGTTTTCATGATTCATAACATTAAAGGATTGTATTTATGTCTTGTCTTGTATACGTCAAAAATAAAAGATCAAGTTAATATAGTAAAAAAGAAATTTCTTTTAAAGTGATTTTTCTATACCTGTTGAGAAAATTTACTACCTCAAATAAAGAGAATCAAAAGAATTAACAAAAGTTAACATGATTAAGGTTGTTAATATTACATTTTTAAATAAGTTGTTTAAAATAATTTTAACCGGTGATTAGTAAATAATTATATTTCCATAAATTATATGTATTTTAATCTTTGTAATGATATGTATCATGTAAAGTTTGAAATTATGGAGGAATCACTTATTGTGTTTGGTAGATAAACACATATTCAATATTTATGGATATTTTTTATTATTTTACTATAATATAGTAATAGTTGCTTTATGCAATTAAATATGTGGAAAAATTAATTTTAATTTTTTTTATATTTTATGAAACATATGTGAGTATTTGCACATCCTCCTACAAATTATATATATTTTTAATTTCAATTTATATCATTTTGATCAGACATCGAATTTAAGATATATGACAAAACATTGCAATGTTTCAGATCATCTTTAAAACAAATAAACTATAAATAAAAGAGTATACCTGTGTGGATTTTTTGACAAATAAATAAAATTCAACATGACTAAAATATTGATAATGTTATAAAATACTAACCAAATAAAATTGTCAATTCTTCTTTAGAACGGATTAAAAAGAAAAATATATCATTTGAATTGAGTCATAGGATATTAAAATAGACATTCTCATATAATGCATTTAATTTTTTATTATATATTAAAATAGACTTATAGTTGAGGTGTGTGGAATCCATGTGAAAAATTACATCATTAGTGACATTGAAAAGATTTTAATGAAATGACCATTATATCTTTTTTTTCATTTAAAATAGAGTTGTAGTGGGGTCCACATAAGAAATTATGAAAAACAGTTAAATCCTTTGTTATATTTTTAAGTGTTACCTTAAGTATAAATTAATTATCAATAATTTTAAGAGGAGAGAAAGCTCGTATGAACATCATGACTGAAAAAAATGTTTAAATAAAATAAATTTCAAAGATAATTTCTCTTTACATTTAAAATTATTCTTCCCATTTGATTCAAGTATATTATTTCAATTTACATTTAAAAAAAATTATCATATTATAATAATAAAGCATGAACAAGACCCACTACTTAAATTATTTTTTAAGGTTTGATAAATTATATTTTAAAATGATTTTAAATATCGTGAAAATGTTCAACTTGAAATTATTTTTGAATGTTGTGAACTGAGGATAGATGAATGCCTGTAAATATTTTGTTTCTCCCTGCATTTAAAAAATAAAGATTTGTTTTTTGTCTTAATTTATTAAAAAGGGATGAATTTTTTTTTCTCAATATTTTAGTTTCAACTTTCCACGTATCATGCTTAGAACCACAAGATAAAGAGCATTTTGGTACATTCACTACTGCATAATACATTTATAGCTACAAAATCTTAGCTACGAATTTAAAAACGTAGCTATTATCTAGTAATAGCCACAAAAATTCAAATTCTATAGCTATTTATATATTCATAAAATTTCATAGCCACAAAAATTCGACGGACAATGCTAATTTCTCATTTTTTTTCTATAGTTACTAGCAATTGTGACAATAGTTGACTAAATAGCTACAACTTTGTTGCTATAGTAAAATTTTGTAGCTGGTTATAAGTTTTTGTGACACAAAAAAGTTATTGTAGCAATAGTAAATTTTTAGCCACAGTAAACTAGTTGAAACAAATTATTGTAGCTAAATCAAATATTTTGCTTCAAGTTATAAAAAATTGTGGCAATAGTTAAATGATATAGCCACGTCTTTTAGGCTATGATAAAATTTAGTAGCTAACTATTATCTTTTGCTACGAATTGAAATTTATTGTAGTCATTAATAACATTTTAGCCACAAAAATAATTTGAAATAAAATATTATAGCTAAATAAATCTTTTTTCTTGAAGATATAAAAGAAATTATTGCAATAGCTAAATGATATAGTCGTAGATTTTTTGCTATGATAAAGTTTCATGACTAAAGTTATTAACTTTTACCATGTGTTGGAACTTGTTGTAACAATAATGACCTTTTAATCATGAAAAATGTTATTTAAACAAAAAATATTAGTGCAATAAATATTTTTGTTTGAATATTAAGAAATTGTGGCAATAATTGGCTTAATATAATTGATAATACATGATATTTTAAATAAAATATTTAGTTAAAGAAATCGTTTTGGTTCAAGTTGTAAAAGAAATTTTTACAATAACTAAGGGTCTATTTGGAAAGCTACCTGATAATTGGAATTGATGTAATTATCAACCTAGTAATTATGCTGGCATGTTTGTTTGTCATAGTGTCATTACAAGTGTATTATTTGATTGTACAAGTGCAATCAAGTGTTTATATTAAATTTTCCAAATAAAAGTTAAATATCACAAATATTTAAAAATAAGTGAAATTTTAAAAGATATTAACTTAGGTATTTAATATATATATTGTCTTTTGAAAATATATTAATTAACAAACATATGTTCCTAACTAATATAATAGAAAACAATTGATATATATTTTTCAAATTAATATATTTTAATAGATTCATCATAAAAATTAGAAGTACATAATTTTTTTTAAGAACATCATGAAATGCATGTTTGACAAAAAGATCAATAGTATAAATATAATGTAATAAATTATTAAATATTTGAAGAAAAGATAATCCATAAATTCTAATTACTAAAGTCATGTGAAATATCAAGTCAATAATACTTAAGAAAATTAATTGGAACAAAAAATATAACTTAAGTTCAATTTTCAAATTGAAAAAAGTTAACATAAAATTTCTAAATAGTTTACATAAATATAATTCAAAAAAATAGGAAACTGTAAGTATATAGCCTTATTCAACAATGAATTCTACTTTAACAAAAATAAATAAATAGAATAGCAATACAATTATACTAAATAAAAAAATAAACAGAAATAAACAAAAAATAAATAATACGAACAATTGTATAAAATCACAAGATGTAAGTGGCGAAATGAGAAATAAGGAAATGAAATACATGTACAGTAAATAAAACATATATATTTTTTAAAATATTATAATAATAAAAATAAAAAAATAAAAATAATAGAAATAGAAAGTAAATCAAAATAAAAATAAAAACAAAAGGATAAAATTTAAAAGTAACCTTGAAATTACATGATGTAATTATCAGCAATTCACAGCTCCTCCATGAGAATTTGAGAGTGTTATTACCCTCTGTCAATTACACCTAATTACGCGCTAACCAAGTAATTACCTGGTCAACTAAACATGTTTAGACAGTGTAATTACACTCAGTTAGATAAAATTTACTTTTCAGGGTGACTTTTCAAACAGGCCTTAAACGATAAGGTCAAACATTTTTTGATACCATGAAGTTCGTGGCTAAATTTATTAACTTTTTTCATGTGTTGAAGCTTGTTGTAGCAATAATGACCTTTTAATCATGAAAAAAAGTTATTTAAAACAAAAAAATATAGTAACATAAATATTTTTGTTTGGATATTAACAAAATCATTGCAATAATTGAATTAATAATAACCATGTAGTAATATACACTAATAAGTTTCATGAAAAAAATACTTTAGAATTATTATTGTAATAAAATTTGTAGCTAATAATTATTTTTTATCCCGAGCAGAAATTTGGTGCAGCAATACTAATCTAGTGTATTAAGAGGTATTGATCGTTCGACTCGATTCAATTTTAAATGATTACTTGTCAATTTCAACTATAATTTAAATAAGTAGGTTATCATATCTAATTAATGTTAATTCATTAATTATATCAAACTTAAATATAACTATGTCTCATTGAAGCTTCATCTTGATCAAGAACTTTCAAAAATGCTAGTTTGACTCAAATTAAACATGTTTCATCAAAATAATATATTTGTCGATCTAATATATTGATCATTTGAGTTAATTCAATATTACATCTTGCAAGTCTTAAATACAACCTACATATATACTTGATCATGTTAAATTTAGGAAAACTTCCAATTATTTTCATTCATATTTTATCCTGCTTAAGTGTTTTCAAAATTGTTATTTGACTTAGACATAATTTGTTTTAATAACCGTGGGGTTCGGACCAACTTGCGCGCACCTTGACTAAATTTACGAGATACCTGTCACCTCCCACCATAAACAGGTACCAGATAACTCTGTCTACCAAGGCTAGAACAGATGGAAAGAAAATACCTAGTGTTTGTCTTTGCTGGAAATTGAACTTGAGACCTCATGGTTCCCATCCCAACTTCATTGAACCATTAGCCGCACCCTTGGGTGCAATTTGGACATGATTTATTAAGATAATATTTTCAAAAACTCATTGTAATTAAAGATTTTATTATTTGGCTTGGTTCAATTTTATAGAATCTTACTCACAAGTTTTAACTTGGCACGAGTCCAATATTGTTTAATAAATTTATATATTTTTAGTAGTGTTGGTTAAATATATATATATATATATATATATATATATATATATATATATATATATATATATATATATATATATATAGTAAACTACTTGATATTAAGTGTCAAACAGATACTTAATAATAATATTATTTAACGATGTTGATTAAGTAATTTTTATTCTTATATTTAAAATATGTTATTTAAATATCCATAATCAAAAATTTTCTTGCACTAACTGTCAACTTTTTTAACGACATGTGTTTTAAACTAAAGTGCGTAGATTACGTGGGTTTCATAATTTCGGAGAAATTATACACATCTTTTTTTTTTACTCCCTCTGTCTCAAGTTATGTGACACCTTTCAGATTAACTATAATTTTTTCATACGTCTTTTAAACTAAAAATAATAATTCAAATATTTAAAATTAAATTGAAATAATCGAATGTTGTGGAAGTATGACTCTGCCGTAATAGAACACTTTAATGGGAATTTGAATTCACGTTATTAATATAAGTAAAATTGAATTGATATTTTTATTTTAAATTTGTAACTAACACTTTTCATCACAATATTATTTTTCCTATCTGATTATGTATAGATAGATTTTCTGATATTGATAATTTTATTTTATTACATAATTTTTTATTTTAAACTCGATATTTTATTTCATATAAATCATTCTAAATTCATATACAACAACAGTATACCTAATCTATATCTATAATCTATATCTATAATATAATATATATATATATAATATATATATATATATATATATAATATTAAAAGTGTGAAAGATCTTAGAAATGTCGTTTGAACTTTTTGTCCTTCATTAAAAATCTTCTCTTTAGACAAAATATCTTTTCACTTTTTTTTTAAAATTATTTTAATGATATTAAAAATTAAATAGAGAAGGTTTTTTTTTATTATAATTAAATTCGTAAATAGGTAAAAAAACGTTTTCCAACTACTTGACCCCTAAAAATAGGCAAAAAGAAATAGCAAATAAAAAAAAAAACACGGCAAACTTGCTAAAAAAAGGTAAAAAAGTATTTTCTAACTAAAATAGACTTGGTCCTTAAAAATAGGTAAAAATCTCCTTTTTCAAATAGGATCAATCCCTAAAAAATAGGCAAAAATCCATAACAAACGTCTTTGAAAAAAACTTGACCCAAACAATAGGCCTAAACCCATATCAAACGTGCCAAAAAAAATAAAAATATTTTCAATTAAAATAGGCTTGGTCCATAATTTTTCCTAACTTCTATAAAAGTAATGTTAATTTTATATTTTTCTTTGTCTAGAATTTTAAATTATTGTTTAACTTTTTGCTCTTCATTAAAATAATTTAAAATAGACAAAATAGTTTTTTTACTTTTTTCCTCACATTAATTTTTCTCCAAAAAAATATTACGCCAATTGAAATTCTTTTTTGTTACCGTGACTTTCCACTTTTCCTAAATTAATGGGCGCATATATGGTAAAAAAAAAAAGAGTCCAATTTACAAGGACTAATTCGTTTGAAAAATAATACTTGAATATTCAATAAGGAAAATCTTTTTGATAAGAAAGACAAACAAAAAGAGTTTTACAAGAAATAGGACAAATCAACAATTGATCTCTTTTAACCAAGCTTGGTTGGCCTAGTGGTTAGCTCGCTAGGTCACCTAAGCAAGTGTCAGGGGTTCGATTACCGCCTTTTGTATGCAGCAACCAATTAGCCAGCAACAAACCCTTAAATGGAGCTCCGATCCACTGAGGATTAGTCCTTGGCCTGTCGGGCTGGGGGATACTTTAGAAAACCAAAAATAACAATTGATCTCTTTTAAAAAAGGCATAAAAAAAGAGGAGAGAAAGAGCATAGTACTTTTGATTTTACAGAGAATCTGTCATTCGGAAACTATATCTGGATGTATTGAAAAGGTATATCGGTGACAACAAATGTGATCCTATTGTAGTGTTATGTTCTTTTTAATTTGACGTTCTTCACATTCATCATGTTAATTTAATTATATTAGAGGAAATACCTTATTTCACCCTTGAACTATACCCAAAATGGTTGAGACACACCTCAACTTAACGGGAGTCCTATTACCCCCTGAACTAATTAAAAGTGTAATTTTGACATCCTTAATATCTACGTGGCACACACGTGTGCCTACGTGGAACCTTCAGTATGTTGTGCCACGTATGTGCTACGTAGGCACTAAGGGTGTCAAAATTACACTTTTAATTAGTTAAGGGGGTAATAGACCCCTTTAATTTGAGGTGTGTCTCAGCCTTTTTGGGTATAGTTCAAGGGTGAAATAGAGCGTTTTCTCATTATATTATTGTACTATAAAGAAGATAGAGTCATGGTGGTTTATGTATGCTTCATTATTGTACTATGAAGAAGATAGAACCATGGTGGTTCGTGCATGCTTCAACCTTTAAATACGTATAGTTGTTTGTAGTATACAATCGTCCGCATCTTTTGCTCAATTAAATTTAAACCTCTCAAATATTATATCTCAACTATTATGGATGTTAGAGATTGTTTCAATTCCAAAGACTATCACACACTTTGAGGGACATCTTTCACCACACATCCTCAAATGAGACTGATTAAATTGAGAATACTAATAGACTTGATTTAGACACTGGACATGCACAACTAAAGCATGATTCCATGACTGAAATTACTGATATACTGAACATGCATATCTGATGCATAAGTACATAGCTGAACATGATCCATGATATGCATGATTATATAGATGAACATGATCCATGAATGCATGACTGGGATTACTGATAACCTAAGTTTATATATATACTGAACATGCATGTCTGATGCATGAGTACATGACTGAACTGATTCGTGAATGCATGACTGGGTATGCAACGTTACTTGATACTATCCTAGTAGGTATATCTGAATATGAGACTAAGTAATTCAAAGAAAGACTGTTACCTTGGGCTGAGTCTGAGTTTGCGGAGAAGAGGTGAGGATACTTGGTCCACATATCTGCTTCTGCCTCCCAAGTAGCTCCCTCAACGCAATATGTTGGCTATCTATAGATGCCAACGATGTGGTGCGTCGGTTCGCACGTCGACAGTTTAGTTTTCAGTCATTAAAATGTCGCATCCTCAGGAGTAATAGGGTCTTTTATCACGTTTATTAGCCCCCAAAAAATGAGATTAAGCTCCTTTAGAGGCTAAATTCATTCATTATTCTCAAATTTCTCAAGAGGCAAACCGTAGGATCTCTAATTCAAGATTCAGCCTTCAAGAACACTCCATCATTATTCGTAAATTTGAATACCAAGGTATGTGAAGTGTTCATCCAAGGGTTTCCTTCCACCCTTGGAGTTCAAGAAACTCTTTCTAAATACAAGTTAATTGATTTCATGGATTTCATGTTGGATCTTGAATGTATTAATGATTATGATGTTAATGGTGATGTAATTCCGTAATTTGTCCCAAGTTTCATTCAAACTAGTTTAATTGTGGATTGAATTTTGTGAACTACATGTCAAACTCTTGAATTTCAAGTTGAATATAGAATCCATGATATTACTACATATTTATTGATAAGTGAAAACCCATGCTCCCCAAGTGTTTATCAAAATGCTTATATGATTAGACTAATCCAAACATAACATGTTATTATGTGATTTCAATCATGCACAAGCTCATATATAACAAGTGTTTAACAAAAATATATAAGTGAATATATTACTACCAAGCTAGTACTATTATGCTACTAAAGTCATGAAGTTATTTACTTTTCATGCTATCGAGTCCTGGGGTATTTAATACCCAACAATTTAGCTGTTTACCTAGAGCCAACGTTAGTTACAGAATAATCTCAGTCATGGCATGATCAGTAGTACTCTCAGTCAGTTATAGAACTCAGGAAAAACTCAGTAGACTTAGTATCAGTACAGTCTAGTTCAGTATTCAGTTCAGACCTCAATCAGTTAACAGAATTCAGTAGTATTCCGTCAGTCAATGGAACTCAGTAAACTCAGTTCATTTCAGTTAGACAGTATAATCAGTAACAGTTCAATAAAGCCTAGTATGAACTAGGAATCACTTTAGTATCTATTCTGTTGCGAGCAGGATTTAGCATCAAGGGAACCCGGGGATGGGGGCATTCCTGCCAATAGAGGGTTTGAACCTTAGTAGCAATCCCTACATTACAAAACTACATAGCCAGCATAGGTTGAGATATCTTCCTGCCAGACTAGGGTTGATATATCTCATATGAGTTTTCCTGCTAGTGAGGGTTGACGAAAGAGCTTTCTGTCAGAGAGGGTTAACTCATCATTGTCTTTACCCGCAACACAGTATTGACACCCTTCTAACTGGGGTTACTGGTTGGACCCCAATCTATTCATAAAGGGGCATATTAGTTAGATGATTACCTCCCACATTCTCAATTTCAGTCTTTAGAATCGAACTCCGTTCAGTTCTATAGAAATAAGGACTGGAAGAAACAGTCACTCAGTTCAGTACAAAACTCAGAATAGTTCCACAAAATTAGGACTGTCAGACACAGTCACTCAGTTAATAATAATACAGTATCAATAAACTCAAATATCAGTAAGTCAGTAATTTAGAACTCAGTATCCAGTGTTATCATGACCTCAGTTACAGCTTACGTATTTAATACATATACTCTCATTCAGTTATACTCATGTTATACAGTCAGTATTGTTCATGCATATGAACCCATGCATCTCAGCCTACCTCACTTACATACCAGTACATTCAAAGTATTGACACATACCTTTCGTTTATGCTATGATGTCTTATATCATAGGTTCAAACGTACAGGCTCCCAATCATACTTAGCAGCCCGATCCATCAACAACAGACTAGTGGTGAGTCCTTATTGTTCGAGGAAAAATTCATCATTACAGTATTTTAGTACTCAGTTTATTTTAATAGTCGGAGTTAGTTGGGGATTTATTCCATCAATTCCTTATTCAGATAGTAGAGGCTTTCCAGACTAGAGTATTTATAGACAAATAATCAGTTTTGGTATTGATGTACCATACTCAGAATTTATTTACAGTTTTGAACCTTATGGCAAGTTTCCACCTAATTTCTGCGTAATAAAATATTATTATTCAGTTATTGAAGAAGGTACCAGTCATGGGTTAGCTTGTGGTACCTTGGTATTATGAGCACCGTGTAGCGTCCGAGGTACAGACTCAAGGTGTTACAGTGTCAGTGAAAATTCCAACTTTCAGGTTCTCTGATCTTTACTGTATGACACTATGAAGCCACCCACGCCGTTTAGGTATACCCACGCTCTGTGTGTAGCCCCATAGGTTTGCTTTCCTACCCAATTTCCCTTCTTTTCTCCGTTTAAGCCTAGAACCTAGTTTCCTGCAACATGAACACAAAAACATATTATATCTTAAAAAACATACCTAAGTACTTGCATATTTTCCAATTTTAGGAATCAAAAGTTTTATGAAAGAATGACACATCAACACCCTCAACTTATAACGTTTGCATGTCGCCAGGCAATGAAAATATTATAAAACAACACAACGATGCTTAACAAGAGAAACCTAAGGTACCTAGGGCAGTCAATCTTAATTTCAGCTTTAAAAACATTACCCCCTCTTATATTAAAATTTTCCAAACCAACTGTGCAAATCTATGTAGCACAATAATGTGACATAATGGCATCAAGCTCAGGCATTACTTTTGCAACAAACAATCATGCATATGTACAAATTATACTACCAGAATAGATAAGCAGCTAGCAACAGAACCCATGTACCCTCACAACAAAGAGGTCCCATCCACTCAGTAAAATAGTGCATTTTAATACGGGGACAATCACGAGACAGTCACACTTACAAAAGAAGTTCCAATAATGTGTGTAGAATACACATTGACTTGTCCTTATTTTCTTTATTGCTTTTCAAACAGTCAAACTAAGATCACCATAGGTCTTTACTTGGCTTATAATGTAGGTTTGGGGGTTGCTATGGTGCATTTAGGAATTTAGTGACTAAGCTTCCTTGGCAATATAATTACATTAAGGGTCCACTTATCAACCAACTTTTCTTTCATTCCGTCCTTATTTCTCCCTTTTTCCTTTTATTGTTTATCCAGGTTGGGTGCATTTTTTTTATTCTTTATTTTTTTATTTTTATTTTTTTTTCTTTTCTACCACACCCAACCTTACTTTCTTTTCCTTTATTTACGCCCTCCTCAAACTCAACTCTAAGTATGTACCCCTATGATAGCCACCCTCCACTTAGGTGATTTTCCTGAGTTGAGGTGCAAAATGTCCAAGAAGGACTTGGGCTAAAACAAGTTCATTAAAATTAAACTGGAAAGGTGAAAGGTGAAAATAAGAAAATAGGTCTATACAGGCTCAAAATATGGATCAAGGGATACTTATTCTCATTTGGAAGTCCATTTAGGCTAAAACTGGAATAAATTTAAGAGTGTCCAACGATTCTCTCCTAACCAACTATCCTACAACTTATGAAAGACTAACCAGGAAAGTTCTGGATTCAACAAACAATGCGAACTAGGTATTAATCTCGTACATACATGGCACAGGGTTGCATCACAAGCTACTATTCGGTTCATGCAAATACTGGCTATGACTATTATGTCCCTAATGCTAATGACATAGAAATATTCACAGTAATCACACATATAAGTACATCACATAATTTAAAACAAAATATTCAGTGGGGTATAATTTTTCTAACACATTTAAGCACAATACATCAACTACCCTTAGGCACTTAATTTTTTAATAGTTAAACAAAAAAACAACACAAAATATCACAAAACAAGACACAATACGTCCTAAATATGTAATCTCTAGTAAGAATAGACTCTGGGGAAAAGATACACGACAACAAAAAACCCAAGAGGATATCTACACCCACAAGTAGACCTATCCCAATCAAATAGACATGCATTATCCCTAATGTATAAAGCCACTACAAAATAAGAGACTTAGGAAGATACTTGTGGCACCTTAGGTACGTGACATCAATACTACTAACATAAATTAACATAAATACAAAAATAATAAGATACCTTGGGTTGCCTCGCAACTAGTGCCTGATTTAAAGCCGCGGCATGACGTGGGTACCGTGATTGCTAAAACTTAATCAAGGTATCCAAAGGGTTGAACTCTATGGTCATCAACACAATTTATTACTGAAACCATCCTTAGGTCAGTTGGCTTCTTCATGTTTCTGCGAACATAGAACATGACCTCCTCATTATCCATCTTAAACTTAATCCCACCTTTTTTCATATCCACCAATACTCTCCTAGTGACCAAAAATGGTTTCCCTAAGATTATGGATATCTCAAAATCAAGTTCACAATCTAAGATAACAAAATCAGTCGGAAAGAAGAAGTTATCCACCTTTACCAAAACATCAAATGATATACCCACAGGCTTCTTTATTATATGATCTACCACTAACAACCGCATCATCGTTAGTTTAGGAGGTATCAAACCCAACTCTTTAAACATTGCCAATGCTATTAAGTTAATGCTAGCACCTAATTCACATAGAGCTCTAGAAAATCTAGATGTCCCAATGGTGTAAAGAATCATAAAAACGTCGAGATTAACTTTCTTTTGGGCCAGAGATCTAGATGTAATCACACTATAATTAGCAACCCACGAACGTCCTCAAAATTGATATCTCTCTTATTTGTCACCAAATCCTTCATAGATTCTACATACCTAGGACTTTGCTCAAGAGCTTTAAGTAGAGGGATATTCAATCTCAACTCTTTCATCATAGTAATAAACTTTTTATACTTCTCTTCCCCTTTCTTTTTCTTTAACCTTTGATGAAAAGATGGGGGAGGTCATGGAATGGTCTTTATTACCGAATCAACTTTCTTTCTCTTTCCTTTATCCTTTTTAACACACTTACCAATACCCATTGATTTTTGTGATGACTCAATGCTAGTCACCAACTTTTTAAATTCTACTTCGGGTGCATCATCTATATCAACAAATCATCTCTAGCTTTATAAACTACATGCATGTGGGGATCAATGGTAGTCTTACCATTTCGAGTGGTGATGGCCAAATAGTGACTGTTATTCTTCAAATTTTACACAGTGTTGCACAGAAGAGTTCTTGGTTGCTTCTGATTCAATGTGGCTAACATTTTCCCAAATTGCTGCTCAAGTTGCTTGATTGAAGTAGCATGCAATTCTACCTTTTGGCTGAGTCTTAAAATAATATCTGCCTTAATCTCTTTAAGGCAACCTTCTTGACTTTCCTGACCCTTTACCAATTTTGACAACATAGCCTCTATTCTAGAATCATCATCTATGTTTCTTAGTAGAATTTAAGGACCACTCTTCTCCTTATAGTAATCATTTAACCTCTAGTCACCATTTGTCTCTCTGTTGTAATCCCTATATCGGTCCTCATAGTAATTCTGACCTTGGTTCCCTTGTCTTAAGTTCCAATTATCTTAAGCAGATGATTGGAACTTGCCTCATAACCCCGCCAACTCTCTATATTAATACTTCACCTCTTCATCTACATTAGAATCATATGACCTAGAAAATTTAACTTGTGCACCCACAACATTCACTTTCTCAAAATTCATAATTATAAGCTTCTTTATTAGTAACCCAATATCCATCCTCAATTACATAACCTCTTGAGCCATTAAATTATCTACAACTCTAAGCTCACCGTAAGTAGCAATAGCATAAGTTTCAACACCTCTTTTTACCTCTCGAGTATGCCACCCTCAATGGTAAGAGAAATTAGATCTAAGATTTTTAATGCTACATCCCAATGCAGGTTCATGAATGCTCTATTAGTAATATTATCCATCATAGCTTAGGAACTGGTATTCAAGGAATAATAAAAAATCTCCAGCAAATTTCTCCCTAAAATTCTATGGTTAGCCCCCATCATCAACTTCTTCTTACACAAAAACCATGCCTTATACACTGGTTCAGAATGTAGTTTCCTGAAATTATAGATCTTTTCCTTCAATTGTAGTATTTTTATAGGTTGGAAGAAATTGTATAATAACTATTTCACAAATCGTTCCATGTAGTAATGGACCCATGAGGTAGTTCCTCTAACCATAATGTCGCTTCACTATTTAGAGAGAATAGAAAAATCCTGAGTCTCAATGCTTCCTGACTCACCCTAAGAATGTTATATGAAGTGTAAATTCCAATAAAATTTATGACGTGAATGTTTGTGTTGTTAGTTGACAGGCCAAAAAACAAAACATTTAGATTCAACAACTAGATCATAGCTCTAGAAATGCCAAACTTTACCCCTAGGGAAACTCAGGAGGAATGATGGCTCCTATCTCGATAGGCTCTATATACCTTATGTCTTCATCTAGATTTTCATATGCTACAAAATACTAAAAAGATGGGGGAACTAGTGCTCTATATTTTCTACCTCTATCGAGTTGTACTCGACGATCAGCTTTCTGTCTCTATCTTGCCTTTAGAGCTGCATTTTAGGCACCCCCATTATCCCTCATTGCATTTGCATTCACTTATAACTGCATAGTGGTTTGATTGGCTATATCCTAAACAATATACAAAGGTGGAGGAAGTAAATCATGTGGATAATCTCAAAGCCCCTCTTGATGAGATTCACAACCATGTTCCAATATCCTACGATTCTATAGTCGGATTCTTTCTGGATCTAGATCAAATAGGATCAAAAGATTTCCTTGACTCCTAGTCTAGGTAATACACCATCATATACACAAAGAAAAACATAGAAGTAAAACCTAATAACTTCAACAACTTTAGTCAATCAATCCACAATTGCACTCTTTAATAATGGTGCCAAAATTTGATGTTGCCCAAACTATACCCTCTATGAAAATACAATGCAGTCGCTGTCAAACAATAGTAACCCAACGAGGTTGGGGTCGATCATACAGAAAATAGGTTGGATATGTGTAATAAACTTTTGAAGTAATCAGAAGTACAAGAAAGTAAATGAAGGGAATGTGTAGTAAATAGTAACAAGTCTTGATTGCTTACAGTTGTAGGCAATATGAGGTAAACACTAGGATATATTCCCTCTGGATTCTTAACTTCATAGATTTGTCATGCTCTGTTGGATAATCACAATATATTATATGTAGAATCTGATAAGTTATGTATCACTAATCATCTTGTGAAAACCTATAGTGAATTTTATTCTTTACCTTTTGAGTCTCAGAGTGCCGCCTTATTAACCCTTACCCTAGATCCCAGATTAACTATTACCTTTTGAGTGTCAAGTTAGTTAGATAAAGGTTCGTAGCCTCAAATTACTATCATGATTTTTTTTATAATCTCTACTTCTCTTATAAGCAGTGAATACTGGCAGGTTCTAAACATTGGCCACTGCTAAGAAAAACTATTAAACCGAAGATGATCACAATACATGCAAGAATATTGATCAAGAACAACATTGCACTTTATATACTTTGTTATTCTGCCAGGGTTCGCACAACCCTATTTAAGTGTTTGAGTCATTCATTCTTTCAAAAACATCTATTGAATTCAACAAAGAAAGCATAAGATGAATCTCACAATACTTGAATAAGAAAAACCAAATTCTAAGATTAATAATCAACTAAATAATCAAAAATAACAAATTCTAAGATCAAAAGTTGAATCTTGAACTTAATATATGTTTGTGAAAGTATAAAGTGCATAAACTAAATAAAAACATCAAAAGAGTATTTACAGATTACATAAAATTCCTAAAAATCTAAACCAAAATGATTAGGGAAACTTGGTTCTGTGTCCACAACTTACGGGTCATAAGTGGCACCTACACCACGGAGGTGGCATATTTGGTAGCAGAGGAACTTTAGAGCTCTTGATCAGCTTTAGTAAGTGACCTACAATGGCACTTATGTGGTACAAGTGCTACCCACAGCCCATAAATTCCTCCATCGTGGGTGTCAGAGAAAATTCCAACTTTTAGGTTCTTTTATTCTTCACTGTTTTAGACCCATAAAGCCACCCACGCTACATCTGTACTACCCACGCCAAGTGGGTAGGCTCGTAGGTTAGGCTTCCTACTCAATTTCCCTTCTTTTTATCTATTAAAGCCCAAAACCTAGTTTTCTACAACATAAACACAAAAAGACATCATATGTAACAAAAAATACCTAAGTACTTACATATTTTACTATTTTAGGCATCGAAATTACCATGACACCATGACACATGATCAGCCCTAGCAGAGTCTTCTCCCCTTGGTCTCCTCTTGACAGGCCTCCAAGTGAGCTGTCATAACTAGGCAGAATGTCTTTTCTTCCTCTTGAGTCCCTAGCCCAATCATCATGATATAAAACCCTTTATGTTAAATCAAAACATACCTTAATACATCCATCTTAATAAACAACCCTTGAAGGGCTTGCAACTCTCAGGATTGGTTTTTTGTAATGGCTTAGAAGAGCTTTGAATTATATAATCCACTCCTTCTTGAAGAGAATTTGAACTTAAATTTTTAGAATTATCATCCTTAAGCATGTCGAATGGGGAAATACCACACTCATTGAAGGTTTTGTGTACTTGATATTTTGATGGGAGATTAATCTTATATATGTTATCATTTACTCTCTCAAATACTAGGAACTATCCACCCCTCTTGGCGTTAACATGGTATTTTTATGAGTGAGAAATTAATCCCTTTAGAGGTGTACCCACACCCAATACTTGGATCTAACATGAGTTGCTTTCACCCTTTGTTTGCTCTTTTGGCCACCTTATGATTCTTCTTTTCAAGATGAAGTTCTGTCTTCTAATGTATCTTCTTTATGCCTTTTATTATGTTATTTTAATCTAAGGTTAACACAACATCTTTAGAAAGGGGGGGGGTGATATCCAAGGAGATAATGGGTTAAATTCATAAACACGTTCAAAAGGATTTTTACCGATAGTCGCATAAATAAATCTATTGTAAGCAAATTTAACTAAAGGTAAGTGATCCTTACAAGAGGCCATCTTCCCATTAACCACGTCACATAATATAAAACCTAAGGTCCTATTCATTACCTAAGTTTGATCGTCTTTTTGTGGGTTCCATGAAGTAGAAAATAGTAACTTAGTGCCAAGCCTACCCAATAATTCTCTATAAAAACGACTAAGAAACTTTGAGTACCTAACACACATTATGGTTTGGGGAATCCCATGTAATTAACAATAATTTTGATGAACAAGAATTCCACCTTGGAGTCATCATCACACTTGTGACATGGGATAAAATGAGCCATTTTCAAAAATCTATCCACAACAACAAACATACTATCTCTTCCCTTCTTTTTCCCTAGAAAAACCCAAAATATAGTCCATAGAAATATCAGGCCAAGGGTATAGGGGAGTAGGTAGTGGGGTATACAACCCATGAGTGAGAAGTCACAATTTAGCATTTCTACAATCTACACATTAACCACAAACTCAAGCAATGTTTAAGGATTTGAGAAAACTTGGGCTCCGTACGGTACATGGTTTTCAAGCATTGAAAACCAACTAATTTAAAATACACGTGTTAATTAACACATATTTTCTAGACAATTCATCGGCTACGACATTTTCTTTCCCCTTTTTGTGTTAAATTACATAGGGAAAAGTTTCTAAAAATTCAATCCACTTAGCATGCCATTTGTTCAATTTATATTAGTTTTGGAGATGTTTTAAACATTCATGGTCCATCAAAGTCCTTGAGCCTTAAATAGTATTGTCAATTACCTAAAGCACAAATTAAGGCATACAACTCAAGATCATACATATAGTTGTTCAAGGTTTCTCCTTTTAGATTTTTACTAAAGTAAGTAATAGGTTTTGGTCTTTAATTAAGATGGCTTCATTACTTACCTTTCTAGCATCACATTCTGCCTCAAACATTTTATCAAAATTGGGTAATTACAATAAGGGAGCAGAGCTAACTGTAGTTTTAAAGTCTCAAAGGCTTTGGCTTTCTCATCACCCAATTTGAAAGGTTTATTATTTCCGATTACCTTATTCCAGGGAGTGGAGCAGTGATGGTGCTAAACCCTTTGAAAAAATGCCTATAAAACTAGCCAAACCATGGAAACTTCATATTTCACCAATGGATTTTGGAGTTGGATAATTTTTAATAGAATCTATCTTGGATTCATCCTCCTCATTCACAAAAAAAGAGAACTTTAATATTATCATACAACTTTTCTATTTTAAGCACATCAAATATACTTTTCAAATAGAAAGTATGCTCTTTATGGGATTTGTTATAAACTAGGATATTATCAAAGTACAGGATCATATGATTTCCTATAAATGGCTTCATGACATGGTTAATTAATAATATAAAGGTACTAGGATCATTGTTAAGGCCAAATAGCATAGCCATCCATTCATATAAATCAAATATGGTCTTGAAGATGGTCTTCTACTAATCACCTGGGTGTATCAAGATTTGGTGGTACCCACTCATATGGTCTATCTTAGAAAACACATGAATAATTAATTTCATCTAGAACATCATACAAATGAGAAATATGGTGACAACACTTTACCATTATCTTATTGATTGATCGACAATCAACACAATTCACCATATCCTATTTTTCTTTGGCACCAACAAGACTGCACTACATATGACTTATGCTATCCTTGATGTTTCCCCTGTTGAGAAGTTTCTCAAATTGTCTTTGGAGTTCCGTTGGGTCCTCCATATTGCTTTGATGGGCCATTTTTTGGTAATTAAGAACCTGACACAAAGTCAATTTGGTGTTAATTCCTCAAAGTAGGGGCAATCCTTGTAGAGGCTCATTTGGGAACACATATTGACATTTCTATAATACAATGAAAATAGAATAGGTTATAGGATGTGTAGATTGGTTAGTTAGAAAAGCATGTGACAAGGTGGATCATAGGTCAATCCTAGTCATCTTCTTTGAAAATATCCTTGTTTGCTAGCAAGCATCAATATTTGAACCTTTCTATTCAACTTTCTCCTTTCTTCTCATTTATCAACTTTCTCTTCATGGAGTTCCTCCTTCCATTATTTCCTATCCTTCTTTAACTCTCTTATATTTTAATGTACTTCATTAAGTTGGGAAGGTGAAAGAGGATAAAATATAAATTTTTGACCATTCAACTAAAGAGAACACCAATTGGTCTGCCATCATGTTTGGTTGAACAATCTAATTAGAATAGTCTTTAAAGCAAAATGTGAGAAACCTGCATGGGAATCACATAACATTGCACCATATCTTGATAATTCCAAATCCGATGTCAACTTGTATACTCATATTCAACTCTTCATACTTATTTAAACTTTGAATCTTATACATTGTGGCATGCTTGGTTGTGGGAAACATCAATAAACCAACCATGGAGGCACGAGCAACATAAGTATAGCTCATGCTATCAATGACCAAAGAGCACACATTTTCTTTTATAAGACACTTCAAATGGAATATATTTTCTTTTTTAATTGGGTCATCTAATGTTTTCCTAATCATCACTCATCTTACCACAATGTTTAGAATCACGAACCCTCCTTCTTGAGGCTAAACATTTTCAATTAAGACCCCTTTCATTATTACATGAGGTATAATAATCTCTCTATAATCTTGTTCTTCACCAATGTACTCATGATTTTCAAATTTTTATGTGCTTCTTTGGTCTTTTCTTCACTTTTGTTCTCTTATCCCACCTCTTCACCAAGGTAATACATCTTTCCTTCTCTAAGGATGACATTTCTTCGATTAGGGAACCAATTCAACTTGTTCCCCTAACCTTGACATTTAAATTAGTAAACACCTTTAGATTAGAAGTTGGATAGTTACATGCATTCCTTAATGGATACTTTGGAGTATTCCTCTTAATTAGATTCTTGTTAAAGTACTTATTTATGTCCTTATTTTTGTTCCAACCCGATGATAATTCAGCTACCTCTTTGTTATTTCCCAAAAAATTGGTTGATGATTATATTTTAAATTGGTAGTTGTCATCTTCTTGAAATCTCTCTCAATATCCAAAGCCTCTTGAATAGTAGAAAATTTTTTGACAAGTCATCAAGGAAGAGATCTCCTTGTTCAAACCAACTTTGAAATGGATGACAATGTGTTACTCATTTTCATTATACTCAAGCTTCAATATCAATTGTCGGTAATAATAATAATAATCCACAATGTTCTTTGTCACTTGCCTTAAGTTGTAAAACTTAGCCAGAAACTCATGTCGATACATCTTCGGTACATACATTTATCTCATAAGGGATTTCAATGCATCCCATAGTAGTGGTTGTTCCTTTAAAAGGAATTTTTGATACTTATTGGCATATTCCCACTATGTAACAGCAAATCCCTAAAATTATGCTTTGGAATAACAATTCTTCTTGACCTCGGTTAGGTCATTGACTTGGCAAATTCTCTCATAATTTGACTCCCATTCTAGATAAGCTTTGATAAAATATTCTTCGTAGAAAGACAAAAGATTAGTCTAGATTAAATTGATTTTGATATCTCAACCTTTGTTGCTACCTTGATTCTCATAGCAATTCAATTGTCCTTCTTCATGGACTGATTTACAAATTTTCCTCTTCCATGTGGAATCGGACCAAATATGCCCCCTTTACCTCTAATCCCTCCTTGAACCCTTGTCCTATTCATCATAAATTCTGCAAACAAAGTTATTTAATCTAAATCTATATACTCAACTTGTGGACCTTATCTGACGTGGACGGTTTATTTTTGGCTAAGTGCTACTTGATCTAGTAGATTTGGGATTTTGTGGAGATTGAGGTAGACCTTGTTCATGGGTTATTTGGGGTGAGCTACATATTGGTTTTGTAGGGCTTCTTTGTTTACATAATTGAATTGCGGTTTGAGTGGATGAATGTGATTTTGATTATATGGTTAGGTAGTGGATTGGAAAAAGAGATATTGTACTTGTCTTGGTGGAATGAATATTTGGTGGAGTATTTCCAGGGTGATGGTTGTGTAGGTTGTTTTGATTATGCTCACTAACGGAGGCATGATAGTTTTGGGGAGTGGAGTGGGTGGAATTTTGATGTTCCTTGAAGCTGGTCATCTTCCCTTCCATTGATCCCATTCAATGATCCATAATATTAAGCTTCTCCATGATAGAAGCTAAAGCAATTTTAATTATGGAATTACGTGTTTCACCTTCCTCGACCATGGTTCCTATCAAAAGAGACACTAAATAAAGACAACAAATAAATTGATGTTAAGAAATCAACCTCGCAGTCTATACACAACTTTGTATTGCGTCACACTTGAATTCACCAATGATAAAGGTTCTTTTATAAACCAGTTGTAAAAAGAGTTTCGATTGCTACTCTTGGCTAGAATAGATTCTTGTTCACTAGAAGATGGATGACTCAAAAGTAAATACGAACTTGAATGAACAAATTACAATGAAGTAAAATCAGAAAAGCAAAAATAAAGTACGACGGAGAAAGAAATAGACTCAAAAACTAGTTAATAACTAACTAGGAGATTACTCATTGATAATTAGTTTAGGAATCAAATAAAAGTGAATTAGAATCAAAGAAAAGAAACTAGGAATATAGAAATGAGCTTACTGATTTGGCTTCACTTGGTGGTTCATCAAAGTATTGGTGGATCATCAAACAAACCATCAACCCTGGGTAGAATATTTCCAAAACTTGTTCTAAGTGATGGCTTGCTGGTGGTTCGTTAGGGGTTTGGTGGTTCGTCAATACCACCCATCAAGCCTAACCAAAATGTTAGCCAAGCATGTGGGTTGCAAGGGTTTGAGTGGTAGTTCATCAAGGTCTTGTTGGTTAGTCAAGCTAACCTTCAAGATTAGATAGTTCCAACCTACTGTGGGCCCTTTTTGTACTCAATTTTTATCCCTCCTCTTTGGAATATTCCTTTGGGACAAACAAGTATACCTTTCTTTTCCTTAGACCTTTTTGGATCAAACATTCCATTTTGGAATGTTCTTCTTCCACAAGACATGAAGATTATGAAGAACACATGAACATTCAAAAACTGACCCTCACTTAAATGAGCTCTAAATTCAATGAAATTTTAACTACGAACTCCTTCCAATCTCAAGAACAAGACCCAAACGTTTTTAAGACTCAATTTTCAACTAATTTCTTCAGATTTGACAACCCGCTTCTATTTTATCTTTAACCTCAAACCTAACAATGGTAGAATCCTCGAATCAACTCCGATTAAACTCAAATTTCAAATTTAAACATACTAGATACTAGACATCACGATTCTAGTCCTGGAAACTCAAACAAGACTCAAAATTAAAAATCCAAAATTTGAAAATGATAAAAATGGTTTAACCTAATTTTTTATAGTAACAAATCCCAAGACTAGAATCATTGGAATGATAGTCACAAACCGATTTCATGACTAATGATGGCACCTACTTTATCCCTCCAGTAGGTAAGCCAAATTGTAGCTCAAAAATAATAACAAGCTAATTGGTGGGAAATAGGATAGCTATCGGGACTATGAAAGTAACTAGATTACAATACATGATATGCGAGAAATATAGAATAACTAAAGATAAATAAGACAAAGATTAACAATATCCCACAACCTAGTAAGGTTGGTAAAAGACCCTCTAGCAAAAGAATAAGAGTACTGTCAATGTCAAATATATAATAGTCTCAAAATAGAAAGACTAGAAAAAAATAGAAGAATGAGAGAAGGTCAACTCTGCCTTTGAGAGCTCACCCTATCTCCAAACTCTAACCAGTACTAACACAGTGTCAATGATGGAAGCTAGTACTCAGATCTGCCCCAGAAAAGGGTACAGAAGTGTAGTATGAGTACTAGAAATGGGTACTAAGTAGGAATCATTAGCCAACTGAGCTAAATCATAATATAAATATAATAAAATGTGAGATAATAAGCTAAGTCATGGGAAAAGGGCAAACCTAGAATAATGCCTCAAATACTAAAAGCAAAAAACCAAACAGATAATGATAAAGAGAACATAGCTATCTCTAGCATGACTAGGACCCCATAATACCAAAATACGCAAACAAAAGTAAATAATCCAATGTGAGCCCCTTAGCCCAGTGGATGCAATGTTAGCCCGGTGGATGCAATCAAGAAGAAGTAATAACCATAAACATTCCAACATTCAAATTTCAAAATCATAAACATGGATCTTTCCATACAATAAACACCAAATTCAAATAGGTTGCATAACATCATAAGTAACCTGTCAATACCGCACTCGAACCAAAAGTAGTATCCTATATTCTAGACTTAAACGTATAATAATATCATGAAATATGGAATTAAACCAGAAGTAATTTCATCATAGATGCGACTTAAACCTGTCTTAGTATCATAATTTGCTAAACTTGAACGGTCTTAACATCTCCCAAGCACCAACTTAGAATAAGCCATACTATATCTAAATCCTCCCTGGGATTAAGAATATAAATAGGATAACATATAAAGGCATATTGAGCCTACAAGGAGCTAATAGTAATCTTGGCTTAAGGTGGACCTAAAGGACCCACTTCTAACCCTGAAATTCTATTCTAAGGCAATTACTACCCGAACTAGACTAAGATACCAAATACTACTACAAGGTGCTAAATATGCCTTTTTGCTTCCTAATATAGCAATCCTACATAATAAACAGACAATTAAGTTAATATACCTAATTACGATTCATTAACAGGCTAAATAATCCATGATCCCCTAAATACACCACCAAGACATAAGTTCCTAACCCAACTAACATAATATTCACTAATACTATAACCATGCTCAATCTACTAACTGGGTAAGCCTAGCCTACCTGGACGTGAAAGAAAGCCTAAGATAAGTCTGGTAAATTGGTGATTTCCTTTTTTGAGAAGCCTTTGCACAATGTCACGCTATCAAAATAGGGATCTACATATTAATGTGAGAATTATAAAACCCATATTGTATTTTTATACTTCGGGCCAAAAATGAGTCAAAATCCCATGTGGGGCCTGCTTGTAGAATCATACTTTTAAAATCATCAACACACACCGCTATGACCACGGATCATTTACCCTCAAGAATGGAGGAATTCTGAGCTCAAACAATACCAACATCAACTTATCAAAGAACGAGGGATTTGTGACTGAAGTAGAGAACTAATCCAATAATTAAATGGGAACTTAGAAGGATTACAATGAGGAAATGATTATTTTGAGCTCACCAACACCACATGATCAACCAAAGTATAGTCTCCTAATTTTCCACACTCTCTAGGGCTTTATGGCTCTTGAGACTTGAAGAAATGGGAGAAAATCGAGTAAAGGGCGGAATTTAATGCCCTCCGAGGTGCCACTTAAGAGGTCACTTAACCGCTTAAGTGTCACCATTAAAGTAGCATAGTACTGCTAAATCAGTCCCTGTCTTGTATCACTCTCCGCTAAAATGGAAAAGGTATCGCTTAAGCGACAACCGCCTTAGTGGTAAAGGATCCTCTAAAGTGACTAAGGCAGGACCAAGCTAGCTGCTTAAGTTACCACTTAGCCACTAAAGTGGCCTCATCTTAAGAGACCAAAGGTTCACTTAAGCGGATGCACCAGCTAAACTTGGAATTTTCAAAGTTTCCACCAACTACTCGAGATTCATTTGGAACCTCGTGAACCCAAATGAATATTTTACCTTATCAAATTCAAAATTTCACACTCAACAGTACCCTAATTCTATTCAAAGTTGTTTCAGTGAAATATTGGCCCCACACCCAAGGACTACTTTTACCACATTTTGGCCAATAGCTCAAAATATGTTTGGAAGCCTTGGGACCCAAACCAAAGGTCCCCCTAGCTTAAAACTAATGTTTCAAAGCTGATAAAACTATCATAAATGACATATGAGATTGTTAACCTAAAGTTTATGCCCGATAAACATGTCATACCAGCAAAGACATCAAAATAGGGAATTGTCTCTAAAAACCAGATGAACTGCCTGGCTACTGAACTGTTATCTCTAAAAAGTCACAAATGACTTGGGAAAGCTATAGAAAATCTCTAAACGGCAAAAAAGTGTCAAAAAATTAGAAAATGACCTAAGGGTCATTATAATATCCACTACTAAAAGAACTTTTATCCACAAAAGTAAAGGATTAAAATGTACCTACTGGCTTGAACATGTAAGGATACTGGGCCTATATTTCTCTCTCGATCTCCCAAGTAGCCTCCTTTACTGGGCGGTGTCGCTGCTGGACCGTAATTACTGGAATCTCCCTAGAGCGTAGTCGGCTAACATCCCTGGCTAATATAAGAACTGGCTCTTTCACAAAGTTCAAGGTCAATCTCTCATCCAACTTAACCGAGTCCCATAGAAGCACATGCGACTCATTGGAGATGTAATGCCGCATAATAGAAACATGAAATACTTGATGAATAACTACTGAATCTGGGGACAATGACAACTTATAATCCAACTCTCTAGTTGTGTGAAATATCTCAAAAGGCCTAATATACCTAGGGTTGAGCTTGTCCTTCCTTTACACCTCATCGTACTCTTTATGGGAGATACTCTGAGAAATACCTGGTCTCTAACTCTAAACCACAATGTATGAAGTCTACAATTTTCATAAGACTTATGCCTAATCTAAACTTCCCTCATCCTATCCAAAATCATCCTGACTTTATTCAATGACTCCCAAAGTAAGTCACTACCACGGAGACTAACCTCTGAGGTCTCAAACCATCCTATCAAAGATCGATAATGCCTACCATATAATGCCTCAATTGGTGCCATTTCAATACTCGAATGGTTGCTATTATTATATCCAAAATATACCAATGCTAAATGATACTCCCACTAACCTCTAAAGTCCATAACATAATCTTGGAGCATGTTCTCCAAAACATGAATAGTCTGCCCCAACTACCCATCGATCTATTGGTGAAAAATAATGCTAAGATCTACCTGATTACCCAACTTCTCCTAAAAATTCCTCCAAAAGATAAAAGTGAATATCAGCCCCTATCTAAAATAATAGATATGTAGGAGAACTACCTCACAAACATAGATGCGGGCTAACCTCTCGACAGTGAAGGACTTCTGAATAAGAAGGAAATATGCCAATTTAATCAATAGATCAACAATGATCCAAATAATACCGGAACCATAGTAGGTATAAGTCAAACCCCTAAAAAAGTCCATAATGATCTACCCCTACTTCTACTCGGGAATGGTCAATCACTAAACTAGGCCACCATTCCTCTAATGCTCAGCCTTAACTTTCTGATAACAAAGGAAATGATCTACAAAGTTCTCTACATCTCTCTTTATGCTAATCCACCAATAGAGCTTCCTCAAATTTCTATACATCTTAGTTTTCCTAAGGTGGATACTCTGTATCTTGAGATGTGAGCTTCACGCCATATTGAATGAATTAAGTCACCAACCCTCTGAACATAAATGCAACCATCATATCATAGAATATCCTTAAAATCCATGGTAGACCTTCTAGAATCACCCCTCATCACCTTATCACGAATGATAGAATATCCCCTATCCCTAAACTGGCAACTCTGAATCTGCTCAAATAAGGTAGACCTAGCCTCAACACTAGCAAAGATCTCCCTAGAATCTAAATATAATGTCGCGCCATAAATTTGGCTAAGGACTGGATGTCCCACACCAATGGCCTCTAAGAAACCAAAATAGAAGCTAAGATACCCATACTCACCATCTTCCGACTCAAGTAGTCTGCTATCACCCTCGCTTTGCCCGGATAGTATAGAATAGAGATGTCATAATATTTTACCAACTTAATCTATTTGCACTATTTGGAATTGAGCCCTCTCCAAGTCATAAGATATTGAAGATTATGATGATGAGTGTACATATCACAATAAACTCCAACCATATAATAATTATAAATCTTAAGAATAGAAAATACTGCCACTAACTCCATATCATGAGTGGGTAGTTTCACTCATGCACCTTCAAATACCTTGATGTATAAGCAATAACTCAACCATGATACATCAAAATGCAACCCAAACCAATACTAAAAGCATCACAGTATATGGTAAATCTCTCGCCCTCAGCAAGAAGAGCTAATATAGGAACTAAAGTGAAAAAAACCCTTGAGCTTCCAAAAGCATGACTCACACTCCTCAGACCACTGGAAAGGATTCACCTTCAGGGTCAATCTGTCCATCAATGCTACAATAGTAAAGAATCGCTCAATGAACTGCCTATTATAACCAGCTAAACCAAAAAATCTACGAAACTCAGATGGAGTTGTAGGCCCGGTCCAATCACGAATAGCTCAATCTTTGTTAGATCCACCATAATCCCATCCTTAGACACCAAATATCCTATGAATGTTACCAATATAATCCAGAACTCGCACTTTAAGAACTTGGAAAAAGTCTATGATCTCTCAAAGTCTGCAGCACAATCCTTAAATTTTGCATATGCTCTTCCCTACTCATAGAATACACAAGAATGACATTAATAAACACAATAACGAAGGAGTCTAAATAAGGCCTGAACATGCGGTTCATCAAATCTAGGAACGCAACTGGGGCATTGTTCAATCAAAAAAACTTTGCTAAGAACTCATAATAGCCATAGAGAGTCTTGTAGGCTGTCTTTAGGATGTCCTCAACTAGAATCCTCAATTGATGGTAATCAAATCTCAAGTCAATCGTAGAGAATACTACTTCTCCCTAAATCTAGTCAAATAATTCATTAATATGAGGCATAGGATATTTATTCTTCACCATGACCTTAGTCAGCTACCTGTAACTAATATACATACAAAAGAAATCATCCTTTTTCTTAAAAACTAGAAAGGATCACCCCAAGAAGACACACTCGGCCTAATAAAATCCTTACTAAGAAGATCCTAAGGTTTAGAATTTAGCTCCTTAAGCTCGATAGGAGCCATAAGGTAAGGTGCCATAGAAATAGGTTGGGTGCCTAACTCAAGATTAATAATAAACTAAACTTCATGCTTATGAGGAAAAACCGATATATCGGTAGTAAAAACATCATAAAAATCATAGAATATATGAACAAAATCAAGCAAGGAAATCTCCACACTAATATCACAAATATTAGAAAGATAAAAATCATAAACCCTAGACTTATATATCCTATCCCTAACATATGAAATAATCCCCATCGATGGATGACTAATATATATCTTCCATATAATCGGAGGTATGTCGGCCATGGATAAGGTAACGATCTTGGCAAAACAATCCATGATCACATGATAGGGCGATAACTAGCCTATGCCCAAAATCATATCAAAGTTTACCATATCTAATATAATAAGATCAGCTCGAGTATAAAACTCTTGAATGGTCATAACATGTGATATATAAACCCAATCTACTATTAATGAATCACCCAAGGGAGTAGATACACATAATGGCAAAAAAGAATTCCAAGATAACTCTAATCATGGTGCATCATAAGCAGACACATAAGAATACGTGGATCCTAGATCAAATAGAGCAAAAGACAACTGATTACACATTGAGATTACACCTGTAATAACAACGTCCAAAGACTCTGCTTCGATCTACCAAGCATAGCATATAAATGGCCTTTCCCTCCACCTAGCTGGGCACCTAACTGATTACCCATCCTACCTTTCTGAGGACCTCTATGAGAACACGAAGGACCACCCCGATGACCTTGAATAACTTCTTTAGCTGAGGAAGGAACTCCCTTTATCAATTGAATACTCTGCATTACAAGTACAACTACCCTATGTCAAGATACTTTTTAGAGAAATGGCCACAAGCCCTATACGCATAACATGCCTGAGGCACTGTATTATAAATAGGAGATATAACAAACCCAGATTAGCCACCTCATCTTAAAATGCCATATTAAGTCTCTCTCAAAGGATGACTACTACTTAGTCTAGAGTTATCACTATAGCTAAGTTGACCCCTATTAGTAAGCTGAAGTTCGACATGATAAGCCTACTAGACTGGCTTTAATTCTAATAAGACTGGCGTGGAGGTTACCTACCCTGCAAACCTCTACCTTTAAATTATGACTCTGAGGACCCAATTCCTAGGTCATAATAACACCTACTTTATCCCATAGGTAGGTACACCAAACTGTATCCTAGAGTTATAAAAAAATGGGCTAATTTTGTAGAGAATGGCATAAATGCTAAATGCTAAAAATATGCACGTAAAATCATACAAGAAATAAATCTTTGAATAATACTAAAATAGGACAGAAATAAGATAAATCATAACTTCCTAAGACCTTGTAGTATTGGTATAAGAGCCTCTAATCCAAAAGAACACAATTACTATCAACTCAAAGTACAATAGCCTCAAAAATGGAAAAACTAGAAAAAAATAGAAGAATAAGAAAAGGTCAACTCCGGCTCTGAGAGCTCACCCTGTTCAAATTTTGAGCAGCACAAATCTCGGTATGAACAACAACAACTAGTACTCTGTTTAGCTCCAAAAAAGTACAAGAGCTTAGTATGAGAACCAAATCCATAGGTACTTAGTAGGCATTATAGACTGACTAAGCTATATCTCATGACCCGAACCAGGGCCTGGCCATGACAGTTATCTCAAGTCCACTATAGTCTGCAGATCACCTCTTTAACCCATACTCAAGAGCACAATAATAATAATAACTATAATAACAATGCGGAAGCCAATAAATAGTAATAAAAAGATGGATAAATGACTCAAGATACTAATTGTCAAAAATAATGACCAACCAATTTACATCTGTCCATAATAGCCTCTAAAAATAGAATACCAAATAGGTCGAGACATGCCCCTGACCATGACCAAAAGAATCCAAAAGACCGAGTCAAAATAAAAGAATATGGAAATGATAAGGCCTTGTGAAGGATAGAGTCTCACCACTTCAGCTACTCAATGAACGTGCTAATCCACCTAACATTGCACAAGGGTAAAAGAAGTGTCTTTAGACCCTATATTATGAACAATGTAGCATCCGAGGATAGTTAGCGAGGTGAGCGCCATATCCAAAATCATTAAAAACCCATATGCACACAATCATATATACATATATATAAGATCTCAAGATAGGGAACAAGGTTTAAGCTTGAGATTTTAAAATCATTAACCAGGAATGTGTATGTCTAACCATTCTAAAAAAACCCACGGGTTATATGGGTCTGGCTCTCCCTACCGAAAGGGACCAGTGATGTTAGCTGCACAAACTAGAGAAGTCCAAGGAAAGGTCAGGGAATCCACGACCTTACACCAATCCAAGGTATATATATATATCAAATGTGAACTATGCACAACGTCATGAGGAACCCTAAGCTGGCAAACATGGTTTCCAGTATCGGTCACCCTGGGACCTCCACCTTCTACAACGGGCTACACAACCCCCTTTAAGCCTAATTAAAACACTTGCACATAAATCTATCCATTTAACCATGGAGTCATTTATCAAGTCACTAATAATTTGGTATCATCATACAAATTAGGCTAGCAAGCTAACTCATGTAAGATGGGAGAATCCATGACCCCCATCCGCCCATTTTACATTAGGGGAATCCACGACTCCCATCTAAATCCCAAGATCCAATTTAAAATCAAATCCATGGCCTCTGAGGACTTTCAAAATCATTTATGTTCCATTAACCTTTTATGTAATGCAAGGTTTCAAAAGTGAAGTAATTTATGTATATATCCATGTTTCAAACCAATTTCACAAGTTGGGTAAAGGTTAAAGCCAATTCCAAGCCATTGAACCATAAAATTTGGGGAAACCCATGTTACCCATTCTAATTCCCACACCCATGAATTCATTTAGTTCAAAACTATGAGATTAAAACATAAAAAATCAATTCAAAACCATGGGGATTCAATTCATGTAATTATAATCCCAAACCCCTCAACCCATATTCAAAATCAAACAAGTAAATCACATGCATACCAATTAAATACATGCTTATACATAAAATTCAAATTAGGGAACAGATACATGTCTGAAACACATAAGAATTTGTAATCAATTTGAAACTTAGAGCCCAGATGATAAATTCTCTACGAAACCCTTGAGTTTTTCTTGGGTTTTGAGTTTCAGAGTGAAAGAGAGTAATTTGATCTTTGAAAATTAAATAAAATAAGCCTATTTAATGTTTAAGGTTCCTACAAGGGTGAAAAGACCCAAAAGCCCCTCACCTCAAGTAAATAAAAACAAAACTACATAAAAATTATGACTTCACATGGAACACCAATATCACAGAGGTTATACTTCTTTCCACACCAATATCGCGGAGGGTAACCTCTGTGACATAGCATAAACGCGAAGGTTCACTTCTTTAATTTTCCAAAATTACTTTGAACCCTTTTCGAATTCTATGAAACCCTCCCCAAACACCCTTTTAACATTCCTAAACATAATTCAAGTGAAAAATTAGTATTTTGAACATGGGAAGGTAAAATATAAAATGATGGAAAGTTTAAGGTTATGGCCGTGATGACTATTTCATGACCAGACCTCAGGCTTGGCCGTGATGGGTATCCCAAGCCCGTTGAGGGTCGGAGACCACCCCTTTTGCTAAGTCAATAGAACATATTATACATAATTAAAATGAACAGCGGAATACAAATCAAGCAGTATATAATAAAGAATAATGAACCAAGGCAAGGTTCTACTAATTCAACATAATATCCTAATCCATAGTTGTCCACAAAAGTCTCTAAAAAAATTTAATAACAAACTAGGACGGGACATGCCCTCGACTATAGATAAAATGGGATCCAAAGATAGTCTGAAATATAAAGAAAATAAACTATGAAATGATGGGCCTTTCGAAGAATGGAAGCTTACTACTTCAAGCAACTCGACAAGTGTGCTAATCCACCTAATGCTGCACAGGGGTAAAATGAGTGTCTTCGGACCCTACATTATGAAATAATGTAGCGTCCTAGGACAGTTAGCGGGATGAGCACTAGCATGTAACTCAGGGATAAGGGATAAAATAATGTCATGATCAAATCAGTCCCAAAATTATTCAAAACTATATGAACCCATTCATATACATACATACATACATACATACATACATACGTGCATATATATGTATATATGATGTCGGGATAAGGAATACGTTTTAGTATAAGAGTTAAAACATTAACCTGGACTATGTAGATGCAACCATCATAAAGGCACCCATGAGCTATATGGGTCTAGCTTTCCCCATCGAAAAGGCCCAGTGTATTTTAGACACAAGAACCAGAGTTATCAAAGGAAGGTAAGGTAATCCACGACCCTAGGTTAGTTTAGGATACAAATATATATATATATATATATATAAAGTGTAATGCATACACACGGTCACTAAGATCACCCCTACACCGGCTAATACGGGTTTCCAGTATCAGTCTCTTAGGACCTAAACCTTAACGGTGAGCTACACAACCCTCATTAAGCCCAACTAAAGCATTTACACATTCCCATTCATCAAACCAAGAATCATTCATTAAGGAATATACCATTGGTACTGTCATACCTATTACACTTGTAAGCTAATATCATTGTCATTCAAATTATCAATCTACTTGGAGGAATCCTCATCCCCTAAGTTTCAGTTATTCATTAAGTTAGGGGAATCCACGATCCCCAAGGTCAAATTTGAATCAAAACATGTTCATTAACCTTTTATCCAATGCAAGGTTTCAAAATTAGTTTCAATACGAATATATCCATGTTTTAAAGCCAATTTCATAAGGTGGGTTGAGGTTATTACCAATTCCAATACCAAAAATCCATTTATTTAGGGAATATAAGACCGTTATTCCAATTCCATAACCAAGCACCAAATTATTCAAAAATCATCAATTCAAAGCATAAATAATTCACAAAAAAAACCATGGGATAAACAATTAACACAAACAAAACCCAAAAGCCCTCAACCCAATATCAAAACCAACAACTAAATTCATGATACAAGAAAACACTAGGAAAATGAAATTGACACTAAGAATGCAAACCATCAAACAGATAAAGTGAAACACAACACAAAGAAAGGGGATGAAGAAGAAGAATGCTTGAAATTAAAAGGATTGATAGAAAGACCCTTACTTATACCAAGTGATTAACAAAAGATGGTGTATCAAACCATAAATCACACCTCACCAATAAAAGCTCAAACCTTCCTCTTAGCTGAACCAAGGGAATTCACATTCCTCAAAACACACCTTTCTTGCCAATTTGTCAACACAAGTGAAATCCATCATTTGTGCTAACCCTAATTTGGTTTCTTTCTCTTAAGGAGAAGGAGAATACTACAAGCTAACACTAATATTACAATTTGACAATTCACTCAATTCATTATGTCAAAACTAAGGAAAAATAAGAGCTAAAGTGCCTATTTATACTTATTACAAATAAGGACAAAAATACCCTTAATGAAGGGTGCTCCTTTTGAGTGTAAAAAGGGAGTCTTAAAAGACAACAATAGCCCTAAAATGGGGTGCCTCTTGAGAGTCAAATTATAGTGTGAAAATTGTCTTTCAAGTGAGGTGCCTCATGAGTGTAATGGTTCCCTTCTCCCCCTTTAACTTGACAAGGCTTTAAAATGCTCCAAACACTTGCCAATTCCAAAGTTTGAACCTTTGACAATGCCTAGTACAATTTTGTACACCTCATGCTTGTATCATCCTCTCCATCTTGAAAGAATTTGTCCTCAAATTCAGATCTTGCAAAACCAAAGAGAGAATAAAAACAAGCACACAATCCTCTTGGTAGGGGGGTTAGCATTAGTGCTAAATTATAATGAACACAACAAAGGGGCACACTCTTAGAATATAGCCAACAATCCTTTGAAATAATCATGAAACACTTACTACAAGCAACACAAGGGATATGACTAAGATATGCATCAAAGAGAGAAGAGTGCAACCCAAAATCATTATATATTTCAACAAGACAAGGTTGTTCACATTTGAAATACAACCACGGGTCCTTTATGTGTGACATGAAAAGCTTAGATGAATGGCATGTTTTGGCAAATATCAAGAGATAAGGAAACTACAATGGTCTTAACGGCTTTACTATACCCAAAAGGTAAGACTACCTTTGGCTTAGGGGAACCATAAGATACATTTGTTTCATTTCCTCTACAAAGGACCGCATCAAATATGGTTCCACTATTGATCCTAAGGTCCACCTCACCCACGCATCACTATCATTCAAACAAGAAAACCAGCCACCAAACTTCCTACCTCTACACAATACAAATTTAGAATCAACATGCTTATCATCATAGTTAAAGAGGTAGTATAGAAAGAAATCAAGTGCGAAGATATCATGCTGAGGGGGTACACTTTTAAAATACAACTAACAATCCTTTTTTCTAACCATGAAACATCTAGTATGAGCATTACAAAGGATAGGTATAAGAGAAACATCAAAGGAAAATAAGCACAAGCCGAAATAATCCCTTTTCTTCCCCACTAATACATCGGGATCAAATGGGTAAAGTGGCCAAGGGACTAAACCGAAGCTACTCATTCTATCTACTGGAGTATCACACTCACCCAAAGCATTTGTTCTTAAAGGAAGACTAGCACACAAGGATAAGGACCTACGGCTTAGTAGGCTTCCCTTAACAACATACACTTCATCATCCATAATCTCTCCATATACATGATCACCAAGAGCACAATTAATAGTAAGGTTCTCACCACATAAGAAGTTCAAGGGACCATATTCATTATCAAGATCAACATTATAAACATCAGCACTAACTTAAGGCTCATCAAGCACATCATACATAAACTCAAGTAGTGCACTACATTCGTGAGTAAATTGATCATCCTTCATATCCTCACTAGTTGTTAGCAACTCACAAACCAATGTAGACTCGCCTCGGTTTTCAAAAGGGTCAACTAGTTTGTGAATACTCTTGTCACTTAGTAATGGAACCTTATTCAAGTCATGAGTGCTAGCACTAGATGGACACAAATTATTCTTATGTAAAGAATTAATTTTGTCATCTAAAAGATCAGCTAGTGCTTGTATACTCACAGCAAGAGTTTGGTCCTTATGTAACCTAACAACACCAAGAGTATTACAAAAGGAATATCCACTCACTTCTTTACTAAGATAATCTGAAACTGCACCACTTTGGCCACTATTAGCCACATCACAACATTTTAAGTTCAAGGAAGTGTAGAAGATAGCTATGTTACCTTGTAGATCATGGGAAGTGTGTTCTTCACTTGGGTTTGCATTATGGAGGCCTTCATTCTCCACATTACAAGGGATTATGTCAAGGTTTCCCTTTGGACTAACTTCTTCATCACCTATCCCAAATTTAGGACTTTCGGCTAAGGGCTTAAAGGGAACTTTCTTGGTCTTCTCCTCGGGACTTCTAGGGTCTTGAACCTGAACATGAGAAGATAAAATATTAGGCAAAATAATAGAATTTAGGTTAGTGAATAACAAGGGTCCTTTGTGGACAAGATTCGCAATCAAGCATTTTTTCCCCTTCGAACTTCACTGCCTATGGTTTCCCCTTCCTCTTCTTTTCTTTCTTCACATTTTTCTTATACCTCACCATTCATTTTTTCTCCATATTAAGGCTTGGCATCACTCTCTTTGGTTTATAACACGTGGATAGGAGTCATTGGATTTTGTGAAGTATAGGATCTTTGGGCTTGAGGTGTTTGGAATTGTGAAGGTAGCCTTTGGTCAAGTGAGTTTGGAACTTGGTGGTTTGAATTTTATGGAGATTTTGGTGGACATAGTCTATCAACCCTCGCTTTAACTCTAATCATGTCATCCCTCATTGCATCCATATCACCCTTCATACCTCTCCTCAAAGCATCATTATTATCCTCTATTTTTCGGGCAAAGGCCTCCAACCGAGCCATCAAAACTCCAATAGTATCATTTCCCAAAGGTTGGGAAGTAGTACTTTTGGATTCCATGGCAAATGTACCTAAAAATTTGCAAAAAAAAACAGCAAGCAAACCAACCAACAAAATGAGCAAACAAGTTAGTTCAAAAAGTCCTCACCACACTCACGCTCGAATCTTACCTCACACTTAGTCTCACAAGTGTTGAAAACTTGGCAATACTTGGCAAGTAAATGAGTGGTGAATATGCTTTGGTCCGGAATCAATTTTTGTTTGATATAACTCAAATAAAATAATGCACGGACTTGAATCAAAAAATTACAATGAATTAAAAATGAGAAAAGCACATAAAAATTGAAGACACGAAATAATCGGACTCTAATCTAATTACAAAACTAGTAGGTACTTACTAGTTTGATAATTAGTGAAAGAACAACAAAATTGAAACTAGAAACAACAATTAGAAACTAGGAAATCTACCTAAGAACTCAATTTGGCCGACTTGTGGTTGGATGTTGAGTTTTCAATTTTTTTTTCAACCCTAACTCTCAAGTCTCGGCCTAGAACCCCTTTGGTGAATAAGAATTTCATTTGAGAGGGTAAAATGAAGGTTAGAAAGCCCTTTTGGAGCTTCAAATGAATTGAAAAACAATGGTCCCTCCTTTGTACTTGGAATGTACTTGATTTTGTACTTTGATTATTCCTTTGTCTCTTCTTTCTTTGGATGACAATGAATATGCCAAGGAATATTCTTTCAGACACACCAAGTACACTCTCTTTCTTTTCCTTTTTTGGATCAAACACACTCTTTGAATATTCTTCCTTAGCAAGACTTGATGAACATGGAAGAACAAGATGAATATTTAAGAGTTAACCAAAGTTTGACCTCTAACAAAATGAACTCCAAATCTGTTTTTTTTTGTAGATCGAGGTTCCTTAGGCCAAGGTGAACTCAAATAACTAAAAATCAGCAACAAACCAGCGTCCAACTTCAAAACCCACATAGATCTAAGCTCAAAAAGCTTCAAAACAACATATCCATGGAGATTCTTAGCTCAAACTCAACCAAATCTTGTTCCAAATGTAGATCTAGACTCCCTAGGTGCTAGGGAACAAGAATCTAGCACTTGAAATCAAGAAAACACACAAAAACAAAGTAGATCTAAGATCTAAAAATCTGTCAAAACACAAAAACGGGTTAACAAATTTTTTGTGAGATTTTCGATTTTCTACACTCTTTTTTGTTGATTTTCTTCAAGGTAATCAATAATCCAAGACTTAAGGTTGTAGGAACAACCCTAAAAGGTGGATTTGATGCCAAATGATACAAGAAAACACTTGGAAAAACGAAATTGACACTAAGAATGCACAAACCTGCAAATACACAAAGTGAAAAACAAGACAAAGAAAGGGGATGAAGAAGAAGAATGCTTGAAATTAAAGGAAAGATAGAAAGACCCTTACTTCTACCAAGTGATTAAGAAAAGATGGTGTATCAAAACATCAATCACACCTCACCAATAGAATCTCAAACCTTCCTCTTAGGTGGACCAAGGGAATTCACACTCCTCAAAACCCACCTTTCTTGCCAATTTGTCAACACAAGTGAAATCCATCAATTGTGCTAACCCAAATTTGGTTTCTATCTCATAAGGAGAAGAAGAATACTACAACCTAACAGTAATATTACAATCTGAAAATTCACTCAATTCATTATGTCAAAACTAAAGAAAAATAAGAGCTAAGGTGCCTATTTATACTTATTACAAACAAGGATAAAAATACCCTTAATGAAGGGTGCTCCTTTGGACTGTAAAAAGGGAGTCTTAAAAGACAACAATAGCCCTAAAATGGGGAACCTCTTGAGTATCAAATCATAGTATGCAAAGTCTATTTTGTCCTTCAAGTGAGGCACCTCTTGAGTGTAATGGTTCCCTTCTCCTCTTTCAACTTGACAAGGTTTTAAAATGCTCCAAGCACTTGCCAATTCCGAAGTTTGAACCTTTGACAATGCCTTGTACAATTTTGTGCACCTCATGCTTGTATCAATTCACATGGGTAACAATTAAACATATGCTTTTAAAAAAAATTAAAAAGAGATGCATGACTTAAACACACAAGAATTTGAAAGCAATTTGGAGCTTGGGACCAGAGGATGAATGCATAGGGAAACCCTTAAGATATTCTTGGGTTTTGAATTTGAGAGTGAAAGAGAGAAATTGATCATTTAAAGACTGATACAAGTAAGTCTATTTTATGTTTAAGGCTTATACATGAGTGAAAAGACCCAAAACCCTTCACCCCAAGTGAGAAAATTAAAAATTACATAAAAATTCTACATTGGCATGGCACGCCATACCGTGGAGGGTAGCTTTCATGACAAGACAAAAATGTGGAGGTTAACCTCCGCGGCACATTGATATCGCATAGCCCTACTTTCTTGGGGTCCCAAAATGTCCCTGAACCCATTTCAAAAATTCCAAAACTTTCCCTAAACACCCTTTTAATATCCCTAAACACAAATCAAGTGAAAAATCTATATTTTGGTTACGAGAAGGTCAAATATGCAATGATTGAAATCTTAAGGGTCTTACGTTACCTCAACTGACGAGTTAAGACATTTTTAGCGTGAGAATAGTAAAAACACACCAAAATCAAATGACAAACTCAAAAAGTAATGAGAGTAAAATGAAACTCATACCTTAAGAACTTTCATCCAATGTGGGGAACAAGAATGGATATTTGGACTTCATGTTCTCTTCAGCTTACCAAGTATCTTCTTCTACCTTTTGATTCCTCCAAAGTACTTTTACCGAAGCCATATACTTAGTCCTTATTCTACCAACTTGCCTATCAAAAATCTAAACCAGGACTTCCTCATACGATAAAGAATTGAAAATACCCACACTCTCCGCAGGAACAACCAAAGAAGCATCATCCACATACTTATTCAACATCGATACATGAAAAATGGGATGAAGAACCCAACTTGGAGGAAAATATAGATCATAAGCAAGATTCTTAATTCTTCTTAAAATATTATATGGTCTAACTTCCCAAACCTCATCATTTCTTTCATAGGAGAGACCTTCAAGAACACCCAATTAGTTACTTAAAACTCCAATTCTCTTCACCTCACATCCGCATAAGACTTTTGGTAACTTTAGGTGGTCTTAAGTCTTTCTCTAATCATGTTCACCAACTCCATTGCCTGATGAACCAAGTCAGGTTCAAACAATCTAGTCTCACAAACCTTAAACCACCTAATAAGAGACCTACAACTCCTACCATAAAGAACCTCAAAAGGAGCCATCTGAATACTCGAGTGATAAATGTTGTTATACGCAAACCCAATGAGAGGCAAATGATCTATCCAACTACCTCCAAATCAATCACACAAGACCTTAGAATATCCTCTAAAGTCTGAATAGTACACTCCACTTGGCCATTCGTTTAAGGGTGGAAAATGGTGCTAAGGTTTACCATAGTACCTAAACTCTCAGAAATAAATGCCAAAAGTGAGAAGTGAACTGCGTACCTTGGTCTAAAATAATAGATAGTGGCATATTATGCAACTTGATAATTTCCTGGATAAACAACTTAGCATAGTCCTCACTAAAGTAGTTAGTCCTCGCTGGCAAGAAGTGAGTAGACTTAGTAATCCTATCCATAATGACCGAAATCAAATTATATTGATTGCAAGACCGCGAAAGACCATAATGAAATCTATATTGATAATGTCCCACTTCCACACAAGTAATTCTATCTCTTGAGATATCCCTCCAGCCTCAAGTGTTCAACCTTAACCCGCTGACATACCATACATTTTGCCACAACATATGCCACATCCTTCTTCATATTGCTCCACAAATAGATTTGTTTCAAATCAATGTACATCTTTGTCAATCCTAGTTGAGTTGCATACCTCAACTCATAAGCCTCAGTCAATATCCTCTCTCACAACCCATCAATATTAAGAACACATAATCTACCTTGGTACCTCAAAATACCATCTCCCCTAATCTCAAAATCCATAACCTTTTATTGACCTACATCATCCTTAATCTGTATATGAATGGGATTTAAAGCCTGCTTTTCCTTTACCTTTGCACCAAGAGATGATTTGACCACTTCTTGAACAATCACTCTTTCATCCTCAAAGTCCAAAAGACAGACTCCTAAGTTAGCCAACCTATGTATGTGTTTCACCAACCCTCTTTTCTCTTAATCAACATGGGATAAGCTCCCTTTTGATAACCTGCTAAGAGCATCAGCAACAACATTGGCTTTTCCTGGTTGGCAGTGAAGACTTATATCGTAATCCTTAAGAAATTCAAGCCACCTACTCTTCTTGAGGTTTAATTATTTTTATGTGAACATATAATGCAAGCTCTTATGATCTGAATATATATCCACATGCACCCCTATAGATAATGGCACCAAAATTTCAAAACAAAAATGACAGCCGCCAACTATAAATCATGAGTCGAATAGTTTCTTTCATAAACCTTAAGCTATCTAGAATAATAAGCCACCACCTTACCATGTTATATCAACACATAACATAGTCCCACACGAGATGCATCATAAAACACAACAAAGGCATCAGTACCCGCGGGCTGGGTCAAAATTAGTGCAGAAGTTAGCTTATCTTTCAACTTCTCTAAGCTACCCTCACAAGCATCAGACCACAAAAACTTAACCTTCTTTCGATTCAATCTAGTCAATAGAGTAGCAATAGATGAGAAACTCTCTACAAACCTCCTATAATACCCGCCAAGCCTAAGAAGCTCTTAATGTCGGTCGGAGTCATAGGTCTATGCTATTTCTTTACCTATCAACTTTTTATTGATCAACCTTGATCCCCTCACTAGAAACAACATAACCAAGAAAAGTCACAATATCCAACCAAAACTCATACTTAGAAAATTTAGCATACAACTTTTGATCCTTAAGGGTTTGCAACACAATTCAAAGGTTATTATCATGATCCACCCGACTCTTAGAATATACAAAGATATCATCAATAAACACTACGAAAAACAAATTCAAAAATTGTCTAAACACCTGGTTCATAAGATCCATAAAAGCAGTGAAAGTATTAGTCAACCTCAATGACCTAACCTGAAACTCTTTAAGACCATACTGGATTCGAAAAACAGTCATACGAATATCAACCTCCCTAATCTTCAACTAATGATAGCCCGAACGAAGATCAATCTTAGAGAAGCTTTTAGCACTCTAAAGTTGGTCAAAAAGGTCATCAATTCTAGGAAGAGGGTACGTATTCCTCACTGTCACCTTATTCAACTAATGTTAATCTACACACATTCAAAAAGACCCATTTTTATTCCATAAGGAAAGTACAAGAGCACTCCAAGGAGAAATACTAGGATGAATGAAACCCTTATCAAGAAGATATTTTAATTACTTTTTTAGCTTCTTTAATTCAGTTGGAGTATCTATAAGGAGAAATAAAAATAGGACAAGTAGCCAATAGAAGATCAATCCCAAAATCTATTTCACTATCGGAAGAAATTCTAGGAAGATCATCGAGAAACACTTTAGAAAACTTACTAACCATAGGGACAAATTATGATGAAGGACTTTTAAGGTTAGAATCCTTAACCTAAACTAGATGATACAGAAACCCTTTTGAAATTAATTTCTGAGCTCTAAGATAAGAGATAAACCTCTCTTTAGTCACTATGGAACTCCCCTCCCACTCTAATATCAACTCATTAGGAAAGTGAAACTGACCTTTTAGGTCCTATAATCTAGAGATGCATAGCATAAATGAAGACAATCCATCCCCAGGATCATATCAAAATCTACCATATCCAACTCTATCAGATCCACCAAAGTATCCTTATGGAAGATAGACACCACACAACCACTATAGATCTTTTTAGCCACAATAGAATTACCCACCAAGGTAGATATAGAAAAAGGGTCAAAAATACTTTTTGCACCAAAATTAAAATACACAGCCACATAAGGGACCACATAAGAAAGGGTAGACCCCAGTTCTATATGTAGTTTTGATGATGAGCAGCTAACTACAAGTGACTAAGTCTCTGGATATACAAGGTACAGTACGGCTGGCACGCGTTATCTGGACAATTTTTTTCTCTTGTGTAACAAACTTATATGTGCTATTTTGTACTGATTAGGATAGTTGGTCCAATGATATTTCAGCCCTAATCATCACTCAACTATAAAAGTAATGAGTTTCCTCTTTATCAATTGAGTTTTTATCACAAATTGAAAGAGTAAAGTGAGGCAGCAAAAACTTTATTTAAAGACTTCTCAATCATTGATCATGTTATTATCATTGTAGTACGCTTAATGAGTGAGTGAGTGTTCCTGAGTGCTGATTTGTAATTGAACTACTCATGTTATAAGAGTAGTATTTTCATTTGATGAGAAAGGTACTTATGTAGAGTTGCCTAAGACTGTGAATGAGTAGAGTTAATCAGTAGAGAGAGTCCTTGGTAAAGTTACCAAAATGAGCTTATAGTAGAGTAACTACTGCAAAAGGAGACTAGAGTTAGGCTGAAATCTTGACTGTAATCAAGAGGTTAATTATAGTGAATTTCTTGAGGTACTTGTGAGGGCAAGTCGTGTTTTTTCCCTTTCTGTATTTCCATGTAAAAAACTTGGGTTTTTTACTCTTCCTGCACTCTATTTTGATTCCTGGTAGCTTTACTATATTTTGCCTGTGATTGACCTTGAGGGATCTGGTCCCTCAATATATGGTTTAACCCTCAGGGTTTCAACACCCAGATCAAGCAAGTAATACACATCATGAGAGATGTTTTGTAATATACCAGTGACAATATTAAGAGATGGCTTAGATTCCTGATAGATAGCAAGTGCATAGAGATGATTTTGGCCAGTGTTGGTATAAAAATAACACCCTTTGGCGCAGAAGCTGGAGAAGCAGCAACCGGGACTTTATTAGCTCCTGTGGCAACTCTAGCTACTGGATAATGTCATTACATATGCCCAAGCTGACCACAATTATCGCACTAATTCCTTTCCTCATCACACTGACCACGGTAAAGCTTTCCACAAAATCAACAAGAAGGATATGATGGGGCTGGCTGAGCTCAATAGATTGGGATTGGTCACCTTGTGCCTTAAAAACATTGTTACCCCAAAAGTGATGATTTCTAGACAACTTAGGATAAGAAGAACTAGCTAAAAAATATAAACCAGAATTTCCCCAAGTCTTTTTATTACTCTACTGCCTACTATCTCTTCCACTATTCTTATGATTTTCACCCTGCTCCGAATACCTAAACTTCTAACTTGCCTTCCCCAATCTCATACTATCTCTTTTTTTCATTCTCCACTTGCTGCATAGACCAAAAGTCTAATATATCCATGTTATTATTTAACATTTCATCCTTACACTCCAATACTAAGCGATGGGACAACCTAAAAGCAAATTTTCTCATCATTGCCCACATAAAACACACCAACGCAAAAGTATAATGAGATAAATACTGAAATTTTAGGGCATACTCCTTCACACTCATCTTTCCCTAATTTAGATTCACAAACTCCTTTGCCTTAGCTTCCTTCAGCTTCTGAGGAAAGCAATGATCAAGAAAGGAACCTAAAAACTCATCCCATATATATTGCTCTACATTATCACCTCAAAACTACTCCCACTCCTCATACCATTGATAAGTTATATCTTTCAACTAGTATGCAACAAATTCCACACCCTTATAATCGGTAGCATGCATCACCCCAAATATGTTCTTCATCTCATCCACAAACTCTTGATAATCCTTCTCAACCTCTAAGCTAGTTAAGGTTGGGGGATTCAATCTCATGAACTGACCAGCTTTAGTGACCTTAGAAGAAGGAAAAATAGAACCAATGCAATATGACTGATGTGATTGAGAGCTCACCAACTAAGTAAGCAAACGGATGGACCGATAGAACTCTGCCTTAGATATGTTACCCTGTGGTACCGAGACATGAGTATTATTATCCCAAAAAACATAAGAAGGACTAGTAGGAACTGGTGGAACTTCACTAGGGGTGGTACAATTTGAAGCAAGGACCCGAGATCAGGTCTACACTCCATACACAGGGCGAGTCCCCTCTATATTGTCCTTAGGTAGGACAAAGTTCCCAGCAAATTTTTGAAAAACATTAGATCTTTGGGGAGGCATGATCTAAAATGCGAGGAATCCAAGAGTTAGAGAGGTTTCCAAACACTAGACTCTATTGTTCAAAATTAGAACACAAGAAAGGAAAACATTCCTAAATGCCTAGTAGCCTCCTTCTTTTAAGTGTGGCACACTACACATTCATAAAAAGGACTTTACTCGACTTAACTTTGTGGACACCTAACGACTCTAAATCATGCTCTGATACAAGACCTGGATGTGACGGGTATCTTAAGTCCACCATGTACTGGAGACCACACCCTTAACCCATACTCAAGAACACAAAATAATGATAAACATAATAACAATGTAGTATCTAATAAATAGTAATAAAAAGATCATAAGTTACTCAAAGATACTAAGTGTCAGAAAAATGACCAATAAACCCATATCTATCGACAATAGCCTCTAAAACCAAAATACCAAACAAGTCGGTACATGCCCCTGACGATGACCAAAAAATCCAAAAGTACTGAGTCAAATAAAAGAATATGAAAATGATAAGTCCTTTCGAAGGATAGAGGCTCACCACTTCACAACTACTCGATAACATGCTAATCTACCTAATGCTGCACATGGGTAAAAAAAAGTATCTTTGTACACTACATTATGAAATAATGTAGCATCCGAGGATGGTTAGCAGGGTGAGAGCTAGAAAATAACTCAGGAAGGGAGAAAATAGTTCCATGTCCAAAATTATTCCAAAACTATATGCCCACATTCATATATATACATATATATATAATATCGGGATAATGAAAAAGTTTTAACCATGAGATTTTAAAATCATTAACCTGGATTGTATAACTCTAACCATCCTAAAAATACCCACGGGCAATATGGGTTCAGCCGTCCCCACTGAAAGGGCCCCAGTATATATTTTCCGCACAAACTAGAGAAGTATAGGAAAAGGCCAAGGAATCAAAGACCCCATACCAATCCAAGGTACATGTATATTAAGTGTGAACTATGCACAAGGTCATAAAAAAACCCTCGTTGGTAAATGTGGTTTCTAGTATTGGTCGCCTCGAGGAGCTCCGCCTTCCATGACAAGCTACACAATCCCCTTTAAGCCTAATTAAAACACTTGCACATAAACCCATCCATTTTAGAAAGGAGTCACTAATCAAGGCATTGGCAGTTTGGTATGATCATACCAATTAGAATTGTAAGCTAATCCATATAAGATGGGGAAATCCACTACCCTCATCCACCCATATAAGTTGGGGGAATCAACGACTCCCATTTTACTTCCAAGCTCTAAATTAAAATCAATTCATGGACTCTAAGGCCTTTTAAAATCATGTATGTTCCATTAATCTTTTATACAATGCAACATTTAAAAAGAGAAGTAATTTATGTATATATCTATGTTTCAGACTAATTTCACAAGTTAGGTTGAGGTTAAAGCCAATTCAAAACCATTGAACCATAAAATTTGGGGAAACACATGTTTCCCATTCCAATTCCCACACACATACACTCATTTAGTTCAAACATGAGATTAAAGCATAAACAATCAATTCAAAACCATGGGGATTCAATTTATGTAATAACCATTCCAAACCCTCAATATATATTTAAAATTGAACAATTAAATCACATTGGTAACAATTAATACATGATTTTGTATAAAATTCAATTTAGGAAAGAGATACATGCTTGAAACATATAAAAATTTGTAATCAATTTGAAACTTGTTGCCCGGATAATGAACTCTCAATAAGACCTTAGAGTTTTAATTTGGGTTTGAGTTGAGAGTGAAAGAGAGTAATTTGATCTTTGAGAACAGAAGAAAATAAGCTTATTTTATGTTTAATGTTCGTACAAGGGTGAAAAGACCCAAAAGCCCCCACCCCAAGTGAATAAAAACAAAGTTGCATGAAAGTTATCCCTTGGCATGGCACGCGAATATTGTGGAGGTTATCCTTCATTCCACACTAATATCATGGAGGGTAACCTCTTTGACATGGTAAAAATGTGAAGGCGGACTCGATGTTCCAAAATTGCTTCAACCCTTTTTGAAAATTTCGTAACCTTCCCCAAACACCCTTTTAACATCCCTGAATATAATTCAAGTGAAAATTGATATTTTGAACATGGGAAGGTCAAAAATAAAATGATAAAAATCTTAATGGTAGCATAATATAAACAAAATAACATGCGAGATAAGTAAGCTAAGTCAAGGTAAGAGGGAAAACCTAGAATAACACTCCAAATATTGTAAAATAAATAATAAAAATAATAACATTAAAAAAAATATAGCTATCACTACATAATTGGCTCCTATAATACAGAAGGTGCAACAAAGTAAATACCTAGTGTGAGCCCCTATAATCTCGGAGGGTGCAATCAAGGATAAATAATAATCGACATTATACAAGTTAACTAAATCTTAAAACTATAACCATGGATCCTTCCATACAGTAAAGAACTGAACTCAAACTGGTTCCATAACCATTATAAACAACCTCTAGCTGCTGGACTTGAGTAAAAAATCATACCATCATTTGGTAAACTTGAATTGGAACTCATATTATGAATAATGCCAAAATCAAACTGGTCTTAATACCATAAGTCATTGGACTCGAACCAAAACTAATACTATTTCCCTATTACCAATCTACAATAAAGAATTATACATCTAACCTCTTTAGGTGGAAAAGTATAAATAAATTAATACACAGTGCCTATTGAGTCTACAAGGAACTAAATAGCAATCTTTGCCTTAGGTGGGTCAGAGGGGCTACTTCTTTCTGAAAATCTGCTCAAAGAAAAATTAAGGTATCTAATATCACTACTAGATATTAAATAATAAATAGTTCAGTCTTAAGGTAGAAAATCTACCTAAAGAACGAATAATCAAGTCAATTATGTCTAATTACAGTGCCTTAATCTACTAAAAGGTCCAATTTATAATAAATATACCTCCAAGACTTAAATCAAATGCCAAAATAGAATAATCTCATATTCTTATAATAATTAAGCTTAATCCAAGAGAAATATAAACATAGCCTTCCTGGATTCCAAAGAAAGCCCAGTGAAATTTGTTAATTCAATGATTATCCCTCGCGAGAAGCTTCCTCATGATTCATCGCTATCAAAATGGTAATCTACTCATTAATGTAATAAAAATGGTACACACATTGAATTTTTATGCTTTAGGTCAAAAATTACATAAAAATCTCAAGTGGGGCCCATTTGAAAAATCATACTTTTGAAATTATCAATCCGTCCGACTATGCTCATGGATCATTTACCCTCAAGAATGGGTAAATTATAAGCTCAAATAGTACCTCAATCCACTTAACAATAATCTATTTTGATACTCATTATAGCACTATACCCATGAATGACTTCAATGGTATCACCTCCAACAAGCTTCTTCTTCGACATTAATTTTTTCATAATCTTAGCATACCCCAGATTCTCTTGGATAGCCTCAAGTAATGTGATATTTATAGAGAATTTGCAAAGCTTAGTCATGAATTTCTTGATCTTGTCATTCTCCTCTTTCATCTTTAGCCTTTGTGGAAACGGAAGGGGGACTTGCATGGTGGGCCATATATCATCTTGTCGTTTATCATTCTCAACCACCTCATCACCCATTTCCACCAATTATTTTTCATATTTTTCACTGAGATGTCGGGGGACTTTCTTTTAACTCAACCACAACCTTTGTCTTCATATTTATTGGCTCAACCTTGGGCTCTTTTTTACCCATATTTTCTCTCTCAACTTTCTTCAATGATCGCCAAGAGTCTTACTACTCCTAGTGACTATTGATAATACTTGAGCTTCATTTTTTGAGTTCACAATAGTGTAACTAGGAAGACCCTCCCTTTGGTCAAGCAAAAGACCCTCCCTTTGGTAAAGCATTCAATTAAGTGGAGATTTACCTGATTTGTGTTTCCAATTTTTTGATATAAGGAGAGTGGGACACAACCATTTGGTTGAGTTCCAAAAATTTTCCTTTCAATTCATGGGAAATTTTGTCCGTTCCCTCCACTTTCATAAAAATTCTTGCCACAACATCTTTGGATTTGTAATTATCTGGGTCGATGGAGCTACCTTCTTTGTTCTTTGATCATTTATAGGGAGGCACACAACGATCATAGTCATAGTATCTATCCCTCCAATCACGGTCATGATCACTATCCCTTTCGTTCCAACCTTGGTTTCCACCTTGTATTTGATAGCGGGGCAGGAACTACCAAATTAATTTGTCAAATATCTAATCTCCTCATCAAGCTTATTTGCCTCTTCATTATCATAGGCTTTTTATGCCACAAAATTCATCTCTTATGTGGGTGCACCCATCATATGTTTCATTAAAAGCTATAATTGAGTCATCATTTTTTTCATATTCTCCTCTCTCTCCTTATCTCTCTTTTTTGTTCCTTGTCAACAAATGAGGTAGTAGGATATCCTTTTGGTACCTCAACATCCTGGATATTGCACCCTCGGTTTCACTTGGTAACTTTATCAAGAAAATTTAAAGTCGCATGAAAAGTAAACTTCACAAGAGAGCCCCCCGCCGCATTATCTACCATGATTTTATTGAGTGGATCAAGAGCCCAGTAGAAGATTTGGAGAAGAATTTTCTCCAAGACCTCATGGTTGGGACAATGCAATAGTATTTCATTGAATCTTTCCAATTCCTCATACAAGTGTCCCCTATTTAATCACCTAAAGTTCATTATATCATCATGAAATTAGAGCATTTTGGATGGTGGGAATTATTAATTAAGGAAGACCACGGTAAGTTCATCCCATGAAGTGATTAATCTGGTAGAAAGAAAGGAAAGCCATAATACTGCCTTTCCTATTAGAGAAAATAGGAAGAGACGAAGCCGGATGGATCCTTCGGTAATGTGTGCAATATTAAATGGTGCACACACTTCGATAAAGTTCTTTAAATGCAAGTTGGGGTACTCATAGGATTTTCCCACCAAAAATCCCTTTATTTGTATCATATACAACATCAATCTTGTGACATGAAAAAGATTGTTCCCCTCAGTAGGTGGGATACGAATGACACTTGAATGACCAACGTCATTGAGTTGCTCTTCGTCATTAAGAGGGCCATTAAAAGACCCAGCAATGCTTGCATTATCACTCATAGTTCTATAAATATATGGGAATAACCTAAGAAGAAAACAAAATAACAAAATAAATACAAACCACTATCAGTGTACCCAAAGTAATACTCAACACCGCATAAGTGAAAACAAAATTTCACTCCTCGACAATGATGCCATTTTAATAACGCTCACCTATACCATCAAAATTAGAAGAGGACAGTCATTATGAATAGCTCAAATTATGTTGAGGTAGAATACACGAGAAAAGAAATTAGATTCGTAGTCCTATGGGTGTTAAATACTACTAATAGATTACCCGCAATGAACTAAAACAAAACTCATGAATATAAATTGGGAGGGGAGTTTTTGGAAAGTGTTTGTCAATGACAACTCAAACCAACAAAGTAAACAACAATTATGAATTAAATTTGATGTGAGAAGAATCTTGGGATTATATCTACCTAAAGGCAAGTTATACATGGGTGCATGAAGATTTGGTATAAATTTTAGTTATAAATGATGTGGTAGGCTAGGTTGAAGGTACTTGAGGATAGTTTGTCAAAAAAACTTTCAAGAATATCACTCGTTCACCCTGTCGGGTACTTAACAAGTGTTCCAATTATAATCACCTATTACCTCAATCGGGTATCCCTATTTCTAGGAAGATGCATAAGATATAGTAAAACTTCCTAATCACTCTTATGTTTAAGATAGTGAAAATTAGCACTCTACATCCATCAATTGTCCACTATTGGTTTGTCACCCATATCCTTCTTTTAAGGGTGATATGGAACCCAAACCCCTCTTTTAAGGATGGTGTGAGTTTTCAAGAATATGGCGTTTTAACCCACAAACCCATTTTGGGTATTTGAGGCTTTCACCCACAAATCCCAATTAATTAAACCAAGAAACTGTGAAACCCATCATCTACAAACTAACATATAAAAAAACATCACAACACACACATAATTGCACCTGAGTTCAGCATAATCCTAAGACAATGAAAGCTTAGCTACTCATGAAGAAAAAAGAAAGAAATATACCATAGGGATTATTCAAAGCATCCATTCTTCAATTACACTAAATTCAAAGTCTCTAAATAAAAATATGATTATTGCCTAAATTAGGGTTTAAAAAATCAAATTCAAAATGTTCCAAGAGTGTAGAATAACAAAAAGAGAAAGGGTTTTAGTCTCTAAAAGGAATTGGGTTCGACTGAGTAAAATTACAAAACTGCCCCTAGACATATTCTCGCGTAGCCATTATTACTAAAGCTTTTTTGTTGTTCCAACTACCATGATTGTGCTAAGAACATCATGATCATGGTACTTTCACCTAGCTTGGTTGTCCGCGATCGAGGCCTATAGACCGTGATGGCGATAATTAAGGTTGGTTTCTACTTCAGGTCCTTTAGATGCACTTTTTTTCTCCTTTTTGATCCTTTTTAGCTTGCATTTATATCTCTCCATAGCATATGGAAATTAGTGCATTTAATCACAAATGTCTCATTGATACATTCAAACCATAGTAGTGTGCATGAATGACAAGTGCTAATGAGTGGTAAATTTACCACTCATCAGGTGTTTAAATTAAAAATCTGGCAGCATTATTTGTATGGGGACCATGTTGATATTTATTATGATCATAAGAGCCTACAATGCATGCTCGCCTAGAAAGAATTGAATCTTAGGCAAAGAAGGTGGCTTGAGTTTCTAAAGGACTATGACATGAGTCTCCACTATAATCTAGGTAAAACTAATGTTGATTCTCTTAGTAGGTTGTCCATGGAAAGTTTGTCTTAGGTAGATGAGGAGAAGTGGGATTTGGTGAAGGATATCCATAATTTGGCTAATCTAATAGTCCATCTCTTGGATTTCGATAATGGTGATATAATTTTTCAAGAGGTGGTGATGTCATCACTTGGTGCTAAAGTAAAGGAGAAACAAGTATAGGATCCTATCTTGATGCAAATCAAGAATGGTGTAGGTAGAAAGAAAGTGATAGTTTTCGAGATTGGTGGTGATGGTATCTTGAGGTACCAAGGCAGGTTGTGTGTGCCCGATGTTGATAGGTTGTGAGGAATAATTTTGGACTTCATGAGTCGTATTATACTATTCTTCCTTGTTCAAATAAGATGTATCATGATCTTAAAGTGATCTATTGATGGAATAATATGAAGGATATGTGGCCAATTTCATGGCTAAGTTCTTGGTGTGTCAGCAAGTGAAGGTGGATCACTTGAGGCCCAGTGCATTGACTCAAGAGATCGAGTTTACAGTGTGGAAATAGGAGGTAATTAATATGGATTTTTATTAATGGTTATCTGTGGTCTTTCTAAAAATTTGATTCAATTTAGTTCATCATAGATAGGATGACTAAGTCCGTTCACTTCTTGTTAGTAAGGACTACTTTTACTTTTGAGGATTATTCCAAGTTCTTCATTGAGGAGATCGTGAAGTTGCATAGTACTCTAATTTCCATCATATCTGATTGGGGCACTCAGTTCTCATCTTACTTATGAAGATCATTCCAGTGTGGTTTAGGGACGAAGGTGACCCTTAGATCTATTTTCTACCCACAGATGGATGGGCAAGAAGAAAGGATGATTCAGGTCTTAGAAGATATGCTTTGGGATTGTGTATTTGATTTTTAGGGTTGTTGGGTTGACCACCTTCCTCTCATAAAATTTGCCTACAACAACAGTTATCACTCTAGCATTGGTATAACTCTATTTGAGGCCTTATATAGTAGGACATGTAGATCTCCTATTGGGTGGTTTGAGGTTGGTGAAAATAAGTTGTTTGGTCCTGATTTGGTTTACCAAGCCATGGAGAAGGTGAACGTGATTTGAGATAGACTTAAGTCTGCCTAAAGTCCAACGTGAATATGAGAAAAATAGAGTTGGATTTTAGTGTTGGTGATTGGGTATTTTTAAGGTGTCTCCCATGAAGGGAGTGATGCATTTTGATAAGAAAGAGAAGCTCAATCCCAGTTATGTTGGTGTCCATACTTGGTTTTGAAGAGGGTTGGTATTGTTGCATATGAATTGGAGTTTCCCTCTAATTTGAGCTCCATTCATCTGGTGTTTCATGTTTTGATGTTGAAGAATTGTATGGGTGATCCTTCGACGATTGTTCCTTTGGAAGAGGTGAGTATTTTTTATTCTTTTTCCTATGAAAAAGTCTCGGTTGAGATTTTAGATCATCCAGTCTGTCATTTGCGGACCAAGGACTTAGGTTTAGTAAAGGTTCTTTGGAGGAACTAAAAGGTGGAGGAAGATTCACGGGAAGCCGAAAAGGATATAAGGTCCAAGTATCCGTTCTTATTTCCCATTCATGATAATCGTGCTTATGGTATGTGCATTCGTTAACATTTTTGTTTTCTGGCTTTATTAAAGGAAAGAGTAATTTGCTTGGCATCTTTTTTCTGTAATTGTTAAAGGTAAGAGTACTGGTATGTGGAGTCAAATCATTCCAATAAATTCCTTGTCCTATCATTCAATAAGGAATTATCCTAAGTGGGGGAATACATAATGCCCCAGGTCTTCGGTCCTTGAAAATTTTCTAAATTATGAGTTTTTTTCCCTAGCAACGACTCACCTGAGGAGTCATAGGATGTCTTGATAGGTCAAGTGACCTTAGTCGTTAGATTTTAGTGAATGGTGTTTGAGTTTCTATCTTGGGTACAATTTGAGGGTACGACTCGTTGGGATGGAATTGTAGCCAAATCAGAAATTAAGTAGCTAAGTTTTTCTTTGAGTACGAGTGGCTTACTATGAGTTGTAAGGACTTGTTATGAGTCATTGGGTGCAAATTGTAGGATGTCCAGTGTTTACCCTATTGGGTTCTATGTTGACTATGACTGGACCCTCGAGTTGTAGGGTCCCATTAGGAGCGGTACCAGTTGAGTCGTAGGGTCAACAGTGTGTGGGTTCCTAGAGACAATCTTAGTTATGACTCGTGGTGACGAGTCGTAAGGAGTGGTTAGAAGTCATTGGTCGACCCATAGTCAAAGGGCGACACTTTCTCAGTTTTTAAGTTAAGGGCATTCTTGACATTTCCCCTCTTACCCAAATTAAAACCCATGTCTTATAACCCTTTTAGGGTGTCATTAGCACTCAAAAACAAATCAGGTAACTTCTCAAACACTCCAAAAGGCTCTCTAAATTCCATCAAGCAAGTCAAACTAGGATTTCATCAAGTTTGTAATCTAAGGGCTCAAGGGTCGATTTCTCTCCAAATTTCTTGGTGTTTAAGGAATGTTACTTTTCCTTCATTTTTAATTTGTTAAAAGCATGTGTTTTAAAGTATTGTTAATGAGATGTTTATGATGGTTTTGAAATAAGGGTTGGGTTTTTTTGAATGTTTATGAATTGAATAATATTTCTTGAAATAAGGGTTGGGTTTTTTTGAATGTTTATGAATTGAATAATATTTCTCACGATTTACATATGATTATTCTTGATTTAATTATGGTTTCGAGGGAATAATGATTTTCCCCAAACTTGTGACTTTTGAAATGGTTGAGACCCTAACCCCATAATGTGAAATTGGTTTTAATCATAAAAAAGTGGGAATTCGTAAAATTGAACGAGTCTTGAATTAATGCATGGTATAAAAAGGTATTTGAAACACAATGGTCTGATTTAATGAACAAAGAGAGTCGGTGTTCCCCCACATTGTATTAATGGAGTTGTTTTCCCAAGTTAATGAAAATTGTTTTGGCATGTTGTTATTACCTTACAAGTGTAGTTGGTATGACGATGCCAACAATGAATGCCTAAATGTGTATTGTGGTTCAATGAATGAGATTGTGTGATAAATATTTTAATTGGGCTTTAATAAGGGTTGTGTAGCTGAGTCATAAAAGTGGAGGTCCAAGTGACCAATACTGGAAACCGCATTTACCGACACAGGGGTCAAAGTGACGAGGGAGGTTCAAGTCCCCCATTATTATTATTTTGATGATTAGGGAGGTTCGAGTCCCCCGTAAATCATTACATGATCGGGTGCTTAAGTCACTTTAGTATATGATTTTGAGGTTTGAATCCCCCATGCATATATATGAGATTAGTCTCCATTTTATGCGGCTACACACACTAGGGCCAACCACGAGGTGAGAGTTGGGGCCTATATTATCCACGGGTACATGTTATAATGGTTGAGATACACAATCCAGTTAAAGTTTTAAAAAAGATGTTAAGACTTTTTCACTATCCCGACATGTAATATATATTTATATATATGTGTATATACCTTGGATTATGTGCATTAGATTAAATGATGTTAAATTATTGATCATGTCATTATGTTATCCTTATACCTGAGTTACATGCTAGCATTCACCTCGCTAACTGTCTTTGAATGCTGTATCCCTACAAGATGCAGGAATTGGTCATACTTCTACTTCTCCTGCTCAGTGATTAGGATTTGAGATCATCTCATGTGTTGATATTGAAGTGGTGAGATTCCATTCATCAAAATTCAAAATTTGATGTGTTGGTCTCTTATGTCTCAAACTGCTTAGACTTGTTTTGGTTATAGTGGGGGCATGTCCCAACACTTTAATGATATTCAATTTTGTTACTTAGTTTAGAAGGCTTTGTTTTGACTACTGTGGTTATTGGCCGGTGTTGATCGGTTGGTTGGCTATTCACCGGTCTTCAGATATAGATATACGTTAAACTTTTCTTAAGATATTGTGGATTATCTTGTTATATATTCGGAATTCATCCGACATTGGTGTGTGTTGTGTTTGGTTTGGTTAGGTGCAGAGGATGATCTCCGGTCCACGCAGAACTTGAGATACACATCAAGGCTAGGCCCTGGTTCGCGTCGTGACACTTTTTTGTCAGAATAGCTAATATTTCCATTGTAGTACTAGTATTTCATGAATGTATAAGATATGAGGATGTAATGCTCACAACCAACCAAAATGATAATTTCCAAATCCAACCAATATTCTAATCATGTAAGCCAAAAATTCACTCAATATGACAACAATCCATGAATCCAATATAGTGCATACATCAATAGAGTAAGATATATAAGAATATGCCATTTGATACTACATAAATACCAACTTATCATTCTCCGCCAAGAAGAAAACAACCAATTATTTAATTACCAAGACAATAACATCATATAATAACCTATACGGTCACTAGCAAATAATGTCTCAAACATCAAATAACAAAAACATCGTCCCCCACACTGGCACAAAACAATAATAAAGCCATTTCCATGATTAGGTTCCACACACATAACATGCTTTTATATCAATATTAACTACCCAGCCCAGTCTGAAGAATGTGACACAACCTGAACCAGGACTTTGTCATAATGGGCATCCCAAGTCTAACAAGGACATGAGACCACCCCTGTTACCCAACCCAACCTTCAAACACATGCCTTGAGTCGGATGAATTCTGACCGTATAATAGGATAGCATTTTGTACAATACCAAACTCTGGGATAGGTCCTTAACCATGACCAACCCAAACAAGTCCAACCATCCAATACCCAACCAATAACTATACCAAAACCAAACCAATATCCAAAAATAATTCAAAATATAAAAGGATGGAACAATCATAAATACCCCCAGAGATATCAACCCCAATACCAGTGCCAATACTAAAACTAGCACCACTACCGACATTACCCATACCAACCCATAGTAGTTCCACAAAGCCTCTAATCGAAAGTAAAACAATATTCGGTTGGGAAATACCCCAAACCATAGTCAAAACTAATATATATTAAATAACTAAAGTATGTAAAAACATCCATGACATGAAATGGAGCCTTCTGAAATATGAAAGCTTACCACTTCAATCCAACCGATCTGATCTTGAATTCGATCACTAAGAAGGATAAGGATAAAATAATGCCAACCTTTAAAACCACTTAAACCAACCATATGCATTCACAACCATACATACATATGTATAACCATTCTGGAAAAAGGGATCGGGTTTAATATGCCATTAAAACCATTAACTAGGGTATGTGTAGCTTAACCGTCCTAGAACTACCCATGGGCTATATGGGTCCATGTAACCCTCTAAACAACTCCCGGTGTGTGTAGCCATATAAACTAGAGATACTATAGAAGTAGGGGATTCCCGAGTACCTTTTGCTCTCCATGATACATATATACAAGTGTACTTAGGGGATTCCTGTATACCCTATAAGTATCGTCTATGGTCGTTATGACCAATACTCATGTCAGCAAACATGAGTTTCCAGTGTCCGTCCATTAGACTCACACTTTCACGATTAGCTATCATACCCCCAATTATTGTCCAATTAAAACCATTACCACACAACCAAACCACCATTCCATTTATTATTAACTAAGGCTATAAGTAGTGGTATCTTCATACCGACTATAGCTTGCAAGGAATGTCCTTATCCTTTCTTTTGAAGAAGAAGGGATTTCCATGTACCCTTAGATTACATTATCAAGTTGACTTAAGGGAATTACACGTACCCCACAAGATGTTTTATTATTAAGTTTGCTTGGGGGATTCCCTTGTATGCCACCAGGTTTTCAATTAGACCAACCATAACCACCAAAACCTTACCATTTAAACTATTTATACCATTTAGGGTTCCATTACCAGGCTATACCATGAAATCGTTCAATGAAAGTCCAACAATTTAACAAAAAACATTCTCATAGGAATTTTATCAAATATGTTGAGGACATAGTATTTCCAAAGCCAAAACCAAGTACCAATTAACCATTCCCATACAACCAAATATTTAAATCACCTATAATATGAAAAGAATAAGCAAAATACATGGGAAAACCATAAACAATCATTGTAACCAAAACTCCTAACATATATTTTAAAACCCAAAACTAAACAACATTTATGCCAAGAAAACAATTCATAAAATATTACTTTAGTTTGAAATAACAATGAGGAAGGAGTAATATGCCTTAGATTATGATGATGACAGAGAAAAATCACCCTTATAAGCCCAAAATTGATCCTATTAATGAAACCCTAGCCTTCCTTGACCACAAAAGCCTTAAGAGAATTTGAGAGAGTTTCTAAGTGTTAAAGATTACAATATTAGGGTAAATGATGTCCCCAGAGTGATATAAGTCACATAGCCTGAAGAGGTTAAGAGCAGAAATGCCCAGATTACCCCCAACTTAAACTGCTTAAAATACTCGCTAGAGGGTACGACTCCAGCATACCACCCATACACTATCATATAAGTGGTACCTACCACTTGTACCCTAGGCATCTCTTAGACCTCCAACACTGAAAACAATACGTCCACCAAGCCCCAATCATACCTGAGCATACGAAAAGTACCCGTAAAACGTACCTTAGGCAGAATCAAGAGGGGGTTGACACTATCCAGCATATGAGTTGGACTATACAACTCGCACCTTATCTCATGACTCATGGTAAGCCACTCGTACTTAGATCTAAGTTAAGTTACTAAGCTAGATTAAGTGAAGAAAAACCCAACTCTGCAACCTATCACCCACCATATGACTTGTACCCACCTAAGTTGTATCCATTCTAGAAACGTAACCACCACCACCTAACACTGGAAAACATACGACTGGGTCACCTAACCCATACCCTCACCATACGACTAGTATGGTGAGTCATATATGTCCAAAAATTCCAAAACCAAGGAATTTGTAAGGACCAAAATCCAGGGCATTTCAGTCTCCCCCATTAGGATCTTTCATCTCCGAATGAAAGACAAGGTAGTACAAGCACGAATTACACCCCAACATAATTATTCCAACCTTTAACACTGTTAGATAACAAAGATGCAAGAAAATCAACTTTTTTTTAACCAAGTTAGAAAACAAACATGTGATCAAGAACACATACCTTACGCATGAATATCCGAAGCAGAAAACAAATGCAGATACTTCGACTTCATGGCCTCTTCTTCTTCCTAAGTAGTTTCTTCCACCTTGTGGTTCCTCCATAGACCTTTAACCGATGTTACATTCTTGGTCTACAACCGAACGAACCTTTTGATACAAGATCTCAATTGGGACCTCCTCATAAGATAGAGAATCTGAGATACCCAATCCTTCAAAAAGAACAAACGATGAAGGATCACCTATATATTTTCTCAATAGAGAGACATGGAATACCGGATGAATGGAGCTCAAACTAAAAGGTAACTTCAATTCATACGACATATTACCAACCCTTCTCAAAACCATATAAGGACCAATATATAGAGGACTAAGCTTCCCTATTTTCCTAAACTACATTACTCCCTTCATGGGAGACATCTTTAGGAACACCCTATCCCCAACCTCAAACTCCAAGCACTATAAGAAGAAGCTTTATTTATGACCAACATATTCGGACAAGGTTATAATCCCACCTCTAAAAGTATACGTATTGAGACAAGATTATATTTTGGTCCTTATTTGTGTACTTTATTATGAAGATACTGAATATGGTCCCAAAAAATTTAGTATGTGGTCCCAAATTATATATAATTGAAGGCATGAACGGGAATTTTTTTTATTTTAACAAAAATTAAAGTACCAAATCATGTATTTTAATAAAGCCCCAAATCAAATTATAATTTGAACATATAATTATCTATTGAAAGTAAAAATTAAAAAACACTTTCTTTTCTGAAAATTAAATACTCATAGCAAAAACCTAGCTAGTGATCGCTCTTTATTTTCCATCGATTAGCTCTGCGTAATTTCAATGATTCTCACAGCTCTACCCTAAACTCAAGGAATTCTAGGCACGCCTTACTTTCCAATTGATCGAGTTGATCTTTTTCATTCATAGGCTGCTGAAATTTTGTATTCACATCAATATTTTTCTTGTTTTATTCAAGCTACTCATCTAATTCTTCCTCTTCTCTAACAATTAAATGTTTAAAGGGTTTTAGAGAGTGATTTAATTGACCCATTTTGACTTGTTGAATTACCGTATTAATGTCAATTGCTGAATTGCTTTATTTTGCACCATTACTCCTTTATTGTAATGTAAGGGTTTCAGAGAGTGGTTTAATTTATCCATTTAAGTTTTCTCTTGGTTTTATATTAGGAATGACTTCTGGTTAAATACTTTTGAGATATTGCTCAAATTATTTTTTAGAGTCCCAACTCAGTTAATTATCTGTAGCATGACCATTGCTTCTTTTCTCTTTTAGTTTGGAGAAGGGCCACTTATCAAAATATGACAACAACAAAGCAGAATTTGGGAAGGATAGAGTATACATAGATAACCTTGCCCTATCTTGTGGTGATTATCTTGGTCATATGCTATAGATTTAGAAAAAAAAAGGTTATGGTATTGAATTTGGTGATGTTGGATTATTAGAATGAAGGTGGTTTCTTTTCCAATACCTTGCAATTAGAAGAAATTTGTCCTGTATTACTGGGGTGCATATAGCGACAGAGCCAAGATTTAAATTTTATGTGTTTTGTCTAAATTCTAGGATAGCAACATTAAGTCAGTTGGGCTTTTGAGATTTAATTTATGCACATGTTTTGTTAATTTCTTAATGCAATACCTCTGAAAGACCAATGAAGAAAAAAATTTCTTTCCTTTTTCGAAAGTACTTGGGGTTGAGGATATGAAAAAAGAGGGCAAAGTTAAAAATCTTTCTAAAGTTTATCAAGTATATTATATTGAAATAAAATATGGGATATTTTTCTTGCTAAGGGTCCTGTATTGTTTTATAGGCATTGTCACTTATTCTGTTTTTGGCTTCTGAGTAACTTTAATGTGGATTTGAAAGGAAGGGAGACATCTGGGTGAGCCTATTCTAATTAAACTTACGGAAGAAGTATATAATTGGATTTATTTGATTAATTTATTAATTACAATAAAATTATATTAACATATCCACCAAAATATTATAAATATTATTTAGATGAATAACGTACAAAAATCACAACAATATAAAGAATTAAAACAAATAATATCTGAAAAACGTAAAGAATTAAAAATAAGGATAGAAAGACTACATTATAACATAATTGCCGGAGTTAGTAAAAACTCAATAAATGCACAAAAAGAAGAAATATCAAATTTAGAATCAACAATAGATAGTCTAGAATATATATATATCAACATAACCTATATACATTTAAATAAAATGAACAAATAAGAATTTATAATAGATAAAGAAACATATGAAAATCACGAAGGATTAAAAATAAAAAAAGTATTCTCTAATTTAGGAAGAAGATATAAGAAAATAGGTGACCATTTATATTTAATATTAGAAAAAAAAATTAAAATTAGAAGATAAGTTGACAGCCATGGTAAGAATAGAAAGAGAAAACGAAGAGATAGACAGAAAAAAAGAAATAGATAAATAAAACAACAAAATACAGAAGAAATACGGAAAATAGAAGAAATTAAAATAGTAGGATTGTTGAATTAGAAAAAGAACTACAAATGTGAAAAGATTTATATGAAAAGAGACAGAAAGAAAAAGAAGAAAAAAATAAATAACAAAAATTATTAAACGAGATAAATAAATTTAAAGAAAAATTAGAAATAAAAAATAAAGAACCAGAAACCAGTGAATTAGAAATAAATACAATAAATGCTGAAGAAACAGATAATTATGATTCGAAAAATAGTGAAACATATACAGAAATTCTAGAAAACATAGGAAAACTAGAAATTAATGAAAAACAAGAAGTAATTAATAAATAAAATCTAGAACTAATAAATAGAGAAGTAAATACTCTAGATAAAAATATAATGCCTAGAACATCAGAAATAAGAAAACCAACCTATAATTACAAAAATAAGTTTAAAAGATATAATTCAAAGGAAGACTATAATAAATAGACACCAAAACAAATAATTAATTACAACTTTTTAGATTTAGATTGTGTAATAGACATATATAAAACAATACAACTATGGGTAGGATACATGTCAAAACAATTATTAGATGATAAAATGGAGACAACAAACACACCAAAATATATAGAAAAGACATTAATAGGAACAGTGAAATTATGGTTTTCAAACCTAGACGAATCAAGTAAAAAAGTACTAAGATCTGATAATAAAACAGAAGGAACATCAATACCTACTAAAATACTATCAACAGAAATATTAAAAAAAATATGAAATAGCTATAAGAGAAGAATTTAGTAGTATAACAACAGAAGAAGAAGAGCAAAATAAAAACAAAGATACGAATAGGAATTTAATGTTAAAATTAGCAATATGTAATATGTGCTATATAGATGAGTTTACATGCGCATTTAAAGAATATTATTATAAAGGAACATATAATATAAAAGAAAGTAAAGAAATAAGAAGATTATATTTAAGTAAATTACCTGAACCATTTAGTTCAAAAATAATAAAAAGTTGGGATGAAGCAAAAATAGTAGATATCCTAGGAGCAAGAATGAAAATTTTACAACAATGGTATAGAAATCTATGTGAAAAATATAGAGAAGAAATAAAAATGGAAAAAACATTAATAAAAAATTTAGCATATTGCAAAGATAAAATAACACTTCAATTTGGATGTAAAGAAAGATATTATAAGAAAAGAAAAAAACATAAGAAATATAAGAAATACAAAAAATCAAAATATAAATAAAAGAAACCAAGAAAAAGATATTATGTAAAAAATTAGAAACATAAAAGACCATATAGAAAAAAGAAATCTATAAAAGAATGTACTTGTTATAATTGTGGAAAACTATGATATTTAGCTAGAGATTGTAATTTACCAAAAAAAACAAAAAATAAACAAATATCAGAAATAAAAATAGAAAATACAGAATATTTGCAGATAGATTATATAGATTATGAATTAGAAAGTGGAGATAGTATATATGAAATTTCGGAGAATGAAACAGATAATGAAATAGATAGTGAATTAGATGATTCAAATGACTGAAGAAGATATAAAAATGAACCAAATGAATGGAGAAGATATAAAAATAATAACAAAATGAAGAAGGAACAGATCAAAAAATAATATTTGACAGTAATATATTTGACGAAATAAAAGGAAAAGACTTAGATTTAAGTGTAGAAAAAATATTCAAAATACCAATAATAAAAAATAAATTTAGTAGGAAAAAGGAAGAATACTACGTAGTAAGCCAAAAAGAACATGTAATAGACTGTAGATATGCAAAAGGAAGAGCTAGTATACCGCTAGTGACAAAATGAATAATTAATAAAGAAATAAACGATATAAAAAGTAAAGACCCAATAAAATATGTACACCTTGGAGGAACAGAGATATTAATAAAAACATGTTTTAGAGAAGGAATAGACACACCAATAGAATTACATTTAGCAGATGATAGAATTATAAAACCTATAGAAAAAGTATAATAACAACCATAAAAGGAAATTTAATATACCAAAATTTTAAATTATAATAAGTGTGAATTATTCAGAAGCAATAACAGATAAAAATATAGATAAATCATTAGTATTATATTTGAAAATATCAGGAATAGAACTAATCCCAAGAAGTAAAATATTTACAGCAAGATGTAAAAATCTAAATGTATTAACAACAAAACATAAAATAATAGAAAAAATAAAATTAATAAAATACAAATAGAAAGTCCTTTTGAATAATTTGTAAAAACAATTGTTAATATTGATTATAGTTACAAAGACATAAATATAGAAAAAGATTTAGAAATAATAAATGATAGAATAAGTACAACAAAAAGAATAGCTCATGAAAAACCAGAATCACCAAGCTCATCAAAAAGAACAAGTCATGAAAATCAATATTATATAACAGGAATAATAAATGAAAAAGAATATTTAATACTCTTAAACACAGGACAAGAAGAAAATTATATAGCAAAATATCTAGTAAAAAGTGAAGAAATAAAATCTAATAGTGATATATGCCCAGATCTACCAAGGAGTCTAATAAACATTAAAGATACGACAGAAAAAGAAATAATAATTGAAGTCAGAAAAATAAAAATAGAATTTGAAATAAAGGAAGAAAGGCAAAAGCAGGCATAATATTAAGAATAAAATGGTTAGAACAAGTAAAACCATACAATATAGAACATACACAATTATCAATAACATATAATAAACAAAGATTATTCATAAAAAGAACTTTAACATTATATGAAAATATATGTACTTGTAAAAATAATAGTAGAAGGATATTATAATAGGTATTATACACCTATGATAGATACAGGAGCAGAAACAAACTTATGTAGATACAACTGTTTTCCAGAAAGTAAATGGGATACTATTAAAAGTACCAATAGTAGTCAAAGGATTTAATAATGAAGAAAGCATAATTACATATAAAGCTAAAAATGTAAACATATAGATATGGGATAAAATAATAAAAATCTATAATTATGAACTAACATCAAAAGATATGCTTTTAGGAATGTCATTTTTAGATAAATTACACCCACATATAATAGCTAAAACAGATTGGTGGTTTACAACACCATGTAAACAAAAATTAAGGGCAAAAAGAGTTATTAATAAAATAAAAAAGAAAACTGATTGGATAGAAGAAAGTGAAAAAATTACACAAAAGTTAGAAAATATAAAAAATACAGAAGACACAGTAGAACTAGTTGTATTTTCGATAAATAAAAAAGAAATAACTATATTTTCAATAGATAAGGTAGAAATAATAAAAAAAAATTAAGACAATTATATAGAGAAGATCCATTAAAAGGATGGGGAAAACATAAAACTACTATAAAAATTAAATCAATAGATAAAAATAGCATAATAACTAAAAAACCATTAACATATAATTTTGACGATTTAAAAGAATTTAAAATGCATATAGATGAATTATTAGAAAAACAGTATATACAAAAAAGCAATAGTAAACACAATAGTCCAGCATTTATAGTAAATAAACATAGTAAACAAAAAAGAGGAAAAAGTAGAATGGTTATTGATTATAGAAACCTAAATGCAAAAACTATGACATATAATTATCCAATACAAAATAAGATATTAAAAATAAGACAAATACAAGGATATAATTATTTTAGTAAATTTGATTGTAAATTGGGATTTTACCACTTAAAGTTAAATGAAAATTCTAAAGAATTAACTGCATTTACGGTACCACAAGGATTTTATGAATGAAACGTATTATCATTTGGATATAAAAATGCACCAGGTAGATGTCAACATAGTTATTTTAAACAATTACCTAATTGTATAGTATACATAGATGTAGTATTAGATTTTATTTCTTCACTTTTTACTAGATATTTTTCTATATAATTTTCTTCTTGTCCAGTGTTTAAGAGAATTAAATATTCTTTTTCATTTATTGTTCCTGTTATATAATATTGATTTAATTAAATGTTGAAGTTATTTCATAACTTGTTCTTTTTGATGAGCTTGATGATTCTGTTTTTTCATGAGCTATTCTTTTTGTTGTATTTATTCAATCATTTATTATTTATAAATCTTCTTCTATATTTATGTCTTTGTAACTATAATCATTATTATCAATTATTTTTACAAATTGTTCAAAAAGACTTTCTATTTGTATTTTATTATTTTTATTTTTTCCTGTTATTTTATGTTGTTAATCCATATATATGTTTACATCTTGCTGTAAATATTTTACTTCCTGGGTTAGTTCTATTCTTGATATTTTTCAATATAATACTAATGATTTATCTATATTTTTATCTGTTATTGCTACTGAATAATTCACACTTATTATAAATTTAAATTTTTGGTATATTAAATTTCCTTTTATGGCTGTTATTGTACTTTTTTCTATAGGTTTTATAATTCTATCATCTGCTAAATATAATTCTATTGGTGTATCTATTCTATTGGTGTATCTATTCCTTCTCTAAAACATGCTTTTATTAATATCTCTGTCCTCCAAGGTGTACATATTTTATTGGGTCTTTACTTTTTATATCGTTTATTTCTTTATTAATTATTCTTTTTGTCACTAGTGGTATACTAGCTCTTCCTTTTGAATATCTACAGTCTATTGCATGTTCTTCTTGACTTACTACGTAGTATTCTTCCTTTTTTCTACTAAATATATTTTTTATTGTTGGTATTTTAAATATTTTTTCTACAATTAAGTCTAACTCTTTTCCTTTTATTTCGTCAAATATATTACTGTCAAATGTTATTTTTTGATATGTTTCTTCTTCATTTAAATATTCTTCCTTTGTTATTATTTTTATATCCTCTTCAGTCATTTGATTCATCTAATTCACTATCTATTTCATTATTTGTTTCATTCTCCAAAATTTCATATATACCATCTTCACTTTCTAATTCATAATCTATATAATCTATTTGCATATATTCTGTATTTTCTATTTTTATTTCTGATATTTGTTTATTTTTGGGTTTTTTTTGGTAAATTACAATCTCTAGTTAAATGTCCTAATTTTCCACAATTATAACAAGTACATTCTTTTATAGATTTCTTTTTTCTATATGGTCTTTTATGTTTATAATTTTTTACATAATATCTTTTTCTTTGTTTCTTATATTTATATTTTGATTTTTTGTATTTCTTATATTTCTTATGTTTTTTTCTTTTCTTATAATATCTTTCTTTACATCCAAATTGAAGTGCTATTTTATCTTTGCAATATGCTAAATTTTTTATTAATGTTTTTTCCATTTTTATTTCTTCTCTATATTTTTCACATAGATTTCTATACCATTGTTGTAAAATTTTCATTCTTGCTCCTAGGATATCTACTATTTTTGCTTCAACCTAATTTTTTATTATTTTTGAACTAAATGGTTCAGGTAATTTACTAAAATATAATCTTCTTATTTCTTTACTTTCTTTTATATTATATGTTCCTTTATAATAATATTCTTTAAATGTGCATGTATACTCATCTATATAGCACATGTTACATATTGCTAATTTTAACATTAAATTCCTATTCGCATCTTTCTCTTTATTTTGCTCTTCTTCTTCTGTTGTTATACTACTAAATTCTTCTCTTATGGCTATTTCGTATTTTTTCAATATTTCTGTTGGTAGTATTTTAGTAGGTATTGACGTTCCTTCTGTTTTATTAGCAGATCTTAGTACCTTTTTACTTGCTTCGGCTAGGTTTAAAAATCATAATTTTACTGTTTCTATTAATATCTTTTCTATATATTCTGGTGTATTTGTTGTATCTATTTTATTATCTAATAATTATTTTGACATGTATCCTACCCATAGTTGTATTGTTTTATTTGTGTCTATTACACAGTCTAAATCTAAAAAGTTGTAATTAATTATTTGTTTTGGTGTCCATTTATTATATTTATTCTTTGGATTATATCTTTTAACCTTCTTTTTGTAATTATAGGTTGGTTTTCTTATTTCTGATGTACTAGGTATTATATTTTTATCTAGAGTATTTACTTCTGTATTTATTAGTTTTAGATTTTCTTTATTAATTATTTCTTGCTTTTCATTAATTTCTAGTTTTCCTATGTTTTCTAGAATTTCTGTATATGTTTCACTATCTTCCGAATCATAATTATCTGTTTCTTCAGCATTTATTGTATTTATTTCTAATTCACTGGGTTCTGGTTCTTTATTTTTTATTTTTAATTGATTTATCTAGTTTAATAATTTTTGTTCTTTATTTTTCTCTTCTTTTTCTTTCTGCCTCTTTTCATATAAATCTTTTCACATTTGTAGTTCTTTTTCTAATTCAACAATCCTACTACTTTTAGTTTCTTCTATTTTTTGTATTTCTTTTGTGGTTTGTTGTTTTATTTTATCTATTTCCTTTTTTCTGTCTATCTTTTCGTTTTCTCTTTCTATTCTTACCATGGATGCCAACTTATCTTCTAATTTTAATTCTTCTTTTTCTAACATTAAATATAAATATTCACCTATTTTCTTATATCTTCTTCCTAAATTAGAGAATACTGTTTTAATTTTTAATCCTCCGTGATGTTCATATGTTTTTTCATCTATTATAAATTCTTCTTTGTTCATTTTATTTAAATGTATATAGGTTATGTTGATATATATATATATATATATATATATATATTCTACACTATCTATTGTTGGTTCTAAATTTGATATTTCTTCTTTTTGTGCATTTATTGAGTTTTTACTAATTTCGGCAATTATGTTATGCTATAGTCTTTCTATCCTTATTTTTAATTCTTTCCGTTTTTCAGATATTATTTGTTTTAATTTTTTATATTATTTTGGTTTTTATACGTTATTCATTTAAATAATATTTATAATATTTTGGTGGATATCTAAATCTAATTTTATCATAACTAATAAATTAATCAAATAAATCCAGTTATATACTACTTCCGTAACTTTAATTAGTATAGACTCTAATACCATTTTTATGTCTAACATATCCGTGTATGAGGATGCAGCAGTATGCTTACTTATAAATGTGGTTATTTAAGGATGCACTTTATCACTTAGGCGGCATCCTAGGTTAGGCTAAAAAAGATGAATTTCTTTATTTGATTTCTAAATGGGCATTGACTTTTCCCTTGGTTAACTTTGTACTTAACCTCACGTGACTTCTGCTCCATTTCGCTAACCTAACAATGACCAGAATGAAGAGACTGAGATTAGAAGACTGAGATTCTACGTACAAATACACAATCTTTCAAACAAGAAAATCACGGAACTCTAGAATTCTTTCATAGAAAAAAACTTGGAAGTAAAACGAAAGTCACATAGGGATATGAAGATGACTTGAGGGATCATATGATATCTAAGTTTCTTTCACTCAAAGGGTTTCACATTACCATCAAAAGAATGTTGTCAATGATCTTTCTGCTATTATTGAATTCATAGTAGATGAGTAAAGTTCATCCAGATATTGCCCGTGCTGTTCTTCTTATAGGTTTTGCAACTAAATGAGGGAAAGACTTTATTCTCGCATCTCATCATTGATGCAATGGACAATTTTTCTCCTATTGTAAAGCAGGTGCAGAATCTTTTCTTAAAGCATACAACTATAACTATTTCGTTCTGTGAAAAATGATTTTGGTATCATGTGATGTTCGGTTCTGGAGAGGTAAGTCCCAGTTAATATCTGGTTATGCTACATCACAACGATATGGTTGGGTTGGAAGATAGTAAATAAAATAGCTCTCTTATTGTATCAAATTAATTCCCCCAAAAATATCATGCTTTCATGGATTACTTGGAACACATATCCATACTCCAACACTTCTGATAAAAGTCTGCTATGTCACACTCACTTCCTCTTTAGATTCTTTATTAGTTGATTTCCTAATGTCTTGAAGTGGCTCTTATGATTAAAAATTGCTTTAGATCAGATGTGGAAGGAAACCGAATGGTATGTGCCCTGTGGTTGGAACTTGTTGTCGGGGTTTTAAGGAGAACTCTACAAGTGATGTCATATATAACAGTGCTTCCACAAAAGAAGTTGGCGGTCACTAGCCCAATATTTCTGGGAGGTAAAATGGTTCAATGAACTTAGAAAAACATGTAATGTGAATGGCTAAGATGCTTTAAGATAATCAATCATGCACATCATAGTCTGGAAAACTATTGTGCTTAGCGAATAACAACGTTCCATGATTTGCAGGCATTTTCTGCAGACTTGGTTCCCATAGACCGGACCACTTATATGTTCAGTTATATTGATCCTCAACCTGGATCTCCACAACTGGAAGAGTTGCTAGAAGATTACTGGGATTCGATGCCAAAGTACCAGGTAACCTTTGTAGTATGCTATTTGGGGATTATGTTTGACATACTTCTATTTTCCTCTTTTTCTTATACTGGAAGTTGTAGCTTGTGTTGTTCCTTGCAATCGATATTATTTAGAGAAAAAGTTAACCCCTGAAAGATTTGAAGCCAGTCAAAACATCGGCTAAGGAAGTCATGTTATTGCTTTTGTTGTTGGGGTTAGCTTTGAATGTCCGGAGCTTTGGATTTTAACAGTAACTGCTATCTTGTAGTATAAATCTGTCATTTCTCCTTAAAAAAATTCTAATGATGCATATGTCAACCAGCATTCCTCTCTTAGATATTTGACTAGTTTAATTCAAAATGTGTTGGATCTTTGAAATGGACATAATGTTTTAAGCTCTGGATGAAAGAAAATTAAGACTGCAGATTTCTATTGTTGCTTAATTTTGATCATTGCATACTTTAATGTTATCTGACCTTTCCCGTCTTAAATTTTGACCTGTAAATGAACTTGTGCATAGCTCTTTTCCCGCATGCAAAAAATGTAGCTTCTGGTACACTGATTTTTAAAATTTTTTTGGGTCTTTTCCCTTGAGGCCTAGGTATATATGAATCACTTGAAGACAATTTTCTACACTCTAAAAGCTTGTCAATGTTGAATCCTTATATGGTGAGTTTAAGCTGATACATAAAAACTTGAATAACTCAACTATCACCACACTAATGTATTATGTTCTGCAGCCGACCTTGAGTTATTCCTGGTTATTTCAAAGGGCAATATCAGCAAAGAAACATTCCATTGTCCCACTAGATTTCATCAATGAACTTCTTTTTGCCAATTTCATAAGTATGCAGGTACTCCATCATAATTATTGTACCCATCATCATTCCAGTTATTTACTTGTCCCCTATCATCATTCCAGTTGTTTTCTTTTCTAGAATCCTCTTGAGGGATCTCTAGTTTTTCAGGTAAGAAGCAGCCATTGTAGGATCCATTGTCTACACAATACCATAAAAGCTTGTTCCAGTAGGTACTACCATATCAGATACGTTAGTAAATATTGGTTCTTACTCAGAGATCTAGCAATTGGCAAAATATGACTCAATATTCATAATGTTAAGCTCCAAAAAAAAACATCTAAGTAGTTTCGTTGATCTAGTTAATACTTGTATTTTCTCCTTTTCCGTGAATCAAACAATGCATATTGAAAGGAAGCAAGTACGTTTTTCATATTAATCTCATAGTTGGACTTAGTTTTCAACTCTGTGACTTGTTTTATCCATTGGCTAAGTCAGTTATCCATTGCTATACTCGTGTTCCAATTCTTTACTTCTTACGTATATTAAATTATATACCAATATATAGTTAATAATTGTCTTTCCAAAATTTTGTTCTTAAGATTTCCGAAGATTGAAGTTACAAGTGAAGATGAAAGTTCAAAGAATGCGCAAGCTTATTATTATTTTACTAAGAACATTATGTAAACTTGACATCAAATTCTAGCTCGGAATGTTAATATGTTAAGTTTTTTTTTGTTTAGTAAATATTGAAACTATTGACATCATATTGCTCGGGATGTTAATTGGTTAAGTTTTTTTTGTTTTGCAAATTATTATTGAAACTGTTGATATCATATTCTAGCTAGGGATGTTAATTGATTTAGTTTTTTCTGTTTAACAAATGTTAAAATTATATTTATCATCCTTCGATATTTTCAGTAGCAATTTTATATTTAGCAATGAAATATATAAATTTTATGATTTCAGTAGCAATTTAAGATGAGTTAGTTGCTTGTTTCTTAAGGTTAATTTAGGATGAGGTAGTCGCTCTTCTTTAAAGATTAATCCAGGACGAGTTAGCTACTCATTGTGATAGATTAATTTAGGACAAGGTAGTTACTCATTGCAAAAATCATTTAGCGATTAGAAAATAACTACTTTTTAAAGATGAAAATCAATTATTAGAGACGAGATATACAGTCTCTAAAAGTGTTTTTGAGACGAGATATGTTACCGTCTCTAATGATATTTAACGACGAGCTAGAGTGCCTTGTCGCAATAAACCTTTAGTGAAGGAGGCTACAAGATTGAGCTGCGACTAATATTTTCCCGTCCTAAATGATCATTTGCGACCAGAATTGGACTTTTAGGAATGAAAATTCCATTCCCTAGAGGATGTTTTTCTTGTAGTAAAGTATAATACCCCGATAGTTTCTTAAGCCTAAATCCGTCTTTTGAGTGGATATGTATGACTTACAAAGTGATGGATGTTTAAACCATGTTGTATTTCTATAATTTCTACTTTTTGTCATGTAGAGCATTGAATTAGATTTCCATCAATACCAATTTCACTGAGATCCGACTTTAAACGAAGGAGTTATAGCCGTTTTACTCAGCGATATCGGATCGCCCAAGTCTGACGGTCGACCTGATGGACCGTCAAATGTCTCTTCAAGCCAAGGAAGTGACCCCTCTTCCTGGTCACCGTGTGACGGCCAAGATGGTGGACCGTCGAGGGGTCTGTCAGGTCGAGATAGAATGTCTCATTTCTGGCCCTCGAGTGATGGACGACTTGGTGGTCCGTTAGTTTCCTGATGGACCGTCACTTCGATCGTCACGTCGAGACAGAACGTTTCAGTGTTGGCACTCGAGTGATGGACGATCTGGTGGACCGTCAGATCAATCATTATAGGCCCCGATCAGCAAATTTCAGCTTTTTTAAAAGGGTATTTTGGTCATTTCTGCTCCTTGTTGCCTTATATATACATCAAAGTAGTAAAGAGAAGATCATTTTCTCCTATTTCTCTCCTATTTCTCCAAGAATTTTCTAGAAAACTAGGGTTTCCTCTCAACCCAAAAATCAAAACTCCTTCCAAGAAACTCAAGGATCTTCCATAGATTTCTCCAAGTTGTCCAAGAATTAAACTCTCCTAGTCAAAGGAATCAAGGATCTTAGCTCAAAAGTGTAAGGAAGAAGTTCCAAACAAGTTTCTACAACTCTAAAATTATAATCCAAAGTATGTGGGGCTTGAACAAGAACACTCCTTTCGTTCTTGTGCCTAAAGATTTACTTTCTATTATTGATTTACCTGATTTTGCAAGTGGGTTTACACCTAAATTTATTTATTTATGATTTATGAGATTTGAGTTGAATAAGTTTAATATTTATGATTATTTCACCATCATGTTTCTTAAATTGAGAATTTATTCCATGAGTTGTATATTGTCATTATGTATTGATGATTTCTAAGCGATTTAAGACAAGTGTAATGTGTTATGCCTTTCCATGAGAAATTTGACTATTGAATATATATTGATATGTGAGATTGAAAGTCAAGAATGAGTCCTACGATGTTTCCTTGAAGCTTTTGATATTTGAAAATGATTCGAAAAGCAAATGTACTTGATGTTGAGAAAAATTGTGTTGCGTTGAGTCGAGTTAGGAATCCGCAAGAAGTTTATGATTTACAGATGAGATATATATTTGTGTTTTGTTCTTTATAATAAACCCATGAGTTGATATTGATTAAGGTGGATTTCCTAATGTGTTCTGAGTTGAGTCTGGGAGAAGTATTTAGCACCTAGCGGGAAATGTGGTATTTCCCTGAAACTACGTGCCACCGTAGGATTGATGTTGATAATTGTGGGACATAGGCCGAGTATGGGATTTTGATAATGAGATTGAGTTTGTACTCCCTGGCAAGAGTACGACACCCCTGCCAATGTGGGGTTCTCTCCTCAGGAGGGAAAAAAGTTGGACTCCATGCGGCTCACATGGTGTATTTATGTCGGTTATAAGAAACTCCCACATCCATAATGATCTAAGTACCATGAGTTTTCGAGTCACTCTAAGTCATGAGTAAAAGAGTTTGAGTTGAGTTAAAGGATTTATGAGATTTATGAAGCATATATTATTACTGATGACTTACGGAAATGATATTTAGAAAATTCAAGCGAAGAGAGTTATTATTGTCAGCATGCATGATTTTCTTATACATTTATGATATTATTTAAAATGTTACATCCACCCCCACATACTCAGTACATTCCCAAGTACTGACTCCCATACTCTTTTGTATTCTATATTTCCTCATGATATAGGTTCAGGTGCTCAGTCTCAGTAGCGACTGTGATCTTTGAGTACCTTCATCTACATTTCTTCGGTTGGTGAGTCCTCATGGTTCAAGGACCTGTGTCTCCAATTTTGTCTTATTAATAGATGGTTGTTTACTTTTAGTTCAGTACGTGTTAGTTGGGATCTGTCCCAATGGCCCCTCAGTCCTATGTAGTAGAGGCTTTGTCAGACTAGTGTACCAGCGTATACAGAGATTTCAGTATTTTGTTTTTACAGGACAGTATTATTTTGTATTTTAGTATGTTTATGACATGGTTATTCCTCTTTATCTTAGCATGATTTGAGCTATAATGAGTTCTAAAAGTGATGACAGGCTTAGAGGGTTAGCTTGAGGCCACGTGTGGCCTTAAACACCATGTGATTTCTCGGGATAGGTTCTTGGGGTGTTACAAGCTTAGTATCAATTCCAATGGTTCAAGGAGTCCTAGGGAGTCTTACAAGCTGCATTACATAGAGTCTTGATCATCGGTGTGTAGTGCGCCACATCTATGAGCAAGAGGCTACAAGACGTTTTAGGAAAAGTTATTTCTTTCTTTCAAGAGTCTATTGTGCCTATGGCTGTTTCTCTCTGTTTTTAATTTGTGCTCTCTTATGACAGAAAATGCCTCCTCGTAGAGCTCGTATAAACAATGAACGACTTCAACCCATTGATCTTTTAGGTGCGATGGTGTCCCACTCTGAATTTCAGGCAGCTTTCCAAGCGCTAGCCCAGGTGGTCATTGCTAATGCCCAAGACAACACCCAGGCTACTGTTCTACCTCCGCAAAGGAATAATTCTACTACAGCCCGAGTTCGTGACTTTATGTAAATGAATCCACCTGAGTTCTTTGGATCGAAAGTAGGTAAAGACCCACAAATATATTTAGATGAAGTGAGAAAGATCACTTAGATTATGCATGTGACTGAGGAGGAAAGTGTTGAATTGGCTATCTATCGAATGAAAGATGTTGCTTATGATTGGGTGGAGATGTGGAAAAAGAGTAGACAGGAGTATGATACTTCTGCGACTTGGCAATTATTCCAAGATGCCTTCTTAGATAGATTCTTTCCCCCGGAGCTAAAGGAAGCAAAATTAGAAGAATTTATGAACTTGAGACAGGTCCCCATGACAGTTAAAGAGTATTGCCATAAGTTTAACCAGTTATCTAAGTATGCTTCTTGTATGATGGCTGATTCTAGAACTAGTATGAGTAAGTTCTTGGCTGGTGTATCTGTTTATGTTGTGAAAGAGTATAGATCCGCTATGCTTAATAGGGACATGGACCTTTCAAGACTAATGATTCATGCTCAGCAGATTGAAGCAAACAAAGTAAAAGAGAGAGAGAGTGAGAGGGAATAAGAGAATTAGATCAGAGCAACAGGGGTATAGTTAGACTAGATTTTCTGGAGGAATTCGCCCTCAGTTCTAGAGCCGTTCTCTTGTGCTAGCACCTTCATCGGCTAGTACTCCTGCATTTAGAATTAGGCCGGAGCAGGTTAGTAGGACTACTATGTCCAGGTCCCAAGATAGTGTGAGTAATAAACCTCATCCTCCCCCATGTATGAGGTGCGGTAGGGACCATCCCAGTGAGTGCTTAGTCAGTCAGAGGGGTTTTTTTGGTTGCGGTAAGTTGGGCCACAAGTTCAGGGATTACCCTTATGCTAGATAGGGGAGTCGCGATATTTGTCCCCAGAGTCAGACTATTAGTGCTCCAGCCCCTGTAGTTTGTCCTACTCCTCCTCAGGGTGCCTCAACTAGTATTGCAGGTGGTCAGTGCCAGAATCTCTTTTATGCTATACTACCCCGCCAGGAGTAGGAAGATTCACCAAATGTTATTACTGGTATGATTTGTAAATTTTATTTTGATGTGTATGTGTTGATGGACCCTGGGTCAAGTCTTTCTTATTTGACTCTGTTGGTGGGTGTGAATTTTGAAATCAGTGCTGAAATAATTTCTGAGCCTTTTCTAGTCTCTACATTAGTGGGTGAATCTGTTGTTGCTAAGAAAGTATATAAGAAGTGTCCTATCGCTGTTCTTATTAGAGTCATGTTTGCAGATTTGATTGAGATAGACATAGTTGATTTTGATGTTATTCTGGGTATGGATTGGCTTCATTCTTGTTATGCGTCTATAGACTGTCGTACCCGGGTAGTCAAGTTTTAGTTTCCCAATGAGCCAGTCTTTGAGTGGTCCCAAAATTCTGTATCTCCTAAAAGTCGTTTCATATCCTATCTTAAAGCTAGGAAATTGATAACCAAGGGTTGTATCTATCATTTAGTCCAAGTTAAGGACACTAAGTCTGAGACTCCAACTATTCAGTCTCTTAGTTTTGTCAATGAGTTTCCTGATATTTTCCCAGAAGATCTCCCAGTGGTACCTCTCGATAGAGAGATAGAATTCGGAATTAATCTGCTCCCTAATACACAGCCTATTTCTATTCCTCCGTATCGTATGGCCCCAGCAAAACTTAAGGAGTTGAAAGAGAAACTCAAAGATCTTCTTGATAAGGGTTTTTATAAGGCCCAGTGTGTCTTCCTGGGGTGCACCCATTCTATTTGTGTGAAATAAAAATGGTTCATTGCGCATGTGCATTAACTATCGTCAGCTTAACAAGGTCAAAGTCAAGAACAAGTACCCTCTTTCTAGAATTGATGACCTATTTGATCAGCTGCAAGGTGCTAGCTACTTGTCAAAAATAGATTTGAGATTCGGTTATCACCAACTTAAAGTCAGAGAGTGTGATATTCCGAAGATGGCTTTTCGCACTCGTTATGGTTATTTTGAATTCTTGGTCATGTCTTTCAGGCTAACGAATTCCCCGACAACTTTTATGAACCTCATGAATCGGGTGTTTAGACCATACCTAGAATGTTCGTTATTGTGTTTATAGATGGTATCCTTGTATATTCCCAGAGTGAAAACGACTATGCAGATCATCTTCGAATTATTTTACAGACCCTTAGGGATCAACAGTTGTTTGCCAAATTTAGCAAGTGTGAATTTTGGCTAAGGTCAGTTGCTTTTCTAGGTCATATTGTTTCTTCTGATGGTATTCGAGTTGATCCTCAAAAGGTAGAAGCTGTGAAGAATTGTCCTAGACCTATTTCCCCATCTGATATTAGGAGTTTTTTGGGTCTAGCTGGCTACTACCATTATTTTGTCGAAGGTTTCTCTTCCATTGCTGTTCCTTTGACCCGGTTGACCCAAAAAAGGTTAAATTCTAGTGGTCAGATTCTTGCGAGAAGAGTTTTTAGGAGTTCAAGACTCGACTCACTTCAGCCCCTATGATAGCCTTGCCTAATGGTGTAGATGATTTTGTGGTATATTGTGATGCTTCCAGAATTGGTTTAGGTTACGTGTTGATGCAGAAGGGTAAGGTTATAGCCTATGCCTCCAGGCGGTTGAAACCTCATAAAAAGAATAATCTGACCCATGACCTCTAGTTACCTGTAGTAGTTTTTCCTTTGAAAATCTAGAGACACTATTTGTATGGTATTCAAGTTGATGTCTTTATGGATCACAAGATTTTACAGTATGTGTTCACTCAGAGAGAGTTGAATCTTCGGCAGAGGCGATGGTTAGAATTGCTGAAAGACTATGATATGAGTGTATTGTATCACCCAGGCAAGGCCAATATAATAGCAGATGCCCTTAGCAGATCGTCCATGGGTAGTATAGCACATGTTGCAGAAGATAAGAGGGACTTAGCCCGTGAAGTGCATCGTTTGGATAGGTTAGGTATTAGATTGCTTGACTCAGCTGAGGGTAATATTTGGGTCCAAAGTAGTTCTGAATCTTCCCTAGTTTTGGAAGTAAAAGAGAAACAGGATACGAATTCTCATTTGGTCGAACTGAAAGAATTAGTTAAAGACCAAAAGGTGGAGGTTTTCTCACAAGAGGGAGATTGTGTATTGAGATTTCAAAATAGATTGTGTGTGCCTGATGTTGATAGTATGAGGCAGATAATTATGGCTGAGGCGCATGGCGTGCGGTATTCTATTCATCTTGATGCTACCAAGATGTACCTCGATTTGCAGGAAATTTATTGGTGGAATGGTATGAAAAAGGATATAGCAATGTTCGTAGAAAAGTGTGCAACTTGCCAGCAGGTAAATATAGAGCACCAGAGACCCAGTGGTGTGATGTTAGAATTTAACATTCCTACTTGGAAGTGGGAAGTGGTGAACATGGATTCCATGACCGGTTTACCTCTTTCTCGTCGTCATCATGATTATATTTGGGTCGTTGTAGACAGGTTGACTAAGTCAGCACATTTTCTGCCAGTACATACATCTTTCACCACGAAGGACTATGCTAAGCTATACATTTGAGAGTTAGTAAGGTTGCATGGAGTTTCGTTGTCTATCATCTCTGTTAGAGGTACTCAATTTACTTCTCAGTTTGGAGAGCCTTTCAGAAGGGTCTCGACACCCAAGTTCATCTTGGCTCCGCTTTTCATCTACTGACAGATGGTCAGGCTGAGAGAACTATCCATAATTTGGAGGATATGTTGAGGGCTTGTGTTATTGATTTCAAAGGAAGTTGGGATGAACATTTTCTGTTGATTGAATTTGCTTACAACAATAGTTTTTATGCTAGCATTGGAATGGCTCCATTTGAGGCTTTGTATGGGAGAAGATGTAGATCGCCCAGAGGTTGGTTCAAAGTGGGTGAAGGTGCTGTGATTGGACCTGATGCTGTATTTGAGGCTATGGAGAAAGTTAAGTTAATTTGGGAGATGGTGAAGACAGCCCAGAGTTGTCAAAAGTCGTACGCAGATGTGAGAAGAAGAGCTCTTGAGTTTGAAGTTGGTGATATGGTGTACTTGAAAATTTCACCCATGAAAGGGATGAAAAGATTTGGAAAGAAAGGGAAGCTGAGTCCTAGATATGTTGGCCCCTCAGAGAGTTTTGAATCGTGTTGGGAAAGCATCTTATGAGATTGAGTTGCCTGCAGAGTTGTCATTTGTCCATCCTGTGTTTCATATTTCAATGCTCAAGAAGCACATTGGAGACTTTGTTGTTGTTGATCCGTCGGAAGGTTGTGATGTTCAGAATAGCCTGTCATATGATGAAATCTCGGCTGAAATCCTAGATTATCAAGTCCGTAGACTAAGGAACAAAGAAGTTCCCTTGGTTAAAGTTCTGTGGTGAAATGAATCAGTAGATATGCGAGCTAGTTACCCTCATCTTTTCTCTGCGAGTCCAAGTCAAGATGAAGGTACTATTCCCCTAATTTAGTTTCCTCTTAATCTAATGTATTCAGCTATATGGTTATTCCCTCCATGATTTGTGCATTTGGTGAAGTACTCAAAAGTTGGGAGTATAGTGAGCCTTTTAATGTGAGTCGCTCCAGCTGGGCGTCCTTATTTTCTCTTGTTCTTTACCATTTTGGCAACGTTCGAGGATAAATGTGTCCAAGGGGAAGATATGGTAATACCCTGATCATTTCTTAAGCCTAAATCCGTCTTTTGAGTGGATATATATGACTTCCAAAGTGATTAAATAAGGTTTCCATCAATACTAATTTCATTGAGATCCGACTTCGGACGAGGGAATTATAGACATTATACTCAGCGATATCGGATCGCCCAGGTCTGATGGTCGACCTGACGGACCGTCAGGTCCTTGGTGGAACGTCCAGTCTCCCATCAAGCCAAGGCAGTGACCCCTCTTCCTAGTCACCGTGTGACGGCCAAGATGGTGGACCGTCAAGGGGTCTGTCAGGTTGAGACAGAATGTCTCGTTCATGGCCCTCGAGTGACGGATAACTTGGTGGTCCGTCAGTTTCTTGACGGACCATCACTTCGAGGAAGAACATTCCAATTATGGCACTCGAGTGACGGACGATCTGGTGGACCGTTAGGAGAATTGACGAACCGTCAGATCGACCGTCACAGGCCCCGATCAACGAATTTCAGCTTTTTCAAAAGGGCATTTTTGTCATTTCCGCACCTTGTTGCCTTATATATACATCAAAGTAGTAAATAGAAGATCATATTCTTCTATTTCTCTCCAATTTCTCCAAGAAGTTTCTAGAAAACTAGGGTTTCCTTTCAACCCAAAAATCAAAACTCCCAAGAAATTCAAGTATCTTTCATAGATTTCTCCAAGTTGTCCAAGAATTAAGCTCCCCTAGTCAAAGGCATCAAGGATCTTAGCTCAAAATTGTAAGAAAGAAGTTCCAAACAAGTTTCTACATCTCCAAAATTATAATCTAAGGTATGTGGGGCTTGAACAAGAACACTCCTTTCATTCTTGTGCCCAAAGATTTACTTTTGATTATTGATTTACATGATTTTGCAAGTGGGTTTACACCCAAATTTCTTTATTTATGATTTATGAGATTTGAGTTGAATAAGTTTAATATTTATGATTATTTCACCATCATGTTTCTTAAATTGAGAATTTATTCCATGAGTTGCATATTGTCATTATGTATTGATGATTTCTAAGCGATTTAAGACAAGTGTCATGAGTTATGCCTTTCCATGAGAAATTTGACTATTGAATATATATCGATATTTGAGATTGAAAGTCAAGAATGAGTCCTACGATGTTTCCTTGAAGCTTTTGATATTTGAAAATGATTCGAAAATCAAATGTACTTGATGTTGAGAAAGATTGTGTTGCGTTGAGTCAAGTTAGGAATCCGCAAGATGTTTATGATTTACAGATGAGATATATATTTATGTTTTGGTCTTTATAATAAACCCATGAGTTGATATTGATTAAGGTAGATTTCTTAATGTGTTCTGAGCTGAGTCTGGGAGAAGTATTTAGCACCGAGCGGGAAATGTGGTATTTCCCCAAAACTACGTGCCACTGTAGGATTGATGTTGATAATTGTGGGCCAGAGGCCGAGTATGGGATTGTGATAACGAGATTGAGGTTGTACTCCATGGCAAGAGTACGACACCCCTGCCAATGTGGGGTTCTCTCCTCAGGAGGTCAAAACGTTGGACTCCATGCGGCTCACATGGTGTATTTATGTTGGTTATAAGAAACTCCCACATCCATAATAATCTAAGTACCATGAGTTGTCAAGTCACTCTAAGTCATGAGTAAAAGAGTTTGAGTTGAGTTAAAGGATTTATGAGATTTATGAAGCATATGTTATTACTGATGACTTACGGAAATGATATTTTAGATAATTCAAGCGAAGAGAGTTATTATTGTCAGCATGCATGATTTTCTTATACATTTATGATATTATTTAAAATGTTACGTCAACCCCCACATACTCAGTACATTCCCAAGTACTGACTCCCATACTCTTTTGCAGTCTATATTTCCTCATGATATAGGTTCAGGTGCTCAGTCTCAGTAGCGACAGTGATCTTTGAGTACCTTCATCTACATTTCTGCTGTTGGTGAGTCCTCATGGTTCGAGGACCTGTGTCTCCAATTTTGTCTTGTTAATAGATGGTTGTTTACTTTCAGTTCAGTACGAGTCATTTGGGGATTTGTCCCAATGGCTCCTCAGTCCTATGTAGTAGAGGCTTTGTCAGACTAGAGTACCAGCGTGTACAGAGATTTCAGTATTTTGTTCGTACAAGGCAGTATTATTTTGTATTTCAGTGTGTTCATTGCATGGTTATTCCTCTTTATCTTAGCATGATTTGAGCTATAATGTGTTCGAAAAGTGATGACAGGCTTAGAGGGTTATCTTGAGGCCACGTGTGACCTTAAGCACCATGTGACGTCTCGGGATAGGTTCTTGGGGCGTTACATGAAGTCATTACGTCTTACATCCGCATAAGACTTTTGGCAACTTTGGAAAGCCTTAGTCCTATCCAAAATAACCTTCACCTTTTCCATAGCATGATAAACCAAATTCAGGCCAAACATATCTACCTTAACAAGGTCAAACCACCCAATAGGAGATCTACACCTCCTACCATACAATGCATCAAAATGGGCCACCCCAATGCTAGAATGATAGCTATTGTTGTAAGAAAACTCTACAAGAGGTAGATTCTCAACTCAGTTACCACCATAATAAATCACACATGCACAAAGTATATCCCCCAATGTCTGAAGAGTCATCTCTACTTGCCTATCCATCTACGAGTGAAAAACAGTACTCAGACTAACCTTATTCTCTAACCCCTTTTGAAACGACCACCAAAATTGAGATGAAAACTGCATACCACGATCAGAGATAATCAAAATAGGTACCCCATGCAGCTTTACTATCTCATAAATATACACCCTTTCATAATCCTCAGTCGAAAAATTAGTCCCTACTGGCAAGAAGTGAGCCTACTTTGTCATCCTATCCACGTTGATCCAACCTAAATCAAATTGGTTTTGAGATTAAGGAAGACCGGTAACGAAATCCATATTGATCACTTTCCATTTCCATTTAGGCAATTTAATAACCTGATACAAGCCTCCAGGCCTCATGCGCTAAACTTTCATTTGTTGACACACTAAATACTTAGCCACAAAATCAGCCACATCTCGTTTCATAACATTCCACCAATACATCTCCTTGAGATCATGATACATTTTCGTTGAATTAGGGTGAACAATATAGTGTAATTCATGAACCTCAAACAATACCCTTGCTTGCAAACCATCAATGCCAGGAACACACAGCCTCCCTTGGTACCGCAAGGTACCATCACAACTGATCTTAAATATCATCACCTTTTGTCCGCCAATATCACCTATGATTTTTATCCTGATAGGATCTAGCATTTGCTTCTTCTTGATACTTGCACCAAGAGATTACCGGACCACTTCCTATACCAAGACACCACTATTCTCGGAGTCCAACAGGCAAACTCTAAGATTAGCCAAACGGTTAATATCCTTCACCAACTCTCGTATCTCCTTATCCACGTAAGTTAAACTCCCAATGGACAACCTTCTAAGAGCATCAACAAGAATATTAGCCTTATCTGGATGGAAGTGAAGACGCATGTCATAATCTTTGAGAAGCTCAAGTTACCTTCTTTGTTTGAGATTAAGCTCTTTATAAGTGAACATATGCTGTCGACTCTTATGATCAGAAAAGATGTCCACGTGCACTCCTTATAAATAGTGCCACCAGATTTTCAATGCAAGCACCATCACTAAAAGCTCTAAATCATGAGTAGGATAGTTTTTTTCATGTTTCTTCAACTACCTAGAAGTCCCACACGAGATACATCATAGTAAACCACAAACCCTTTATTGCCTTCAAGCATAGTCAAAATTGGAGCCGAAGTTAGCTTATCCTATAGCTTCTAGAAACTATCCTCACAAGAATTTGGCCAAGAGAACTTTACCTTTTTCTAAGTCAACTTAGTCAACGGGGAAGCTAAGTCGAAAAACTTTCCACAAACCACCTATAATACACAACCAAACTCAAGAAGCTCTGAATATCAGTTTGAGTCCTGGGTCTAGGCCACCTCTTAACCACAACCACCACCTTTTGTGGATCAGCCATGATCCCCTTACTAGAAAGAATATGACACAAAAAAGTGAAAACATTCAACTAGAATTCACATTTCAAGAATTTGGCATACAACTGCTTCACTTTCAAGGTCTGCTACACCACACCAATGCGATTGACACGATCCACCTCACTATTAGAGTACACCAAAATTTTATCAATAAACACAATAACAAACACATCCAAAAAATTGAAATGTTTTCAATAAACACAATAACAAACATATCCAAAAACTGACGGAAGATCCTATTCATCAAATCCATGAATGCCATCAGGTCATTGGACAAACCAAATAACATAATCAAGAACTCAAAGTGCCCATACCGCGTTTAAAAATATGTCTTAGGGATATCGTCTTCCTTAATCTTAAGCTGATGATACCCAGATTGAACATCAATCTTAGAAAAAAATTTGGCCTTTTGCAACTGATCAAACAAGTCATCTATCCTTGGAAGAGGATACTTTTTCTTAATCATCACTTTATTCAACCATCGATATTCAATACATATTCGAAGGGAACCTCCTTATTATGCATGAATAACACCAGTACACCCCACAGGGACATACTAGGACGGATGAAACCCTTATCCAAAAGATCCTTAAATTTCTCCTTGAGTTTCCTCAACTCAACTGGAGCCATTCTATAAGGAGGAATAGATTATTGACGAGTGTCCGGAAGCAAATCAGTCAAAAACTCAATCTCCCTATAAGGAGGAACACTAGGAAAATCATTTGTAAGGATCTTAGGAAACTCATTCACCATCGAAACTAAATGCAAATGACCTTCCGAATTAGAGTCTTTAATCGAGACTAAATGATATAGGGACCCTTTGGAGATTAATCTCTGAGCTCTAAGATATGATATAAACCTCCCATTAGGGACTAGAGGACCACTCTACGACTAAATAACAAGTTCACCAGGAAACCTAAATACAACCTTATGGGTCTGATAATCTAAGGACATATAGCACGAGTGTAACCAATCCATACCAATAATAACACTAAAATTCACCACATCTAATTCATACAAATCCACCAAAGTCCCTTTACTACCAATAGATAACACAAACCCCCTATAGACTTTTTTTGTAACCACAGAGTCACCTACTGGGGTAGAAACAAAAAAAGGGTCCGAAATAACCTCAGGACTAAAACCTAAATACACAGCCACAAATAGGGTCACATAAGAAAGAGAAGACCCTGGATTAAGTAAACAATAAACATCCTGAGAAAAGAATTTCAACATACCAGTCACGACATCAGGCGATGCCTCAGACTCTCGTTGGGTAATAAGTGCATATAACCAATTTTGGCCTGTGTCAGTACCAGAAGCAGAAACAGATACAGGAGCAGCACCCCTGGGTGTAGAAGCAAATGAAGAGGCAACCAAAACCTTGTTCACCGCTGAAACAACCTTATCAACTGGATTCTAAGAATAGGGTTTAGCTAACCATATTTGAAACATCTATCCCTCCTCTCATCACAGAAGCATCAATGCAACTGACCATAGAACCTATAAGGAGGACATGATAAAGTTGACTAAGCCCTAATAGCCTGAGATTGGGCACCCTATGCCCTAAAGTTTTTGCCACCCTACTGGCGCCTATGACCCGACTACTTCAAGTAAGAAGCAATAACTATGGAGAACAAGCCAAAAATCCCCCACTTATTCTTTGGATATTTACCACCATCCTGAACACTTTATGTTTGACCACCCTGCTCAGAGAATCTAAACTTCTTACCCTGCCTTTCCCCTATCTCAGCCTGCTTTCTCTTTTCCTCCTTCACTTGTTACATATGAACAACCAACCCAAAGATATCCATGATGTTGATTAGGATTGCAGTATTGCATCCAAGGATCAACTCACGAGACAGCCTAAAGCAAACTTTCTCATCCTGGCCCTCATATCAGACACTAAAATCGGAGCATACCTAGATAACCGGTGAAATTTCAAGGCATATTCCTTGATTGACATCTTCCCCTATTTCATATTAATAAATTCCTCTCCCTTCACTTTTCTCAACTCCTGAGGAATGACCCGTTCCAGAAATGTATTGGATAATTTGTCCCATATATATGACTCATCAACCTCACCCCTTGCCTGATCCCATTTCTCGTACCATTAGTACACCACATCCTTTAGCTGATAGGCTGTAAAATTCACCCTTTCCATATTTGTGGCCTACATGGCCCTGAAGATCTTTTCTATTTTATCCTAAAACCCTAAGGATCCTCCTCCACCCTAACACTAGTAAAAGTTAAAGGGTTTAACCTCATAAACTGGCCACCCCTTGTGGCCTCAGATGATACAATATTAGATATACACCGCTTAGCCTGAGAAGCTACCAACTGAGCAATTATATGAATCGACTGATAAAACTCAGCATTAATTACATTAGCATGAGGATCCTGAGGAGGAATGGAAGGAGCTTGTAGAACTCAAGAGAAATCAGGGACCGAACCCTTAAATCTAGTATAGATCCCATGAGAAGCGCGCGTCCCATCACTATCATCCCTAGTTGGGATAGGGGAATTTCCATGAACTTCAGATCGTCGAGGTATGAACTAAAAAGCAAACAAACAAAATTAGAAGAGATTTTACGACTTAGACTCCAAGCTTTAAAATAGAATACAAAGAAGAGAAACATTCCTTAATACCTTATAGCCTATATCTTATGAGTGTGGCGCGCTACATACCCTTAAAAGAGGCTCTACTCGACATGACTTGATGGAACCCAATTGACCATAAACCTAAGTATTTGATACCAACTTGACACGACCCGAACCAGGGCCTTGTTGTAATGAGAATCCCAAGTCTAACTAGAAATGAACCTCTTCCGTTACACAACCCAACCTCCAAACATATGCCCTGAGTCAGATTAATTTTAACCGTATAATAAGATAGCATTCTGTACAATTCCAAACTCTGGGATAGGTGCATAACTGTGACCAACTCAAGTAATTCCAACCATCCAACACCCAGCTAAACTAATAGCCAAAACAAGTCTATAACATAAAGGGATAGAACAATCATAAATACAATCAAATGATATCAACCCCAATACCAATGCCAATCCTAAGGCTGACACCACTGCTAACACTGTCTATACAAATTCATAGTATTCCGTAAAGCCTCTAACCAAAAATAAAACAATATTCGGTTGGGATACTCCCCCAACCATAACCAAAACCAATGTTAATGAAATAACCAAAGATTCTAAAAACATCCATGAAATAAAATGAAGCCTTTTAGAATATGGAAGCTTACCACATCAATCCAATCGATCTGATCCCGACTCTGATCACTAAGCAAGAAAAGTAGAATGGCTTATTCCTGCATCGCATGGGGATACAACCACTCGAAGACGGGTTAGCGGGTGAACGCTAACAAGTACTCAAGATAAGGATAAAATAATATCAACCATTAAAACCAAGTAAACCAACTATATGCATTCACAACCATACATACATATATATAACTATGCTTGGAAAGAGGATCAGGTTTAGTATGCCATTAAAACTATTAACCTGGGTATGTGTAGCTTAACCGTACTAGAACCACCTATAGGATATATAGGTCCAGTGTAACCCCCTAAACAGGCCCCGATACGTGTAGCCTCATGAACCAGAGATATCATAAGAGTAGGGGATTCCCAAGTACCTTTCGCTCCTTATGATACATATGTACAGTGTACTTAGAAGATTTCTATGTACCTCCTAATATCATATATGGTCGCTATGACCAACCCCTTATGTCAGCAAATATGAATTTTTGGTGTCTGTTCATTAGACTCGCACAATCACAATTAGCTAACTTTAACTGCTTAAAATTACCACAGAAGGGTACGACTCCATCATACCACCTATACCCTATTATATGACTGGTACCCATCACTCATACCCTAGGTATCCCTTGGACCCCCAACACTGACCAACATATAACCACCAAGCCCCAATCAAACCTAAATATATGAAAAGTACCCTTAACCTATACCTTAGGCAAAATCAAAAGGGGTTGACACTGTCCAACATACAAGTTGGCCTATACCACTCGTACCTTATCTTACGACTCATGGTGAGCCACTCGTACTCAGATCCAAGTTAATTTAAGCTTCAGATTAAGTGAAGGAAAATCCAACCCTATGACCCATCACCCATCATAGGACCCATACCAACCCAAGTTGTACCCATTCCAGAAACTCAACCACCCAACACCACCAATGTCGAACAACATACTACTGGGTTACCTGACCTGTACCCTCACCATATGACTAGTATGTGAGTCGTATGATGTCCAAAAAGTCTAAAACCCAGGAAATTTCTAAGGACCAAAAACCAGGGTGTTTTAAAAAGTTAAGAGATAGCCTACCTCGAACGCCTTCCCTCACGAATGGAATCGTAATCAATTAAAACATACAAATATAGAATTTTCACATTAAAAAAATCCAATGATACCCATGTTTCCCATTTGGTTCGCGGTCAAAATCGACTCTCAAAATGGATTTTTGAAAGAGTAGTTTAAAAGTGGAATTTTTGTCAAAAATATATTATCCATGATTAATAAAATCCATTAAAGAAAATCCATGTGAAAATGGGTTGAAATTGGGGTTTAAATTGAAGAATGACTAATTTAGGTCTTCCAAGAAAAAATATCCAAATTCCACTTTTGAAATTATGTTTTAACAAGCTAAAAATGACAAAAAATGAATAAAAATAATTAAAATAGGTATTTGCAGCTTACACAAGATGAAAAATGGAAGAAATCACTCAACAAATCTAAAATCTAAAGATCCAAGTATTAAAAATGGTGGAAGAATTAGGAAAAAGGTTATATATATGTGTAGAGGTACCCACCAATGTGTGCTAGTCCTATAAAGTGGATAAGAGAAACTTTAACGCAAACTACTAAATCGAATAGGGCACCACTAAAACTTCCTTGTCCATCTAGAGACGACTACTAAAGTAACCAAGTGGCGCTTTAGTGCCTACCACTAAAGCGGCCAAAATGGCGCTTTAGTGGCTACACCAGTTGGTGGTGTAGCAACTGAACTTGGAAAATTTTCATACTTTGGCAGACCTTTTAAGTTTCATCCAAAATCTCATGTATGCCAATGAACTATTCCACCCTATAAAATTCGATGCTCTGAACTCAATGATGATATTACAATTTCAAAAAAATTATTTTCACAAAATTGTCCCCCAAAAATTAATTTCACAACTTTCCAAACTAAGGGTTGAAATGAGATACAAAAGCTGTAAAACCACACAAACCATGTTACCAACCTAAAATTAATGTTTAAGATTTTATGGCGCATTTCGCTTTGCTATCTGGTACATAGAACAACAAATATTGATCGCAGTCAACTATAAAACCTTTAAACGACCAAAGACTACAAACTATCACAAATTAGACTAAAATGTATTGAAAATCATGACAATCAATCCCATACCTTAGAAATAACACAAAGTAACCACTGAGTGGGGTCAAATGGTCAAATCACATCGAAAAAAATGATTCACAAAAATTAAGTCAGTACAATCATGGAGGCCTCACTGAAGGATTAATACAGATATCTGTGATATAATTAAAATATATAGATATACTATGATGGTGTCATTATGAATTGAAGAATATACAACCATACCATGTCAGAATATATAAACCATGATGGTATCATGAAGTCACTATAATCGTATCATAGAAGTTTGACTGATGGATTGAAGTAGATATCAATGACACCATAATAATATATAAATATAAAGCGATGGTATCATAGAGATCTCACTGAAGGATTGAAGCAGACATCGATGATACCATGATAATATAAAGATATAATATGATGTTATCATTAGGGACAAAAGCAAACCAATAATACTATGTCAGTATATATATACTGTGATGGTATCATAGAGGTTTGACTAAAGGATCGAAGTAGACATGGGGGATACAATTACAGTATATTGATATATTGTGATGATATCATGGAGGTCCTACTAAGTATTGAAGAATACATCAATAATACCATGACACTACACTTTTATGGCATCATTACGAACTTAAAAAATGAAAAAATTAGGAATAAAAAAAGAAAAGAGAATAAAAAAATTACAAAAAAATAAAAAAATTTAAAACAAAAAGTATAAAGGACCAAGAATATGACACTAGATTGTGGTGAAAAAAATAAAGAATATTACGATTTGAGGAAAAAATGAATGAACAAGGAGAAAAAAAAATAAAGAATAAAGAAATTAAAAAAAGAAAAGGAACAAGAAATAAAGAAATTAAAACTGCTACAACGAAAGCTTTTCACTCAACCTTTCTTTCACCTTTGAAGTCCTCCACAAAACCTAGGAATAGAATAGGCGGGATGAGTACAACAATAGTTAGATTGAGTTCTCTGGGGTTGTCCTTTATATTTGTTTCTACAAAGGGAAAATTAAAAATACAAAAATTTAAAAATAAAAGGAACCAATAATTTTTTTTTAAAAAGAGAAAAACAAAATCATAAAAAAAGAAAAAAAAGTAGAGAAAAAATAAAGAATAAATAAATAAACAAAAAAAAAGGAAAGGAAAAAGAAATAAAGAAATTGAACAACAAAGAGGAAATAAAAAAAATAAAAAATTGAAAAACAAAGGGAACTAATAAAGGAAAAAAGAGAAAAATGAAAGAAGAAAAAAAGTAGAGAAAAAATAAAGAAAGAAATGAGAAAAAAGAAAAACAAGAAAAAAAAAGAAGAAAAGGATTATACAAATAAAAACTGTGTGTGAATTAAATTATGGTGTGAAAAGAAAATAATGAATAAAATAATTTTTACGAAAAAAATAAATGAACAAAGAAGCATAAAAGAAAAAGAAGGAAAAAGAAACGAGCAAAAAAAAGAAAAGAAAAGAAGTAGAGCAATAAAATGAAAAAGAATTAAAAGGGAAATAAATAATTAAAGCTACAAGGAAAGGGAGCATTTTATGTAAATGTGCATTTACTTGTAAATAGTTTGCTCCTATGAAGCATGGTCACTCTAATTTGCAGAGTATAAGGAGGCGAAACATACTTTACTTTAAGGGATAATAACTTCGTTTGACAAACATAAGTTTATAATTATCCCATTTAACCTAAATTTTAATTAATTAGACTCTCTTCTTTGTTTATTCTATTTCTCTATCTTCTATTTCTCCTTTTTTTTTTTCTATTTATATTATTTTTTCTTTTTTTTTCGTGTTCTCTTTTTTTTTTCCTTTTCCATTTTTTCTTTTTCTTTTTTATTATTTTTTCATTTCTCTTTCCCTTTTCATTTTTTTCTCTTTTTATATTTTTTTTATTTCTCCCTTTTTCTTATTTTTTTTATTTGTTATTTTTTGTTTTTATTTCATTTTCTTTACAGTTTTTTTGTATCTTTTTTCTTTTTCATTCTTGCTCGTTTTTTTGGTCATTTGTTTTCCTTTTTTTTAATTTTGTTTTGTTGTTGTTGTATTTTATATTTTATATATTTTTATACTTATTTGTATCAAACTATATATTTTAAATAAATTTATTATTTATATTTGAATAATTTAACCGTGAATATATATAATTTATCATTTGTATTTACATAGAAACAAGTATATAAATCAATTATATTTGCTTGTGTCTAAAATATATAAATATACAATGTATAATTCAATGGAAATGTATCGTTCATATTTATATAATAAAATTATTTTTATATGTACATAAGTATCACTTGTATGTGTATAGTTCAGGTTGTATAAACATGTATCATCTATCATTTGATACAAATGAAACATTTGTATTTGTATAATTTAATGTTGTGTTTATATGGTTCAATTTTCCTACTTCACCTGAGGTAGTGCTATGATTTACGTACGCTTTACCCTCCCTACACCCCATTAGGTGGGAATACACTAGGTATGCTATTGTTATTTTTTTCTTTGTATGGTTCAATTTATATGAATAAAATATAATTTGTATCAAAAAATATAAATACAAGTATTCATAGAAAGAAAAATAATATTTTTTAATTATTTAAAAATACAATGTTGTTAACTACAAATTGAAATAAAAACAAATAAAATAAAAAATAACCAAAAATAAAAATAGAAAAAATGAAGAAGAAATCGAAAAATAAAAAAAGGGAAAAAACGAAAAAAATGAGAAATAAAAATATACAAAAAATAAAAAAATAGAAAAAGAAAAAAATAGAAAAGGAAAATAAAGAAAGAGAACTAGAAGTTAGAGATGGAAGAAAGAGAAAAGAAAGAATTGAAAAAGAAAAAAGAAGGGAGAATTAAAAGAAATCAAAAAGTAAAAAAAGAGATAAAAAATGATGGTAAGTATAAATACAATGAGCGGTTATTATGTTCTCGTCATTATTTATAGTTTGTACTCGATATAGGCGCATAAAATACAAAATACAACAAGAAAAATGAGAAAACAAAAAAAGGAAACATAAAAAGGAGAAACAAAAAAGAAAGAAAGAAAGAAAGAGAAGTAGAGCAAAAAAGAGAAATAAAAGGAGAAATAGAGGCTAGAGATAGAAGAGAGAGAAGAGGAAGAAAAAAAGCGAAAAAAATAAGCAAAATAGGGTCTAGAGATAGAAAAGAGAAATAAAAAAAAATTACAAAATGGCTATGAACAGTAATTCCGAAAGTTAGACTAAGGACACTTTAATTTTACTGAAACATAAGTTATTTCCTGTAAATGTCCCTTAATTAAGGGGAGACCCAATAAATTTTGACATGTTGAAGGTACCCAATCATTTTCGAACAGCTAAGCAAAGCTACGTGGTTATTTACCCCATTCTCCAATTAATAGCAGGAGTGTGGCACGTTTTTCATGTGCCTTCCTTCTTTGAATTCTTCACCCACCTATAAATATTTCAAAAACAGTCGAAATTCAATTAATAAGATGAAATAAATTGGGTCACAACTTTAGCTCAACAATAAATCTCTCTGTAATTTCTTATATATCAGTGTCCACGGGATTTTCCTTCAACCATGGTAAAATATCATACTTCAATCTCTCTTGTACGTTTTTATTGGGTGTGTCAATGTCATTGCTCCCATCTTACTATTCAAATTAATTAATAATTTTGTGACCCATGATCCCATGATTAGTCCATAAATTTTGAATGATTGGTATCCACTTTTACAAATTTTCTTTTAATATATAATTGGCACAAATAATTTTGTCTTTTTTAAAAAAAGGTATGTTAAGATTAGTGCCTCAAAAAGTTGGAGATTATGAAAAATCATATTTCATCAAGGATTCTATAATAAGGAGATGTTTAAGGTCAAGATGAGAGAAAGAAGATTTTCCTTGAATCTATTAGACGAGGAGCAAACAATAATTTTCCAATTGGAAAATGATTCTGAGTTATGGAACCAAAAACTCGAACATTATCATCATGATGCCATATTATTAATGAAAGAAAATAAACTAGCAGAAGCCCTCTCGAGCCTTGAGAAAAATCGGCCTGCCTTGTGAAACTTGTCGGTATGGAAAGCAAATAAGGCTTTCTTTTTAGAATTCATCATGAAGAACAAAGAATAATTTGCAACTTGTTCACACAGATATAGGAGGACCTTAGAAAATACCATCTTTAAAGAGTAGAATCAATCATCAGCTAATAGTACCCTATACTCATCAACAAAATAAAATAGTGGAAAGAAAAAATACTAATGGAGATGACAAGGTGTTTTCTCCATGATAAAGGGATTCCAAAGAAATTTTGGGCTGAAACTACCAATTCCACAGTATTTTGGCTAAACATATTACCAATTAAGGCTCTACAAAAGAAGACACCATTTGAGGCTTGGTTTGGTTACGAACCTTTGCTAACAAATCTGAAAAATATTTGGTTGTCTTAGTTTTTCTTATGCACCTCATGTTATTTTTTTAGGCCTTACCTAGTTTTATACTCTGGGAGATTTGGAGGAGGAGAAATAAGAAGAAACATGTTAATAAGAATACATCTACTCTGAGACTCATTTATAACATAACAAGGAATGTCAGATTGTTACTAAAGGTTAGGAAACCAAAGTTTGAGTTCTCTATAGAATGGCCACAATTATTGGAGGAGTTTGACATAATTAAATGGAAAATAAAAGTCACAACAGTGCAATGGGAGACACTAAATTAGGGATGGGTCAAATACAGTACAGACGGAGCCTTTAGGGGTGCAGAGGGAAAGAGTTCTTATGCATAGTGCCTGAGAGATAATATAGGGGGTATTATATATGCTCGTGCAGAAACACATGCACATGCAGAAAGTTTGCAAGAAGAAGCAAATGCAATACTTCAAGTAGCTAAACATTGCAGACATACATAATTTTACAAAGTCATATTTCAAATGGATTCACTCCTAATGCAAAAGATTCTAACGGGAAGCTGGAAAAGTCCATGGAGTATAGCAAGTATAGTTTCTGAAATTAAGCAACAGTTGCAGGAAAAGAAAGTAATTTATTAGCATATATACAGAGAAGGTAACAAGTTAGTAGATTATCTTGCTAATTTAGCTATAGATTTAGGAGCAGTCATTTACACTAACTTTCATCAGTTACATCAAAGATGTAAAGCAATCGTTAATAGTGATAAATGTCAAAGTCCCTATTTAAGGATTACACCAGCTCGAGGATAAAGGGAAAACAGAGGCAAAGACAGGGTAGTAACATTACACTTCATAGCAGCACAAAGAAAGAACAAAAAGAAGAAAATACATCAAATAGCTGTTTCCCCCAAAGCCAACAGAAAGGAGTCACAACTATAGGGAAGAGTCTAGCCTCTTTCCTTGCAGATCTGATCAGTAACGGAGACCATGTTAGAGTACAGGAGAAGAAAGTAAACTAATGTACAGGATACACTAACTTACTTGAAGTTTTTTTTATTCGCTTGAATACATCATTCCATACTAGCAAATGGAGATAAATTAGAAAAATTAGATAATGGAGGTCAAATTGGAAGCAAGAACCCAAGATATATATGATTGGGAGTTGAATCATCAAAAAGGAAGACAATTAGAGAAATAACGGTAATGAGAATCAATTTAGGAAAGAAGAGATGCAACAGTGAAGGAAAGGAAACTGGATCTTTCATTGTGGAAACCCTACTTACATTAAGTGTTTCTTTGTAGTTTTTATTTGGTTTAATTTTTCTTGTTTTATTTGACCCGGGTTGGATCGGGTCAAGTGATGTTGAAACAATTTTTGTTTTACTTATTAATAGAAAGCTAAATTAAACAAAAAAAAGTTTTGGTTCTAGAATATTCTCTTGGTGTTAAAAAACAAGATATTGTAGTTCAATATACAGTTGAAGAAGAATATATTTCAGCTGCTTTAGCTGTGAATAAAGCCCTTTGGATTTGAAAGCTGCTGGAAAATTTATACATGGAACAAAAGAAGAGTACCAAAATCCTTATGGATAATAAAGATACAATTTCAATTGAAAATAATTCTTTTTCTTACGGAAAGACAAAATATTTCAAGATCAAGCTTTATTTCTTGAGGGAGGTTCAAAACAATGGAGACATAAACATGGTGCACTGTAGAACTAATTTCCAGAATGTCGATATTTTAAATAAGTGTCTACCTAGAGAAAGATCTAAGTTTCTCAGAGAATGACTTGGTGTTACTGCTCTTGAGTCAAGGAAGAGTGTTAAGATTAGCACCTCAAAAGTTAGAGATTAGTTGTACCAGCTTCTGTAATTCAAAATATAGCTTTGAAGTTTAGTTAAGTTTAGCTAAATAAGGTTGCAATCATGCAAAATCTAATTTATAATAGTTTCTTATCTTTAGCCTATAATTGTTAGAGATAATAATAGCTTATTTTACTCTTTTTATTGAGCATTTTCATTTATGATATTATGTATAAATCTGGCAATGATAAATGAAAACATAACCAAGCTTTATGCTATTTATTTTCTTTGTTATAGATCTATTTTTTTTATCTCCAACAAGGTCTCAACATCGATGTTCTGAAACACTCTATGTTTGGGAACCTTGAAAAATTTCTTAATTTTTTGGTTTTTGGTCAAAGTACGACTAGGGGTTACCAATCGTATGCTGGGTACTATTTGTAAGGTTGGGTCGGACACTAACGAGTGATGGTTGGTGGGTTGGATTGGTGCCTAGAATGGCTACGACTTAGGTTGTACAAGTCGTAAGGTCAAATACGGGTTGTATGGTTAGGTTTTCCTTCACTTAATCCGAGACTTAGTAAAGTAACTTAGATTTATGTATGAATGGCTCACCATAGATCGTCAGATAGGGTACGAGTTGTGCTGTCCAACTCGTATGTTGGAAAATGTCAACTCCCCTTGGTTTTGTTATGTGTATAGGTTAAGGGTACGAGTCGTATCTTTGGATAAGGTTTGGCTTGCATGGCTATATGTTGACCAGTGTGGGGGTGTAATAGAGGTCTAGGGTACGAGTGGTATGTACCACTTATACCCACCTGCGGGGATTTTATGCAGTTAAGTTGGGGGTAATTTGGACATTTTCCCACTTAACCCATTATGAAACCACAACTTATATCATACTTGGGAGGTTATTTTTCCTATTATTGTAATCTAAAACACTTAGAAACTCTTTCTTATTCTCTCTAAGGGTCTTGAGTAAGGGAAGGCTAGGGTTTCATCTAGAGGAGTAATTTAGGGCTTAATTGGGTGATTTTCCTCCATCCTCTTCATCATCTAAGGCAAGATACTTCTCCCTCATTGTTATTTCCAATTAAAGGATTAGTTTATACAATGTTTCCATGGCATGACTATTTTATGGTTTTGGGGTTTTCAAATATGTGTTGGGATTCTTGGTATTAAATGCTTGGTTATGGTTTCCCATATTTTACTTATGTTTTACATGCTTTAACAGTGTTTTAGACAATTGGTTGCATGGGAATAGTTAATTGGTAATTGGATTTGGTTTTGGAAACGCTATGCCCCAAACATATTTGATAAAATGCCTATGATAATTCTTTTAATATATTATTGGACTTTTAATGGAACTAATGCATGATATGGTTTTGTAATGGAACCCTAAATGTTATAAATGATTTGGAATGGTTAAATGAAATGGTTTGGTAGTCATGGTTATGGTTAATTAAAGTTCCTTGCAGGGTACAATAGAATCCCCTAAGTATACTTAATAATGGAACACTTGTGGGGTACATGGGAATCCTCCAAGTTAACTTTTTAATGTAATCTATGAATACATGGGAATCCCTCTACATAAAAAGGATGGCTAAGGACATTGCTTGCAAGCTATAGTTGGTATGACAATACCACTTCTCATAGTGTTGGGTAATAATAATGGAATAATGGAATAATGGTTTGGTTTGTTGTAAAAGGCTTTAACTGGGTATTAATAGTGAGGTGTGATAGCTAACCCTGAAGGTATAAGTCCAATGGATGGATACTGGAAACTCATGTTTGCTGACATGAGGGGTTGGTCATACTGACATATATGATATTAGGAGGTACATGAGAATACTCTAAGTACACTGTACATATGTATCATGGAGAGTGAAAGGTACTAGGGAATCCCCTAGTCTTATGGTATCTCTGATTTATTTGATTGATAATGCTCAAATTACACTCTTGAATGGGTGTAAGAGATCGTTGTCAATATAAAACCCAACTAGGTTGGGGTCGAATCCCACAGGGAATATGGTGTGAACTCAAGTTGTTTACGATTTAATCCACTGATAGTTTAATATTTCCTGAAATGGGGGGTTTAGGTTTAACAAGTTGTTGTTTGTCACTTTACTTTCGGTGTTTGTAAGTCAAGAGTTTATGAAATAACTAGAATTATGTTCACTAGGGCTTTCGGTATATGGCAGATGCTAAAGGTGATTCAAGATTCTCACGATGGGTCAGATAACAAGCTATCTCTATCAATGTTATGCTTAAATATCTCTCGACCTACTTAAGCATTTAATTCCCTAATCCTCTCGGACCTAGGGAATTTCTATTTACTGCCCAGATTTTACCTCAGGTTAACTAACCTTGTTACAACGCTGATTATTAAACGAAGTATTTTCCAGTCCCTGTTAATAATTCACTTCCCAATATATTTGATTTCTTTCTTAAGCAAATCAAAGCAGGTGTGTCTACTTTTTGCAACCAATAGATGTTAATTAAAACTTTAGAATTATCAAGAAATCCTACCACCTTTTAAATTTTGAATACTTAGCACCTCATCAAGACCTAACCTTAGATCCCATAACTCAAGTTAATGGAGTTTAGCCACTCATGACGTAATGAATAAAACACATAATTGAATTCATGATTTGAAATATAAACTTACAGAGATAAATAGTAACTTATTGAATCGTAGATTAGATCACAAGGAAAAATCCCAAAATACTGATAATAATCTCTCAAAAATAGTTGTGTTGTTAAAGTCAAGAAGTAAAGAGAGAAAATATCAAAATATCCTATCCAAAACTCAAAGTGTCAAATAATGTCTAGAATCCCCCTAGAAAACCCTAAAACAAAGCTTTAAATAGTTTACCCTAATTATGGAAATAAAATCAAGGTTACAGCTTTTCCTCGGAATGGATAACGACATCCGTGATAGCTTATCAGGAGTCTGACGACTTATGATGGATGTCGTCAGCTCCTCTTCACTTTTGGATCTTACTGTCTAAGACTGATGATGACAATGACAACTTTTTAGGATTTTGATGGCTTATCAAGAACATCGTCACATTCTTGCTCCAATTCTCATGTCCTGTCTACGTCTGATGGTATCCTTGATGCCTTATCACTATCTTGATGGCCTATCATAAAATGTCATCAACTCTTCTAGCTAAAACTCATTCCCTGTTTAAGGCTGACAACATTTCTGATGACTTGTCATACCCTTGATGGCTTATCACAAAATGCCGCCACAACTTCCAATTTAGGCTAATTCTCTATCTACGAACGACGACCATCTTAATAGCTTATCACAGGGATGACGACTTATCACAAATGTCGTCAGCCACACTTGTCTTCAAATTTATTCAAATTTAAACCTTTTTGCTTCTATTATTGTTGGTTCTCTATCATATCATCTTAGACTGCAAAATCAAACATAAACTAATCAAAACTAACTAAAGTTGCTCAAGACCTTGCAAATATTTAGAGTTAAAAACCTCAAATGTGTTAGCATATGCTCACACATCAACACCCTCAACTTAAAACAATTGCTTGTCCTCAAGAAACCAAAACATAACTAAGAGAATACAAAGTACAATTTGGCAGTTAACTACTCATATTAGTTCAGAATAATTTCACCATCTCCAAGGTCAATCAATTTAAAACTCACTGTTGATGGTTTGAAGAACAACCATGCAACTTACAAGTATCAAGATACGGCAAAAATTTAGCAATAACAATCATACCATACCAAGATCACACTATCTGAACAAGTCAGTAACTAGCAACATACCTAGTGTGCCCTCACAATAAAGAAATCCCCTTTTCACTCATATCAGAATTCACATACATAAACATAGGGAAAATCACAAGACTCACACTCAGATTGAAGTTCCAAACACTACATGTCAAATTCCATAGGCTTGCCCTTGTATTCAGTACCAAAGTCTTCAGACAGGTCAGTTAGGATCACTATAGAACTTTTCTTAAGCTTGTAATGTAGGTTAGGGCTGGTATGATATTCATGGATATTTTAGAGTGACTATTCCTCCTTAACTCTACACTAAACTCTTAGGTTTTCACTTATTAAACTTATTTCTTCCCCTCTTTTATTGATCACACCTGCTCAAGATGGATGCGGTCTTTTCAATCATTATATTATCTTTTTATCATCTTTAACACAACTTTCTCTTTGCTTATTTATTTTTCACCGCACCCAACTTTTTATTATTTTATCTTATTCTATCTCTCTTCATACTTATTTTGCATCACACACCCATAAAATAACCATACTCAACTTAGGTTGTTTGCCTAGACTTAGATGCACAGTGTCCAAGGAGGACCAGGGCTAAAACAGGTTCATTGTGGGGTAAATGGGACGGTGAGAGGTTTCACAGAAAGAAATATAAATATAGGCTCAAATCAGGGATCAAGGGATATTATTCACATTGGGAGGGTCATTTAGGATGAATGTGGATTACAATTAAATATAGCCTATAATCCTTCCCTAACCTCTATCTTACAACCTAGGCAGGACTAACAGGGCAAGTTCTAGATTTGGCACACAACAGGAGCTGAGTAAGACCTCACAAACACATGGCACACAAGTACATTGCATATTACTACTTATCAAATTCATATAATTTATTCAGAAAAAATCATCAAACTGCCAGACTAATGCCACAAAAAGATGCAACACAGTCACAGTTGAATGCAATTCACATAGCTATAAACTCAGATCAATAGAGAGGTAATCAAAAGTCACAAAACAAGCTAACTTCCTTAAGTACCTGTATTACTCCTAATTATCTACCAAAAATTGTTACAACAACATCCTACCCGACACTCTCAACTTAAAATTGAAAATAAAGCTAAACTAAGGGTTAGAGTATACCTGGAATGACTCAAGCTCAGGGGTCATGGTTTTTCTTACCCTGCTGCTGCATCATCAACTACCTTCTCTCCATTGGGAGCTTTTGGCCTTACAGTGGTAGGGGGTTTGCTAGATGAGGCACCTGCAGCCCTGGCTTTCAAAGCCTCCTCCCATCTCTCATTATCCTCTAGGGACTCCATTTTTGCTTTCTTCAACTCCTTTTTTTCAGCCTTCTTTTTTGCCCTTTTTTCACTCTTATTTCTTTCTCGCTATCAGGGTCTTCTCTCTTATCTTTGCCCTTCTTCTCCCCTTTTTCCTTTTCTTTGGTAAATTTTTAGTGAGGTCTAGCATTGGAATTTCTTCCTCTGATTCATGCATAGTCGGATCTATTGGCACCATAAATTAGTGCTGCTGTAACACCCTAACATCTGCCTTTGCCTTGTTTAAAGCTTCTCTAAATTTAGCTAGATCAATCCCTGACATTTCTTTTACCCGTGTATCAAATTAGTTCTCCAAATATACAACCCATATAGGAAAAGTCACAAAATGCTTAAGAGCATCCTTGATTCTTTTATCTACTGCAGCGGAAAACTATTTGGCAAAGACATGTAACTGTGCCTCACACCATTTACCTTATTTGGATACTTTTTTGATATCGAACGGATGAAATACAAATCTTGCTGATGCTATAGGAGCTAAGGGATTGGGTTCATTCTCAGGCACTGAACTTGCCTGTGCTGAAAAATTTGGCTGCACAGTCTCAGAATCTTACACTTCCACATTAGGTGCTGAACCAGGATCTGTAACTGGAGGGTGTACTGCCACCTCTGCACCTCTATCAAGTCTCATTCCTGGATGATTTTCATCATACCATATAGGGTTGTGAGTTTTTCGAGCAGGGACATCATCATCAACCCTTGCAATCTCTGGCATATTAGCAGCTCGGCATAACTTTGTGATAAGACAAGGGAATGGATAAGCAGTGTCGATTCTCGACATTCTAATCTTTATCTCATCAGCAATTATTTCCCCAAATTTAAGAGAAGCTGCTGCACTATTCTTGCTACTAGGATAGCTCGATCATCACCCAGAATGTTGTCTCTATCAGTGGACATCAGCTAGATACGCACTATACCCCATCAAAACTTTTCCTATTGAGTCTAAGAGGACTTATAGATTCTCTCATTTGGATTGGTCACCCATTCTAGTTCCCCTTCGGCTATGATGTTGGCCAACTACAGAAGTTGATTTGCCCGATTCTTAATTCGAGCATAAACTGATGGTGAAGTGGCCTGAGGAGTGAAGTTGTGGCCATGCAAGAATATATTGATGGTTCTGATTAAGATATCAACCCTTACGACCCATAACTGAACTCTCTCCAACAGGGGCTGGTCTGCAACTCTTTGTTCTGACCTACACATATTTTTCGACTGAGTCTGGTAGTTCATGTAAAACTCTCAGACCAGTGCAGGCCAAAATTAGCTTCCCCCTTTTTTAGTCTGTCCCAAGACGTACTCTTAGAACTTTTATTTCACTTCAGGATACCTATGCAGACCTTTGGTGATAATCCTCTTTTCTTCCTCAATCGACCTTTTAGTCCTTCTTCTATTAGTTTTACGGAGCCCAGTAGTGAAGATGCCCTCTGCCTTGGGAATTTTCCATCTAGCATTGTCTCGAACTTTGGGGTTATTACATTTGATAAGTGTTCCCCGAATTGAAGACTTCTCATAATCTTGTTTTTTAATGGAAGGGAATTCAGATGCTATTCCCTCAAACTCAAGATCCTCATACTATTCATGTTCTTCCTCTTCAAATTCAATATGTTCAGACTCATGCTGCTCATGTTCAGACTATTCAGATGCCTCCTGCTCAGAAGCGGTGGTTGTTTCAGTGTCCTCACTATCCTCCACCTCAACTAGTGGGGGTGGTAGAGGCTGGTTAGGGCTTTTCTTCTTCTTTCACTTTGTGAGCATAGGTTTTTCCTCTTTATAATCAGACTCCTCATTGATGAGTTTCCGGTGTAAACTTTTCTATTGTTCCTTCTTTGTAAGTATGGGGCTCTTTCCATTGGGTGCCATTATATGGTTCCTGTAGCAATAGAAAAACCTTTAGCCAATCCTCAAGATCCTGAACACAAACACATTAATTATTTAAGCTTCATATCCTTTTAAAAGGCTCATTCATGCTTCAGGTTCAGGTGTGATGACATTTCTTGATAAGCCATCATGACTGTGATAGCTTATCACAATTATCATCATACTTAGATAGAACCTACAAAACTTTATCAACTTCTGACAACATTTCTGATAAGCCATCACAAATGTGATAGCCTATCACAAATATCGTCAGCTCTAAACAGAACTCACTTCATTCTTAGTAGCCTTTGATGACATTTATAATAAGCCATCACAATTATGATAGCTTATCATGAATGTTGTAAACTCTTATCAAAATCGCACTTTTGATTTTAACTCATTTTTTGGTCCCATTATTTCTCAAAATTCAGTTGAATTCTATTTTTTTAGCTGAACTTAAAAGCTTTAGGATTGCACAGCAAACCCTAGTTCCGATTTTAGCCCCTTTTTACAAGTTGAACTTGGTTTAAGCTTCTTGGTAACTTAGGTTATCATCAACTATCACTTACAACTTGAAAATAAAGGTTGAATTTTGGGCATACCTAGTAGGCGATTTCACTTGTTCACTCGATTTAGAGGGGGTAACAGGAGAATGGAAAAGGTTTTTGATTTTGATTTCAAATCCCACACTCACTAGGGAGATGTTTTTCTTGATTAACTTTGGGAAATTATTTGGAAGGATTAAGTAAATAAACTAAGTAAAGAAAGAAATAAACTAAGGAAAGAAAATAAGACAGGCGGGGACATGAGGAGGTTTGATTGTGGCCCGGGTCAGATTTTTTGAACTGGGCCAAAAATGGTCTAACAATGCTTTCAAGGTTTTATGGATGATATCTTGTGATGGCTTATCACAAGTGTGATAGATTATCACTGATGTCATCAGCCTTAACAGAAACTGCCTTAAATTTGGCCTCTCTAACAATATTTTTGATAGCTTAGCACAGTTGTGATGGCTTATCAGAAATGCCGTCATGACCTTTCAGCTGACCTTCTTATTTTTCACCTTCTATGTACTAAATCCTAACTACAAAAATAAATACTTTACTGGAATATAAAAATTTTGGGTTGCTTCCCAATAGCGCCTGATTTACTGTCGCGACACAACTTAGTTGTCTTGACTACTCAGACTTTTCTATGACAACCTGTTGATACCCCTTTACCATCATCATATAATACATCAACAATTCAGAAAACACTCATATATTTTTGTTGAGTCATAGATGAGTGTATTTTGAAGTATGTTTCTTTGTCATTGAATCTAAACTTTAGTTGGTTACACTTCATGTTTACTATCACTCTCCCAGTTGTAAGTAGTGGCCTACCCAAGATGATGGGAACTTTAAAATACACTTCTCAATCTAAGATTACAAAATCAGTAGGCAGAATAAAGTCGACTACCTTTACCAAAACATCATGTAATATGGCCACAGGTCATTTCACAGACCTATCTGCCATCACCAACCACATATTCATTGGGGTAGGATCCCCCAATCCTAGTTTCTTATACATATAAAGTGTCGTTAGGTTTATAATGTCTCCTAGATCGCATAGTGCTTTTGTGAATTTCATGGAACCAATAGTACACGAAATGGTAAACACTCCAGGAAATGCCCTTTTCTATACTAAAGATCTTGTAGAGATAGCGCCACAATAGAGAATGTTGTCCTCTGGCTCATGGATAACCTTTCGTTTCTTGGTCACAAGGTCTTTCATGAACTTCGCGTATCCTGGCATTTGCTCAAGTGCCTAAACCAAAGGCACATTTATTGCTAATTGCTTGAGCATTGCTAGGAATTTGCTGAATTTTGCATCCTCAGCCTTCTTCTTTAATTGTTGAAGAAAGGGAGGTTGTGGTTTTGGGATAGTTTTCAACACCATTTCCTCTTCCTTATTTCTTTCCTTTTCCAAAGCATTAACATAACTATCTAGCTTCTTAAGCTCCACTAGATTGCTTTTTTCAGATTCATCAACAACTACCTCACCATCTATAGATTTGCCCACAGAAGGGCCAGGTAATATCTTACCACTCCTAGTGGTAATCTCCATACATGCTCCATTATTCTTCGGATTCTAAACCGTATCGCTTGGTAACGTTTCGCTCTTTCTCTGGTTAAATATAGTAGAAAGTTGGCTTATCTACTACTCCAACTATTTGGTGGCAGTGGAGTGTGAGTGTAACAACTGACTGATGGATGTTATATCGGTCTTCATGGTGGTTACACCAGAGTTGGTAGCCTCAAATTTCTTCAATAATTTCTCCATTATGTCCTACATGGACATCTTTCAGAGCTAGTTGCAGCAACTTCCCAATTTCCAGGAGAAATATATCATCCACTCCTATCATTATTGCTTCTCCAGTTTCCTTGCTTCCTGTCTTTGTAACTAGGCTTTTCATAAACATTTCGACTCTGATTCCCTTGGATATTGCCTCATAATCCCCCTGATTATTAACATAATTTGCCTCTTCTTCAGGATCCATATCCACTCGATATTGAGATGTCACAACTTTTACTTTCTCAATCTTTCCTGACAATAAGTGCTTAGTGAGCAATTCTATCTGAGTTTTTAGATGGGCCATGTCTTGATCTTGCTTCTCATCTCTTCTGCGTTGTTCAATAGACATACCAATAAAAATAGTAGGTCTTACTACCATAGACTCCCTGGTATGCCAAGCCCGACTCTATTTGGTTATCTTATTAAGTATATCTGAGGCATCTTGAAAAGATAGATCAAAAAACGAACCACTAGTAGCATTATCTATAATTAGGTTTGTTAAAGAATTGAGGGCCTTGTATAAAGTCTCCATCAAGTGTAAGTCTGTCATATTATGGTTCAGACACTGTGTTAGCTTCTTCTTGAATCTCTCCCATGTGTCATGCAAAGCTTTAGTAGGGAGCTATCTAAAGTTACTGATCTCGCCTCTCAACTGTACCCTTCCGGAGGGTGGAAAAAACCATTCTAGGAATGCTTATCTTAATTCTCTCCAGTGAGTGATGGAATCAGGTGTAAGCTCATTCAGCCACAGTGTTGCCTCTCCAGACAGAGACAATGGGAACAACCTTAACTGAATAGTGTTCTGGCTCACTCCTGGGTTATCAAAAGATTTGCAAATGGTGACAAAATTCACCATATACAGGTTGGGGTCATCCCTAAGAATGCCTCCAAATAACCCCTTCAGATTAAGTAGTTGGATCATAGTGCTCGGAATGTTAAATTTGGCTCTAGGTGCCAACGGTGGATGAATAATTGTACACATTGCACCTTCCCCGTCCATGCCATCTTATCTTCATTCAAATCATACTGGACCGGATGGTACTCTTTTCTTCTTTGGAATGAACCGGTTAATATTATGTGGCATTTGTGCAACTATCTGCTCTGTATGCCTTGGGTTACCAGGGTTCAATAACTCCTCGTCACCCAAATCTTTGTCCTTAGGGTTTGGATGTAATGCATGTTGCCCGACATTTTGCATATTTACCTGAGCTCTAGGTAAGGCTGCCAATTTGTCAGCCCTTTGCTATTCTGCTATTCTTACTATTCGTTGCGGTTTTGGATTAGGTGATAATAACTTCTCTCCAAAACTTCTGGTGCTTAGCATAAACTATAAAAAATCTTATAAATAAACAAAAACAATAAATAAACATAAATCTAGGAAACTTAATTAACAGTCAATTAGTGCACACAAACTTCAGTTTGCAACAGTATTCCCCAAAAATGGTGCCATTTTTAATAACACTCAAATTACACTCTTGAATGGGTGTAAGCGATCATTTTCAATATAAAACCCAACTAGGTTGGGGTCGAATCTCACAGAGAATATGGTGTGAACTCAAGTTGTTTGTGATTTAATCCACTGATAGTTTAATGTTTCCTAAAATGGGGGGTTTAGGTTTAACAAGTTGTTGTTTGTCACTTTACTTTTGGTGTTTGTAAATTTAGAGTTTATGAAATAACCAGAATTATGTTCACCAGGTCTTTCGATACATGACAATTGCTAAAAGTGATTCAAGATTCTCACGGTGGATCAGATAACAAGCCATCTCTATCGATGTAATGATTAAATGTCTCTTGACCTACTTAGGTATTTAGTTCCCTAATCCACTCAAACTTAGGGAATTTCTATTTACTGCCTAGATTTTACCTTAGGTTAACCAACCTTATTACAATACTGATTATTAAATGAAGTATTTCCTAGTCCCTGTTTATAATTCACTTCCCACTATATTTGATTTCTTTCTCAAGCAAATTAAAGCAGGTGTGTCTACTATTTGCAACCAATAGATGTTAATTAAAACTTTAGAATTATTAAGAAATCCTAGCACCTTTTGAATCTTGAATACTTAGCACCTCATCAAGACCTAACCTTAGATCCCATAACTCAGGTTAATGGAGTTTAGCCACTCATGATGTAATGAACAAAACACATAATTGAGTTCATGATTTGAAAGATAAACTTACAGAGATAAATAGTAACTTAGTGAATTGCATATTAGATCACAAAGTAAAAATCCCAAAATACTGATAATAATCTCTAAAAAATAGTTGTGTTGTTAAAGTCAAGAAGTAAAGAGAGAAAATATCAAAATATCTTGTCCAAAACTCAAAGTATCGAATAATGTCTAGAATTCCCCTAGGAAACCCTAAAACAATGCTTTAAATAGTTTACCTTAATTATGGAAACAAAATCAAGGTTACAACATTTCCTCAAAATAGATGACGACATTTGTGATAGCTTATCAGGAGTCTGACGACTTATCATGGATGTCGTCAGCTTCTCTTCCCTTTTGGCTCTTGCTGTCAAAGACTAACAACGACGATGATGTCTTATCAAGATTTTGATGGCTTATCAAGAACATCATCACATTCTTGCTCTATTTCTCATGTCCTATCTATGTTTGATGGTATCTTTGATGCCTTATCACCATTTTAATGGCCTATCACAAAATATCATTAGCTTTTTCTGCTGAAACTCATTCCCTATTTAAGGCTAATGGCATTCCTGATGACTTATCAGATACTTGACGACTTATCACAAAATGTCATCACAACTTCCACTTTAGGTCAATTCTCTGTCTAATGATAATGACCATCCTGATAGCTTATCATAGGGTTGACGACTTATCACAAATATTGTCAGCCACTTTTGTCTTCAAATTTCTTCAAATTTCAACCTTTTTGCTTCCATTATTGTTAGTTCTCTATCATATCAGCTTAAACTACAAAATCAAACATAAACAAATCAAAACTAACTAAATTTGCTCAAGAACTTGCAATTATTTAGAGTTGAAAGCCTCAAATATGTTAGCATATGCTCACACATCATTAATAACGCATATCAGGGCCTGATTAGGTAGTTATACTGGACCGATATAGCCAATGGGTGGTTCTAGGATAGTTAAGCTATACATACCCAGGTTAATGGTTTTAAAGGCATGCAATACCCAATTCTCTTTCCCAGCATGGTTATATATATGTGTGTATGGTTTGTATGCCTATGGTTTGTTTACTTGGTTTTAATAGATGACATTATTTTACCCTTATCTTGAGTATTTGTTAGAGTTCACTCACTAACCCATACTTAGGAAACTATATCCCCACGTGATGCTGGAATCGATCATTCTACTCCTCCTACTCTGTGATTGAATTAGAGATTGGCTATTGGATTAAAGTGGTGAGATTCCATATTCTGAAAGGATCCATTTCATGTTCATGAATATTTTTACATACTTTGGATATTTTATGGATATTGGTTTTGGCTATTATTGGGGCATATCCCAACCGAATATTGGTTTTATTTAGGTTAGAGTCTTTTGTGGAACTACTATGGGTTTGTATAAGTGGGATTAGGAGTGGTATCAGCCTTAATATTGGCATTGGTATTGGTGATGATACCATTGGACTAAATTTCTCACTGTTCCATCCTTTTAGATTATGTTATAGAACTTGGTTTGATTATTATTTTTGTTTGATTTAGAAAATTGTTATTGATTGAACTTGGGATGATTGGGCTCATTTGGGTCAGTCTCAATCATACATTATCTTTTTATATGTTTTGAATTTATTTGACTCAGGGTATATGTTGGATGGTTGGGTTGGGTGTTGAGGGTGGTCTCCAATTTTTATTGGACTTAAGATACCTATTACGACAAGGCCCCTGGTCGGGTTATGTCACATTGGTATCAGAGCTTTAGGTTTATGGTCAATTGAGAGTCCACAAAGTCATGTCGAGTAGAGTCTCTTTTAGGGGTGTATAACGTGCCACACTCATAAGGAAGAGGTTATAAGGCATTTAGGAATGCTTTACTTTCTTGTTTTTCTATTTCATGCTTGGAGTCTAAGTCTTGGAATCTTTTATAATCTTGCTTTGTTCACTTTTTAAATCATTCCTCATTGATATGAGATGCAAGGTAACTCTTCTATCCCAGTTGGTGACAACATTGATGGGATTTGAACTACTCACAAGATCTATACTCATTCTAGGGGACTAGTTCGTTATATTTTTGGAGATCCAATGGTTGCTACTAGTCCTCCTTTGGGTGAGGTGACTAGTGCAGAATTTTGCCAATTGATTTATGTTGCTCAGTTGGTTACTACTCCAGCTGAGTGTGATACATCTGGTGTTTTATTTATTGAGTCCATAAGGGTTGGCTAGTTTATAAAGATAAATCCTCCTACTTTTACTAGTGTAAAGGTAGAGAAGGATCCTTAGGGTTTCTTGGATGAAATGGAGAAAACATTTAGGATGATGTAGGCCACGAATATGAAAAGGGTGAATTTTACTACTTACCAGCTTAAGGATGTGATGTACGAATGGTATGGGAGGGGTATAGGATGAGAGGTGATATTAAGGATTCGACTTTATGAGAGACTTTTTCTAATACTTTTTGTATCGCTTCTTTCCTCAGGAGTTGAGGGAGTAAAAATAGAGGAGTTTATCAACCTGAGGCAAGGGAAAATTCTTTCAAGGAATATGCCTTAAGGTTTCATCAGTTGTCAATCTATGCTCCGGATATAGTGTCTGATATGCGGGCAAAGATGAGAAAGTTCACATCTGGACTATCTCAAAAGTTGATCTCTTAAACAAAGACTGCATTGCTGATCAAGGAAGTGGATATTTCTAGGTTGATTATTTATATCCAGCAGGTGGATAAAGAAAAGAGAAAGAAGGCTGAGTTTGGGGAAAGGTAGGGTAAGAAGTTTAGGTCATCTGAACAAGGTGGTGCTCAATAGCAAGGTGGTTGGAATGGCAGTAAGTGGCTAAAAATAAAGTGAGGGAGTCTTGGTTCCTTCTCTATATCTAGTGCTCCTTACTTGAAGCCTTCAGGTGATAAGCATCAGAACAGTGTCGATGATTTATAGCCATAGGGTGCCCAATCTTAGGAAATTGGGGCTTAGTCAGCCTTATCATGCCCTTCTTAGAAACTATCTGGTTGATAAGGGTGCTTCACGAGCAAGTAAGGCTCTGATTTCTTATTCTTCTACTACTACACCAAAGGGTGTTGCTTCTGTGTCTATTTCTACTTCTGGTACTAGCGCAGGTCAGAATAAGTTATACGCTCTTACTACTCAACAAGAATCTGAGGCATCACCTGATGTCTTGATTGGTATATTACATATCTTTCTTGTAACATGTATTTTTTTCTTGATCTGGTTCCACACTTTCTTATGTTCCCCTATTTGTGGCTAAGTATTTTTGGTTTCAATCCCAAGGTTATTTCAGATATTTTTTCTATTTCTACCTCTCTAGGTGACTCTTTAGTTGCTAAAAGGGTCTATATGGGGTGTGTGGTATATTTTGGTAGTAGGCAAACTTTGGTGGATTTGTTGGAACTTGGTATGATGGATTTTGATGTTATTCTTAGATGAATTAGTTACAAATTTTTCATATGTCCTTAGATTGTTAGACTAGTAAGGTTGTCTTTAGGTTTCCTGGTGAACTGGTTATTGAGTGTGAGGGTGGTTCCCTAGCTCTTAGGGGGTATTTTTTTTTTTTTTATCTTAGAGCTCAGAGATTAATTTTCAAAGGGTGTCTCTATCATTTGGTCCAGGTTAAAGTTTCTAACTTGGAAGGTCCTTCTTTTTATTCAGATTTGGTGGTGAATGAGTTTCCTGAGGTCTTTCCAGATGATCTTCCTGGTGTTCCTTTAGATAGGGAGATTAAGTTTGGTATTGATTTGGTTTTGGGCACTCGTCCAACATCTACTCCTCCTTATAGATTGGCTCTGGTTGAGTTGAGGGAACTCAAGGAGCAACTTAAAGATCTTTTGGATAAGGGTTTCATCCGTCCTAGTGTGTCCCCTTGGGGTGCACCAAATTTATTCATGCGCAAGAAGGATGGTTCCCTTTGGATGTGAATTGACTATAGGCATTTGACTAAGGTAGTGGTTAAGAACAAGTATCCTCTTCTGAGAATAGATGACTTATTTGATTATTTGCAAGGTACTAAGTTCTTTTCTAAGATAGATCATAGGTCTGGGTATCATCATCTTAAGATTAGGGTGGAGGATATCCTAAAGACGGCTTTTTGAACTCGATATGGGCACTTTGATTTCCTAGTTATGTCATTCGGTTTGACTAATGCCTTGGAGGCATTTATAGATTTAATGAACAAGGTTTTCAGATAGTTTTTGGATTTTTTTGTCATTGTTTTTATTGATGACATCTTGGTGAATTCTTAGAGTGAGGTGGATTATGCTAATCACGTCCATATGGTGTTACAGATCTTAAAAAAGCATTAGTTGTATGGCAAGTTCTTCAAGTGTGAGTTTTGGTTGAACGCTGTGACTTTTCTTAATCATATTATTTCAAGTGAGGGGATTATAGTGGATCCACAAAAGTTGGATTTGGTTAAAAGGTAGACTAGACCCATGACTCCAACCGACACTAGAAGCTTCTTGGGTTTGGCTGGGTACTTTAGGCAGTTTGTGGAGGTTTTTTTTATGATAGCTACCCCATTAACTCAGTTAACTCAGAAAAAGGCAAAGTTTTCTTGGTCGAATGTTTGTGAAGGGAGTTTTAGGAAGATGAAGGATAAACTAACTTCGGCTTTGATTTTGAAATTTCCTAAAGGTAATAAGGGGTTTGTGGTTTATTGTGATGAATCTCCGGTGGAACTTGGTTATGTTTTGATGCAACATGGGAAGGTGATTGCCTATTCTTCAAGGCAATTGAAGGTACATAAGAGGAATTATCCTATTCATGATTTATAGCTTTTAGCAGTGGTCTTTGCTTTGAAAATCTTGTGGTATCATTTATATGGAGTGTACGTGGACATCTTTTCAGAACATAAGACTCTACAGTATGTGTTCACTCAGAAGAAGCTAAATCTTAGGTAGTGGAGATGGTTGGAGCTTCTCTAGGACTATGACATGAGTCTTTACTACCACCAAGGTAAAGCTAACATGGTAGCTGATGCTCTTAGTAATTTATCCATGAGGTGTTTGGCTCATATGGAAAGGAGAAGTAGGAATTGGTGAAGGATATTCACCGCTTAGCTAATATTGGAGTTTATCTCTTGGACTCCAACGATGGTGGTATGATGGTACAGGAAGTGGTTCAGTCGTCTCTTGGTGCAGAGATTAATGAGAAGCAAATATTAGATCCTATCTTGATAAAACCAAGAGTGATGTAGGTGGACAAAGGGTGATGGTGTTTGAGATCAGTGGTGATGGTACCTTGAGGTACCAAGGGTGGTTATGTATTCCTGACGTTGATGGTTTGCGACAAAGGGTATTGACTGAGGTGCATGAATTGCGCTATGTTGTTCATCCCTTTTAGTAAAAATGTATCATGATCTCAAGGAGATGTATTGGTGCAATGGTATGAAAAGAGATATTGCTGATTTTGTAGCCAAATACACGGTGTGTTAACAAGTGAAATTTGAGCACATGAGGCATGTTCGATTGTATCAGGAAATGGAATTATCTGAATAGAAATGGGAGGCAATCAATTTGAATTTTGTTACTGCTCTTCCTCGGTCTCAGAACCAATTTAATTTGACTTAGGTCATCGTGGATAGAATGACAAAGTTTGCTCACTTCTTGAAAGTGCGGACTAACTTTTTGGCTGAGGAGTATGCGAGGTTACATCTTCATGAAATTGTTAAGCTATATGGGGTACCTACTTTTATTATATCTGATTGTGGTACACAATTTTTATCCAACTTTTGGTGATCTTTTCAAAAGGGTTTGGAACTAAGGTTAGTCTGAGTACTGCTTTTCATCAGCATATGAATGGTAAATTAAAGAGGATTATTCAGACATTGGAGGATATGCTTAGGGAATATATGATTAACTATAGTGGTAGATGGGTTTAGTATCTACCTCTGGTAGAGTTTTCTTACAATAATAGTTACCATTATAGTATTAAAATGACCTCTTTTGAGGCATTGTATGGTAGGAGGTGTAGATCTCCTATTGGGTTATTTGAGATTGGTGAGGCGGATATGTTCAATCTAAATTTGGTTTATTAGGCCATGGAAAAGGTAAATATGATTCAGGATAGACTTAAAACTGCCCAAAATCGCCAAAAGTTCTATTCATATATAAGGTGTAGAGTCCTGGAGTTCGAGGTTAGGGATAAGGTGTTCCTAAAAGTATCTCTTATGAATGGAGTGATGTGGTTTGGTAAAATAAGAAAGCTCAGTACCCGATATTTGTTCCTTATGTGGTTTTGGGGAGGGTTGGTAATCTGGCGTATGAATAGGAGTTTTATTCTAGTTTGAGCTCGTTCATCTGATATTTCAAGTCTCTACATTGAAGAAGTGTCTTGGTGATCCTTCTTCGATGGTTCATTTGGAAGGTTTGGATATCTATTATGGACCAAGGAGGTGGCCTCGATTAAGGTTCTATGGTGAAACCATAAGGTGGAAGAGGTACATGGGAAGCGGAAGTGGACATGAAGTCCAATTATCCAAGTTTGTTTTCTACTTTGATATTCATGCGAAAAGTATGTGTTCTTGATCATATTTTTATTTTATAACTTAGTTAAGGGTTAGAATAAGTCCTTGCATCTTTATTTTCAACTTGGTTAAAGGTTGGGTTGATATTGGATAATGCAAACAACTCTGCTTGATTCCCTTGAATCTTTGTTAAAGATAAGAGTAGAGGCATCTAAGAGGTGTAAATTGTTCTTTTACCTACCTTGTTCGTCATTTGGGGATGAATGATCCTAGTGGGGGAGACTAAAATACCTTAGGTTTGGGACCTTTAGAAAATTTCCTGTATTTCTGGTTTCTGGTCAAGGTATAACTAGGGGGTGCCGATCATGTTCTAGGGTATGATTGGTAAGGTTGGATCGTACACTAACCAGTGATGGTTGGTGGGTTGGATTGGTGTCTAGAATGTGTACGACTTGGGTTATTACGAGTTGTAAGGTTGGATACGGGTCGCATGGTTGGGTTTTTCTTTACTTAATCCAATACTTAGTAAAGTAAATTGGATTTGAATAAAAGTGGATCACCATGGGTTGTGAAATAAGGTATGAGTCGTGTTGTCCAAATTATATGTTTGACAGTGTCAACTCCTCTTAGTTCTGTTATAGGTACGTGTTAAGGGTACTAGTCATATCTTTTGATACGATTTGTCTTGTAAGGTCATATATTGACTAGTGTGGGGGGACCAAGGGAGATCTAGGGTATGAGTGTTGTGTACCACTTAGATTAGACGGTACGACCGGTACAGTTGAGTTGTACCCACCTGCAGGTATTTTATGCAGTTAAGTTGGTGGTAATTTGGACATTTCCCCTCTTAACCCATTATGACCCTGTGATTTATATCACACTTTTGAGGTTATTTTCCCGATTATTATAATCTAAAACACCTAGAAACACTCTCTAATTCTCTCTAAGGATCTTGGGTAAGTGAAGGCCAAGGTTTTATCTAGAGGAGCAATTTGGGGATTAACTGGGTGATTTCTTTCCATCATCATTATCATCTAAGGCAAGATATTTCTCCCTCATTGTTAGTTCCAACAAATGGAATGATTTATACAAAGTTTTCATGGTATGATTATTGTATGGTTTGGGATTTTCAAATATGTTTTGGGGTTTTAGCTATTAAATAGTTGGTTATGATTTTCCCACATTTTATTTATGTTTTTACATGCTTTAATGTTGTTTTGGATGGATTGGTTGGATGGGTATAGTTAATTGATAATTAGATTTGGTTTTGGAAACAGTATGCCCCCAACATGTTTGATAAAATGTATATGATAATGCTTTTACTCTATTATTGGACTTTTAATGGAACTATTGCATGATATGGTTTGGTAATAAAACCCTAAATGGTTTGGAATGGTTAAACGGAATGGTTTGGTGGTCATAATTATGGTTAATTAAATTTTCTTGTAGGGTACAATGGAATCTCCCAAGTATACTAAATTATGGAACACTTGTAGGATACATGGGAATCATCCAAGTTAACTTGTTAATGGATTCTATGGGTACATGGGAATCCCTCTACACAAAAAGATTGGCTAAGGACATTGATTACAACCTATAGTTGGTATGACAATACCATTTCTCATATCCTTGGTTAATAATAATAAAATAATGGTTTGGTTGGTTGGAAATGGTTTTAATTTGGCAATAATGGCGGGGTGTGACAGTTAACCATGAAAGTGCGAGCCTAATAGATTAACACTGGAAACTCATATTTGCCGACAGAAGGGGTTGATCATAAGGACCATATATGATACTAGGAAATAAATGGGAATCCTCTAAGTAGACTATATATATATATATCATGGAGAGCGAAGGGTACTTGGGTATCCCTTACTCTTATGGTATCTCCAGTTTGTGCAGCTACATGTATCGGGGCCTGTTCAGTGGGTTAAACTGGACCTATGTAGCCCGTGGATGGTTCTAGGATGGTTAATCTACATATACCCAGGTTAATGGTTTTAAAGGCATGCTAAATCCCATTTACTTTCCCATCATGGTTATATATATGTGTATGTGGGGTTTGTATGCATATGGTTGGCTTACTTAGTTTTACTGGATGACATTATTTTATCCTTATCATGAGTACTTGCTAAAGTTCACCTACTAACCCGTCCTTAGGAGGCTGTATCCCCATGCGATGTTGGAACCAACTATTCTACTCCTCCTATTCAGTTATTGAATTCAGGATTGCTATTGGATTGATGTGGTGAGCTTTCATATTTTGGAAGGCTCTATTTCTTATGCATCGGTGTTTTTACAAACTTTGGATACTTTATGGATATTGGTTTTGGATAAGGCTAGAGGCATGTCCTAACTATATATTTGTTTAATTTTGGTTAGAGGATTTTGTGAAATTACTATGGGTTGGTATGGACAGGATCGATAGCGGTGTCAGCCTTAGTATTGACATTGGTATTGGGGAGGATAACGTCAGACTAAATTTCTCACTATTCTATTCTTTTAGATTATGTTATGGAACTTGGTTTCGTTATTGTTATGGTTTTATTTTATGGTTTTGTTTGGCAACTGGTTATCGGTGGATTTGGAGTGGTTGGGCTCATTTGGGCCGGTCTTAATTATTGACCAATACCAGAGTCCAAAAATTGAATAAAATATGCTATCTTGTTATATATTCAGAATTCAACCAACTCAGGGTATATGCTAGATGGTTGGGTTGGGTATTGGGGGTGGTCTCCGGTTCTAGGTTGACTTAAGAAGCTCATTACAATAAGGCCCGTGGTTGGGTCATGTCATGTTGGTATCATCGCTTTAGGTTCATAGTTAATTGGGATTCCATAAAGCTGTGTTGAGTAGAGTCTCTTTTAAGGGTGTGTAGCATGCCACACTCATAAGGGAGAGGCTACAAGGCATATAGGAATGTTTCACTTTCTTGGTATTCTATTTTCAATCTTGGAGTCCAAGTCTTAGAATCTTTTCTAATACTAGTTTGTTCGTTTTTCAAATCTTTCTCTGACGATCTGAGATATAAGATAAACCTTTTGTCCCAGCTATAGATAATATTGATAGGACTAGATCTACTCAGGGGATCCAAACTCGATCTAGGGGTCCATTCCCTGATATTTTTGGAGTTCCACAAGTTGCTACTAGTCCTCCTCTAGGCGAGGTGACTAATGTGGAATTTTACCAATCTATTCTGTTATTGCTCAGTTGGTTGATGATCAGGTTGAGCGGGATATATCTGGTGTTTCATCTATTGAGGCAACAAGGGTTAGCCAATTTATGAAGATAAATCCTCCTACTTTTACTAGTGTGAAGAAGAAGGAGGATCCTCAGGGTTTCTTGGATGAAATAGAGAAAATTTTTAGGGTGATGTAGGCCACGAATGTGAAAGGGGTGAATTTTGCTGCTTACCAACTTAAGGATGCAGCGTACCAATGGTACAAGGAATGGGATAGGATGAGAGATGATATTGAGGAGACAAATTTATGGAAGACTTTCTCTAATGCTTTTCTGGATCACTTCTTTCCTCGAGAGTTGAGGAAAGCGAAAGTAGAGTAGTTTGTCAACCTGAGGCAAAGAAAAATGTTTATCAAGGAATATGTTTTGAAGTTTCAGCAGTTTTTAAGCTATGCTCTGGATATGGTGTCTGATATTCGGGCAAATATGTGAAGGTTCAATTTTGTACTATCTCGGGAGTTGATCCTTGAAAGGAAAACTGCATTATTAATCAAGGATATGGATATTTCTAGGTTAATTGTTCATATTCAGTAGGTGGAGGAAGATAAAAGGAAGCAGCTTGAGTTTGGAGAAAGGTAAGGTAACAAGTTTAGGTCATATGAACAAGGTGGTATTCAATAGTGAGGTGTTTAGAATAGAGATAAGTCGCCAAAAAATAACTAGGGGAGTTCTTGTTCCTTCTTTACAACTAGTGCTCCTTACCCAAAGCCTTTAGAAGATAGGCATCAGCAGGGTGATATTAATTTTTGGGAACAGGGGGCCTAATCTCAGGAAAGTGGGGCTTAGTCAGCCTCATCATTCCCTCCATGTCGGTTCTATTGTTGGTTATATAGGGTTTTTGTGATGAAGGTAGGGACAGGTGTTTCAAATGTGGTCAACCAAGCCATATGCTTAGAAACTATCCAGTTGGTAAGGGTATTTTGGGAGCGAGTAAGGCTCTAGTAGCTTTATTTTCTACTCCTACACCAAAAGGTGTTGCTTCTACCTTTTTTTTACTTTGGTACTGGTGCAGTTCGAAATAGGTTATATATTCTTGCTACTTGATAGGAATTTGAAGCATCACCTAATGTCGTGAATGGTACATTACATCTCTTATCTTGTAACATGTATTGTTTGTTTTATCTAGGGTCCACTTTTTATTATTTGACCCCATTTGTGGCTAAGTGTTTTGGTTTCGAGCTTGAGGTTATTTCAGATCCCTTTTCTGTTTCTTCCTCGGTAGCTAACTCTTTGGTTTCTAAAAGGGTCTATGGGGTGTGTGTCGCATCTGTTGGTAGTAGGAAGACTTTGGTGGATTTATTTGAACTTGATATGGTGAAATTTTATGTTATTGTGGGGATGGATTGGGTACACTCTTATTACGTGTCATTAGATTATCAGACCTATAAGGTTGTATTTAGGTTCCTTAGTGAATCAGTTATTGAGTAGAAGGGTGGTTCCCTAGATCCTAGGGGGACGTTTATTTCTTATCTTAGAGCTTAGAGATTAATATCCAAAGGGTGTCTCTATCATTTGGTACAAGTTAAAGATTCTGACTCAGAGGTCCTTCTTCTCATTTGGTTCCGGTGGTGGATGAAACGTTTTCTAAGATCTTTTTGGATGATCTTCCTGGTGTTCCTCCGGATAGGTAGATTAAGTTTAGTATTGATTTAGTTTTGGAAACTCGTCCAACATATGTTCCTTCTTATAGAATGGCTCCAGCTGAGTTAAGGGAACTCAAGAAGCAACTTAAGGATCTTTTAGATCTGGATTTCATCCATCCTAGTGTGTCCTCTTTGGGTGCACCAATTTTATTCGTGCACAAGAAGGATAGTTCCCTTTGGATGTGCATTGACTGTTGACATTTGAATAAGGTAACGGTTAACAACAAGTATCCTCTTTTGAGAATAAATAACTTATTTGATTAGTTTCAAGGTGCCAAGTTCTTTTCTAAGATAGATATTTGGTCTGGGTATCATCAGTTTTATATTAGGGATAAAGATATCCCTAATACAGCTTTGTGAACTCAATATAGGCACTTTGAGTTCCTGGTTATGCCATTCGATTTGACTAGTGCCCCGACGACATTTATAGATTTAATGAACAAGTATTCAGGTAGTTTTTGGCTCTTTTTGTCATTTTCATTAATGACATCTTGGTGTATTCTAAGAGTGAGATGGATTATGTTAATCACCTCCGTGTGGTGTTGCAGACCTTAAAGGAGAAGCAGTTGTATGCCAAGTTCTCTAAGTGTGAGTTGTAGTTGAACTCTGTAACTTGTCTTGGTCATATTATTTCTAGTAAGGGGATCATGGTGGATCCACAAAAGGTGGCTATGGTTAAAATGTGGCTAGACCCATGACTCCAACTGATATTTGAAGCTTGTTGGGTTTGGCTTGGTACTATAGGTGGTTCGTGGAAGGTTTCTCGACGATAGATACCCCATTGACTAAGTTAACTCAGAAGAAGGCAAAGTTTTCTTAGTCGGATGTTTGTAAGGGGTGTTATAAGAAGCTGAAGGATAAACTAACTTCGGCTTTAGTTCTGACATTGCCTGAAGGTAAATAGGGGTTTATGGTTTATTGTGATTTATCCCGGGTGGGACTTGGTTGCATTTTGATGCAGCATGGGAGGTGATTACCTATGCTTCCAGGCAATTGAATGTATATGAGATGACTTATCCTACTAATGATTTAGATGTTTTAGTGGTGGTCCTTCTTTAAAAATATGGTTTCATTATCTATATGGAGCGAACGTGGACATCTTTTCTAATCATAAGAGTCTACAGTATGTGTTCACTCAAATAAAGCTAAATCTCACGCAGATGAGATGGTTGGAGCTTCTCAAGGACTATGATATGAGTCTTCACTACCACCTAGGTAAATCTAACGTGGTTGCTTATGCTCTTAGTAGGTTATCCATGGGGAGTTTGGCTCATGTAGAAAAAAGAGAAGTAAGAATTGGTGAAGGATATTCACCGCTTGGCTAATCTTAGAGTTCGTCTCTTGGACTCCAATGATGGAATATGATGGTACAAAAAGTTTAATTATCTTTTGGTACAGTGATTAAGGAGAAACAAATGCAAGATCTGTAGGTGCGAAGAAAGTAATGGTGTTTGAGATCAGTGGTTATGGTACCTTGAGGTACCAAGGATGGTTATATGTTCCCGATGTCTATAGTTTGTGACAAAGGGTTTTGGTTGAGGCGCATGAATCACACTATGTTGTTCATTCTTGTTAGACAAAAATGTATCATGAATTCAAATAGATGGATTTGTGGAATGGTATGAAAAGAGATGTGGTTGATTTTGTGGCCAAATGCATGGTGTTTCAACAAGTTAAAGTTGAGCACATGAGGCATGGTAGGTTATACCAAGAAATGGAATTGCCTGAATGGAAATGGGAGGTAATCTATATGGATTTCGTTACCGGTCTTTATTGGTCTTGAAATTAATTTGATTCGATTTGGGTGATCGTGGATAGGATAACAAAGTCTGCTCTCTACTTGTCGGAGCAGACTAATTTATTGGCTGAGGGCTATACGAGGTTGTATCTTTATGAGATTGTAAAGCTTCACAGGGTACTTGTTTTGATTATCTCTGATCGTGGTATGCATTTTTCATCTCACTTTTGGTGATGTTTTTATAAGGGGTTCGGTACTAAGGTTAGTCTGAGTACTGCTTTTAATCCACAAATGAATGGGAAAGTAGAGGGGACTATTTAGACATTGGAGGATATGCTTCGGGCATGTGTGAATGACTATAGTGGTAGCTGGGTTGAGCATCTGCCTATGGTAGAGTTTTCTTACAATAATTATTATCATTCTATTATTTTAATGGCCCCTTTTAAGGCATTAGATGGTAGGAGGTGTAGATATCCTATTGGGTGGTTTGAGCTTGGTGAGGCGGATATGTTTGGTCCATAAAAGGTTTATCAGGCTATGGAAAAGGTAAATGTGATTCGTGATAGGCTTAAGGCTGCCCAAAGTTGTCAAAAGTCATATGCGGATATAAGGTGTGGAGACTTAGAGTTTGAGGTTGGGGATAATATGCTCCTAAATGTTTCTCCAATAAAAGAAGTGATGTGGTTCGGTAAAAAAAGAAAAGCTCAGTCCCCAGTATGTTTGTCCTTATGTGGTTTGCGGAGGGTTAGTAACATGGCGTATGAATTGGAGTTGCCTTATAGTTTAAGCTCCATTCATCCAGTATTTCATGTGTATACGTTGAGGATGTGTCTTGGTGATCCTCCTTTGGTGGTTCCTTTAGAAGGGTTGGATATCTCAAATTCTTTGTCTTATGAAGAGATCCGAGTTGAGATCTTAGATAGGCAGGTTCTTCAGTTACGAACCAAGGAGGTGACCTTGGTTGAGGTTCTATGGAGGAACCATAGGGTGGAAGAGGCTACGTGGGAAGCGAAAGCGGACATTAAGTCCAAATATCCTCACTTGTTTTATGCTTGGATATTCATGTGGAAGGTATGTGTTTTTGATCACATTTTTATTTTCTTACTTATTTAAGGTTTAGAATAGATCCTTGCATCTTTATTATCTTACTTGGTTAAAGGTTGGGTTGATATTTGATAATGTAAATGACTCTGCTTAATCCCCTTGCATTTTTGTTAAAGGTAAGAGTAGAGGCATCTAAGGGGTGTAAATCATTCCGGTACCTACATTGTTCGTTATTCGGGGATGAATGATCCTAATGGGGGAGACTGAAACACCCTAGATTTGGGACCCTTAGAAAATTTCATGTATTTCTAGTTTCTGGTCAGGTATGACTAGGGGTACCGGCTGTATGCTGGGGTACGGTTGGGTTTACACTAACCAGTGATAGTTTGTTGGTTGGATTGGTTTCTGGAATGGGTACTACTTGGATTGGGATAAGTTGTATGGTTGGTAACGTGTTGTATGGTTGGGTTTTTCTTCACTTAATATGAAACTTCATAAAGTAACTGGGATTTGAGTACGAGTAGCTCACCGTGAGTCATGAGATAAGGTACGAGTCGTGTTGTCCAACTCGTATGTAGGACAGTGTCAACTCCTCTTGGTTCTATTGTGGGTTGGGTTAAGGGTATTAGTCGTATCCTTGGATATAGTTTGGCTTACATGGTCGTGTATTGACCAGCATGGGGGGTCCAAGGGAGGTCAAGGGTACGACTAGTATGGTTGAGTCATACCCACCTACAGGGATTTTGTGCAGTTAAGTTGGGGTAATCTGGACATTTCCGCTTCTAACCCATTATGAACCCACCACTTCTATCACACTTGCGAGGTTATGTGATGTATTATTCTAATCTAAAATACTTAGAAACAGTCTCTAATTATATCTAAAGATCTTGGGTAAGGAAAGGTTAGGGTTTTAATTATGGGAGCAATTTGGGGCTTAATTAGGTGATTTCGGTCCATCCTCTTCATCATCGAAGGCAAGATACTTCTCCCTCATTGTTAGTTCCAACTAAAGACATGATTTATTCAATGTTTGATGGCATAATTATTGTAAGCTTTTGGGGTTTTCAAACGTGTGTTGGGGTTTTTGAAATTAAATGCTTGGTTATGGTTTTACTATGTTTTATTTAGGTTTTTACATACTTTAATGATGGTTTGGACAATTGGTTGTTGGGAATAGTTAATTTGAAATTGGATTTGATTTTGGAAATACTATGCCCCCAACAATTTTGATAAAATGCCATCAAATTCTACCCCACACTAGGCTAAGATATCTAAATCCACTCTTAGATTTATAGAAAGCCACAATTAGCTCTAAGGTAGATATTCTTCTCAAGCATTTTAAATAATCAAAGGGAAACTAAGGAAAACTTCATTAGTGTAAGAAACCAAGGCCAAACTTAACCTAATCATGAGTTTCTAAAGAAGTTTTACCTAACTTGAGTAATCTAAGGCATTCTTACACTAAACAAGAGTAATGAAGCTCAATCCACCTAAGGCATAAGGAAACAAGCCAAGCATTTCAACTCTACGGTTTCAAATTTTCCTAAACGGTCTAACCAACTCAAGTCTTTCATTTCATCAATACAACACCTAATACCCATCCCAAATCTAACACAATATCATAAGTATACAATAAGATAGCTCAATCTAACAAGGGATAAACCTAGATTACCTCGACTCCGAAGAAAGCTCAATGAACCACTAACCAATTGCTTTTCCATTCTACAAAGCCTCCTCAAGATACAGGATATCAAAAGAACATTCTAATCATCAATAGGAGAACAATGATACCCATATTGCACCAATGTGCTTCGCGTCCAAAAATCATACCAAAAACCCATGTAGGTCCCACTTACAAATATTGAGATTCCAAAACTAATACAATATTTTATCAAGCTCAAGAAATCAACACCCTCAAAAATGGGTGAAAATAAGCTATATTGGGGCTAAAATCATGCCTTAAAGATTTTGGGGTTTTTAAGAAGTAAATAAAGAAATTTCACCAAGAAAAGGGTGAATTCTTACCTCAAATCAAAAGATAATTGCGAAAATAAATGTTAATCTTTCTTCCCAATCACCAAAAATCTTTAGTTTTAAGGTCTCACACTATTAAGGGTTTTTATCTCTCAAGAACGTGATGAGGAATGGCCAAAATCATGGAAAAGGGGTCCATTTATACCTATTCCAGGTATCTGGGTGTTGCTATGCGAATGAGCTAATGTGATCGCACCATATTGGGTCTGCATACGCAAACCACAATAGCAACCTAAGCCCCGTGTTCGCAATAGGTTGGGCTGAGTAGATTTATCGCGATTGCGATATAGATACCACGATCAAGGTGGCACCAGAATTTCTGATGCACCAGATTTTCCAAGTCTAAATAGACTCTATTGGGTAGTTGGAATTCATTCAAAATCACATAGACATAAGAAAAAAACTATGTAACTTTACCAAAATCAATGTTCTGGACTCGATGGCGCAATTAGATTATCCATCCGAGGTCATTTTAACCAACTGTGGGTCCCTTACCCTTATTTCATTTTCTTAACTTTCTAACCAATAGATCGAAATGAGCTAGGGTGTCTCGGGACCCAAACCAAAAGTCCACCAAGCCTAAAGTTAATATTCTAGAGTTGCCAGCACAATCAAAATTTGCATATGAGATTGTTTTACTAAACTTTTTGGGAGCCAGTGAAGACTTCTAAACAAAGAATTAGCTCTAAAAGCCAAGCGAACTATCTGGTAATCGTACTATTAGTTCCAAGAAGTCATAAATGACTTGGGGTAGGTGTAGAAAAGATCAAGAATAAAAAATAAGTGGAAATATGGAAAATCACCTGAAAGGTAATTACAATGTCCTCTATTAAAGGAATTTTCATCCCCAAAAGTTAAGGATTAGGATGTACCTGAAGTCTCGAACAAGTAACGATATTGGGCCCGCATCTCACTCTTGATCTTCCAAGTGGCCTTCTCCACTGGGTAGTGCCTCTAATAAACCTTAACTGCACAAATATCCTCAATGCACAACTGCCTAGCATTACAAGCCAAAATGAGTATCGACTCCTCTAAAAAGTTCAAACGCTCATCCAACTAGACTAAGTCCCATGTAAGCACATGTGAAGGATCAATAATATATCGTTGCAACATGGAGACATGGAAAACTAGATGAACAACATTAAAATCTAAAGGTAAAGCTAACTCATAAGCCACCTCACCAATTATGCAAAGAATCTCAAAAGGTCCAATATATCTAGGACTGAGCTTACCCTTCCTCCCAAACCTTGTCACACTTTTCATGGGCGATACATAGAGGAATACATGATCAGAAACTCCAAATCTTAAGGAATGAAGCCTACGTTCTGCATATGAATGAAATATGCTGACTTGGTCAAACGATCCACAATGACCCAAATGACATCCAATCCACACGATGTGTGAGGCAACCCACTAACAAAATCCATAGTAATCCACTACCATTTCCACTCGGGAATGGGAAACCTCTGAGTCAGTCTACTTGGTCGCTGATGCTCAGCCCTTATCTACTGACAACATAGGCAATGAGCTATAAAATCTATCATATCTCTCTTTATAACACTCCACCAATAATGTTGTCTTACATCTCTATGCATCTTGGCTATGCCGGGATGAATGGAATATCTAGAGATACGAGCCTTATGAAAAATCAATAGAATCAAGTCATCGATTCTCTGATCATAAATGTGACCATCAAATCTCAAAACACCTTTAGAATCTATGGAGTTCCTATCGAACTCACCACTCAACACTTGATCATGAAAGAAGCGAAGCTTACGATCTTCAAACTGACGATCTCAAATCTGCTCAAATAATAAAGACCTTGCCTCAATGCTAGCAAAAATCCTCATAGGGTCTGAAATTTAAAGGCAATCCATCAAGTTGATGAAGGACTGGATCTCGTGCCAACAGACTCTGAGAAATAGAAATACAAGACAAGCTACACGTACTCACTGCCTTCCAACTCAAGACATCTGCTACCATAATTACCTTGCCTGAATGATACAAGATGAAAATATCATAATCCTTAAGAAATTACATCTATCTATACTGACTATCATTAAGCTCCATCGTGGTCATAAGATGTTGAACACTACAATGATCGATAAAAATCTCATAATGCACACCATAAAGATAATGCCTCCAACTTTTAAGCATGAAAACTACCATCGCTAACTCCAAATCATGAGTGAGGTAGTTGCGCTCATACACCTTAAGCTGTATAGAAGTATAAGCAATGGCACAAACCGGCTACATCACTACACAACCAAAACTAACACCAAAAGCACCACTAAACATGGTGGATCCCTCACCCTTAATAAGAAGTGAGAAAAAAAGATTTGAAGTGAGAAAGTCCTTTCATTTTCAAAATATCAACTCACACTCCTCAGACTATCAAAAAGGAATCTCCTACTGAGTCAATCTAGTCATAGTCATTTAAATAGTAGCAAAACACTTGATGAATTGCCTATAATAACCAATAAAACCAATAAAGCTACAAACCTCAGTCAAAGATTAGACCAATCATTAATCACCTCAATCTTAGCTGGGTATACCATAATCCTATACTTAGACACCACATGTCCAAGAAATGTCACCGACTCAAGCCAAAACTCACACTTAGAGAACTTGGAAAAAAGCACATGATCTTTCAAAGTTCGGAGCATGATTTTCAAATATTGCACATGCTCCTCTCTACTTCTCGAATATGCAAGGATGTCATCGACAAACACATTCACAAAAGAATCCAAATAATGTTAGAATACCCAATTCATTAGATCCATAAATGCGGTTGGGCCATTAGTCAACCCAAATGACATCACTTGGAGCTTATAATGACCATACAGTTCTTAGAAGCTGTCTTTGGGATATTCTCAACCTAAATCTTCAACTGATGGTAACCATATCTCAAATCAATGTTAGAAAATACTGCCGTACTTTGAAGCTAGTCAAACAAATCATGGATACATGACAAAGGATAAAGGTTCTTCACCATCACATTATAAATTTGCCTATAATCAATACACATACGTATGGAGACATCTTTCTTCTTGAAAAAAATATAGGAGCTCCACAACGAGAAACACTCAGTCTAATAAAACCACTACCAAGAAGATCTTGTAGCTGAGAATTTAGCTCATTAAGGTTGGCAGGAGCCATACGGTAAGGTGCCATTGAAATAGGTCAGGTGCACAACTTGAGATAAATATCAAAATCAATTTTATGGAAAGGGGAATACCAGACAGGTAGGCAGGAAACACATTAGGAAACTTACAAACTACAGAAATAGAGTACAATAATGGACTCTCCATACTAGTATCACAAATATAAGCGAGATATGACTCACAACCCTTTGAAATAAGCCTCCTACAACAAACATAAGAAATAATCCCCGTTGGTTCATGACTAACTACTCCCTACCACATGACTGTGGGTATACCAAGTATGGCTAAGGTAACAGTTTTGGCAAAACATCCATAATCGCATGATAGTAGAGATAACCAGTCCATGCCAACAATCACATCAAAATCCATTATATCCAAAATAATAAGGTCATCATAAGCATCAATATTGCTAACAATCATAACACATGATTCAAAAACTCGATCTACTACTAAAAAATCAACCACGAGAGTAGATATGCATAATGACAAAAATAATAAGCCACAAGACAACTCCAATTGTGGTGCATAATAAAAAGATATATAAGAATAACAAGATCTTGAATCCAATAAATAACTAGTCGATTGGTGGCATACCAAAATAATACCTGTAACTATAATATTTAAAGTCTCACCTTGGGTCTAGCAGGTACTGTATACAACTGACCACGCCCACTACTTGGTTGGTCACCTGGCCGACATCCTATCTTGCTGTCCTAAGAACTCTCTAGAGTAACCTAGGAACAATCCCTATGACTATGCAAACCACCTCTAGCTGAGGGATGAACTGCTCTAATAGGGAAAGAGCCTTGAACTAAAACAATAATCTCCCCATGACTACGAAAATCTCATAAATAGGGACTAGAAGATCTTCAAGTATAATATGACACCTGAGTTAAATAAGAACTAACAAATTTGGCTGACTCAAATAACCACCACACCTAGAATGATCAGATGATGAACCTCTCAAAGACTAACCATTACTCATACCAGGAAATCACTAGCTAAAGTGCTGACCTTCATCAGTAATCTAAAGTGCTGCTTAATAGGTCAACTAGGCAAACTTTAAGGCTAATAAAATAGATGAAAAGGATATGTACTTTGAGAACTACTATCTCTAGGTTGGGAACTATGATAGCTCCCACTGAATCTACCATGAAACCTAGGCCTCTTATCATGGCCATCACAAACCTCACAGTGCATCTTCTCTATCACTCAAGTGTGATCCAACACCTCAGCAAAAAGCCTACAAGTAATAACTAAACTCTGAATAGACATATGAATGGGTAGTCTCTGCAACATACTCTTTCATACATAGTATCCAAAATAAAAGTCACATGCCTAGCCAACTCGTGAAGTCATGGAGCCTTTTTCCAATATAGAGAACTGATCCCTCAAATAATCTCTAAGGCTGCGAGGCATGAACTTCTCCAAGAACATTTCAGAGAACAGAGTCCATGACAAAGGATAATATCTAGTTGGTTTAGAATCCATAAAACCTCTCCACCAATGTCGAGAAGCCAAGTACAAATAAAATATGGTGTAATCCATATCACGAGTTAACAAGGCCTAAATTATGGAGCCTATCCTTACAAGAAATTAGAAACTTATATGCATCCTCACCTGTTCACCAAAAAACCTAGGTGAAGCCAATCACAAGAATATACCCAACATCTTCTGGTTCTTAGAAGACATAGTAAGCGGATCAATCACTGGTTGAGTAACTACCGGTGTCAGAGAAACCTTTAACTCTAGAAGTCACTTGTACAGGTTGTTCCCCTGCCTCAGTACCACTTTGATATATTAAATGTGCACTATCATATGGAGCACCACCAACTAAACTCAACATCTAAACCAACTAAACTCAAAAGATGAACCAACGCATTACTGATCACTGAAAAAGAGATAAACCCTGTTGGAACCTAGGCTAGTCCTTGGCTCACTGCTACTGGGGCAAAAGAATCTCTAGCTTAAGAGTGGGAATAGGACCTGGGAAAGGTGGTCTATCCTATCCTCTAGCTGGTGACAAATTACGTAATTGTCCACGACCTTTGAGTCATCTATGCATAAGAGTAAGATCCCTAGGCTCGAGCTCGGGACCCTCATCTTATATAGCGGAAGCACGTGCCCTGTCCATCTATTAAAAGGTAAATTCAAGGGAATACTTCTATAACCAGCTCATACTCTTAGCATGAATCGAGTCAAAGAAGTGAAAAACTTCTAAGAATTTCCTATAGCATCCCAAAGATTGGAAATGGAAGTTATCATTCTGATTCGCAGGACTCTACTAGACACTTGGTCTTATACCAATAATACTGATAAAAACCTATCTCTAATACCAATTTGTCATGACTCAATTTATGAGTCAGAATGGCACTTACTAAATCTCGCCAATAGGCAAGTCAAACCATAACCTAGAGCTAATGCAATGGGTTAGTTTTGTAGGAAATGCCCAAAATAGAAAAAAATGAACAACACACTTATAAATAAGCAAAGAATTCAAAATAGATAAAATCAGTCATACAAGATACTATCCCATGACATAGTAGAGCCAGTATAAGAGCACCTAATAGTATTACAACTTAAGGATGTAGAATAGCCAATAACATCTATCTCAATAATGAAAGACTGGATATAAAAAATAGAGGTAAATGGGTGTATGAAACACCAAAATCTCATCTTATATCCAGAAATATCAACACAACATGATCAATGATCAACAACGATAGCTAGTATTCAGATCTACACCAAAAAGGTACAAAAGTATAGTATAAGTACTAGAATAATGGGTACTTAGTAACTATCATCGGCCGACTGAGAAAAATCATGATATACATATGGTAAAATACAAGATAACATAACTAAGTGAAGGAACAAAAACGAACCTGAATCATCTCCAATACTCCTGTACATAATAAGTCATTTAACTGAAATAACAATATAACATAGATTATCAACACATGTCAACATTGCCGTACAATATTTGAAAATAAATTAGAATAATAACGCCTCAAAAGGAATCACGTGAGTAATCACTAACTACAAAATTGGCTCCCATACGCTAATTGGTGCAAAAAGTAAATAACCCATCATTGACTCCTATACGCCTGGTGAGTTGAATCAAAGATAGAATATAACAACCATTCATCTCTTAAAAAATCCAACTCATTATTTAACCATCATTTCATAATTTTATCAATCGATCATTTACCAATATTTTCTAAAGTACCCACGTTCCATAATTTTACTAACATATAACAACCTTATCACCATTTCTACACTAGTCACCATTTATTAGCCAACCATCTATTATTAACTAATCCATTTAATTATTGGGCATCATATAACTTCTAGATATAATTTAACAACTATTCACCATATATCCACTAATCATTATTTATCAACTAGCCAATATTTACTAACTAATCAACCTTTACTAATAAATCTTCATTTATCAACTAATCATGATTAGTCTCTCAAATAATATCCACCACTAATCCTTATTCATCACTAAGAATCAACTATACCACTTTATAATTATTTATCAGTAAGCAATAATTATGACTAATCCTTACAAGTCGCTAATTATCATGATTACCATATTTGGGCTATATCTGACATCCCTAATATCGACATTATACCCAAAAATATAGAAAGATATTTATATATAATAGTCATACATAGTGTATATCCAGACTTGAACCAATAGATGTATATATAGAATATTGATATAATCATCCTCTGACCTTGTCGGACATTGATAAATCATAATAATATTGTTTGATCTTGTCATGCATCAATATATCATCATAATATACCCTGACCTTGTCGTACATTAATATATCATCATAATCTTTCTCCGTCCCTATCGGGTATTAATATATCATCATCATCATCCTCCATCCTTGTCAGGTATCAATATATTATCATAATCATCCTCCGACCTTGTCAGGTATAATCAATATCAACATTATCATATAAAATTTAACCAAGTATATAATCAATTACATAAGTCATAATGAGTTATGAGGTGAGTTGTAACAAGTCGTAACAACTGGGAGTGGAATTTACTGCACCATTTCTCAAGGACATTTAAGTCTTTTTATACTCTTTTAAAAGCCAAACCCACATTGTTTGGGCTACCCAAAGGGTGGTATAAAAGACCCAAAATCTCCAAATTCATGATCAAGTCATAATTCCACCCAGAGAAACCAAAAGGGGCAATTTTTCTCTTTATCCAAGGCAACTAGGTTTCTTTAAGTTCAAGATCAATTTCAAGGAATTCTTTATGAAAATTTCCTTCAAGTATGTGGAATTTCATCAATAGGTCCCATCCACCCATTGAGTTCCAAGAAACCCCTTAACTCTTAAGTACATCCCCCTTTTCCTTTGTATTAGGTTCTAGGTCAAATATGAGTTTAATCAATTCTCTCTATATTTGTTTTGTTTATGAACCATGATAATGTATTTCTTTTATAAAGTTGTGTCTCCATATGTTTAATAATTGTGAGTGTCTATATCATGATCAATTATTGAAATATTGAGTATTATTCATGAATTCCCTTACCATGATTAGTCTTAAATATTATTATGATCTATTGCATTAATCAGAGCTAGTAGGTTATGAACACTCGATACCTAGGAACTCATGCATGTATCAGCTGACATGTTATTAACCAGATTATATTATACATGTATTATTATTTTTAGAATAGCATGACTTGAGTATATCAATTATCAGTTTGTGTTTTAGTTTATACTTCAGTGTCGTATAGTTAGGAGTAACATTTTCATCGAGTGAACATAGGGATGATGGATCCTCCGTCAGTTAGGCATGAGACCTTTAGTAGCAGTCCTTAAGTTCAAGAGATTACAGCACCACTGTAGGTCATAAGAGGTTCCTTATCAGTAAAGGAATAACACCCTAGTCCTTTAGGACACCAGTTTCATAGATCTATGCTAGCCAGTGTGGGTACCCTTGGTACGGTACTAGCACCATTCCAACTGGGGTTACAAGTTGGACCCTGGTTTTGCTCAGATTAGGTTATGTCAGTTGTAGTTAGCTCCCACAGTCTCTAGTTCAGTTTTAGTTTATGTATCCATTATAAGTTTTATTCTAGAGATGGATGACCTCATCTTTAGCTATTCATTTGTTCAGTTTATTCAATATATGCTTATACTTGATCTTGCATTCAATTTACAGGTTCATACATTTATGTTTAGTTCTTACTTATTGATTTGTTTCCTATCTCGCATACTCAGTACATTTAAAGTACTGATTGCATACTCTCTTTGTGTTATATTTTATCATAATATAGGTTCAGACGCTCAGTACTTGAACAATGTATAATTTACTTCAGTATCACTCAGCTACAGTCTTGGTGAGTCCTCGTCAATCTGGGACTGGTTATCAATTATTTATCTTCAAGATTTTAGTTCAATTGAGATAGTTGAGGGTTTGTCCCAACAACTCATTCTATATAGAGGCTTTCAGAAAGTCAGACAGATGTTTAGATTTTTCAGTCTCATTGAGTATTTCAGGCCATAATAGCATTTATTTTATCATTTTTCATAATTAGATTATTTTAATTAGCTTCTTCCTAGTGTTTTTTACTTCTCCCTCAGTATTTATAGTTTATGCCAGACTCTGGGTTAGCTCGGGGGTCACTTGTGACTCCAAGTACCATGTTATGACTAGAGGTGGTCTCGGTTTGTGACATGAACATACCTTTTTAATTTAATTAGGTGATAAGTGTGAGGATATAAAGTATAATTTAATAATTCTCAAGTTAAATTTTTGATGTAGTAAGAGAGAATTTTGAAGTTGAGGAAAAGAATTATTACAATTCAAAGAGAGAGAAAAACATGTAATATTTAACAGTTGAGAAATGGGATGCGGGAGATAATTTTTAATTGAAAAATGTTAAATTTTGAAAGAATGAGTCAAATAACCTCTTTTAAAATGAATTTAGGCTTACCGAGTCAAATAAGCCCAATAAAAACTTGACTAATATTTTATAACCTCAAGGCTTCCAGTGCCTACGATAACACATTTGAGGGCCTTTCTATGCATACAAGAGCCTTCATAGGCTAAAGCAGTGCGCATGGCAGGAACTACGCCATATGTGCAGCTGGCCTGTGCACGCATGTATTGGCTTGAGCATGCAGGAACCTGGTTCATGCGAAGGTAGTTTTCCTCATGTAATGGTTTTCCATATGTTGGGAAAAACTGATGATTTCATCTTTAGTTGAAAAATCCTTGAAGGAGGAAAGGACCTATCCAAGATGCTTCTATTATCTGAATCCATAGAGTTATAGATCCCGCGATCAACTCCCATAACCATAAAACTGATTCTCTATCAATGAGAATACGAAAAGATGCAGACAAATTAATTCTTAAGATATGTGGGTGATATCAAATGGAAGACAACATTAAAAAAATTCTTCAAGTGTAGATTGGCATTCTCATGGGGTGAACCCTAACCAATCCTTTTATGTGTAGAAAATTAAGCATCATGCTAGTAATGTGAACACTCAATTTGCAATCATCGGTGGAATATGAATAGCACTATCTCCACTCGTATCTCTGAGGTGATCATTGTCCTCGAGATGAATTAGGAACTTGAAATATAAAGGGTTTAGAATTAATTGTGTTAAAAAATATCAGTAATGGGTAAACTAATTTGATCAGTGATGGGAAAATGGTTGCATCTTATTGAGAAAAATGGACTCTTGGCATTTTGTTTGTTTTATTCAAAAAAGGCAGTTAATTATTTTAGAATGGATGTGATACAATAAGTAGGTACAATATATATATATATATATACATATACATATATATCATAAATATTATTATCATGCTGGGCCATGGTATCATGTAAATTATGGTTGTCACCTAAAAAATAGTAAAAACAATAAATAATGTAAAAATAAACATTATGACTTACTCAAAGTGACTAAAAACACCATAGGAATGAAAACTATGTTTCACTCCCCGACAATGGCGCCAACATTTTATGAGGCTCAAATTATACTCCTGAGGTTTAAGCGATCATCGTCAATATAGTAAACCAACTAGATTTTAGGTTAAATCCTCAGGGAATGAAGATATAGATTTCAAGCTTGAGTTTTAGAAGCAACTAGAAATTGACTCGTAATGAGGTGTAAATCAAATAAAAAAGTAAAATTGAGGGGGATGGGGGGTTGTTTGAACATTTTTAGAGTTATCAATTACTATACTAAGAGTGCAATTTCAAAGCTAGAAAGGAGTAGAGTTTAACTAAATGTGTATGAGACTTGGGGTTATGCTATATTAAGTGTGGGTTCATGCTAGGGTAATTGAATATTTGTCTAAATTTAACTAACAGTCATGGGTAGGCTAGATTATTGGTCTTTGGTGTCAATTTGTCAATCAAACACCAAAATCTCACAAATGGGTTCTTTCAAACACCATATAAGTATAGCTAATTGAATAGTATATGACCTCTATTAGCATCCTTATGTCTAAGAGAAACTAGTAAATAATGTAAATCAATTTCACACCCATTCATCACCTTCATCCCCTTTGTCAAGGATAGAAAGGGTTCAAAGGTAATTAGAGTTTACAACCTCTAATTCTCAATTAAAATATAGAATAGATATAAATACCATATTAATTAGCTAATCAGGAAGACAAATAAACAACACCCATCAATAATTACAATTTATACAAGCATAACCCCAAGATAAGAAATTAGCTATCCATAGAGAGAAAAGAAGAGATATACCTAAATTCTCTTCAAATTGATCCATTGAATCATCATTTAATACAACTTTTAGGCTCTGGATTTAATAAAACTTGAAACAAAATCACTATTTTCTCACTTTGTGTCTTACAATAATATTTCAAGTTTTAGAAAGTGCAAGAGTAGAGGTTTTGAGCTGAAAACCCCATATTTAGACCCAAAATTCACATTCCGCATAAATTATGAAAATTCTACCATAATGGTGACTTGTTAGTGCAAGTTCCAAAACATATAGATGAACTAAGAGCACAGGTCTCTCACTCAGGTGACATTGGTTCAAAATCATCTACATGCGAGCGTAGGTCCATTATGTGTGTGCTAGGTGGCTTCCAGCATGCCCAAGTGAACTTCTAAGCTCCTTTTCTTCCATTTTATACCTCTACTTGACTCGTATGACTTTCTCCACTTCCTTCTCAACCTTACCTACAGAAATATTCATTATAACATAAGAATAACCTTAAATTAATGGACATGATAATTCAAGATTAAAAAGTGCATATAAGTCATCAAATTGGTGACTTATCAATCATGAATGAGTGAAAGACAATTAGTGACTAAACTAGTTGGGCTAGAGTTGGTTTTGTAATTCTTGGACATAAAATCCTACTTTAGCAAGAACTTATTTAATTTATCAAAAAGAGTTGCACAATGGTTTAAGCTATTAGGCACCCAGGTTTTTTAAATTATTGAATCAACATAAGGAAAACATAAAATGCTATACAAAGATGCAATGGACAACATTGATTTAGGATTAGAAAGGTAGGTCATAGATATTTTACGACCAAAGAGAGTTTGATTCCCTCTGCTAGACCTAAGGGTTGAACTCAACTATTGCATATTTGTAACACAGATGTTTAGAATATTAAATACTAGAGCTCTAAGGTGCCTTGATTCTTGTCCTATCCTTTTATAGACTTGGTTGCTTGATGAAAGCTGGCTATACTTTCTAATCAAAAAGTAGTGTGAACAAGATTTCTTATGAATCATTTCTTTAGTTTTTTGAATTTAACCAGAATACAGCAAGACGCCTTGTTGAAAATAAGATGGAGAGATTTGAGAAAACATTACCAAGCGAGCATTCCTGAAACTACTACAAAGAAAGGAAACTAGTATCCTGTTGGCCCAATCTTGCTTGGGTTCTTTGTCTTTGTTGTCATTGTCTCATGTAAAATCTTCATATAAATTCATATCTCATATTTTTTTCCACTTGATATCTGAGGCTTTAAGCAACAAGTATCTTAGATCTCTTTATGTCAGGACCTGATTTCTCATGGCATGATGGCACCTACTATAACCTACCAGTTGGTAAGCCAACCCATAGTATGAAATACTAATAATAGACTATCAAGAGAAATAAATAAAAATAATGGAACAAATATAATAAAGAGGCTAATATATATATAAAACAACCCCAATGCCTAGTGAATTTAGTACAAGAGCTTCTAATACAATAAGAGCACAACGTGAAATACTAAATAAATATACATATACTACCTATCTCTGAATACAAGATAGAGATCAATCTAATCCATAAAAGGGAGTGTAGTAATGCTCTGAGTGTCAGGATCTCACCCAAAATCACCGATCCATAGTTTCTTCACACACTTTACCCACAAACAATAAGAACTCTTACTATGATCTACAAGCTACAGAAGTATGGTATGAGTACAAAATACATGGTACTCAGTAGGCAATCACTGATTGAGCTCCAAAGATAATGCAAATAATGATAAGACATAACACATGAATATAAACTATAGAAAACTATAAGGAAGACAACATAATAAATTTATAGAGGAAATAAAGATAAACTATCCTATTCTAGCCGTACTCAGGAGCTAAAGTACAATATCATATACCACTGGCCAATAAAAAAATAAAGAGTAGAAAAAGGATATGTAGTAATGTTCAAGGTCAAATAATACATATGCAATATAAATAACCAAGGTAAGAGAGAGATATATGGTAATACCATAATAACACACACACATAAATATATAGGTCTAACTAAAATGTACAACCTAAGGTAGCCAACCTAATCTCTCTAGGAAATTCTAACCAAGTGGAAAAGCTAATGCTAGAATGATTAGTACCTATAGTCAATGTGTCTAACAATGAATATACTATCCATAATACAATTTACCATAAAAATAAAAGGAATCAGAATCATGCCGCCAACTTCAGTATCATTTCATAATCAGCCTTGTCACACCCCTTTTTCACCAAAAAAGATTTAGTTTAAGTTTGAAAAGGATTTTATTATTAAGTGATTAAAGACAATAATTTTTTCCGAAAAGGACTCTTAACAATAAAAACTCAGAGTCACCATTTGACATAAATCTGGTGTGCCAAGTCACCTTTGGAAATTCTTTTTCAAAACAATTTTTGTCTCTTGCAAAACCAGTCCACGAATAGAGATTCCAATTAAGGAATTATGATAATCGAGGGGAAAGTGTTGGGCACCCCTCAGTATCATGGTTCAACCACAGCCGCTTCTGGATTATATCGGCTAGTACGATATATGGAATGTATAAACCAACAAAACACATAAAAAGGAAAATGAACAACCAAAATAATCAAAAATCTAAAAATAGTTTCCAATCCAATTTATTGAAAACCAAAATAAATATACTGAATAAAAACCTAAATTATTCTAATTACCATAACTATGCTTTACGCGATGCCTCGGTCCTTGATCAAGAGCCTCCTTAGTATACATGATCCCTCGGGGCATTTCCTGATAAATAAGTGCTTAGAATTCCCCAGTGAATGAATACATTTCATGAAATATGATAAAATGGAGAAATCACTCAACACAGACATTTACACATTTGATGATATAGAATATAATAAGTTGCCTACCCAAAACCTAAAAATTTTCTTTTGATTTTGGCCTAAAAGATGATATTATTAAGTTCAATAATATTAACATCCATTTCAAATCCAACAACAATACATGAATCAAAACACAACACTTTATAAACTTTTAATTCCCATCCCACTTATTCCCAACTTGAGCCCAAATTATTCAGTTGAATATTTAAACCAAATCCAATTAACCATCAATAAATTAACATCACCAGATATTCATATCATGCATCACACCAATCGATTAAATATAATGAAATTAAAATTGGAAGAGATAGAATTAGACTCCAATCAAGCTTAAAAGAAGTTGAAATACACAATTGAATCTTTTTTACCGGAACCTCACATACTTGAACCTCAAATATCCAACACCGAACTTACAAAGCTTGACTAAATGGAATTTACTAAACTTTGATAATCAGATGATTGTTTAAGATTAATCAGTGAAATTGGGTTTTGAAGGGAGTATTAGTCGAGTGATGGAGCTGGTTTTAGGGTTGTTGCTATTTTTTTCTAGTTGGTGGTGGAGTTGACATCATTTATCAGGGCTTTGGTATCAATGGAGAACGACAGAATTGGGTTGCGAGTTTAACAACATTGTTGATGGGTGGAGCTAGTTTGAGTTGTTTGCTCACTGGTGAAATGTTTTAGGTTCTTTATGGTTTGAGATGGAGCGTTCATCGATGGAGAGGACATTTTACGGTAAGAATTCACTAAAAATCTAGAAAAGAAACATTATTTTTAATAGTTTTCCTTCCAATCTCTCTCCCTCTATTCAATCTCCTCTCTCCCTCTTTCTCTCCTGTCAGACTATTTTTCTCTCCTTTTTCAATACTATTTTTTTCCTTATTTTACTATATCCTTCATATATTAATCTTCTATGTATGTATATAGTGAGGTGAGTATGTATGTATTTATTGTTGAATCTATTAGTGGTGGACCCATTCTGTTATGGGGGAGGGGTAAATATGATTAAGGGGATGTGAGGCACGTGAGATGAGTTAGTTAGGGTAGGTGATGTGTCAGATTTCTATAGTGTGAGATAATATGAAGAATATTGGGGTGGATATTTTGTGATGAACTGGTTTATTTTGCTTTTTTTATGGAAAAATTATCTCCCAGATTAGGGTTTATGGTAACGTAAGGTAAAATGGATAAAATTAACCTTTGGAGGGACAAAATTACGTGTTTACATCATGCCCCTCTTTGGATGTAAGCACAAGGTTTTTTCAGACAAATAAGTAGACTATAAGATAGAATTTTGATATGATCATTATTTGAATGGTAGAAATAGAAGGATAGAGTAAAATTAAGCCTTGATTTTGGACATCCTACCTATCCCAGGTTATGCAAAAATGAAGTCATAGGTAATTCCAAAATTGAAAAGGAAGGACTATACCATGTTGGAGTGTCGAGTAAGGACCTATGAAGGTTTCGGTTAGCGGCTCTATCATTACATCAAAAATGAAAATTACAAGTTAACAAAGATAAATGAAATTACAAAAGTCCTATCCTTGCAGCTTGCTTTGTCTCTTAACTTGAGTCTTCCTTGATTTCAAAGGTTATGAAAGATCTGATCTTTTTTGTATTGAACTTGAGAATACTTCTTTCTCCATACTAGAGTTGGAGATAAACTCAAAAATGACCAAGTTATTGGTGGTACTTCTGAATTTGAAAATCTTTGTCCTATTCTTTAGGCGGGCTCCTGACTTACAATTCCTTTACCCTTTTCTCCAGGAGGGATCTTGATTTGCTAGTTTTTAATCTGTTGACTTTTAATTTCATCAGTTTGTTGACTTTTGATGTCATAACCCTATTCTTTGGGTGGGCTATCGATATGAAAATACATCACCCTATTCTTTAGGTGGGCTGCTGACTTGCAATTTCATCATCCTATTCTTCAAGCAGGCTCCTGACTTCTAATTTCATCACCTGTACTCTAGTTAGTCTCTTGACTTGCAATTTCCTCACTCTGTTCTTTGGGCGAGCTCCTTACATGCAATTTCATCACCCTATTCTTCAGGTTGGCTCCTGAATTTTAATTTCATCATCCTGTTCTTCAGACGGGCTCCTGACTTTTAATTTTCTCACTCTATTCTCTGGGTGAGCTCTCAACGTAATTTTATCACCCCTATTCTTTAGGCGGACTACTGACTTTTGACTTTATCATACTGTTCTTCAGGCAGACTCCTGACTTGCAATTTCATCACCCTGTTCTTTAGACGGTCTCTTGACTTTCAATTTCCTCACCCTATTCTCGTAGAAAGCTCTCAACTTTTAATTTATCACAATATTTTTTAGGTGGACTACTGACTTGTAATTTTATCACCCCGTTCTTTAGGCGGGATCCTGACTTACAATTTCATTACCCTATTCTTCGGTCGGGCTCCTTACTTGCAATTTCATTATCCTGTTCTCTGGGTGGACTCCCAACTTACAATTTTCTCACCCTCTTCTCTAGGTGGGCTCCTGACTTGCGATTTTATTACACTGTTCTCTAATTGGGCTCCCAACTTGCAATTTTATCACCCTATTCTTTGGGTGGGCTCCCAACTTGATATGTCATCATCTTGTTCTCCAGGTGGACTCCCAACTTGCAATTTCCTTACCCTGTTCTCCTGGTGGGCTCCTGACTTGCGATTTCATCACCTTGTTCTCTGGATGGGATCCCGACTTGCAATTTCATCATCTTGTTCTCAGGGCAGACTACCGACTTGCAATTTCCTCACCCTATTCTCCAAGCGAGATCCTGACTTGTAATTTCTTCACCTTTTTTTTAGGAAAGCTCCCGACTTGTAATTTCATCACCCTATTCTTTGAGCGAGTTCTTGAGTTGTAATTTTTTCACTTTGTTCTCTAGGAGAGCTCCCAACTTGCAATTTCATCAACCTGTTCTTCATGCGGGATACTTACTTACAATTTCCTCAGTCTGTTCTTTGGACAAGCTCCTAACTTTTAATTTCATCTCCCTATTCTTTGGGAGGGCTTTTGAGTTGCAATTTCTTCACTCTATTCTCCAGACGCCGACATGCAATTTCATCACCCTGTTTTTGATGCAAGCTCCTAACATGTAATTTCCTTACCCTGTTCTTCAGGCTAGCTCCTAACTTGCCATTTCCTAACCTTGTTTTTTAGGCGGGCTCCTGAAATCAAAATCAAACTTCAAAAAAAAAATATTCCAAACAAAGATTATGATAAAGAAATACTCTATTTTCCAAAAAGTAAAGTCTCATTTCTAGGAGGATCCTAAAGTGAAGTTCCTAGTAACATGAATTTAACATTCTTTTTTACCCAGTTTATTATCAAAAGTTCTTGCGGGTTTAAAATCCAATCATAAATACTTGTATCAATGCATAATGCAAAAATGAATAAATATTCTAGTAAAAACAAATGCATTTTTTGAGGATAAAATTGAATAACCAAAACCAACAAGTCCATCTTATAAGGGTGAAAGTAAAAGATCCTGACTAAAAGTTCAGATTATAGGATTAATGACTCAAATTAGAAAGTGCACCTCCTAGCCATGAGATATGACAGATCCAAATTAGGGGATGTGTCGCTTGGGGTACCAAATAATGAGTTTTACCATAATTATGATTACCAAACCTGTACGGCAACACTGCCTCTTGCAATTATAGAATTAAGGAATTTTACCTTTGTATATTTGCACTTTTAAGCCTTTAATTTAAAATTAGCAAGTGTTCCTATTTCATACAAAGAAAACTTATGAGTTTAAAAAGGGTGGTTGGTTTGCGGCTTTGTCTTTTGAGGCAATTTCTCTTGCACTTGTCCCATTGAATTTTTCTTCCAACTAATGGCATATGTCATCGACTTGTTGGACCATTGTCCCATATTTAGATTATTGAAAGTGAATCTGAAACAAACACAATAGCTTCATTTTGCTATGTCTCTTAGATGAATCCTTTGAACCTTGATATTTCCTAGATTCTGTAAACTTGTTTCTTGACAAAGCTTTATGCTTGTCTTGTTTTGACTTACAATCATTCTTCTTTCATGTGCTAGCCTCTTGTCTCACTTTGTGCAATTGAAGAATTTTGTATCAAGTTTTGAGATCCTTTCTCACTTATTTTGACATAGACTTGACTCAAAGACACAAAAAAATGACAATGATTTTCCATTTAAATAACTGAATCAAGAAAACAAAAATAGTAATATAGAAAAGAAAGAAAAGATAACGAATGTCCTCTTTCTAAAAACAGGAAAAAAAAATTATCTGAAAATGACAAATAATTCTAATGATTATAACATGCATTTGGATTAAACTGCCTGATCTTTCCACCCAAACTTCACTGATTGTTGCCAAGTTAATGACCCTAACAATGTGTTGCTTCCTTAAAACCATTGCACTCATAGACCTCATTTGTCTAGTGACGCCTTGAAGGATTTTCACTAACAAGACACTCATTTTCATTCTTTCCACTCACTATCGCCCTACGACGTCTGTGAGGTTTTCACTAATGAGACTCTCTCATTTTCATTTTTCTCAACTCAGTGTTTATGAGGATTTTTACCAATGAGATACTCGTTTTTTCATTTTTCGAGCTCACCATCACCTTACGGTTCCCATGAGGATTTTCACCAATAATACTTTCTCATTTTTATTTTTCCCAACTCACAATCGTCTTCGGGTTCCTGTGATGGTTTTCACCAATAAGATTTTCTCATTTCATTCTCTTAACTCACAATTGTCTTATGGTGCCCATGAGGTTTTTCACCAATAAGACACTCTCAGTTTATTTCTCTCCTGGTTCTTTATGTTAAAGAAGACAAGTAGTTCTCAAAATGCCTCATCATATTCCATTGCATGCTTAGCCTTACCATTTTCAAAGATTGATGTGAAGGTTTTTCTTTTGTTGTAACTTGGCTTTTGGATAGGGTTAGAAAGAAAGATGTAATAAGTCCCAAATGATACTTGAAGTGGGGTGGGACTTACAACTTTTGAATTTGACTCAGACAATCAAAACTAATCAATGCCTCAGTTTCTTTAATTGGGTAATTATAAATTTTTTATTGTTTAGACCGATCCTAGAGTAGGGATACCTATGTATCTCACCTCCAAGAGAGGAGAATCAGGTCACACGTAGTTCTAAAACTTATTATTTTGCTTGACTCTAATTTCTTTTCTTCTTTTCTCTTTATTAATTATTTTTCTCTTTCAAACTTTTTTTGACTCTATTTTGCTTGGCACTCATCTCTTTTCTTTCTTTTTGACACATTTTTTCTATTTTTTTCTAACTCTATTCTTTTACTCGACACTTTTTTTTGGACTTTGCTGACTCTATCTTAATTCCAAAAAAGGGTTATAAAACAAAATAGAACAAAAGCTCAAACGGGGTAAAGAAAAAATGACACAATGTTTAGATAGAAGAATGAAATTCCTTCGTCATATCAATCCTTGAAAATGCAAGTATGTGTCATGCAATATGAAAGTAAAAGATGAAGATCATTTAAGAAATTTTTACAACACTAACTTTAACTGATCCTGTGTGTCACTACTTGTTCATCATTTGTTCAACATACAACTCACTTTTATTATACATTTATCATATCGAATGACTCATGATTTTGTAGAGCTTATTTTCTTTCTGTTTATGTTGACATAGGATCGTACATTCACAGTTTGACCTAATGGAGATGTGCCTTTCAATTGATGACTAAGTTATTCTTGTGATTCTCTAAATAATTGCATTGATTTTTAAAAACTGCTTCAACTTGATCACCAAATGACTCAACACTCTACCTATTTTCTCAGATGCTCTCTTTAGTCTAACTTTAGCCATCTGATTCAATGTTTTATGATTAAACTGGATTTTAAGATCTGGATAAAAATTCCACAAACATGTCATATCACGAGAACCAACATAAAATGTATTGGGTAAACAAGACAAACAAACAACTTTAAATAAGAAAAAAAAGTCAAAAGAGACAATATCATTTGCTGAAAGAAAAGATGGAAGGGTTTAAAATAAATGATAAAGAAATAAAACAAGATAGATTCCAACCTACAACCCTGAGATAATTCAAAAAATAGAGAGGAAAACAAAACAAACTACCAACAACTGTAATGACCCTTCATGTCATTTTGTGTATTCTTGCTTATTTCACCGATAGAGCTTCTCCATGGCTGCCCCGAGTTGTAATACCCCGAACATTCTTTAAGTCAAATCTAGTCTTCAGAAGAGTTAGTGATGATTTCCTTAATGATTAATGTTTTAATCAGATAGAATTTCCCTGATGTCGACTTTTTATCATGTGGAAAATTGAATTAGCTTTTCAACGATACCAATTTTGTCCAAATTTAGTATCAGAGTAAAAAGTTATGGACATTTTACAGAAAACTGTTCGAATAGCCCAGAAGTGATGGTCAGGCCGACAGACCATCACCCAAGCCATTGTAGATGAGGCAGTGAACCCGACTTCTGGTCAAGTGCAACGTCCAATACCAATGAACCATCATCCAAACCGTCCCAAATGAGGTAGAAAGTTTAGGTTCTGCCCAAGTACAACAGTCTGGAATGACGGACTGTCGAGCCAATGATGGACCATTGCCACTTCCGATCAACGATTTTAAGCCATTTTTAAAAGGATATTTGGGTATTTTTCCACTTGTTTTAACTCCTAGTTATACCATACTAGAGCTCATAACTTCATTATTCATCTATAACACCAAATTAGGGTTTCTCTAAAAGATCAATCCCTAAGAACAAGAAACCCTAGGTTTTTAATTCTAAGTCAAGAATTCAAGCTTTTCTCCACCAATATTCAAGAAATCATCCATCCAGGTATGTCAAGTGTTGATTCGTGGGTTCTTTTCACCCATGAAGCTTAAGAAACCCTATTTGAAATATAAACTTTGTATTCCATGGTATGAACTGAATTATATTCATGTTTATGTTGTTGCTTGATTTCCAAGTTTAAGTCTTTAATTACTATCATGAAAATATGTTAGTGTATGGTTGAAAGCCTTGCATTGGAAGTATAAAATGTTTCCATAAAGTATTATTTCAATACTCATGCCTAAGCTTAAAGATATGAATGCAAGGTGTTTGATAAAATTCCTAAGAGAATAGGAATTATTCCTTATGACTCATTTGTTACCAAAAGTGATGAATCTATATTTCTCCCTTATGTTCAATATGACTCCCACGTTATTGTTATGCTTTGTAATGGATTAATGTAATGCTCATGAGATTAGGCTTAGGAAATTATGATATGTTTAGATGAGTTCCTATTCATGTGTAAGCTTATTGCATGCGAATACTTTATGAAATCCGCAATGATTGTACTATGAATTGATGGCTATGGTCATGTGTCAAGAAGTGTCATGTCTTGTCAGTTTCATGCTATAGAGTCCTAGGGGTACTTGTACCCGACAATTTAGCTGTGTGCCTAGAGACAGTGTCATGTTTTCAAGATACTCCCAGTCAAGCCATGATTCATTAAACTCATTCAGTCATGTGACTCAGGAAAACTCAGTAAACTCAGTAATCTCAAAAATCTTAGAAATTTAGTAATCTCAGTAGTATTCCATTAGTCAACGGAACCTAATGAATATGGTCCAGTTTAGATTAGTTAATCATGTTTCAGTATCTATTCAGATGAGAGTAGAAATTAGCACTAAGTAAACCCAATGATAAGGGCACACACTAACACTTGAGGGTGTGATCCTTAGAAGCAATTCTTGCATTCCAAAAATTTGTAGCCAGCATAGGTTGAGACATCAACACTGAAAGATGAGGGTTGATGAGGTGGATTAACACTGTCAGATGAGGGTTCCGCCATTTTTTTTGGAGGACACCGTCAGATGAAGGTCACTCATAGCTTGTCCTTACCAGTGGCGCGGTATTGACTCCCTTCCAATTGGGGTTATAGATTGGACCCCAACTTAGCTATAATATCTTATTTGGGGCATGTCGGTTAGATGACTACTTCCCACAATTACAGTCTTAGTATCAGTAATAGAACTCAGATAATTCTTCAGAATTCAGGACTGCCAGATACTGTCACCTAGTTCAGAATGAAACTCAGCTAGTTCCATTAGAAACATGACTGTCAGACATAATCTTTCATATAATAGTATACCAGTTATACGAAACTTATGTTATCAATAATCAGATTCAATGATGACATGATCTAAGTTACAGTTCATGTATTCATGCTTGTATTCTCATGTTTATGTTATTCAATTAGTTAGTATCATTCATGCATAGAAACCCCTTGCATTCAGCCTACCTCACTTGCATACCAGTACATTCAATCGTACTATTGCATTTACACTATGATGTTTTATACCATAGGTTTAGAAGCACGAGCACCAGGGCATCCTTAGTAGATCAACCGTTCAGTAGACAAACTTGCAGTGAGTCCTCATCATTTGAGGATGTTTATTTGATTATTTCATTCTTTCATTACTTAGTTCATTTTAGCAGTTGGAGTTGGTTGGGAAGATATCCCATCAACTCCTTATTCAGATAGTTTAGAGGCTTTTAGACTAGCATGTTCAGATAGCTATTTCAGTTTTGTTTGGTATTGATATACCGTATTTCCAGATGTTATGTTTTATGAGATATTTGAACCTTATGGCCTTTTAGCCTTTTTTACATTTATATAGTATATTATGCAGTGTCCCATTACAGATACCATCCATGGGTTAGCTTGTGGTCCTTCAGGGTCATGAGCACCATGTAGTATTTTGGGAACCAGATTTGGGGCATTACACAAGTCATAATGACTTGCCAAAACTGATAGATCGGTTACCTGGCGGTTCGTTTGGTTTTTAGAATCTCTTTCACAATTCAAAGTCTTTGTTGGTCCTAATTGACCACCAAGCAAAAACTATAGTAAAAGGACCTTAAATGTAAAATTCAACTTCACCCACTCATTAAGAACATTGAAATCTATGTGGTTACATATTTTATTTACTCTAAACAGACTCTGGAGGCATTTCGAGGCATTGGCCGAAGCTCAGATTCAAGTTTCAAGATTTATCCATGCCTGGGATAGCAAGATATGTCATGACCACAGAATTCTAGGTATGAACGTAGTGCTATGATTACGTCTAGGTGGAGGGCATAACCTCACTACACAAGACCTAGATGGAACCTATTTAAGGGTTGTTTTGCCAAAAATTTTGTCCATTTGGTGCCTTTCCCTTAAGCTACAAACCCTAATGGGCTGTAAAATCTTCCAAGTGAGTCTTGTGGGTTGATTAGGAGCTTAAAAAACATATGAAATCAAATATTGCAATAAATCTAAGGTAAAATTCCTTCTAGTTATGTTTAAATTCTTGATTTCTAGACCCAAAACCCCTATGTTTTTTAGGCTCAATTGTAGCCACAAAAGTGATTGATTTATTTAAATTTCTTGAGAGTTATAACTCCCTAATGATAGTTAAATAATGGGTTGGTATCAAAATGTAATACCCCAAACTTTCTTCAAGTTGAGTTTCTTTAAGTCGATACTAAATTCTCCCAAATCCAACACTCTAGCAAAGAGTGAGAGCCATTTTAGTGGGACAGTGTACCACCTGGTACTTTGGCGCATCGCGGAGCCAGCCAAAATAGTAATCGTCAAAATCCAGTGAGCCTCCGTGATTCCACCACGTCGCAGTGTATTTCTAGTTTGCAACCAAGGTTGCAACGCAATTTCCACCGCATCGCGCCATCAAGCAGTTTCCCAATTATCTAATTTCTAGTAAGCTAGCGCGATATGGTTCGTCGTGCCAGCATGAAAAATTGGGATTTTCAGATTCCATTATTTAATTCTAAGTGAATCTTAGACTTTTCCCATGAACTCTATCATCCCTAAACATGAAATAAAACATCAATAATCCCTTATTCCATTATTTTCCTCACTTTTCTCTCAAGAGCATTAAATTCTCTCTCAAAGGGGCAAGAACCCTAGCCAAGAAATCAAGAACAAGACTAAGGATTTTCTTCAAGAACCTTTAAGAAAGAGTCTTCTAAAGTATGTTAGATGTTGATTCTTGGGTTTCTTCCACCCAAGAAGCTCAAGAATGCTTTTCAAAATTTTGAGGTTTACGCATTAATGAGATTTCATGATTTATGTGTATTAGAGTTCATGATTTTGTGTTGTTGGGTTTTAATTCATGATTTAGACTATCAATTTCAAGAGTTGATTTTAGTATGTGATGAATTGTATGATGTTTATGATAAAACCTCTTCAAGTTTCATGATATTGATGTATTCATGATGATTAAGTATAGAATTTGTGGAATAAGCAAAGCATGCTCACCATATGTTTGATAGAATGCTTAAGTAAAGTTAATAGTGCTTATTTAGTATGTTGAGCATGAAATCCCTAATTTTTTGATAACTAGTGCATGCCAAGCGTTTGTTGAAATGCCTTAGTGAATGTATATATGATAAGTTACATGCATTCTTATCCATGTGTATTCCGTATTGAAGAACTATGAGATATTAGTATGCATTCCCTATACATTTACATATGTATGACATTCAAGTGGTTGACAAGATATCGTATTGATTGTGTTGTGAATGAAAGTCCATGCCCATGAATATTCAAGAACGGTTATGTTTTACTTTTATGTTATCGAGTCCTAGGGGTATTTATACCTGACAAATTGGCTGTTGTCCAGAGCCAGTGTCAGTTTTCATGATAATCTCAGTCAATCCATGATCCTTAGAACTCAGTCAGTTACAGAATTTAGTACTCTCAGACAGTTACAGAACTTAAGAAATCTCAATAATCAAAGTGTCATTAGCATTCTAACTTTAATTCAGTACTCAACTCAGATCTTAGAAGTATTCAAGAAATCAGTTTCAGACCTAAGTAGAATTTAAGTAATCAATTCAAAACTTAGTATCATCTATTCAGATAACGAGATTTAAAAGTATTCTGTCAGATAACGGAATTAAGTAAACTCAGTCAGATCAGTCAACTAAGACAATTAGTAATAGATTCAGCTCAGTCTAGTACAATCCAAGAATCAGTTTAGTGTCTTTCAATTGGGAGTAGGAACTAGCATCGAGCGAGTGCAGGGATGATGGCTTCCCTGTTAGAGAGGTAGAGTTGTTAGTAATAGTCCCTAAACCCCAAAACTGCATAGCCAGTGCAGGACCAGGAGTCACCCGTTAGATTAAGACTTGACTATCATATTGCCTTAGGCTTGGCTTCCGGTTCAAGGTCACTCGTTGAAAGGCTTGACCATAGCAGAGGTCTTTACCCGTGGAACGATATCGACACCCTTCAAGCTGGGATTATAGGTTGGACACCACTAGATCAGATTCGGGGCATTTCAGTTAAGTGAGAACTCCCACAGTTGCAGTTTCAAAATCAGTCTTCAGAGTAGAACTCAGAAATCAGGACTGTAAAATACAGTCACCAATCTCAGTAAGAAACTTAGATAGTTCCATAGATTCTTGGACCACCCGCTAGATAGGACTTGTCACACATAAAATTAATCAATATCAATACTAATAGAGCCGTAGATCACCCGTTAGATAGGCTAGATCTCAAACTCAGCCCTTCATTTCCTTTATTAAAAGATTAGAAGATCTTCCGCTAGAGAGGACTGATCTCAACTTTAATACTCAATTATCAATACTAGAAGATTTAGTTATTCAGTATCTCAATATTAGTAGTGAGTTTAGATGTCAGTAACGCATGTTTCGAGTATCAATATTTGAAGTCAAGATGATTTTAATTATGGTTTGTTCCTTCATGCATATGTCCTCATTTAGTACTCTCATGTTATTTAGTTAAGCTATGTTCATGCATAAGCTTTTGCACTTAGCCTTACCTCATCTAATATACTAATACTATAACGACCCGAAATCATCTCCCAGGACATCACACGGTGCTTAAGGCTACAAGTAGCCCCAAGCTAACCCTTAGAGCTGATTTGTACCAATAACACTCAATTCAAGATTAAATAGAATCAACACTCGCATAATCATATCATATAAAAGAAAATACGGGAAAGTTACTCGGTCCATATGACCACAATACAGAGAAACATCAATGTAACCACATTACTGAACCCTCAACACATCACAAGTATGATCTAGTCTGACAAAACCTCTATGAATCAAAAACTAGAAAGCTGTTGGGAAAAGTCCCCAATTGAATTGAAATGAACTGAAGATAAAACATGTCTCTCAAATATAGAAAATATCTAAAGATTGGTCCTCGGACCATGAGGAATCACCGCTGTATAAAACGTAGGCAAGGTTCTCGAAGAATCATAGATGAGTCTAGGACTGAGCACCAGAACCTATATTATAAGACAATGTAGCACATAGACATATATATGAATCAGTATTTGGAATGTACTGAGTATGCGGGGGTGAATGCACATGTATAAAAATAGTACTAATCTTCTTCAATCAAATCATGTATGTAAAATGAGATGAATCACGTGGCTAGAAAAAGTATAAAACATAAAGCTCATAAATCATGTAGAATGAGGCATGCAACACAAATCTCGTGAGTCATCGTTCTTTAACCTTAAAAATCAAAAATCTTCTCATATTCTCAATACCCAAAGGCTAAGTAACTTAGAACAATACTTTCAACTCATGCATATGTCCCATGGAGATTAAAATCTCTTCAATGCTCAATATTTCATAATTATTTAGAACTCATATATTTGGAATTCAGAATCATATGACTTGAAAAACATACTTGAAGGAATTTCATTCACTTTAGGAAAAAAATATCTCTTTTCAAGCTTTAGGGAAAAATCATTGTATCTTCAATGCAAAAGTATTCTAGTTCAAGGAAAGAACTTATCTCAAAGCTTTATAAAAAGTACTATATCAAGGGAAGGTACTTTCATTTAGGAAATAACTCACATCAAGAAAATATGATAGTTAGGGAACATCTTTGCAATTCAACCATTTGGGAAAATAGACTATAGAGAAAGGAAAATAAGTATTTGATCTCGAAGTTTAAAGGTCAAGGGAAGTTCTTGTAACCGACATAAACTATGTGACCTACATGGAGTCCAATGTTTGTCCTCCTAAGTAAGAGACCCCACATTGGGGAGGAGCGACATACTCTTACTAGGGAGTATAACCTAGGTCTAGTGATGACTAAATGAAACTCGGCCACGAGGCCAATCATAATCATCATAAACTCGGCCTCAGGACCAACCTATGGTGGCACGTAGTTTTGGGGTAAGAAACCATAGAAACTTACCCAATCGGTGCTAAATACTACTCCTTTTATATTATCTACGCTCATCTCATAAAAATCCACTTTTAGAATAATCTCATGGTTCACCACAAACCAAATAATCAAATCGGTAATCTCATATGATGAAGTGGATTTCAAAGCTTTTGGACCATTAGGTTAATTAATTTCACAATCATTTCAAAATTCTCAAATTATGGGTGCTTATAGCACAAAAGTTCATAATTTCACAAATCTCAAATAGGGCTTACTAACCCATAATTCAATCTCAAGTTAAAGCTCATCAAAAGCATAATATATAGCATATAGATTCATAAATCAAATGGAAATCTGGGGATTTCAGCAATTTATCTCAAAATCTCAATATAGTGATATGCTTCAATATCTCAACATTGCAAATATTAGCTTCTCAAGGAGTAAAATCATGGGGTTTATACCTAGCTATAAATTCTCAATAAAACATGCAAAAATCATGTTATTTGACTCTTAACTCATGGGAAATATCAAGATAATGCATTCAATAATAATGGTTGAAAACCCCCAATTCAAATTCATGTAAAAACATCATAGATTTCAGGAAATTAATGATGCAAATAAGCCTTTTGAGCACGAGGGTAAAAAGGGTTACCCTTGTTCAAAACTCTACATACCTTGAATTAAAAGTTTTGGATGAACTCTCACTTTTGGAAATCTATTTGTACTCTTGAATGAGGGTTATTGAGGCCCTCGACTTGGGAACTTTGAATATTGACTCAATTTAGAAAATCCATGGTGGATTCTTGAGATTCTTGGAAGAGGTTTTGGATGCTTAGGGTTTTTTATGGGAGAAAACTTGAGAAAAAACTCATAGGATACATGCAAATAACTTTGATTTGGTGTTTCCACGGTTTTATTGGCTTTGGAAAAGTTCAAAGTTCCCTTTTTAACATCTGCACGAAGATGGAAAAATTAAATTGGGAACCCGATTTCATAGGCCACCGCGACGCGCCACTTATCGCGGTGGCTCACTAGAATTGAAAATTGGGAAATTGGGAGTCCCCGCGATGCGGAGCCATCACGTAATCCTACTGGTTGGGACCTGGACTTTCAGGGCGATGCACCACTATCGCAAAGTTCCACTAGAATTTGACAATTGCCAAGTAAACCCTCTCTACGATGCTTCAAGCGCCTAAATGATGTTGTTTACGACTAAGGCTTAAATTAGCCATAACTTCTTACTCGGGTATCAGATTTGGGCAAATCTTATACCAATGGAAAGCTTATCAAATTTCTCATGTGATAAATAGTCAAAATTAGGGAAATTCTATATGGTTAACACGATAATCACTTAGGAAGCAACTTCTCAATATTTTATTGCTAAAATCACGCCTAACTTGATATGCCATATGTCTCAAACTACGAAGGAACTTTGTGGGGCCTTACAATATCTCCCTCTTGGGAACATTTATCCTCGAATGTCACTAGTTAGGCTAGGAATATAGGAAAAATAGAGTACACATAGCTGAAACAATTTCTAAACGGTTCAAGATCTTTCTAAACACATGAATACTCCAGAAAATGCAAAAACTCATACAAGGATAGATGCTTAGATGAACTTTAGATTAGAAGAGATGAATCAAGGAAGAATAGTACCTTCGTCTTGGTCTGAACCCACAAAAAAGAGGTGTGGGTACTTGGCTCGTATGTCTTCTTCTGCCTTCCAAGTAGCACCCTCAACAGATTGGTTCCGCTACAACACCTTGACCAAGGGAACCTTTTTGTTCCTTCGCCTACGGACTTGAAAGTCTAGGATATCAACAGGAATTTTATCTAAGGAAAGACTATCCTGAATCTCATTACTTTCTGAAGCCTCAGCCACAACAGAATCACCAATATGCTTCTTGAGCATGGAGACATGAATGATAGGATGAATGACTGACAATTCTGAGGGAAATTTAACCTCATAGGCTATTTTACCAACACGGATCAATACTATATATGGGCCAACGTAACGAAGACTCAGTTTTCCCTTCTTACCAAACCTCTTCACCCCTTTCATGGGTGAAATCTTCAAGTACACCAAATCACCCACCTCAAACTCAAGATATCTCCTCCTCACATCTGCACAAGACTTTTGATGACTTTGATCGCTCTTTAACCTTTCTCTAATCATCTTAACTTTCTTCACAACTTTAAACACTATATCAGGCCAGTACGCGGTAGCTTCACCTACTTCAAACCAACCTATGGGTGATCTACACCTCTTACCATACAAGGCATCAAACAGTGTCATCTCAATTCTAGCATGGAAACTATTATTCTAGGCAAACTCTATCAATGGCAAATGCTCATCCCAACTACCTTTGAAATCAAGAGCACACACCCTCAACATATCCTCTAGGGTCTAAATGGTCCTCTCAACCTGACCATCTATCTATGAGTGAAAACCTGAGCTCAAAAGAACTTGGGTGCCAAGACCCTGCTAAAATCCCATCCAAAATTGAGAAGCAAATTGAGTATCCCTATCCGAAATGATAAAAAAGGGAACTCCGTGCAGCTGACCAACTCCCAGATATACAATATAGCATAATCCTCAGCCGTATAAGATATGTGGATGGGTAAGAAATATGCGGACTTATTCAACCTATCCACAACAACCCAAATGGAATCATGATGACGGCGCGAAAAAGCAAACCTGATCACGAAGTCCATATTCACCATCTCCTATTTTCAAATGGGTATACTAAATTCTTGCATCACACCACCTGGTCTTTTATGCTCTGCCTTAACCTGTTGGCACGTTGCACACTTCGGTACAAACTCGGCTATGTCTTTGTTCATACCGTTCCACCAATAGATCTTCCATAAGTCGCAGTACATCTTGGTAGTCCCAGGATGAATGGAATAATGTGAGCCATGCGCTTCATCCATAATGTTCTACCTCAATTCATCAACACACGGGATAAACAACCTACCATGCAGTCTTAATACACCTTCTGCCCCTTGGGAGGAAACCTCTATCTTTTGGTCCTTAACTGACTCCTTTAATTTGACCAAACTAGGGTCCCTATCTTACTTCTCCTTCACTTCTAAAACTAAAGAGGATTTGGAACTACTTTGCAGCAATGTACTCCCTTTTGCTGAATCAAGAAATCTAACACCCAACCTGGCCAATAATGTACATCACAAGATAACTCTCTCTTACCCTCTTCTATATGTGCAACACTACCCATAGATAATATGCTAAGGGAATCCGCCACTATATTGGCCTTTCCAGGGTGATACAATACTCTCATATCATAATCTTTCAATAACTCCAACCACTTTCTTTGCCTAATATTCAACTCCTTCTGGGTGAAAACATAATGCAGGCTCTTATGATCAGTGAACACATCATCATGGACACCATAAAGATAGTGTCTCCAAAATTTCAAAGCAAAGACCACAACTGCTAACTCAAAATCATGGGTCGGGTAGTTCTTTTAATGCGGCTTCAACTGTCTAGAGGCATAGTCTATAACCTTACCTCTCTGCATTAACACACAACCCAAACCAACTCTAGAGTCATCATAATACAACACAAAACCATCAGTACCATCAGGCAAAGTCAACACAGGGGCTGAAGTGATGATAGCCGGATCTAAGGTCTATCTTAGAGAAATAACTTGCACCTTACAACTGATCGAACGTGTTATCAATTCTTGGAAGAGGATACTTCTTTTTGATTGTGACCTTGATCAGTTGACGATAGTCAATGTACATACGCAAAGATCCATCCTTCTTCTACACAAACAGCACAGGTGCGCCCCAACGAGAAATACTGGGCCTAATAAAACCTTTATCTTAGAGATCTTTGAGTTACTCCTTCAACTCCTTAAGCTCTTCGGGTGCCATATGGTATGGCAGAATAGAAATTGGTTGAGAGTCGAGAAGAAGGTCAATTTTAAACTCTATCTCTATTGAAATGTACCCTTTGGAGATCTTCCCAAAAAACATCGAGGAACTCATTAACAATATCTACCGACTGGAGGGTTGGAGTCTCGGACTTAGTGTCCTCGACTCTAACTAGGTGATAGATGCAACCTTTAGATATTAGCTTTTTGGCTTTGATATAGGAGATAAAATGACCCTTGGGGGACCCGAACGCCCAGACCACTCAAACACTGGCTCACTAGGTAACTAAAACTTTATCACATAGGTACAACAATCAATAGATTCATAACAAGAATAAAGCCAACCCATACCCAAAATAAGATCAAAATCTACCATGTGTAACTTTATCAAATCCGCAATTATGAATCTATAAAGCACAGTAATAGGGCATTTTCTGTACACTTATTTAGCAACAACAGACTTCCTTACTAGTGTAAAAACTAGGAAAGGGTTAGAAATCATTTCAGGACTCATTTTGAAATTCACAGCCACAAGTGGGGTCATATAAGAGAGATTTGACCTGGGATCAACAACACATAAACATCAAGATAGAAGAAATGGAGCATACCAGTAACAATATTAAGAGAGTCCTCCTACTCCTGATGGTGTGGCAAGGCATAGAACCTATTATTGTGCTGACCGCCAACGGTGCTAGAAGAAGCGCTCTGAGTAGGGGTGGCAGCCTGTGCTTGAGGTCGGGCATCTCTGTTCCCCTGTCTAGCATAGGGACAATCTCTAAGTTTGTGGCCCTATTTTCCATAACCAAAACAACCCCTCAAATCACTGAAACACTTCCCAAGGTGATTTCTAACATATTTGGAACAAGGAGGATAATGGGGGTAGGTTACTAACACTGTTCTACTACCTAGACATGAAAGGCCTACTCCCTCACTCTGGCCTACCTGTAGGCATGGGAGCACTAGCTGATGAAGGCACGGGAATAGATGAACATCTCTGAAACTGAGGGCGGCTCCCTTCATGGAACCTAGGCCGACTATACTCATGCTGCTCAGATCTAACTTTCCTGCTACCCCTCTTTCTTTCCCTCTCTCTCTAAGATTATCTGCCTCTATCTACTGGGCATACATCATCAACTTAGCTAGATCCATATCCTTATTCAACATCGTATCCCTATACTTCTTCAGTACCATCTTAGAAACATCGGTCATAAACTTACTCATACTAGCTCGGGTGTCAGAAATCTAATCAGGAGCGTGCTTGGCCAACTAATTGAACTTTAACAAGTACTACGTAACAGTCATAGATCCCTGCTTCAAGTTTATGAACTCCTCAATCTTTGCTTCCCTCATCTCAAGAGGAAAGAACTGGTCTAAGACGGTATCTTGGAATACTTGCCAAGTCATAGGAGCGGCATTCTCACCTATACCCTTCTTCCATAATTCAACCCAATCATAAGCAATGTCCTCCAGTCTATAGGATACTAACTCAACAATTTTTTCTTCCAAAACATGCATCACATCAGTGATCTTCGTCACCTCCTCCAAGTACAACTGTGGGTCCTCGTCCACCTTGGACTCATAGGATTTAGGTAAATTCATCCATATAAAGTCACGAATCCTATCCTTGGATACATGACCACCCTATTAATTAGCAATTAGGACCTGGTTATTAGATTGAAAATTTGTGGTCACTTCTTGGGCTAATGCCTGAAAGGCTGCCCTAAACTCAGCATGGGACATCGTCTCATTCAAAGGATCAACAGGTGGGGGTTGCTTATCATTGTTCCTACGAACACTTGCTCTTCGAAGAGGCATTTTCTAAAAATATAAGAGCACGGATGATAACGCTCAATCTATAACTCTCGTGGGAGTGTAAAGCGGTCGTTAGCAAATATAGAACCTAACCTGGGTTGGGTGTCGATCCCACAGGGAATATCTTGGCCAACAAGTAATCAAAATTACAAAACTTTTGGTGCAAGTCTCGTAAGAGGGGGGAGTCTTGTCGTGCAAGTAATTTAAATAAAGTATCAAAATAAAAGCTGAAAATAAAAAGAAAAATATTACGTGAGTTGTAAACAATAAGAATTGAGGAGTTGGGGTTATGTCCACCTTCTGAGTTATACGTCTCTATTGGCTATGAGTCTGTAGAATTCAGACATGCATGTGCTTATAGAGAATTGTATTCGATGGTAAATCCAAGCGTCTTTCGACCTATTCAAGGATTATTTCACTTTAACTCTTTCGAGCTTAAAGCGTGTCTAACGGTACGAATTCTCCAAGAGGTTAGTCCAGTTACGACACTAGATTTTTAATAGGAAAGGGTGTCCTACTACCTTTACATTATCTCTTTTCCAGACAGATAACCTTTCTTTCGAACAAGTTAAATGTTATACTGGCGTTATTCTATATGTCTGCAGCCACAAGAATTTGCATTAAGATGAAGAGAATAATGATATAAGCATCATACGTGTCACGAACTCACAAACTCATAGCAATAGATAGTATCTCATACGGCTTCCATAACCCCAATAGAGAAGTTTAGTTACCCATAAATGCGAAGGAAATCACAATTGACATTGTTATTATACCACAATAATGATAGATTTCGTGTAGCACAAGAGTGGTAGGCGTTAGGTGTGATTTCTTGCAAAAGTAACGATTCTCTTGTTGCGGAAATTAAGAATAGATGAAGAGAAAGTAATAAGAATTAATAAAAAGAATTGTTTTGATGGATGGATGGATGGTGGATGGACGGAAATTAATGGAATGGAGGAATGGTGAATGGTGAATGGTGAATGAATTATTGAATTAAAAATCTCTAGCATGATAGGGAATTTATAATACCCATATCATAATCCTACTAAGCTAATGAAATATCTAACCAAATCCTACTAAACTAGGGAAATACTTAACCCAATTGTACTAGGTTAATGTATCATTATCCAAATCCAAATAAACTAATGAAATACTTAACCCAATTGTACTAGGTTAATATATCATTATCCTAATCCAAATAAGTTACTGTAAGTCCCCAAAGTCTTCAGAAATGCTATTTTAGCCCGGGACAGATTTCCCATGCATCACTTTTGGTCCTTTAGGCGTCCAAAATCCCTTTCCTTCCTTCGTGAGCTTTCTTTAGCGTCAAGTAAGCCATAAAATGCTGATTTCAGCATCATTTATACCTGAAACTTTGCTAATCATGTTTGCTAGCTCACTTACAGGAAAAAGGACTAAAAGTGCATGAAATATATAATTTGTTCTCAAAACTAGGCTAAAATATGGGCAAAATATATTGATATAGGCTTGTAAATTCGTTTATCATCAACACCCCACACTTGAAGCTTTGTTCGTCCTCGAACAAAATATCATGTCCCTCTACACATCAACTTAGTGTTTTACAGCAACAACACAAAACATTCTTCAAGACAAGCACAACGATTATCAACAAAGAGTGTCTTTCCGATTATTAGTAGAAACAGTTTAACCTCTAGCATAGACTCGTGATGGTGGTCAACTCGCATGCAAATGTTAAGGTACAAGGAATCATATATAACTACCCAAAAATCATCAACCATGTGTGTCTCACAATATATTACCCATAATTACTCACAAGTATAGCATTTTTTTCAAACATGGGTATCAAAATATCCTTGCTCTCACTCTCACAAAGAATTCATATGTAGCAACTGATGACCATAGGCTTGCCTTAGTGTAATACTCCACTAAATGTCAAAATGTTAAGATTAGGCTCAAGTAGGTCTTTTGATGGTTGTAATGTAGGCTAAGGGACGGGTAGGATCAGCTATTTTGGCCAGAAATAGTGACTAAGTTCCTAAGCACTTTAATACATCACATTGTATCATTGACACTTATTCTTTCTTTCAAACTTTCTTCTTTCTTTTATTCTACCACCCTTGTTCTCCTTTTTTGTTTTTTCAATTTTAATCTCAACTTACTTTTCAGCATTCTTTTCCTTTTTCTTTTCACAACATACATCTTATGATAGCGCTTTCTTTTTCATAACACATTCAAGCACCATTACAATTTAAAGCATCATACTCACCCAATTTTCTCTTATGTTGTCACATGAAGTTTTTATCACTTTAAAGCACTTAGGAATTTGGATCAAATTACGGTCTTCAAAGAAATGGATTAGGCTTACATACGAGGTTGTCAAAGAAATAGGCTAAAGGCTCAAAAGGGTTTAACTAGGATGATGTCCATGGGTAGGTAAAACAAAGGTATACATGTATAGGTTGCCAAAGAAATGCCTAAATCATCTCCTAAACTCACATCCTTATTTTCGCTTTGCATACATACCGGGCAAGTTCTAGCATCATCCACAAACATAGAATATACTATTACTCACACACACAAGGCACATGGTCGACTTGATTGGAAGTAATATAGAATATCGACCCAACATGTGAAGGAATTGAATCACACAATATCATATAATGAGTCACTACTAGAGCCTAAACGTCTCAATAGTCATAATTGTAGCACATACTCTTGTTATAATGTCATGCTGCCTATTAGAATTATTTCATGTGAAGCTAAAAAAAATTTTACTCCTAAAAAAAACTAAAAAAACGAAACAATAACAAAAACACAAAACAAAAACAAAGTAAACAAACATAGATGCAAATAGAGAAGTATAGCATGCAAATACCATCACCCCACACTTAGATGGGACACACTGTCCTCAGTGGAAAATAAACAAGAAGAACCTGGTTAGTCGGACTCATTCTCTTTGTCTGGGGTCATACCCCTTGCATCAGAATCATCATCAGAGTCGTCATCCTTAGAAGTTCCTCATAAGTATCCCACTTAATTCCAAGAGTGAGTCGAGGTGTTTGCATCGAGGAGGGTTCTCCTTTCTCTCTTTGGCCTCTTTTCTTGCCTTGTTGTGAATTGGTAGCCTTATCTTTGCCTTGTCTTGTGGTGCCATTGTACGAGAAATAGATGATTGAAGCCTTTGGAGATGTTCTTGTGAATTGGAAGAGCAAAAAGAGAAATTTTGAGATGATTTGGATGGATGTGCGGCGCCTTTGGGTCAATTTCTAATGTGGTTATGTTTCAAGACCAAGTCCCCTTTATATAGGAAGGGAATGGGTCTGGTTTTGACCCATTTACAATTGGTTTTGGAGACAAAAATGCCACATATGCGGCGCATAATGCTCGGCATAGTCATGGTATATGCGGCGCATAGTCTATGGCATTTAGGGACATATGCGCCGCATAGTCTATGGCATTTAAAGACATATGCGCCGCATAGTCTATGGCATATGAGATCCTGAGACCTAATGCCATAGCATAGGCGGTGCATAGTCAAAAGCACACTTAAGAATGGGCGGCGCATAGTGTATAGCACACTAGATTCTGAGACCTTAGGCTATAGGATAGGTTTTGCATTGTTTGTGGCCTATTTTTACCTAGGCCTAGCCTTTCTCGATGCCTATTTAAGCATGAGTAATGCTCATTCCATAGCCTTACACATCCTTATACCTAACTTACCACCTTTACCATGTAATACTTCCAAATCGTCAATTGAAACCAATCTCCTCGTTGAATACTTCTCGCACCTATATTTGCTCAAAACCAATGAAAATGATTAGTACAATGGGTTGCCTCCCACCAAGCGCCTTAGTTTTGGTCGTGGCACGACTCTTATTTTTGGATTTTCACTTATCAAAAACAAAACAAGTACTAGAACGAAAGAAAGACAAAACGATAAACAATAAATGAAAAATGATAAACGATGGGTTGCCTCCCATCTAGCACCTTATTTATTGTCGTGGCATGAAATAGTTACCTCAAGTACTCAGACTTCGTTGAGGTAAATGGTGGATCATTTTCTGAAAGGATTTAGACGACAATGAGGCTTACCTGTGGGCATGCGATCTTTTTCGAGATGGCTCCTACGTTTCTCCGAAGAGTCACCAATTATATCATCAATCTTCCTACCCATAGCTCTCTTGTACCTCATCAGAGAAGAGATGAGAGCCTCCACGTTCTGTTCACTTAAATCATCCGCCACACTTATCGAAAGTATACTTCCACTTTCTAAGAACACATACCTTAGATAATCGGGGAGCTCTTGCGATTCTAGCATTGGTGGCTCGTCAATGGGAGTCTTCGCTGTTGGTTGATTCTTGAGATCACAGTCCGGTTGCTTAGGAGTATAAGACTCTATTTCTATTAGATCACCCATAAGTTCTTCATAATATTCATTATCCTCATGCTCAACATTCAGTGGCGCAGCAGACAATGGCTCAACAGTAGGCTATTTCTCTATAGATAATGCTTTCATATCCTCTTGATGAACATCAGCTACAGATAACTCATTCATATCGCTGGGCTGCTTCATGGATTTGCATATATCAAACCGTACTACTTCGTCATTAATTCGAAACAAAAGCTCATTATCTTTCATGTCAATAAGCACACTTTCGATTGCAAAGAAAGGACGTCCCAGGATTATGGGAACTTCAAAATCCTCCTTACAATCTAGAATAACGAAGTCTGCAGGAAATATAAATGAAGAAACTTTCACCAACACATCATTCAAGATACCCACAGGTCATTTTATAGACCTATCAGCCATTACGAGCCTCATATTGGTTGGTGTTGGATCGCCTAACCCCAACTTCTTGTAGATGGATAGTGGAATCAAATTGATGCTAGCACCTAGATCGCACAATGCCTTGGCAAAATCCAATGATCCAATTGTGCAAGGAATAGTGAAAGCTCTAGGATCTACCTTCTTTTGAACTAACGACCTTGTAGCGATTGCACTACAATGATGAACATTATCCGCTAACTCATAACTTGCTGCCCGCTTCTTTGTCAACAGGTCTTTCATAAATTTCGCATACCCAGGCATTTTTTCATGTGCCTCCACTAATGGAACATTAATGGTCAGCTGCTTTAACATATTCATAAATTTACTGAACTTCGTGTCATCCGCCACCTTCTTTAATCTTTGAGGAAAAGGTGGTGGTGGGTATGGAATTGTTCTCTCCATGGATTTCTTCTCCTCTTGCTTTCGTTTTTCATCTTTTTCAGGTTGCAATCCGTTGGTGTCGACGTCATGGTCGTTGTGGCCTTTTGCTGCGGATGCTTCTTCTATCGCTTTATCATTAATGTCCACTACTTTGTCAACCACTTGTTTGCCTTTTGCTGAAGTTTCCAGCACCTTACCACTTTGGGTAGTGATAGCCATGCATGATCCTTCGTTCCTTGGATTTGGTACAGTGTCGCTGGGTTGTGTGCCGGCTTTTCTTTGATTAATTGCTGCTGAAAGTTGACTCAATTGCTGCTCTAGTTGTCTTATTGCAATGGAATGTGAGTCAACCAACTGATTCATTGAAGACAAGTCGTTGTAGTATAGTGGTGAGTATTCCCGCCTGTCACGCGGGTGACCCGGGTTCGTTCCCCGGCAACGGCGCCAATTTTTGATAACGCTCATATTGGTTGTCTTCACTCCTTTCAGCAGTTTGGCCATCATATCTTCCATAGATATCTTTTTGGAAACAGACGCCTCAGCCTCATGATTTCTAGGAGGAATATACAAGCCACTCCTATCTGAATTATTCTTCCAACTACCTTGATCGCGGTCCTTGTATCCAGATTCATCGTAATAGTTCCGACCTTGGTTTCCTTGGGCATTGCCTCGAAAACCCCCCTGATTATTCAAGTAGTTGGCTTCTTCTTCAGAGTTGGATTCCTCTCTTAGTGCCACAGCATTCACTTTTTCGGTCTTCCCTGATAATAAATGCTTTATAAGAAGAGCCATTTGTGTTTTTATATGCGCCATATCTTGATCGCGTTCCTCTTCTCGTCTCTGTTGTTCTGCAGTCATGCCAATAAATAAAGTAGGGCTTGCTACCTCAGAATCCCTGGTATGCCAAGCTCTACTTTGTTTTGTCATCCGGTCTAGCATATTTCTTGCCTGAACAAAGGTAAGGTCCATAAATGATCCTCCAGCCGCATTATCCACCACTGGCTTAGTCACCGAATTCAAAGATCTGTATAATATCTTCATCAAGTGGACATTGGTCATATGATGGTTTGGGCACCGCATTAGCTTCGTCTTGAACCTCTCCCATGTTTCGTGGAGAGCTTCAGTTTGAAGCTGTCCAAAATTTGTGATCTCATCTCTCAACTGTGCTCTTTTGGATGGCGGAAAGAATCTTTCTAGGAAAGCGTCTTTCAATTGCCTCCAATTAGTAATAGAATCAGGAGTCATCCCATTCAACCATAGAGTTGCCTCCCCAGACAGAGACAATGGAAATAGACGTAATCGAATTGCATTCTGTCCAACGCCCGGATTGTCGAATGACTTGCATGTGGAAATAAAGTTGATCAGATGCATATTCGGATCATCTCCTGCTAGTCCACCAAATAATCCCTTGAAATGCAAAAGCGGAATCATGGTGCTAGTGATATTGAACTTTGCTCCAGGTGCTAAAGGTGGCAGAATAATGGCTCCTGTGGCACCAGCTTCATCCAAATCCTCATCATCGTCATCAAAAGGAATCTGCACAGCTCGGTGATCAGGTCTCAATCGTGTTTGACGATCTCTCCTCTGCATGGGTGCCGCTATCTCAGCAGTATGTCGTGGGTTTAGTAGCTCTTCATTGCCCAGATTCTCATCGTCAGGATTTGTTGCTCGCCTACGGTTATCAATATTCGGTTGATGCACTTGAGCAGCCATCCTTTCAATTTCATGTTGTGCATCTATTGATGCACTGAGCAAACCTGAATAGAGCAAAAACAACAACTAAAAGTAAAAGTACGAGAATCTTGAACCAAAGGGTCTAGTAATTATTACGAACTTGATTGACACTCGTATTCCCCGGCAACGGCGCCAATTTTTGATAACGCTCAATCTATAGCTCTTGTGGGAGTGTAAAGCGGTCGTTAGCAAATATAGAACCCAACCTAGGTTGGGTGTCGATCCCACAGGGAATAGCTTGGCCAACAAGTAAGCAAAATTACTAAACTTTTGGTGCAAGTCTCGTAAGAGGGGGGAGTCTTGTCGTGTAAGTAATTTAAATAAAGTATCAAAATAAAAGCTGAAAATAAAAAGAAAAAATGTTACGTGAGTTGTAAACAATGAGAATTGAGGAGTTGGGGTTATGTCCACCTTCTGAGTTATACGTCTCTATTGGCTATGAGTCTGTAGAATTCAGACATGCATGTGCTTATAGAGAATTGTATTCGATGGTAAATCCAGGCGTCTTTTGACCTATTCGAGAATTATTTCACTTTAACTCTTTCGAGCTTAAAGCGTGTCTAACGGTACAAATTCTCCAAAAGGTTAGTCCAGTTACGGCACTAGCTTTTTAATAGGAAAGGGTGTCCTACTACCTTGACATTATCTCTTTTCCAGACAGATAACCTTTCTTTCAAACAAGTCAAATGTTATACTGGCGTTATTCTATACGTCTGCAGCCACAAGAATTTGCATTAAGATGAAGAGAATAATGATATAAGCATCATACATGTCACGAACTCACAAACTCATAGCAATAGATAGTATCTCATACGGCTTCCATAACCCCAACAGAGAAGTTTAGTTACCCATAAATGCGAAGAAAATCACAATTGTCATTGTTATTATACCACAATAATGATAGATTTCGCGTAGCACAAGAGTGGTAGGCGTTAGGCGTGATTTCTTGCAAAAGTAACGATTTTCTTGTTGCGGAAATTAAGAATAGATGAAGAGAAAGTAATAAGAATTAATAAAAAGAATTGTTTTGATGGATGGATGGATGGTGGATGGATGGAAATTAATGGAATGGGGGAATGGTGAATGGTGAATGAATGATTGAATTAAAAATCTCTAGCATGATAGGGTATTTATAATACCCATATCATAATCCTACTAAGCTAATGAAATATCTAACCAAATCCTACTAAACTAGGGAAATACTTAACCCAATTGTACTAGGTTAATGTATCATTATCCAAATCCAAATAAACTAATGAAATACTTAACCCAATTGTACTAGGTTAATGTATCATTATCCTAATCCAAATAAGTTACTGCAAGTCCCCGAAGTCTTCAGAAATGTTGTTTTAGCCCGGGACAGATTTCCCATGCATCACTTTTGGTCCTTTAGGAGTCCAAACTCCCTTTCCTTCCTTCGTGAGCTTTCTTTAGCGTCAAGTAAGCCATAAAATGCTGATTTCTGCATCATTTATACCTGAAACTTTGCTAATCATGTTTGTTAGCTCACTTATAGGAAAAAGGACTAAAAGTGCATAAAATATATAATTTGTTCTCAAAACTAGGCTAAAATATGGGCAAAATATATTGATATAGGTGTGTAAATTCGCCTATCATCAACGGATCATTAGACAAGAGGGACAACTGTGGCACAATAGAATGTAAAAGAAGAAACAACTTTTCCTAAAATGTCTCATAGCCTCTTGCTCATAGATGTGGCACACTACACACGGATGATCAAGGCTCTAATCAATTTGGCTTGTGAGACTTGCTAGGACTCCTTAGAAACCATAGGCTTTGATACCAAGTTTGTAATGACCTAAAATTATCTCTCGGGATGTCACACGGTGCTTAAGGCTACAAGTAGCCCCAAGCTAACCCTTAGAGCTGGTTTCTATAAATAACACTCATTCAAGATGAAAAAGACTCAACACTCGTATATTCATATCACATGAAATGAAATACGGGAAGGATACTTTATCCATGTGACCACAATACAGAGAAACTTCAATGAAACCATAATACTGAACCCTCAACACATCACAAGTATGATACTAGTCTTACAAAACCTCTCTGAATTAAAAACTAGAGAGCCATTGGGATAGGTCTCCAACTAACTACAAATAAACTAAATATAAAATATAGTCTCTCAAATACAGAAAATATCTAAAGATCGGTCCTCGAATGATGTGGACTCACCACTATAGAAAATTTAGGCAAGGTACTCGAATAATCATGGATGAGGCTGGGACTGAGTACCTAAACCTACATTATAAGACAATATAGCACATAGACATATATGTGAATCAGTACTGAATGTACTGAGTATTCGGGGGTGAATGCATATGTATAAAAATAGTACCAATCTTTTTCAATCAAATAATGTATGCAAAATGAGATGAATCACATGGATTGAACAAGCATAAAATATAAATCTCATAAATCATGTAGAATTAGCATGTAACATAAATCTCGTGAATCATCTCTCTTTAACCTTAAAAATCAGAAATCTTCTCTTATTCTCAATACCCAAAGGCTAAGTGACTTTGAACAATACTTTCAAATCATGCTTATGTCTCATGGAGAGTAAAACCTCTTCAATTCTCAACATTTCATAATTATTTAGAACTCATATACTTGCAATTCAGAATCATATGACTTGGAAAACATACTTGAAGGCTTTTCATTCACTTTAGGAAAAAAATATCTCATTTCAAGCTTTAGGGAAAAATTATTGTATCTCCAATGTAAAAGTATTCTAGTTCAAGAAAAGAACTTATCTCAAAGCATTATGAAAAGTACTATCTCAAGGGAAGGTACTTTCATGTAGGAAATAGCTCACATCAAGAAAATACTTTAGTTAGGGAACAACTTTGAAATTCAACCATTTGAGAAAATAGACAATAGAGAAAGGAAAATAAGTATTTCATCTCGAAGTTAAAAGGTCAAGGGAGGTTCTCGTAACCTATATAAACCATGCGATCTACATGGAGTCCAATATTTTATCCTCCTAAGGAAGAGACCCCATATTGGGGTAGAGAGTCATACTCTTGCCAAGGAGTATAACCTAGGTCTAGTAATCACTAAATGAAACTCGGCCTCGTCCCCAATCATAATCATCATAAACTCGGCCTCAGGCCAAACCTACGGGGGCACGTAGTTTTGGGATAAGAAACCATAGCAACTTACCCGCTCGGTGCTAAATACTACTCCCTTTAGATTATCTACACTTGTCTCATAAAAATCCACTTTTAGAATAATCTCATGGTTCACCACAAACCAAATAATAAAAGCGGTAATCTCATATGATGAAGTGAGTTTCAAAACTTTTGGACCATTAGGTCAATTCATTTCACAATCATCTCAAAATACTCAAATCATAGGTGCTTATAGCATAAAAGTTCATAATTTCACAAGTCTCAAATAGGGCTTACTAACCCATAGTTCAATCTCAAGTTAAAGCCCATCAAAATCATATTATATAGCATATAGATTCATAAATCATGTGGAAATGTATGAATTTCAGCAATTTATCTCAAAATATCAGTATAGTCATATGCTTCAGTATCTCAATATTGCAAATATTAGCTTCTCAAGGAGTAAAATCATGAGGTTTATACCCAGCTATAAATACTCAATAAAACATGCAAAAATCATGTCATTTTACTCTTAATTCATGGGAAATATCAAGATAATGCATTCAATAATATTGGGTGAAAAACCATAATTCAAATTCATGTAAAAACCTCATAGATTTCAGGAAAATCATGATGTAAATAAGCCTTTTGGGCACAGGGGTGAAAGGTTACCCTTTTTCAAAAATCCGCATACCTTGAATTAGAAGCTTTGGATGAACTCTCACATTTGGAACTCTATTCGTACTCTTGAATGAGGGTTCTTGAGGCCCCCTTGACTTGGGAACCTTGAATCTTGACTCAATTTACAAAATCTATGGTGGATTCTTGAGATTCTTCAAAGAGGTTTTGGATACTTAGGGTTGTTGATGGGATAAAACTTGCGAAAAAACTTATAGGATGCTTGCAAATGACTTTGATTTGGTGTTTGGATGATTTTATAGGCTTAGAAAAAGACCAAAGTGCCCTTTTTGACATCTGTATAAATCTGGAAAAATTAAACTGGGAACCTAATTTCATAGGCCACCCTGATGCACCACTTATCACGATGGCTCACTAGAATTAATAATTGGGAAATTGGGAGTCCCCGCGATGCAGAGCCATCTGGTTATCCCATTGGTTGTGACCTATACATTCAACATGATGTGCCAATATCATGAAGTTCTACTAAAATTTGACAATTACTAAATAAACCCTCTTCGCGATGCGTCAAGCGCCTAGATGATGTTTATGACTAAGGCTTAAATTAGCCATAACTTCTTACTCGGGTATCAGATTTGCGAAAATCTTATATCGATGGAAAGCTTATTATCTTTAACACATGATAAAAATTTGAAATTAGGGAAATTATATATGGTTAACATGATACTCACTTAGGAATCCACTACTTAATCTTTTAGGGCCAAAATCATGCCTTACTTGACATGCCTTATGGCTCAAACTACGAGGGAACTTTGTAGGAAATTCTAAGTACATTCAAAGTACTGACACATACTTTTTCTTGAACTATGGTGTCTTATACCATAGGTTTAGAAGTATGAGATCTAGAGCACCCTTAGCAGTCCAAACTCAGTCAGCAGCAGCAGACATAACAGTGGGTCCTTTTCATTTGAGGATGATTCTTATTTTATTATGGCATTAGACTGAATTTATTTTCAATAGACGTAGTTAGTTGTGGACATGTCCCATTAACTCCATAGTTTAGAGAGTTAGAGACTTTTCAGACAGATGTATCAGTATTCAATATTCAGTTTTGAGTATTTTAGATATTTTGAACCTTATGGCAAGTTTTTGCCAGTTTTCCATATTTATTTTTGTATATTTTTTAGTGTTTAGGTACAAATATCATAAAATCATTAGCTTGTGGTCCTTCAGGATCATGAGCACCATGTGGCAATCCGGTTCCAAAAAATCATGGTGTTACATGAAAACTCATTTTTTGAAGGTGGAACCCACTTGGGGGTTTTGTGTTATTTTTGAACCCATGGAACAATGGTGCCATAATGGGTATTTTTATTATTGTTGTAATGCTTAGATTGTATTGTTGATAGTTTGGTCGATGGAAAAAGAAGCTTCAAGAAAAGGAAAGGTAAAGCTTATTATTTCGTGAGTTGCTTGGACTCAAGGTAGATTAGGCTTACTTGTAGTTAGATTGAGATTTATTGTAGTATAATTGTTAATATCTTGTGATATTGGGTGGGTTTTAGATGATAAATGGTTGAATGGTGATATTTGGGATTAGTTGACTCTTATAGGTTATTGAACTTGCAAAGGGAGATGCTTGACCTTTAACCTAGAACCTTGGATGGTTCTACTAGTAGTCTCATAAATAGTAGGAAAACACTTTAGTTTATCTAATAAATGAGAATGATGTTGCTTCTTAACCTTAAGGGTATGTTGACCTAGGTATTTCTTAGTTATGAAATGACCTCGGTGTTGGGTTGACTTAGAAAGAATTCTTGAAGAAGACTTCCCCTATAGGATTAGTAAGGATTCATAAGCCCTTATGGTGTGATTTAGATAACTTATCCTAATTTTGGGTAGAAGTTAATCTTAAGATAGCAAACTTTGGCATTCTTGGGATTTAGGAGTGGGACTAAACCCGCCTTAATCTTGAACCATGAAATCACTTAGAGACCTAGATACTTGATGAACATCTAAATTATATTGTTGAAATTGTAATGGATAAACCCGATTGTAGAATTATGCGTGTGATTTATGGTTACATATTGTGTATACTTAATTGAATATCTTGTAGTCATGATATGGATAGCCTTGGAAAGGTGGTGACTATGCATTACATATGAATGCGCATGCTCCTAATTATACTCATATTATCTGGTGATGATTAATAGTAAAGTAGGATGGTAGATGTATCTTACATCCCTATTACCCTATTATTGTAAACTTGTGTATGTTTATTGATTTGGCTATGTATAGGGATGTATGTTGTTGTCTTGGGGGAATGTGTAATGGTATGATTATACTTGGTGATTATAAAGGCTTAAAAATGTTATGATGATACCCGGTGAATTCGGACGATATATTGATGTTATAATAATACCTACTAAATTTAGAAGAGGTAACAATATTATAATGATACTTAATGAATCTGGAATATATGTTGATGTTATGATGATACCCGGTCAATTTGAAAGATTTCATGATATTATGATGATACCCAGTGAATCTGGAGGATATGTTGATGTTATGATGATACTCGGTAAATCCAAAAGAGGTAACGATGTTATGATGATACCTGGTGAATATGGAGGATATATTGATGTTATGATGATCCCTGGTGAATATGGAGGATGTATTGATGTTATGATGATACCTGGTGAATCTGGAGGATATGTTAATGTTATGATGATACTCCGTGAATTTGGAAAAGGTAATGATGTTATGATTCTATGTGGGGCAAATTTATATAAGTGCATGTATATATGTGAGGTTATGTTGTGTGTGGATAAACCATTGGTGTACTCGATACATGATGTCTTCCTTGGTAATTGATACTCATTCTTTGTCATTGACCACTAAATAAGAGGTGTGACCATCATTGACTCTAATTGGCAACTAGAGGTAATTTATGCCAATTCTTGGTTTAAGGATAATTGGTATGTGTAATCTTTTGTAGAACCAAAGGCTCATCTAGTAAATCTACTTGACTTGAATTGATGGTTACGTTATGGAATTTTGCCTAGTAAAGTGGCTTATGTAATAAATAGTTGCCTCTAATAAATGATTATGACCTGTGGTCTAGGAGCCTATTAAACTAATTGGTGGTCCTTACATGGTTAAAATATGGAAACTATTCCTTAAGGTTGTAATATGCCTATAGTAATATACTTTGTATGGTATGATGAATGGTTAAGTTGTCATCTAGTATGCGATGTCGTGATGGCCTAATTGATGTCTTATATAATGAGAACACTTGTGATGGTCAAATAATTAATAGCATTGGTAGCTTGTAGCTTTTCCTTATTTGATAACTAGTAAACTATAAGACTCATAAACTAGTGTTTCATGGATATGGAGATTAGCTAGTATAGACTAGACTTAGAGTTCATCAATAAAATAGAGACTAAGTAACTATATAACTATGCTATGGTGATATCGGCTTTGTTGTAATTAAATTATGGTATTTATATTGATTGTAGGCCTCGTTAAGAGGTCATAATGGAAATAGGAATCCAAGACTTTGGGATGAGTTGGTGTGTGTAGTTGTACCTTAACATATTGATGGATTGATCTCTTGGTGTACTCTCTGGAGGTATGGGATGTCGTGATGAGTGTTTGTATTGCATTCCTTGGATGTACTCTCCGGTGGTATGTGACACTATGAAGTTCTTTGTTGTATACTTTTTATGTACTTCCCAGTGGTATGGGACATCGTGGTAAGTTCTTGTGCTTTATATTCTAAAGATAGTTGGTGTTGACTATGGTAGATACATTCTTGTTATCTTGTAGATGTGGCTTTACTCTTCTGAAATGATTACTCTTTTGTATGATAATTACGGTATATGTTGATATGATACGTTATGCTATTGTCCTAGTAGTCTAGTTTCTTTATACCGTGATATCAAAAAGGATTCAAGTTTGATCCTATACCTTGACATTAACTTATTTTCTTACCTTATATTGTCTTTATATTATAATTTAGCTCAGTTGGCCGATTACGCCTACTGAGTACCCCTGTTTTGGTACTCATACTATATTTCTGTGCCTTTTTGGTGTAGACCTCGGTTATAGTTGCCATCGTTGAGTCAGGATCATGCCGCATTGACCATTTGGAAATAGGGTGAGCTCTTGGAGTTTGAGTTGCCCTCTATCTTTATTTTTCTTTAGTTTTTGAGACAAATGTATGAGATTATATAAGTCACTTTAGACTTTTAGTTTTAAATTCCTATTGTCAAATCTAGATGCTCTTGTACTAAGAATATCAGGCTATGGGAATGGTATTTGAATATTGGTTTTCTTAGGTTGTGGAATGCTATTGTTTATATTGTGCTCTTATATAGGGTCCATGTTGGACATTCTTACCAAGGTAACCCATTGCATTATTTCTAGGTTACTATATTGGCTTACCTTTCGGTGGGTGTGGTAAGTGCCATCATGACTCAAAAATCAAGTCGTGAGAACAATCCTTCTTGGTAACAAGAGGAGTGACTTCCCAATTGTTGAGCTTGACATCTTAGCCACTGATTTGTATATCACCATGACAAGATCTTGAACCACTGTCAATATTCGACACCATAATCGATTTATCTTAAATTATCTTTTCTATTTCTCTTTTCAAAGCACAATAATCTCCAATACTGTGACCCTGAACATCAGAATGATATGCATATCATACATTAGAATCAAAATTTCTTGAATGTGGGTTAGGAGATACCCAAGGAGTGAAGTGATCATGCCCCATTATAGTAATCTCCAGAACAGAATGGTATACGATCCTTCAATTGGTATGAAACGATCCCTAGGATTCTGCCTCTTTTCATTATTTGACTTGGATCAAACATCGGGCCCAGAAGGTAGTTGATATATTTGTGGAGTTAGATGATGACTGTGAGGAGTTGGTGCACACCATCGTGAGTAAAAAATGGGTTGAACATATGGTTGTCCACTTTATACTAGATATGGAGGTGGGGAAATAAAGTATAATGGCTTTTGGGTGTTATTAAGATAGAGCTTGGTTATGAACATGGGCTTGAGACTGAAGGTAATGACAATGTGATCTTCTTGGATGTGCCTATTGTCCCACTACAATAGTAGTTGCATCTTTCTCATTCTTCTTCCCTCCAGTTTCCCATAATTAATTGCAATATCGTCCTAAATGTTTCACAAAATCTTTATGTCCATCATGCTCCTCAAATTTCGATGTCTCAAAGCTTAGAGGAAGGTTAACACTTGAAGATATGCCCCAGTCTTTATATGAAACATCTTCTTTACTCCCGAGTTCTAGGTAACTTTTCATAGCATTTTCTGCATTCTTCATTTTTCCAACCATTTTTTCTGGCTCTTATTGCATGCTAGGCTTATTGTTAAGAAATTTTAGTGGTTTAGTTAACATGAAAGTAGGCTCAAGAGTATAGCAATAATGATCAAGAATATTAAACATGGGTTCACTAGCGGCTTGGGGAAGCACAACTGTTGGGTGGATAACCAATATGGAAGCCTTGGTAGAGGCTTGTGTAACAAAATCACAGATGATATGTGGTGTTGTGCATGTAGCAGGCTTATACTGAGGAGGTAGAGTAAGAGTAATGGAAGTATTGAGATGCAGTTGACGTGGAATAAATTTTGAGGCATATTGTGGTGCATCAACAATAGTAGGAAACCGAATTTGTAATTTTGGTGGAAAACACAGGGTATTTGTAGGATAAATGGCGGAAAATGAAGGAGGAGGCAACCCACCGGCCAAGCTCGGTGCATTTCTATCATTTGTTGCCTTAGTCTTAAAATCTCTTGCTTTAAACTCTCATTTTCAAGGCTCTTTGTCTGGTATATGATGTCACTCTCTATATCCTTATTAGACATAACTAAATCTTCCTTAGAATTGGTGTGATGTGGAGGACCAGCCAGAATGCCACAAACCAGCCACCTTAAACTAACTGAAAAAGAGATAACAAATATGTTAGAGTTCAACACTTTCTCCAAATCTTATCTCCTTTTCTTTTGAAATGATCACCTAACCCAAGAAGGGAGCCTACGTATATCACCCTCGAGATAGGAGAATTAGGGTGCGTAGTTTGTGAAGTTTGGCCAAAAATTCCCAATCAAACTCTTTTTCTTCTTAAAACTTGAAGAAGAAAAGAAAATCACAAATTGTCAAAAGAATCGATGAAACTATTTTTGATTTTTTTTCAACTTTAAAATCCCTATATAAAATAAAACCTATGATTACAAAAGAAAAATCATTTTGGATTTTCGATTTTGAATTTCATATGAAAATGAACTTGAAACTATTAAAGGAAAAATCTTTTTTTAGTTTTCTGTTAAAAATGTATATGAAACATCTACTCTAAATGAAGAATGACGAAAATATTTTTGGATTTCTTAAATAAGATCACCGAACCCTAAAAGGGTTGTCTACGTATGTCACTCTCGGGAGAGGAGAATCAAGTGTGCGTAGTTCATCCAGATTGGATAATTAAGAATTAAATAACAAAATTAACCCTGACTTGAGAGACACGACCAAAGATAGATGATGAAATACTTCAATAAAATCCTTTTTTTTTTGAGTTTTCAATTTGACACTTCATATAAAAATGACACCAACTACTATGAATGAAAAATCATTTTGATATTTTCATTATATGAAATGTACAAACCTTTTACAATATTTTTTTAAATTTTCTTTTATAAAATTCTCTTATTAAAAAATCTTTTGAAAATTTTGAATTATGAGTGCTTGGTAGAGTAAACAAAAGGAAAATATTTTTGATGTTTTTGTTTTTTGAGAAATGAATGCAACAGGTAAAAGTTTTTTTTTTTGAATTTTGAATTGTGGAAAATAAAAACCATAAAGATAAAGAACTCCTAAAAACTATGGGACTCTTTTGTTCTTTCTTCTTTTTTTCCTTTTATTTGTTCTTGCATAAACACATACTTTTCCCCAAATATGTCCATCAAATGGCCCTATTACCCTCAAATATGCAATAATTAACACGTAGGGATGCTTTAGGGGTGAGTCATGTTTGTCAAATGACCTTGTTGCCCTTAAAGATGCATCAATTAGCACAAAGGGATGCTTTAAAAGTGAGTCTCCTATATAGGACCAAATGGGTCGCACTAGGGCTCAATATCATGTAAATAAACATGAAGTAAAGGCTGACCTAGGTTGTGTCCACTAACCAGGTTTTTTTGGGGAACATATGATCGATAGTGGCTGCGATTGATTTCCACCTACTCTATATATCCGACGGCTCCCCCTTCTAAAAGAAGGGTGACTCAGCTAGAGTTCATGTACATGGCGTGTACTTCTGGACTTATTGCGAAAGAATTGACTCGGAGTAATGTATATGATGCCAGATATAAAATAGTAACATAAAAGAGAAAAATGTAAACATATATGCATCCAACAATGACAAAACAATAACACAAACACAAACAAAATATCTATACACCTATAGTGCAAACTGAGCAGATACAACTCAAATAAATAAGCTCAAATTCTGAGAATTCCCTAGCAAAGTCACTAGAGCTATCACACCCCTTTTATACCAAGAAGATTGATTTTTATTTTGCAATGGGTTTTATTATTAAGTGAAAAAAGAAAAAACTTTGTTCTGAAAAGGACTTTTAACAATCAAAACTCAGAGTCGCCACTTGACATAAATCTGGTGTACCAAGTGACCTTTGGAAATCCTTTTTCAAAATGATTTTTGACTCTTTCAAAACTGGTCCATGAACGAAGATTCTAGTTAAGGAATTTTATTGACCGAGGGGAAGGTGTTAGACACCCCTCAGTCCCGTGGTTCAACCACGATCAATTATGGAGTATATCGGCTAGTACAACACTATGAAATGTATAAATCAACAAAACACATAAATAGGAAACACAAACAACCAAAACAATCAAAAATCCAAAAATAGTGTCCGGTCCAATTTATTACAAACCAAAATAAAATTGCTGAAATAAAACCTAAACTATGTCAATTACCCTAGCTATGCTTTACCCAATGCCTCGGGACTTGATCACGAACCTCCTTTGTGTACAGGATACTTTGGGGAATTACCTAGTGAATAAGTAAAATGTGACCTCGAGGCATTCCATGGTGAATGAATACATTTGATGAAATATGATCAAAGTGGAGAAATCACTCAACACAGACATTTACATATTCGATGCTATAGAATCCAATAAGTTGCCTACCCAAAACCTAAAAATTGACTTGTCGAATTCAGCCTAAAACATGATACCATCGAGTTTTATAAAATTAATATCCATTTCAAATAAAAAATAATTGATGAATCAAAGCACAACAATATACACTTCATCAACTTTCAATTCCCTTCCCATTTATTCCCAACTTGAGCCCAAATTATTTAGTTGATTTAAAACAAATCAAATCAGCCATTATAAATGAAATCAAATGATAAATCAACATCACCACATATTTATATCATGCTTCATACAAATCAATCAAATATAATGTAATTAAAATAAGAATAGAAAGAATTGGACCTCCAATCAAGATTAACAAATGTCGAAACACACAAATGGAGCTTTTCTTCCAGAACCTCACATACTGGAACCTCGAATATCCAACACCGAACTTACAAATCATGACCCAAAGGAATTTAATAAACTTCGATGTTCGGATGACTGCTTAACAACAATCAGTAAAATCGGGTTTTGAAAGAGGGTTTTGGTCGAATGATGGAGCTGGTTTCAGGATTATTGGTGGTGTTTTTGGTGGGTGGTGGATCTGATGTCCTTTACCGGGGCTCCAGAATCGAAGGAGAATGAGGGTATTGGGTTGAGGGTTTAACAACATTGTTTATGGGTGGAGCTGATTTAAGTTATTTGCTCACTGGTCAAGTGTTTTGGGGTCTTTTTGGTGGGAGATGGAACGTTCTTCGATGGAGAGGAAATTTTACAATGATAATTTGCCAAAAATCTAGAAAAAGAAACATTATTTTCACTGGTTTTCCTTCTAATATATCTCCCTCTATTAAATTTCTTCTCTCCCCTTATCTCTCCCTCTTAGACTGTTTTTGTCTCCTTTTCTTTCACTTTTTCCCCCATTCGCTCACAATATCTTCTATGTATATATATGGTGAGGTGAATGTGTATGTGTTTATTGTTGACTCTTTTAGTGGTGGAACCTATTCTATTATAGGGAGGGGGAAAATATGATTAAGGGGGTACTGGGAATTTGAGTTAAGTTAGTTAAGGTAGGTGATGTGTTCAGATTCTATAGGGTGAGATAATGTGAAGAATATTGGGGTTGATATTTTGTTATGAATTGGTTAATTTTGTTCTTTTGTAGAAAAATTATCTCCCAGATTAGGGTGTATGGTAAGGTGAGGTAAAATGGATAAAATTAACTTTTAGAGGGACAAAATTACATGTCTACAAGCCTACCATAAACTAACCATAATAACAAAAATAAAGTAACTGGATAGTCCAGGAAAACAATACTTAATTGGGCCCTATAAACCCTGATAGGTTCAATCAACACTCAACAAACAACAATCATACTCTTTACCTATGCAGCCCCCCAATAAGGATGATAGATATAAACACCAACCAACACACTGGTGATAGGCCATGCATATGAATGAATTAATGTAAAGTAAATCCATAGTACTATAACTAATCTAAGTTATATAACATACCAAGTTTATACATATCCTACAGATTGACATCTCACAAAGGCAGGACCTACGACGACCTCTATTCTCTGACATGACGGCTCATTTACGAAGGCCCTCCTAGGGGATTCAAAATATATCTATACACTTACTTGGTCATGATTTAGGATTTTCAATCATCATCATCAATCGAATCCATCTAGTTCCAGAGACTTATAAATAATAAGTAACGGTCTCAAATCGTGCCTAAAAGGGTATAAGTCTTTAAATTCATAGCCCGAGATCAACTCCAAGACTAAATCTCTATCAAAGAGTAGAAAGGTCAAAATCACTCTTAATCGATGTACATAGTAGTGGCAAAAGAGTGGATAAGCAATGGACCAGAATTAATATCGATCTAATTTTCTAAACATCATCTTTAGTTCCAAAAGATCATAAATCATCCATTAAGGTGGTACGATTCTTGTTATAAGAGAATCCATTTTAAAATTGAAAAGTGGGTATAACTCCCATTTTACAAAACAATAGTAAAATTATGATTTTAGAGTGAATCATACCGCTATGTTAGCATAAATGTACCAAAATCTATGCATACCATCTCTAGTATCTAAACAGTACATCCATAAGAGGTAAAGCTTCTATAGACTAAACCCATATATTTATAAGGATAGAATACTCACCTGGAGTCCAATTGGTATCGCAACCATGGCCCAAACACAATGGTATATAACCATTACAATATTAATACTATAAACTGGGAAACAATGATCTAATCTACTATTCAAGTAATAAACCCTATACGAAATGGTCTTTAGCATCAACTATGATCAATATGCTCGTAATCTAGGGTGATGGGATCCTATAGCCAAAACAAGTATTTTATCTTAAGGGTCTATTCACCCTTTTATCCATAAATTCCTAAATTAGGTTAAGTCATGGTATTTTACTAATAGTAATATCCTATCATCCATACCTAGCATGCAATAAAGCCTTCACTATCTTGTGAAGAAAAGTAGACCGAAGCCTACCTCGATATCGAACCAAAAGTCTTGAGTCGTCTACTAATTGCCACCTTTGCTCCACGATTCCAAAATACCACCATGCTATCAAAATAGTAATCTACACTTCATTAGGAGAAAAACAAGACCCATATTTTTATATAAAAGGTTGGGCCAAGAATGGGTCTGTAGGACCGCAACTGGAATCTAAAATTGAATCCATCACGAGGTCCCTCAAAGAACAAGGAATGTGTGCTCAAGAGTTGAGCACCAATGGTGTATAAATCAGGGCCCAAATCATCCCCTAAGGTCTTAGGATTTAAGGACTTAATTTCTAAGAATTTACAATAAAGTAGGATGTTATTTAATAAGGAAAATAATGGGAAATTACCAAGGAGTGTTAGGATAACTTACCTTAGCTTCATGGATGATTTACCACACTTTACTTCTCTTTGAGCTCTCAAGTTATGGGAAAATGGTAGAAAATTGAATGGGAAAATTAGGTGAAGAAGAGAATTTAACAATCCCCGGGTGCTGCTAAACTGGTTTGATGACCTCTAAAGCGATCATTGGTTAAGTGGTCAAATAATTGCTTAAGAGATTTCTCACAAAGATCTGATCATCTCTTAAGAGATCAAGTGCTGCTTAAGCGAATTCTACTTTAGCAATAAGACCATCACTTAAGAGAATAGTAAGGGTCCATAAGTTATTTCTAAAGTGATCCCCTAGTTGGTTAAGCGGTTGCACCAGATGATGCTAGGCATCTAATTTCTATAACTCCAAATAGACTCCAACAAGGTGCTCAAGATTTATTTGGAACCTCGTGCACCCAAAACAACTATGCTACTGTACCAAACTCAACATTCTAGACTTATGAAACCATTAGAAACTTTCATCTAAGATTATTTTGACTAAATATGGGCCACACACCTTAGCTTAAATTTCATAAAATGCACCCAATTGTCCAAAACGAGTTTAGAAGTCTTAGAACCTAAACCAAGGATACTCCTATCCTAAGATCATCATTTCAAAGCTGATGGCAATGTCAAAATTCTTATCGAGGTTGTTTACTAGGAGTTTTGGTTTGAGGCCAATTTCTTAACAATGGTAGCTCTAAAGTTGGAAATGAGCCTAATATCCTAATGAACTATCCGATAAGTGCATCAATTGTTCAGATAAGTCATAAATGAATCGTATCCATTATGGGAAGGCTAAAAAAAAATAGAAATGCATGTAAATTGAAGAAATGACCTAGAGGGTCATTATAATATCCACTACTACAAGGACTTTCATCCGGAGAAGTCAATGGATAGAAAGAGCACGAATGCTCGAATGTATAAGGTACTGGACCAGCATGCTCTAAGCAAGTCTCCCTAGATAACCTCAAAAAAGAGACAATGCTTCCAAGGGATTTTTCCATAGGTATCCCTTTTTCAATAATTCATCCTTACATTCCTTTGCAAAAAAGCAAAACTCAACCTCAACAATCAACTGACCTCCAATTAAATCAAGGATGGTTGGTGCACGTAAATCAAAATAATAACTCACTGACACCACATCTATACTCCAAACCAACAAAAAGGTCATCTAAGCCCTATTCGTGCTACCCCATCATAGTAAACTCAAAGAACCAAAGTTGATGCAGCAAAATCCATAATGGTGATAACAAGTATAAGCCCATAAGATGCTACTTGGGCACACAAATGGCGATGACCAATGTGTGTAATTTCCTGCCAAACTTATAATTAGTCTGAATAACCCTTAAAACTAATTGCCAAAAGTCTGAAGCACAAACACTCAAAACGAAATGATCCTCTCTAGAATGCCTCACTAACTGAGAAGAAACCATGTTAAGCCCAACTAGAGCACACTACTTCGACTAAGTAGACAAAACAAAATTTTGGCAAAAACTTGGAACTAAGACCAAAAGAAGAAAACATCGTTATCAAGTGTCAAAGGGATATCATTTGACCCATAACAACCACAATCGATCTAGCTAAAGAAGACCGAACCAGTAGGCATATAGCAGGCTTATCCAATGTATTGATGAATGCCCAAATAACACAAATATTGAAATGGATGTTGCACCGAAGCTCTATAATTCACAGCTAAAATCTCAATACCAAAGATGAATCGCTCAATCTCAACCATCCCAACCACGTTTGTAGTTGGGTAAACATCTAAATACAAAAATCTATCATAACCCTCAAGCCACCATTCAAAAGAGTCAAAATTCCAAACTTACTCCAATAATTCTAAACCAAGATTAAACACCCAACTCACCCTAGCTATCCAAGATTAGGCATATTCCCACTGAATCCTGATAGACCAAACACCAAAACATAGCTAAGAACACAAAAACACACCAAGGCTATAAGTCGTACTAGTGATAACCAAAAATCTAGTAACTTAGAGAAATGCAACCTTTGCCAAAAATTGGTAAATCCAATACCTCATTTCAGAAATGAATACCCATAGGCACATATCACAAGAAAAAGCACTCCACAAAATCTTATTAGCAAACAAATGCAAAAATAAGGATTTCCTAATCCACCTATGTAAAACAACCTTAACCTAATTAAACCATGAATCACATCGTTGAGGAATAGAGTACCAAACTTAACATCAGTGCTGAGGTCAAGACCACTATCAAAAAATAAACCAAGTAACTCAAGAGACTGAATTTCCAATTTACCAATTTAAAAAGCGGTCATAAGATAGGCCACCTATCTCTACCTTTCTCAAATCCACTAGAACAAGAACCACTTCATGGAAAAATGGAGTAAACAACTACACGCTAGTACTAAGATAAACCTATCCCAGGAGACAAACCCAAGAAACTTTAAAGCCAAGCCAAAGACCTATTAACAACTATAAGGTAATGAACTAGATAAATCGAAAGAACGAGTCCCAAACTGGTCAACCTTAAAAATAGTCTATAGAGAAGGAGATCCAACGCTAAAATCTCCACAAAGAAATCAATCCCTAGAATCTGAAACATGGAAATAGGAAATATAACTAAATTTACAACTCTAGAACCATGATTGATCCATGGAATGACAATTTACCTTAATTTTTATATCCCACTCAACAGCCAATCTAACCTCACGAACTAAAAAAAATGGTGACTAACCTCAACTCTATAAAAAAAAAAAAAACCATCCTACCAAGCTAGTCAGCTAGGCCAATGAACAAGAATCATAGGGAAGGGAATTCTAATAAGATAATGATAGTCTAGTCACCAATCAAGTAAGAATCAATCAACGTCAAAATAATGACAATAATACTAATAGCCATAGAAATACCAGCATAAAGGGTAGGTGATACCAAAAAAAAAAATAGATAACAAGTACCACTTTAGGGCCATAAGGAGGAAAATATTCCAAGGTAAATATGACTCAAACCCAAATGCAACACCCCTAGGAAAATATCATACTAATCCACTCTATCTACTACTAAATAAAATCATCTATGATGGTTATCACATAATCATGAACTCCATAAAAGGCACATGTAATCAATATAAAAATAGCAAGACATATAATCATCGATGGGTATGAAAATCCCAATCTAAATCAAATAAAAGGTAAATATAAGAAATAAAAAATGCACCTATCATGGTGGAAATCTGAAGTCATAAGCTTGATGTGCTTAGAGAAGTATCTATCTAAATAGGACAAACTAAAACTTAGCATCTAAATTACCAATTGAGGCACTAAATGCACTTTCTCTAATTGAATGTGCCACAACACCATGAAACTAATCTAGATAAGTAGAATGACTAATATCCCATATTGGGGACACTCTAGGAACAGTGGCTTATCTCTTAGTAGTCATAACAAACCTTTAAAGAACTAAACTAGCGAGATACAAAGGATGACCACGTATTACTTGCATAACCATGTACACTTGCATATGTGGTAGGACGTAATAAGGTTTTGCTTCCATCATTAGGGAACTTGGAAGATTAGTAACCTTCTTATTTTTAGTTTTTCTATTTAGTTGGATAAATGTTAACAACTTAGTCTTAGATTTTAAATTGGCAAATACATGTCTAAATCCCAAAAAAGTTGGCAAGGAAAAAGGATTTGATTATCCTATATCATAAAACTGAGCGTCTCTTACATCAATTAAGGAGAGAAGCAGTACTTATCTATCGCATTCCACAAGTTCAATAAGGCAAAGCCATTCCTTCAGTCATGACTGAAGTTCAACTAGCCAATAATACAGTACACAAATTAGTAATCACGCTCACAACAAATGTTACCTCTGATATTTGTAGACTAAAACCTGTAGGTAGATTTAAGATCAAGCAAAATACGGAGTAATTTTTGCACAGTAGTGGGAAATTCATAGTCCTATCACATGAGGATCCATAAATCCATCTATATAACTTCTTAAAGATCAATGGCACCTTCATTCTTATTGGAGTCTACATGAATTATGTGAGGCTCACTCTTTTCTACTTCTCACTATTAAGGGTAGTAAAGAAATAGTTAATGGTATATCCTTAACTCCATTACTACATGGAATAACTTGACAAAGAATTACCACATCCGATTCTTTCTATCTAGTAACACGGCAAGATTAAGGAGTGAGATGTAGAGTTTCAAGAAAAACTTTAATCAGAATCTCTATTAAGTATGAAAGAGGTTTAAGTCTCTTCTTAGGGATTGCTCATACTACCGATAGACCAATAAGGTATTAGCTCATACTTTTATAAAAGCTCTTGACCATAACAAAACAGTTTTGATAGATTCAGTTGTAGGTAGTCTAGTGTGGGAGAAAACTTATGATAAGCTATGTACTCTCCTAAATCAAATTGTATAAGGTAACACCAAATATCATAGGGATATATCTATAAGATTAGTGAAGCAGTAGGTATGCTAGAGGTAGATAGTATGATAGCATAACATCCTTTCAGAATAGAATGATAACATAATTTAGTAAGTTGAGTGTGAATCAACTCAAGCTCAAGTAAATATAGCTCAACAGGCTCAGACATGGTTTGAGATTTATGGAATAGTGATCACTCTATAGACCTATATGGAGAAAAATCAAAGTCAGTTATTTGTGGTCAATGCACAAAAGGGAAATATAAACTATGAAAATGCCTACAAGTCGAATTGTTAGAATCATCCCAATTACTCATGGGAAAATAATCAGGCTCAAACTTGGCAGTTTCAATAGTAGAGGGCATAAAAAATAGCACACATTCTAGTAATATTGAAGAGACTTTGGAAAGGATCCTGGCCAACAAATAATAAATGGATGAAAAAATAAAAAATTAGCAACTGGATCAAAATAAATTAGAGACACAATTGAGGCAGTTATCTTAGGAATAGAACACAAGACCTCAAGGGGTCTTACCTAGTGATTCAAAAAAATTTGAAAAAGTAATGACAATTACCTTGACGAGTGGTAGAGACTTGATTGATAGGCCTCCAAAGAAAAATCATTAGGTACAAACAAACTTACTCCCATAGTAAGAAGATGAGAAATAAGTGGATACCAAAGAGACCAAAAATTTAGGAAAGTCTAGATACCCAAAAGAAAAGGCAGTTGAGCAATCACAAGAGAGACCACCACCAATATTCCCTCAAAAGATTAAAAGGATAAGGATAATGTGTGCTTTAAGAAGTTCTTTGACACATTTAGATAAATTCACACTAACCTTCCTTTGTTAGATGTTGTGCAAGGAATGTTTAAGTATGATAAGACATAAAGGATATGGTGACCAATAAGAAAAAGTCGGGCAACATTAAGACAAAAAAACTTATTGAGGTGTGTAGTTTAGTGGTGCTAGCATGAGTTATGTGCATTTTGGTGTACCTTGATGAACTCTATTGTGTTGTAATAATTAATGCTTGTTACTTGATATTGTACGGGACCATTTAATGAGTTAGGAATAGTGTAGGGAAGTAGAAGGAAAAGGAAATAAAGTACCCTGGTTGCTTTGACCTTAGGTTGATCATTTCTATAATTAAATCCCCTAGATTTACTATAATATTATCCATGATTCATCCGACAATGATAGCCCACATTAGAGTGACAACTCGGTCATTCCATGAAAGAAGTATGTAGTTACTAAAAAATCTAATACAATGTTTAGCTTGGATTGAAAGTTCCCACCTCTTGATTTTTTCAATGTCATTGACCCATAGAGGGAGATTTTTTACAATCATTCGGGTAAGACAAGGAAAACACTCATGCCCACTAAGCACTTTCTTCATGCATTCAACCCCAAATTATTTATCACAAGCCAAACAAATTTTATTTATTTTTGAGGTGGTGTAAGGAACTTCGACTCCCCAAACTAGCCCACTAGAAAGGCAGGGTTGTTCTGTTATCAGTGTCTTATATTTGTGTTTATTATGGTAGACAACATAAGAGGCATAGAATTCCCCCACTAGTTCTAGAAAGTAACTCAATGGATGGTAAGTAGAGTATATATCCGTGAAGATATCCCAAGCACACTCTTTGACTTGGGCAATAATCTCGGGGAAATATTCTTCAAACCCTGTAATTCTAAGAACATTTTTGGAATTGAAACCCAGAGTATTCACATATTTATCATGTAATTATCATATACCTTCCACATCAAACCAAATTTTATAGAGCTCTTTGCCCAACCCTTTTGTGCACTCATTGGTGCTTTGTACTTCAGGACCTGTTTGAACTTTGTTGGTAGCTGATTTATTTCCTTTTGAGTTTTCAACTTTCAATTTGCTTTTATCCGGTATGGCTAACTCAAGTTACTAAAACACTATCAAAATAAAAACTATGCTTCACTCCCCGATAACGACCCCCACATTTGATGACACTCAAATTACACCCCTAAGGTGTAAGCGATCATTATGAATATAGTAGCCCAACTAGAGTTAAGGTCGAATACTCAGGGAAGTAAGACATGGATTTTAATATTGAGTATTAGAATCAACTAGAAGTTGACTTGTAAGCATTGTAAATCAAACAAAAAAGTAAAATTGGGGGTTTATTTGATCATTTTTAGAGTTAATGATTTTATCGTAGTGAGAATGCAATTTCAAAGATAGAAAAGACTAGATTTCAACCAAAGGTATATGAGACTTGGGTTATTCTTTATGAGGTATGGGTTCATGCATTGGTAATTATATATTTGTCCAAATTTAGCTAACAATCATGGGTAGGATAGATTAGGGATTTAGTGTCAATTTGTCAATCAAACACCAAAATCTTACAAATGGGTCCTTTCAAACACTTCATAAATGTATCTATTTGAAAAATCTATGGCCTCAATTAGTATTCTTATGCCTAAGAGATATTATTAAATGATGTAAAACAAGTTGTTATTCAGACCCATTTCTCACCCTCATCCCCTTTGTCAAGGATGATAAGGGTTCAAGGGTAATTAGATTTTGCACTCTTTAGTTCTCAATTAAAAGATGGAATAGATATAAAACCCATATCAATAAGATAATTAAGAAGGAAAATAAAAAACATAGAAAAACTAACACCAAGACAAGAAATTAGCTACTCATAGAAAGAAAAATAAAAGATATACCCAAATGCTTTTCAAATTATTACATTGAATCACAATTTAATATAATATTTAGACTCTAGTTTCAATAAAACATGATATAAAATAACTAGTTTCTCACTTTGAGTCAAACAATAATGTTCCAAGGTTTAGAAAGTACAAAAATGGAGGTTTAGAGCTGAAAAATCAAAATTTAGACCTAAAATTCATGTTCCACAGAAATTATGAAATTACCACCATACTGGTGACCTGCTGGTATAGGTGCCAATGTATGTGGTTTACCTACGCATACAAGTCTCTTACACAGGTGACACTGGTTCAAAATTAGCCACCTACGTGAGCAGGTCCATTATGTGCATACGCCGGTGGCTCTCGACATACCCAAGTGCACTTTTAAGCTTATTTCCTTCTGCTTTGGACCTCCAATTTACTCATATGATGTGCTCAACTTCATTTTCAATCCTTACCAACCCAAATAGGCATTAAACATAAGAATAACCTTAAATAAATGAAACAATATGATAAGTTAATCTTATAAAGTGATAACAAGTCATCAAATTGGTGACTTATCAATCATGCACCAGTCAATGAAAATTAGTAACTAAACGAGTTGGGACAAAGTTGGTTTTGTAATTCTAGGTCATGAAAATCTTGCTTTAGCAAGAATTTGTTTTATATATCAAAAAAAGGTATACAAGGGTTTATACTATTAGCCACTCAGGTTGTTTAAATTATTGAATTAACTTTAGGCACACACTAAATGATAGATAAAGTTGTGATGGACAATATTGATCTAAGATTAGAAAGGTAGGTCATAGATATTTTATGACCAAAAAGAGTCTGATTCCCTCTGCTAGACTAGAGGGGTGAACTTATCTATTGTACATTTGTAACACGGACGTTCAAAAAGTTGAATACATGAGCTCCAGAGTGCTTTGATGATTGTCCTATCCTTTTATACACTTGGTTTCTCGTTGAAAGATGGTTGTACTTTCTTTTCAAAATGTGGTTTGAACAAGATTTTTGTGAATCATTTCTTTTTTTGTTGCATTAAACCATACTACATCAAGATGCTTCACTGATAGGAAGGTGGAGAGGTTTAACCAAAACATTACCAAGTGAGGACTTGTTCCTAAAATTACCACAAAGAAGGGAACCCAATATCCTTTTTGCCCTATTTTGCTTGGGTTGTTTGTCTTTGATGTCATTGGTTTATGTAAGATCTTTGTATAACTTTTTGTCTCCTATTTTTTGCCACTTTATATTTGAGGAATTAAGCAACAAGTATCTTAGCTCTCTTTATAATATGACCCAATTTCTCAGGTCATGATGGAACCAACTATAACCCACCAGTAGGTAAGACGACCCGGATTCCAAAACAAATGAATGAAAATAATGAAATAAATATAATAAAGGGGCTAATATATATAAAGTAACCCAAAGACCTAGTGAAGTTAGTACGACATCTTATGATACAGTAAGAACAAAAAGTAAAATACTAAATAAATACACATGTACAACCCATCTCTAAATACAACATAGATATCATTCAAATCCATAAGAGGGCGAGTAGTAATTCTCTAATCGTCAGGAGTTCACCCTAAATCACTTATACATAGCTTCTCTGCACAATAACTCACCAATGGTGAGAAGTCGTACTATGATCTGTAGGCTGTAGAAGTGTGATATGAGTACCAAACACATGGTACTCAAGAGGATAATGCTAATTGAGCTCTAAAGAGAATGCAAATAAAGATAAGAGAAAAGCAAGAATATAAACTATAGACAACTATCAGGTAGCTAACATAATAAAGCTAGAGAGGCAATAAGGATAAACTATCCTGTTCTATCCGTACTTTGGAACTAAAGTGCTATACCATATACCACTGGCCAATATACAAATAAAGAGTAGAAGAATGAAATATAGTTGCAAACAAGTTCAAAAAATACATATGCAATATGAATAACCAAGTAAAGAGAAAGATATAAGGTAATACCATAACTAGAATATATATATATATATATATGTATATATATATAGGTATACAAGATTAACTCAATGGTTCAACCTAAGCTTGATAACCTAACCTTTACGGGAGATCCTAACCAAGTAGAAAAGTTAATGCTAGCATGATCAGGGATGATAAGCAAAGTGTCTAAACACGAATACACTATCAATAATGCATTTTACCGTAAAAAAGGAAAGGGATTAGAATTATACCCCAAACCTCAGCATTCGACCATAATCAGCCAGTCATGAACTAACCATAATAACAACAATAAAGTAACCAGATAGTCCAGGCAACAATACCAAACTAAAGCTCTATAAGCCAAAAAGTTTCAACCAACACTTAGTAAGAAACAATCATAGCCTATACCTATGCAAACCCCAAATAAGGATTATAATCACCTAACAACTTACTAGTGATAGGACATACATGTAAATGAATGTATGTAATGTAAATTTATACTACCATAACTGGTTTAAGTGCCATATTGTACAAATTATATACACCTCCTTTAGCTCAACAACTTAAAAAAGCAATACCAACGGTGTTCTCTATTCTACAACATGATGCCTCATGGATGAAGATCCTTCTAGGGGATTCAAGAATATTTGTATACAATTACCTGGTCCTGATCATAGATTTTCAATAATCGTCATAGTTATCAAATCCATCCAGTATCGGAGATATATATATATATATATATATATATATATATATATAATAACTACACAAACACAAACCATGACTAAAAGAGAGTAAGTCTATAAATCCATTTCCTGAGATTAACTCCGGGACAAAATTTCCATCAAAGAGTAAAAAGGACCAGAATCACTCTCGATCGAAGAAAATAGTAATGGTAAAATAGTGGATAAACCACTGACCAAAATCAATCCCTATCTAAATTCCAAAATATCATATTTAGCTCTAAAAGATCATAAATCATCCATTAAGGTGGTACAATTCCCGTTATAAAAGAATCCATTTTAAAAGTAAAAACTGGGAATAAATCTACTTTTAGATAACAACAGTAAAATCATGATTTTAGTTGGAATAGTACTACTAAGTGAGCATGGGTGTAAAATCTATGCATGCCATCACTATTATATAAACAATACAATTACAAGAAGTTAGGATTCTACAGACTAAAACCATATCCTTTATAAGGATAAAATACTCACTTGGAATCCAATTGGTATCCTAACCATGGCCTTGGACCCAATAGTATATAAGCATTATATTGTCAATACTATAAATTGGGGAAATATAATCTAATCCACTAAGTCAAGTAATAAACCTTATATTAAAGGATCCTTAGCATCAATTATGATCAACATGCTCATAATCTAGGGTGATGGGACTATATAGCCACAAGAAGTATTTCATATTAAGGTTCAATTTACCCTCCTATTCCAAAACTCCTAAATTAGGATAAGTCATGGTAATATATCCATAATCATATCCTATCATCCTTACCTAGCATGCAATACATTCCATACACTATCCCATGAAAAAGAGTAAACTATATCCTACCTCGATGCCAAACTGTAAGTCTTAAGTCAGCTACACATTAGTTGCATTTGCTCTACGATCCTGAAATAACGCCACGCTAACAAAATAGTAATCTACACGACATTAGGATTAAAATGAGACCCATATTTCTATATAAAATGTAGAGTCAAAATTTAAGTCAAGATGGGCTGACAGGTCCCGCAGGGCATGCGAACAGAATCAAAAGATATATCCATCACGAGGTCCCTCGAAGGACAAAAAATTTATGCTCAATAGTTGAGCACCAATGGTGCATAAATTGATGCCCAAATCAGCCCCAAAGATCTAAGGATTTAAATACCCAAGTTCTAAGAATTTACATTGAAATAGGATGGAATTTAATGGGAAAATAATGGGAAAGGACCAATGAGTGTTAAGCTAACTTACCTTAGCTTCAATGAATGATTTCCCACACTTTTACCTCTTTTCGAGATTGAAAAATGGTGGGAAAATGGTAAAGAATTGAATTGGAAACTTAGGTGAAAAAGTGAATTTAACAATCCCCGGGTACCACTAAACTAGTTCGATTACCGCTTAAGCGTTCACCGATTAAGCAGTCAAATGATCGTTTAAGAGATCCTTCATAAAGATCTGGTTGTAACTTAGGTGGTCAAGTGATGCTTAAACGACTTCTTATTTAGCAATTAGACCATCGCATAAGTGGCTGGGGGGTCCAAGGTTGATTGCTAAAGCAATCCCCTGGTCGCTTAAGCGGTTTCACCAGATAGTGCCAGGCACCCAATTTCTCTAAGTCTAAATGGACTCTGACTAGGTGCTGGAGATTTGTTTGGAACCCCATGCGCATAAACAAACTATGCTACCATACCTAAATCAACATTCTAGACTCAATAGTACCATCAAAACTTTCATCCAAGATTGTTTTAACTAAATATATGGCCCACACCTATAGTACCATTTTCATAACATCTGCCAAATAGCTCAAAAGAAGTTTAAAATCTTTGAGACTTGAACCAAGGGTGCCCGAGCCTAAAATCAATATTTTAGAGTTGATGGCACTAGAAAAAATCTAATCTGCAGTTGTTTACTAGGAGTTATGGTCTGAGACCAATTTCTTAACAACAATAGCTCTAAAGTAGGAAAATGAGCCTAAAATCCAAATGAACTATAAGATAACCTCATTGATAGTTTTGGAAAGTCATAAATAAATTCTAGCCACTATAGGAAGGCTCGAAATGGTAGAAATGTACGTAAATCAAGGAAATGACCTAGAGGATGATTATAATATCCACTATTAAAGGACTTTCATACAAAAATCAATGGATAGAAAGAGCACGAAAGCTCAAAGGGATGAGGTACATGGCCCACATGCTATGAGCAAGTTCCATAGATAACCTCCTAGAAGAAATAATGCTTCAAAGGGATATTTCCATAGGTATCCCTTTTTCAACCAACCGTCCCTACTTCTCTTTTCAAAAAAACAAAAACTCAACCACAACAACCAACTGGCCTCCAACTAAATTAGAGATGGTTGATGAACACAAATCCAAACCATAACACACTGATACCACATCGAGACTATCATAACTAAGTAAAAACTCATCCAAGCCAAAGACAATTCAAGGCATGAAGCATGCGACCAACTCAATATCCAAACGTAACCTTTTTTTGCCTTTGCAAATCTACTATCTACTCTAAACCAAGCAGTAGGTCATTCAATCCCTATTCATGCTACACCATCACAATAAACTCGGAGAAATGAAGCTGACCCACAAAAATTTATAATGGTGATCAAAAGGATAAGCCTATAAGGTACTACCTGGGTACATAAATGGTTATGGCAATTGTCTGCAACCTATTACCAAGGCTATTATTAGTCCAGATGACCCTCAAAACTGATGGACAGAAGTTTGAAGAACAAGAACTCAAAGCCAAATAATTGACTCTTGAATGTCCCACCATGTGAGAATGAAACAATGCTAAGCCCAACTTGAGCACACTATTTTTGTTGAGCAGACAACCCAAAGTTTTGGCAAAAACTGAGAATCAAGGACAAAAGCAGAAGAATCCATCATCAATTTTCAATAGACTACCATTCAGACACCAAACAACCACAGTCAATATGAATAAAAAGAAGACGAATGCCTAACTAACATAAATTGGAAATAGAGGCTATACCAAATTTCTATGATAACACTCAACTTACATGTCAATTTAAGTGTAAGGCAGTTATTATCAATATATTTCTCAAAATTTTGAGTCGGAATCGAATCCATGAGAAACAATATGAGTCTCTATCAAATTAGCTTGAAATAATGGATACTTGCCAAATTCAAACCTAGAGTACAAGAAGATAAAAATTGGGGATTTGGAAAATATCACAACTAATATTTATTTTTTGGGTTTTCAAGTATTAATTTAGGGTTACAAATAATTATAGTCAATTAGACTAGGATCTTGGGGTTATGCTTTCCTAGGAGCAACTTTGCATGAGGGTGTGATGACTTGATAAAAATTCTAAATGTTAGTGATAAGGTAGGCTAGGTTGAAAGTCCTTGAGACTAGTTTATCATAAAAACCTTAAGGGTGTCACACATTAACCGTTTCGAGTACCTAACGAGTGCATCAATAAAAACCACCCAATACCTCAATTAGGAACCCCTAGTTCTAGGATGGTGCTCTAAGTATAGTAAAATTCATAATCACCTTTATGTCTAAGATAGCGAAAATTATCCAACCATGCTTATAAATTGTCTATTATTACCTTGGTTCCCACATCCCCCTTTAAAGGATAATATGGGTTACTAAATTTCACCTAAACCCCTTCTTCAAGGATAGTTTAAGCTTTCAAGAGCTTGGGATTTTTACCCATAAACCCTATTTGGGTATTTGAGACTTTGACCCATAAATCCCAATAAATTTAGTCAAGCAATAATAAAACCCAACATCATAAACTAGTATGTGCACAAGTAAATCACATCCCACATATAATTTCACCCTAAGCTAGCACAATCCCAAGAGGAAGAACTAGCTATACATAAAAACAGTAAGCAAGATATACCCAATATCCTCCATTGATTAGATTTATGAAAGGATAAGTGAATGTTACTTCAAACTTTGAACATCCACAAATCTTCAATTGGGGGGAGGGGTTAGCTAATCCTTCACTTGGAAGATACTCCAATGTATTCTTCACCCAAAATTGATACAATATTTTCTTCTCCAACAGTGGAGGCTAAGAACTAGAACAATGTTCAATAATTGGGAATTGTAGAATGAATTAAGATAATGATAGGGTTTGAGTCTTCTTTAGGGAAAATTTGGGATTAGATTGCTGAAATTATGTGTCTGCCCTTGGGAAAAATCTTATGTTGCCGTGATCTCACCAGTTTTTTCGTGATTGCAGCTACGCGACTGTGGTAGAACTCACGCGATCATGTTAGATGACTGATCTTGACTGAACACGATCATGACCCATATACCGCAATCATGGTAACTGAGGACATGTTCTAATCCAAGTCTTCAGCTACACTTTTTTTCTCTTTATTATTCTCGTTTTAGCTCCAATCTACACCTTTCCATCTTATCACATTTGTGTTTGCAAAATGTGGATGTTAGTGCATTCAATCATAATTATATCTCTCTTATCAATTAAAAATACTGTAATGTGCACAAATGTGGATTACGATTGAGCGGTAAATTCACCACTCATCACTCTACAATTCACGACTAAAACGTCAGCACCAAAGTTGAACTGCTCAATCTCAACCATCCCAACCAATCTTGTAGTTAGGTAAAATCCAAATAATAAATCTATCATAACCCTCAAGCCACCATTCAAAAGGGTCAAAATTCAAAACCTAAGCAAACAAGTCTAAGCCAATGGCAAACACCCAACTCAGCCTCACTATCCAGATTAGGCATATCCCTACTGAATCATGCTAGAGTTAAAATCAAATTGTAGTTGTGAACTAAACTTAAAAATGAGGATAAACCATAAGTTGAAAGCACAAGAAATAAACCACATAACTATGGGAGGGAATGAATCATCAAAGCACACCCAAGAAATCACCAAGGCTGCAAACTGTACTAGGGATAACAAAAACTCTGGTAACTCAAAGAAATGTAACCTTAGCTGAAAAGGGGTCAATCCAATACCCATCTCAGTAACAAATACCCATCGGCACACACTATCAAGGAGAAGCACTCTATAAGACCTTATTAGGACAAATACATTCCAAAATAAGGATTTCCTAAATCTATCCATGTAAAATAACCTTAACCCAATTAAACCATGAATCACATCGATGAAGAATAGTGTACCAATCACAACATCAATGCCAAGGTCAAGACCACTATCGAAAAATGAACCAAGGAACTCAAGATAATAAATTTCCAATTTACCAACTTAAGAAGCAGTTGCAAGAAAGGTCACCTATCTCCACATCTATCAACTTAATAGAAGAAGAACCATATCATGGAAAGAATGGAGTATCCAACTACACACCAGTACTCTGATCACACTATCAGTAGGAGACAAACCCAACCAACCTAAAAGTCAACCCAAAGACCTATCGACATTAACATCAAGACCACTACCATATGATGAACTAGTTGAATAAGAAGAATGGGTCCCATACGGGTTAACCTCAATAATAGGCTATAGACAATGAAATCCAATGCTAAAATATCTGCAGACAAAAAGGTAAGCCCTAGAATCTCAAACTTAGAAATTGGAAATATAACCAAATTGCCAACTCTAGAACCATGACAGAACCATGGAACACCAACCTATATTCACTATCATAACATACTTAACATCCAATCTAGATTTGCTAATAGATGAGGAAGATGACCAACCTCACCTATCTAGAAAAGAGAAAACCATCCAACCTGAGTATATAACCTAATTGCCAACTCTAGAACCATGAGAGAACCATAGAAAACCAACCTACCATAAATTTTATAACATACTCAACAACTGATCTAACCTTGCCAACAGAAGAGGAAGATGAGCAACCTCACATATCTAAAAAAACACCCAACCAAGCTAGCTTTCTAGGTCAACAAATAAGAATTGCGAGAAAGAAAATTCTAAAAAGATTATGCTAGTGTAGTCGCCAAACAAGTAAGAACCAATCAACTTTAAAATAATAACAACAATAACAATAGCCATAGAAATTCCAGTATAAGGGTTAGGGGGTACAAAAAATAAAAGTCAATAACGGGTACCACTCTATGGCCATAATGAGGCTAATATCCCAAGGTAAATGGGACTCAAAACCAAATGCTATACCTCTAGGAAAAAATCAATACTAATATACTCTATCCACTACTAAATGAAATCATCTATGGGGGTAGTCATATAATTATGAACTCTACACCAAGGCAGACAACAATCAATAAATTACACAAGCATATAATCATCGATGGGTATGAAAACCCTGATGCAAATCAAATAGAAGGTAAAGGTAGAAAATAAAAGGCGCACCTATCACGATAGAAATCTAGAATCATAAGCCTTATGTGCCCAGTGGAGTATGAACTAGAGTGGGTCCAAACTTGAATTAAGCATCTAAATCACCTACTGAAGCACTAAATGCACTTTCTCTAACTAAAGGTTCCAGAACACCATGAGACTGATCTAGATGAGTTAAATGACTAATAATCCTATATCAGGGACACTCTCTAGACTATTAGCTGATCTCTCTGCATATGTATCAATCCTTTGAAGCCCTAAAATAGAGAGATACACAGGTTGAACCCAACTGATTAACCAACTGGAATTGTGGAACACCTTACTAAAATGACTAATCTTCCACGCTATCATAACATATCTTAGGATCCCTAGGTTGGTAAGAAATATATGCTAACTCGATCTGAACAAGAAACTTGCACTATACTATTGATCTAAAATAGTCACCACAGCCTAAATATCTATTTCAAATACTATGAAAGGTCTGATGAGAACTTTACCCATTATGACCCCTATAACTAAATTGACAGGCACCTATAGCTTAAGATGCTACCAGTGTTGAACTGACAGAATACATATGAAGTTTATCCCAACTGAAAGTATCCTTACACCGAATAAAATACCAATATCATTATACTAATGACAGATCCTCTTATCATTATTTCTGTTGTCGTGACCCAAAAACTAAGGGCTATATAGCTCTTGTCATAGCAAACCTTGACAAGTGAGCCTATCACATAAATAAATACACAAAGGGTAAAGATAATAATAACTCAAGACAAGGCTTATAGAATAAAGCCAAACCACATACGTATAATAAAAAAAAAGAAACATAAGCAATAATGCCATAACTCCCAAAACCTAGTGTCATGGTATAAGAACTACTAATGCAATCCATGAATCAAATACATAAGAAATCTAATAGGAACAACTCTATCTCTTAATGACTAAATACTAGTAAAGACATAGTTTCCTATAGAAAGATAGAAGTGAACTCAAGATATGACACGGCCCAAACCAGGGCCTTATCGTAATGGGCATCCCAAGTCTAACCAGGATTGAGGACCACCCCCATTACCCAACCCTACCTCCAAATATGCATACTCTAAGTTGGATGAATTCTAATTATATAACAAGGTAGCATTTATTATAGTTCCATACTATGGGATAGGTCTATAACCGTGACCAACCCAAGAAAGTCCAACCATCCAATACCAACCAATAACTATAACCAAAACAATATAACAGAAAAGGATGGAACAATTATAAATTCTTTCCAAATACCAATGAAAATACTATGGCTGACACCACTATAGACATCACCTATTCCAACCCATAGTTTCTCCACAAACCCTCTAACCAAAGAAAACACAATATAAAAAACTAATATCTATAAAATTACCAAAGTATGTAATGACATCCATGATTTGAAATAGAGACTTTCAGAATATGGAATATCACCACTTTAATCCAATAGCTGATTTCAAAATTCAATCACTAAGAAGGTACCGATTCCTGCATCGCATGGGGATATAGCCGCATAAGCATTTTATCAAACATGTTGGGGATAGTGTTTCCAAAACCAAAACCAATTACAAATTACCAATTACCAATTAACCATTCCCATGCAACAAATTGTACAAACCACTATTAAAGCATGTAAAACAATAATTAAAACATGGGAAAATGATAACTAAGCATTTATAACCAAAACCCCCCAACACATGATTAATAACCCAAAACCATAGAACAATTATGCCATGAAAACAATTTAACCCAAGTGCCATGAGTTGAATATTCTTAATATGAATTTATGATTTTTGAACGATTTGAGACAAGTGTTTTGAGTTATGCCTTTCCATGAGAAATTTAACTATTGAATGTATATTGATATGTGAAATTGAGGGTCAAGAATGAGTCTTGTGATGTTTCCATGAATCTTTTGATATATGAAATGAATGATAAACAAATGTATTTGATGTCGAGAAAGATTGTGTTGAGTTGAGTTGAGTCGAGTTAAGAATCCACAAGATGTTTATGATTTACAAATGAGATATATTTATGTTTTGGTCTTTATGATAGACCCATGAGTTGATATTGATTGAGGTGGATTTCCTAATATATTCTGAGTTGATTCTGGGAGGATTGTTTAGCAGCGAGCAAGAAATATGATATTTCCCCAAAACTACGTGCCACTGTAGGATTGATGTTGATAATTGTTGGACAAAGTCCGAGTATGAGATTGTGAAGATGAGATTGAGGTTGTACTTCCTGGCAAGATTACAACACCCCTGCCAATGTGGGGTTCTCTCCTTATGAGGGAAAAATGTTGGACTCTATGCGGCTCACATGGAGTAGTTATGTCAGTTATAAGAAACTCCCACGTCCACAATGATATAAGTGTCTTGAGTTACCGAATCACTCTGAGTCACAAGTTAAAGAGATTGAGTTGATTTAAATGATTTATGAGATTTATGAAGCACGTGTCATTACTGATGATTTATGAAAATAATGTTTCGGATAATTCAAGAGAAAATAGTTATTATTGTTAGCATGCATGATTTCTCAAATATTTATGATATTATTTAAAATGTTGCATCCACCCCCACATACTAGATTCCCAAGTACTAACCCTCATACTCTTTTGTATTCTATATTTCCTTGTGATATAGGTTTTGGTGCTCAGTTTTAGTAGCGATAGTGATCTTTGAGTACCTTCCTCTACACTTTTGTAGTTAGTGAGTCCTCATGGTTCGAGGATCTGTGTCTCTAATTTGTTCTTGTTAATAGATAGTTGTTTAGTTTTAGTTGAGTACGAGTCAGTTGGGATCTGTCCCAATGGATCCTTAGTCCTATGTAATAGAGGCTTTGTCAGTATAGTGTACCAGCATGTACAGAGATTTCAGTATTTTGTTTGTATAGGACAGTATTATTTTATGTTTTAGTATGTTCATAACATGGTTATTCCTCTTTATCTTAGCATTATTTATGCTATAATGAGTTCTAAAAGTGATGACAAGTTTAGAGGGTTAGCTTGAGGCCACGTGTGGCCTTGAACACCATGTGATATCTCGGGATAGGTTCTTGGGGCGTTACAAGCTTGGTATCAAAGCCTAAGGTTGAAAGAGTCCTAGGGAGTCTGACAAGCCACATTACGTAGATTCTTGATCATCGGTGTATAGCACGCCACATCTATGAGCAAGAGGCTATGGGACATTATAGGAAAAGTTGTTTCTTTCTTTTAAGAGTTTATCGTGCCTTTGACTATTTCTCTCTGTGGTTAATTTGTGCTCTCATATAATAGATAATGACTCCTCATAAAGCTCACAGAAAAAATAAATGACCTCAACCCATTGATCCTTTAGGTGAGACGGTGTCCCATGCCAAATTCTAGGCAGCTTTCCAACCGCTAGCCCAGGCGGTCATCGATAACACTCAAGCCAACACACAAGCTACTATTCCACCTTCGCAAGGGAATAATTCTACTGCAGCCAGGGTTCATGACTTTATGCAAATGAATCCACATAAGTTCTATGGGTTGAAAGTAGGTGGAGACCCATAAATATATTTAGATAAAGTGAGAAAGATCACTCAGATTATGCACGTGACTGAGGAGAAGAGTGTTAAATTAGATACCTATCAAATGAAAGATATTGCTTATGATTGGATAGAGATGTGGAGGAAAAGTAGAAGGGAGAATGATGCTCCTGTGACTTGGCAATTATTTCAAGATACCTTCTTAGATAGATTCTTTCCCCCGGAGCTGAGGGATGCAAAATTAAAAGTATTTATGAACTTTAGACAGGGCCCCATGACAGTTAAGGTGTATTGTAATAAGTTTAACCAGTTGTCTAAATATCTTCTAAGTATAATGGTTGATTCTATAACTAGTATGAGCAAGTTCTTAGCCAGTGTATCTAGTTATGTCATGAAAGAGTATAGATCCACTATGATTAATAGGGACATGGACCTTTTAAGACTAATAATCCATGCTCAACAAATTGAAGAGGACAAAGTGAAGAAGAGAAAGGGTGAGAGATAATAAGAGAGTTAGATCTGAGAAGCAGGGGTATTGTCAGACTAGATTTTTTGGAGAGATCCGCCCTCAGTTCTAGAGACATTCTCTTGTGCCAGCGCCTTCATCAGCCAATATTCCTATATTTAGAATTAGGCTGGAGCAGGGTAATAGGCCTACTATGTCCAGGTCCCAGGATAGTGTGAGTAACAGACCTCGTCCTCCCCTATGTCTGAAGTGCGGTAGAGACCATATCGGTGAGTGATTAATCAATCAAAGGGGTTGCTTTGGTTGCGGTAAGTTGGGCCACAAATTCAAGTATTGCCTATATGCTAGACAAGGGAGTTGCTATATTCGTCCCAAGAGTCAGACTATTAGCACTCCAGCCCCTACAGTTTGTCCTACTCTTTTTTACGGTTCCTCGTCTAGTACTGCAGGTGGTCGGCGCTGGAATCACTTTTAAGCTATACCACCCCACCAGGAGTAGGAGGATTCCCCAGATATTATTACTGGTACGCTCCATGTATTTTATTTTGATGTGTTTGTGTTGATGGACCCTGGGTCAAGTCTTTCTTGTGTGACTTCGTTGGTGGCTGTGAATTTTTGAAATCAGTGCTGACAAGATTTCTGATCCTTTTCTAGTGTCTACACTAGTGGGTAATATGTTGTTGCCAAACAAATATATAAGAAGTGTCCTATCACTGTTCTTAATAAAGTCATGTTTGAAGATTTGATTGAGCTTGACATGGTTGATTTTGATATTATTCTGGGTATGGATTGGCTACACTCTTGTTATGCATCTATAGATTGTCGTACCCGTGTAGTCAAATTTCAGTTTCCTAATAATCCAACTTTTGAGTGGTTCAGAAATTTTGTGTCACCTAAAGTCATTTCACATCCTATCTTAAAGCTAGGAAGTTGATTTCCAAAGGTTGTATCTATCATTTAGTTTGAGTTAAGGACACTAAGTCTGAGACTCCAACTATTCAGTTTCTTAGTGTTGTCAATGAGTTTCCTAATGTTTTCCCGAAAGATATCCCAGGAGTACCTCAATATAGAAAGATAGAATTCAGAATTGGTTTTCTCCCTGATATGCAGCCTATTTTTATTCCTCTGTATCGTATGGCCTCCACAGAACTTAAGGAGTGGAAAGATCAACTCAAACATCTTCTTGATAAGGGTTTTATAAGGCCTAGTGTGTCTTCCTGGGGTGTACCTATTTTATTTTTGTGAAAGAAGGATGGTTCATTGCACATGTGCATTGACTATAATCAGCTTAACAAGGTCACAGTCAAGAACAAGTACCTTCTTCCTAGAATTGATGACCTATTTGATCAGCTGCAAGGTGTCGGTTACTTCTCAAAAATAGATTTGAGATCCGATTATCACCAACTTAAAGTCAGAGAGTGTGATATTCCAAATACGACTTTTCGCACTCATTAGGACCATTTTGAATTCTTGGTCATGTCCTTTGGGCTAACAAATGCCCCGGCAAATTTTATGGACCTCATGAATCGATTGTTTAGACCGTACCTGGATATGTTCAAATTGTGTTCATAGATAATATTCTTGTGTACTCTCAAAGTGAGAACGACCATGCAAATCATCTTCTAATTGTCTTACAGACCCTTAGGGATCAACAGTTGTTTGCCAAATTTAGCGAGTGTGAATTCTTGCTAAGGTCAGTTGCTTTTTTGGGTCATATTATTTCTTCCAAAGGTATTCGAGTTGATCCTCAAAAGGTAGAAGCTGTGAAAAGTTGGCTTAGACCTATTTCCCCATCCGATATTAGGAGTTTCCTGGGTCTAGCTGGCTGCTACCATCGTTTCATCAAAGGTTTCTCTTCCATTGCTGCTCCTTTGACCCGGTTAACCCAAAAGAAGGTTGAATTCCAGTGGTCAGATTCTTGCGAGAAGAATTTTCAGAAGTTGAAGACTCGACTCACTTCAGCCCCTGTGATGACCCTGCCCAATGATATCGATGATTTTGTGGTATATTGTGATTCTTTCAGAGTTGGTTTGGGTTGTGTGTTTATACAGAAGGGTAAGGTTATAGCTTATGCCTCCCCTATGACCTCGAGTTAGCTGCAGTGGATTTTGCTTTGAAAATTTGGAGACATTACCTATACGACATTCATGTTAATGTCTTTATGGATTACAAGAGTTTGCAGTATGTGTTCACTCACAGAGAGTTGAATCTTCGGCAGAGGCGATGGTTAGAATTACTGAAGGACTATGATTTGAGTATGTTGTATCACCCGAGTAAGGACAATGTAGTGGCAGAGGGTAGTGTTTGGGTCCAAAGTAGTTCCATATCTTCCCTAGTTTCTGAAGTAAAGGAGAAGTAGGATATAGATTCTCGTTTGGTCGAACTGAAAGAATCAGTTGAAGACCAAAAGGTGGAGGTTTTCTTCCAAGGGGGAGATGGTGTATTGAGATTTTAGAATAGATTGTGTGTGCCTGAAGTTGATGATATGAGGTAGAGAATTATGGATGAGGCGCATGGTATGCGATTTTCTATTCATCCTGATGCTACCAAAATGTGCCATAATTTGAAGGAAATATATTGGTGGAATGGTATGAAAAAGGATATAGCAAAGTTTGTAGAAAAGTGTGCACCTTGCCAACAGGTAAAGATATAGTACTAGAGACCCGGTGGTATGATGCAAGAATTTAGCATTCCTTCCTAGAAGTGGGAAGTAGTGAATATGGACTTCGTAACCAATTTACCTCTCTCTCGTCATTATCATAATTCTATTTGGGTCGCTGTAGATAGGTTGACTAAGTCAACATATTTTCTGACAGTACATACATCTTTCACCGCGGAGGACTATGCTAAGCTGTATATTCGAGAGTTAGTCCGGTTGCATGGAGTTCCATTTTCTATCATCTCCGATAGAGGTACTAAATTTACTTCTCAGATTTGGAGAGCCTTCCAGAAGGGTCTTGGCATCCAAGTTCATCTTAGCTCTGCTTTTTATCCACAGAAAGACGGTCAGGATAAGAGGACTATTCAAACTTTGGAGGACATGTTGAGGGCTTGTGTTCTTGATTTCAAGGGAAGTTGGGATAAACATTTTCCATTGATTGAATTTTCTTACAATAATAGTTTTCATGCTAGTATTGGAATGGCTCCATTTGAAGCTTCGTATGGAAGGAAATGTAGATCCCCCATAGGTTGGTTCGAAGTGGGTAAAGTTGTTGTGATGGGACCTGATGCTGTGTTCAAAGCTATGGAGAAATTTAAGTTGATTCGAGAGAGGTTGAAGATAGCCCAGAGCCGTCAAAAGTCATATGGAGATGTGAGAATAAGAGCTCTTGAATTTGAAGTCGATGATTTAGTGTATTTGGAAATAAACGAAAGTTGAGTCCCAGATATGTAGGCGCTTATAGAGTTTTGCATCGTGTTAGGAAAGCATCTTATGATGTTGAGTTGCCTACAGAATTGTCAGTTGTCTATCTTGTGTTTCATGTTTCTATGCTCAAGAAGAACATTGGAGACTCTGTTGCTGATCCGTTGGAAAGTTATGATGTTTAGGATAGTCTTTCTTATGATTAAATTCCGATCGAGATCCTAGACTATCAAGTTCGTACATTAAGAAATAAGAAATCTCCCTTGGTTAAAGTTCTGTGATGAAATCAATCACTCGAGAGTGCTACGTGGGAAGCAGAAGCGGATATGTGAGACAGTTACCCTCATCTTTTCCCCGTTAGTTCAAATCAAGCCGAAGGTACTATTCTCTTAATTCAGTTTCCTCCTAATCTGATGCATTCAGCTATATGGTTATTCCCTCTATGATTCGTGCATTTGGTAAAGTACTCAAGAGTATTGGAGTAAAGTGAACCATTCTATGTGAGTAGTTCCAGTTGTGCATCCTCATTTCCTCATATTCTTGGCCTATCTAGCAACATTCGAGGACAAATATTTCCAAGGGGGAGATATTGTAATACCCTGATCATTCCTTAAGCCTAAATCTATCATTTTGAATGGATATGTATAACTTCTAAAGTGATGGATGTTTAAACCATGTTTTATTTCTCTAATTTCCAAATTTTGTCATGTAGAGACTTGAATAATCTTTCCATCTATACCAATTTCATTGAAATCCGACATCAGATGAGTGAGTTATGGCCGTTTTACTGAATATTATCGGATAGCCCAGATTTGACGGTTAACCTGGTGGACTGTCAGGTCCTTGGTGAACCGTCAAGTGTCCCTTTAATCCAAGGCAGTAGCTCCCCTTTTAGGATGTTATGTGACGGTTAAAGTGTTGGATCATCACAAAGTTGACGGACAATCAAGGTGTCTGTCAGACCGAGACAGAATGTCCCATAAATTTCTCCAAGAAATTTAAGAAATCCCCGATAAATTTCTTCAATTTGTTCAAGAACTAAGCTCCTCAAGTCAAAGGCAGCAAGGTCTTGGTCTAAAAGTGAGAAAGAAGTTTCAAGCAAGTTTCTATATCTTCAAAATCAAAATCTAAGGTATGTGGGTTTTGAACAAGAACACTCCTTTCGTTCTTGTGCCTAAATGTTTGATTTCTACTACTAATTTACATGATTTTGCAAGTGGGTTTACACCTAAATTTCTTTAATTATGATTTACGATATTTGAGTTGAATAAGTTTGATATTTATGATTATTTAACCATCATGTTTCCTAAATTGAGGGTTTATTCCATGAGCTGTATATTGTCATTATGTATTAATGATTTCTAAGCAATTTAACCCAAGTTCCATGAGTTGAATAATCTTAATATAAATTTATGATTTTTTAATGATTTGAGACAAGTGTTATGAGTTATGTCTTTCCATGAGAAATTTAACTATTGAATGTATATTGACACGTGAAATTGAAGGTCAAGAATGAGTCTTGTGATGTTTCCATGAAGCTTTTGATATATGAAATGACTTGATAAACAAATGTATTTGATGTCGAGAAAGACTGTGTTGAGTTGAGTTGAGTCGAGTTAATAATCCACAAGATGTTTATGATTTACAAATGAGATATATTTATGTTTTGGTCTTTATGATAGACCCATGAGTTGATATTTATTGAGGTGGACTTCCTAACACATTCTGAGCTGAGTCTGGAAGAATTACTTAGCACCGAGAGAAAAATATGGTATTTCCCCAAAACTACGTGCCACCATAGGATTGATGTTGATAATTGTTGGCCAAAGGCCGAGTATGAGATTGTGAAGATGAGATTGAGGTTGTACTTCCTGGCAAGATTACAACACCCCTGCCAATGTGGGGTTCTCTCCTTACGAAGGGAAAAATGTTAGACTCTATTCGGCTCACATGGAGTAGTTATGTCGGTTATAAGAAACTCCCACGTCCACAATGATATAAGTCTCTTGAGTTACCGAGTCACCCTGAGTCGCAAGTTAAAGATTTTGAGTTGATTTAAATAATTTATGAGATTTATGAAACACGTGTCATTACTGATGATTTATGGAAATAATGTTTCATATAATTCAAGCAAAGATAGTTATTATTGTTAGCATACATAATTTCTCATACATTTATGATATTATTTAAAATGTTGCATCCACCCCCACATACTAGATTCCCAAGTACTAACCCTCATACTCTTTTGTATTCTATATTTCCTCGTGATATAGGTTTAGGTGCTCAGTCTCAACAGCGACAGTGATCTTTGAGTACCTTTCTCTACACTTCTGCAGTTGGTGAGTCCTCATAGTTCAAGGACGTGTGCCTCCAATTTGTTCTTGTTAATAGATAGTTGTTTACTTTCAGTTGAGTACGAGTCAGTTGGGGATCTGTCCCAATGGCTCCTCAGTCCTATGTAGTAGAGTCTATGTCAGAATAGTGTACCAGCGTGTACAGATATTTCAGTATTTTGTTTGTATAGGATATTATTGTTTCATGTTTTAATATGTTCATGACATGGTTATTCCTCTTTATGTTAGCTTGATTTGTGATATAATGAGTTCTGAAAATGATGACAAGTTTAGAGGGTTAGCTTGAGGCCATGTGTGGCCTTGAGCACCATGTGACATCTTGAGATAGGTTCTTGGGGTGTTACAAGCTTTGTATCAAAGCCTAAGGTTGAAGGAGTCCTAGCGTGTCTGACAAGACGCGTTATGTAGAGTGTTGATCATCGATGTGTAGCACGCCACATCTATGAGCAAGAAGCTACAGGACATTTTAGGAAAAGTTGTTTCTTTCTTTCAAGAGTCTATCGTGCCTATGACTATTTTTCTCTGTGGTTAATTCGTGCTCTCTTATGACAAAAAATGCCTCCTCGTAGAGCTCACAGAAATAGCAAATGACCTCAACCCATTGATCCTTTAGGTGAGACGGTGTCCCATGCAGAATTCTAGGTAGATTTCCAAGTGCTATCCCAGGCGGTCACCAGCAACACTCAAGCCAACACCCCGGCTACTATTCCACCTCCGCAAGGGAATAATTCTACTACAGCCAGGGTTCGTGACTTTATGCGAATAAATCCACCGGAGTTCTATGGGTTGAAAGTAGGTGAGGACCCACAAATGTATTTAGATAAAGTAAGAAAAATCACTCAGATTATGCACGTGACTGAGGAGAAGAGTGTTGAATTGGATACCTATCAAATGAAAGATATTGCTTAGGATTGGGTAGAGATGTGGAGGAAAAGTAGAAGGGAGAATGATGCTCCTATGACTTGGCAATTATTTCAAGATACCTTCTTAGATAGATTCTTTTCCCCGGAGCTGAGGGAAGAAAAATTAGAAGTATTTAGGAACTTTAGACAGGGCCCCATGACAGCTAAGGTGTATTGCAATAAGTATAACCTGTTGTCTAAATATCTTCTAGGTATGATGGTTGATTCTATAACTAGTATGAGTAAGTTCTTAGCCAGTGTATCTAGTTATGTCATGAAAGAGTATAGATCCACTATGCTTAATAGGGACATGGACCTTTTAAGACTAATAATCCATGCTCAACAAATTGAAGAAGACAAAATGAAGGAGGGAAAGAGTGACAGGGATTAAGTGAGTTAGATCTGAGCAGCAGGGGTATTGTCAGGCTAGATTTTTTGGAGGGATCCGCCCTCAGTTCTAGAGACATTCTCTTGTGCCAGCGCCTTCATCAGCCAGTATTCCTTTATTTAGAATTAGGCTGGAGCATCGTAATAGGCCTACTATGTCCAGGTCCCAGGATAGTGTGAGTAACAGACCTCCTCCTCCCCTATGTCTGAAGTGGGTATAGACCATATCAGTGAGTGCTTAATCAGTCAAAGGGGTTGCTTTGGTTGTGGAAAGTTGGGCCACAAATTCAAGTATAGCCTATATGCTAGACAGGGGAGTTGTGATGTTCGTCCCCAGAGTCAGACTATTAGCGCTCCAGCCCCTACAGTTTGTCCTACTACTTTTCAGGGTTCCTCATCTAGTACTGTAGGTGGTCAGCGCCAGAATCACTTTTATGCTATACCACCCACCAGAAGTAGGAGGATTCCCCAGATATTATTACGGGTACGCTCCATGTATTTCATTTTGATGTGTTTGTGTTAATGGACCCTGGGTCAAGTCTTTCTTGTTTGACTCCGTTGGTGGCTGTGAATTTTGAAATCAGTGATGACAAGATTTACGATCTTTTTCTAGTCTCTACACTAGTGGGTAAATCTGTTATTGCTAAACAAATATATAAGAAGTGTCATATCACTGTTCTTAATAGAGTCATGTTTGAAGATTTGATTGAACTTGACATGGTTGATTTTGATATTATTCTGGGTATGGATTGGCTACACTCTTGTTATGTATCTATAGATTGTCGTACCCGTGTAGTCAAATTTCAGTTTCCTAATAACTCAGCTTTTGAGTGGTTCAGAAATTTTGTGTCTCCTAAAGTCATTTCACATCCTATCGTAAAGCTAGGAAGTTGATTTCAAAAGGTTGTATCTATCATTTAGTTTGAGTTAAGGACACTAAGTTTGAGACTCCAACTATTCAGTTTCTTAGTGTTGTCAGTGAGTTTCCTGATGTTTTCCTGGAAGATATCCCAAGAGTACCTCCCGATAGAGAGATAGAATTCAGAATTGGTCTTCTCCCTGATACGCAGCCTATTTTTATTCCTCCGTATCATATGGCCCCCACAGAACTTAAGGAGTTGAAAGATCAACTCAAACATCTTCTTGATAAGGGTTTTATAAGGCCTAGTGTGTCTCCCTGGGGTGCACCCATTTTATTCTTGTGAAAGAAGGATAGTTCATTCCTCATGTGCATTGAGTATTGTCAGCTTAACAAGGTCACAATCAAGAACAAGTACCCTCTTCTAAGAATTAATGGCCTATTTTATCAGCTGCAAGGTGCCAGCTACTTCTCAAAAATAGATTTGAGATCCGATTATCACCAACTTAAAGTCATAGAGTGTGATATTCCAAAGACGTCTTTCTGTACTCGTTATGGCCATTTTAAATTCTTGGCCATGTCCTTTGGGCTAACGAATTCCCCGATAGCTTTTGTGGACCTCATGAGTCGAGTGTTTAGACCATACCTGGATATGTTCATATTGTGGTCATAGATAATATTATTGTGTACTCTCAAAGTGAGAACGACCATGCAAATCATCTTCTAATTGTCTTACAGACCCTTAGGGATCAACAGTTGTTTGCCAAATTTAGCGAGTGTGAATTCTTGCTAAGGTCAGTTGCTTTTTTTAGGTCGTATTATTTCTTCCAAAGGTATTCGAGTTGATCCTCAAAAGGTAGAAGCTGTGAAAAGTTGGCTTAGACCTATTTCCCCATCCGATATTAGGAGTTTCCTGGGTCTAGCTGACTGCTACCATTGTTTTGTCGAAGGTTTCTCTTCCATTGCTGCTCCTTTGACCCGGTTAACCCAAAAGAAGGTTGAATTCTAGTAGTCAGATTCTTGCGAGAATAATTTTCAGGAGTTGAAGACTCGACTCACTTCAGCCCCTGTGATGACCTTGCCCAATCATGTCGATGATTTTGTGGTATATTGTGATACTTTTAGAGTTGCATCCAACCTCACATACTCAGTACATTCCCAAGTATTGACCCCCAAACTCTTTTGTATTCTATATTTCCTCGTGATATAGGTTTAGGTGCTCAGTCTCAGCAGCGACAGTGATCTTTGAGTACCTTCCTCTACACTTCTGCAGTTGGTGGGTCCTCATAGTTCGAGGACCTGTGTCTCTAATTTGTTCTTGTTAATAGATAGTTGTTTACTTTCAGTTGAGTATGAGTCAGTTGGGGATCTGTCCCAATGTCTCCTCAGTCCTATGTAGTAGAGACTTTGTCAGAATAGTGTACCAGTGTGTACAGAGATTTCAGTATTTTGTTTGTACATGATAGTACTGTTTCATGTTTTAGTATGTTCATGACATGGTTATTCCTCTTTATCTTAGCATGATTTGTGTTGTACTGAGTTCTGAAAGTGATGACAAGTTTAGAGGGTTAGCTTGAGGTCACGTGTGGCTTGAGCAACATGTGACATCTCAGGATAGGTTCTTGGGGCGTTACAAGCTTTGTATCAGAGCCTAAGGTTGAAGCAGTCCTAGGGAGTCTGACAAGCCACGTTACGTAGAGTGTTGATCATCGGTGTGTAGCACGCCACATCTATGAGCAAGAAGCTTTGAGACATTTTAGGAAAAGTTGTTTCTTTCTTTCAAGAGTCTATCGTACCTATGACAATTTTTCTGTGTGGTTAATTCGTGCTCTCTTATGACAGAAAATGCCTCCTCGTTGAGCTCATAGAAACAACAAATGACCTCAACCCATTGATCCTTTAGGTTAGATAGTGTCCCATGCAGAATTCTAGGCAGATTTCCAAGTGCTAGCATAGGCGGTCACCGACAACACTCAAGCCAACACCCAGGCTACTGTTCCACCTCCGCAAGGGAATAATTCTACTGCAGCCAGGGTTTGTGACTTTATGCGAATGAATCCACCTAAGTTCTATGGGTTGAAAGTAGGTGAGGACCCACAAATGTATTTAGATAAAGTGAGAAAGATCACTCAGATTATGCACGTGACTGAGGAGAAAAGTGTTGAATTGGATACCTATCGAAAGAAAGATATTTCTTATGATTGGGTAGAGATGTGGAGGAAAAGTAGAAGGGATAATGATGCTCTTGTGACTTGGCAATTATTTCAAGATACCTTCTTAGACAGATTCTTTCCCTCGGAGCTGAGGGAAGCAAAATTAGAAGTATTTATGAAATTTAGACAGGGCCCCATGATAGTTAAGGTGTATTGCAATGAGTTTAACCAGTTGTCTAAATATCGCCCAGGTATGATGGATGATTCTAGAACTAGTACGAGTAAGTTCTTAGCCGGTGTATCTAGTTATGTCATGAAAGAGTATAGATCCGCTATGCTTAATAGGTACATAGACCTTTTAAGACTAATAATCCATGCTCAACAAATTGAAGAGGACAAAGTGAAGGAGAGAAAGAGTGAGAGGGAATAAGAGAGTTAGATCGGAGCAGCAGGGGTATAGTCATACTAAATTTTTTGGAGGGATCCGCCCTCAGTTCTAGAGCCGTTCTCTTGTGCCAGTGCCTTCATCAGCCAGTATTCCTGAATTTAGAATTAGGCTGGAGAAGGGTAATAGGCCTACTATGTCCAGGTCCCAGGATAGTGTGAGTAACAGACCTCTTCCTCCCCCATGTCTGAAGTGCGGTAGAGACCATCTCGGTGAGTGCTTAATCTGTCAAAGGGGTTGCTTTGGTTGCGGTAAGTTAGGCACAAAATTCATGTATTGCCTATATGCTAGACATGGGAGTTGCGATGTTCGTCCCCAGAATTAGACTATTAGTGCTCCATCCCCTATAGTTTGTCCTACTTATTTTCAGGGTGCCTCGTCTAGTACTGCAGGTGGTCAGCGCCAGAATCACTTTATGCTATACCACCCCACCAGGAGTAGGAGGATTCACCAGATATTATTAATCCTACGCTCCATGTATTTTATTTTGATATATTTGTGTTGATGGACCCTGGGTCAAGTCTTTCTTATGTGACTCCGTTGGTGACTGTGAATTATGAAATCAGTGATGATAATATTTATGATCCTTTTTCTAGTCTCTACACTAGTGGGTAAATCTATTGTTGCTAAATAAATATAAAAGAAGTGTCCTAACAGAGTTATGTTTGAAGATTTGATTGAGCTTGACATTGTTGATTTTGATATTATTCTTGGTATGGATTGGCTACACTCGTGTTATGCGTCTATAGACTGTTGTACCCATGTAGTTAAATTTCAGTTTCCTAATAACCCAGCTTTTGAGTGGTCCGAAAATTTTGTGTCTCCTAAAGTCATTCCATATCCTATCTTAAAGCTAGGAAGTTGATTTCAAAAGGTTGTATCTATCATTTAGTTTGAGTTAAGGACAATAAGTCTGAGACTCCAACTATTCAGTTTCTTAGTGTTGTCAATGAGTTTCTTGATGTTTTCCCAGAAGATATCCCAGGGGTACCTCCCGATAGAGAAATAGAATTCAGAATTGATCTTCTCCCTGATACACAGCCTATTTCTATTCCTTCGTATCGTATGGAGCCCACATAACTTAAGGAGTTGAAAGATCAACTTAAACATGTTCTTGATAAGGGTTTTATAAGGCCTAGTGTGTCTCCCTGGGGTGCACCCATTTTATTCTTGTGAAAGAAGGATGGTTCATTGCACATGTGCATTGACTATCATCAGCTTAACAAAGTCACAGTCAAGAACAAGTACCCTCTTCCTAGAATTGATGACCTATTTGATAAACTGCAAGGTGCCAGCTACATCTCAAAAATATATTTGAGATGCGATTATCACCAACTTAAAGTCAGAGAGTATGATATTCCAAAGACGGCTTTCCATACTCGTTTTGGCCATTTTGAATTCTTGGTCATTTCTTTCGGGCTAACGAATGCCCCGAAAGCTTTTATAGACCTGATGAATCGAGTGTTTAGACCTTGCCTGGATATGTTCATATTGTGTTCATAGATAATATTCTTGTGTACTCTCAAAGTGAGAACGACCATGCAAATCATCTTCTAATTGTCTTACAGACCCTTAGGGATCAACAGTTGTTTACCAAATTTAGTGAGTGTGAATTCTGGCTAAGGTCAATTGCTTTTTTGGGTCATATTATTTCTTCCGAAGGTATTCGAGTTGATCCTCAAAAGGTAGTAGTTGTGAAAAGTTGGCCTAGACCTATTTCCCCATCCGATATTAGGAGTTTCCTGGGTCTAGCTGGCTGCTACCATTATTTCGTCGAAGGTTTCTCTTCCATTGCTGCTCTTTTGACTCGGTTAACCCAAAAGAAGCTTAAATTCCAGTGGTCAGATTCTTGCGAGAAGATTTTTCAGGAGTTGAAGACTCGACTCACTTCAGCCCCTATGATTACCCTGCCCAATGGTGCCGATGATTTTGGGGTATACTGTGATGCTTTTAGAGTTGGCTTTGGTTATGTGTTGATACAGAAGGGTATGGTTATAGATTATGCCTTCCGACAGTTGAAACCTCATGAGAATAATTATCTAACCCATGACCTCGAGTTAGCTGCAGTGGTTTTTGCTTTGAAAATTTGGAGACATTACCTATACTGTGTTCATGCTGATGTCTTTACGGATCACATGAGTTTACAGTATGTTTTCACTCAGAGAGAGTTGTATCTTTGGTAGAGGTGATGTTTAGGATTAAGAAATATGGTACTGTCATAACCCAAACCAGGGCCTAGTCCTGGTGGGTATCTTAAGTCCTCCAAGGACCAGAGACCACCCCCTTTATCCTAGCCAACAAGAACATAATAAGAGTGGTCATGACCCAAACTCAGCTATACAACCCTCTTTTTAAGCCAAATTAAAACATTTATCACACATTCCCATTCCTTGAACCATACTTCACATTAAGGCATACATTGTAGGTATTATCATACCAACTATAATTGCAAGGTAACAACAATATGCCAAAATAATTACATCACTTGGAGAAATTCACAACCCCCTTGTCTTAATTTTACAAAGTCCCACATTTCTCATAACTAAAAACCAAGTTCACATTATAGGGTTGGGTTTATAACCACTTCAAAAGTCACAAGACAGGGAAAAACACAATTTACTAGTTCCTTCACCATACCCATGCACCCACAAGTTCAAAACCATATTCAAAGCATGATTGGTCATAAATAAACCATGGAAAAAAATTGTTCAACAACAAGCATTCACAACCCTCAACTCTTATTATAAAACCAACATGAATATATCATGAACAACACTATAAAAAATATGCTTTTAAAAAGTCTGAAATGAAGGAAGAGTAATATGTCCTAAAGACCAAGAAATTTGGAGAAGATTCGACTCTTGAGCCCTTAGATGACCAACTTGATAAAACCCTAACTTGACTTTCTTGAGAGAATTTAGAGAGCCCTTTGGAGTTTTTAAAAATTTACTTAGATTTATTTTTGAGTGCTAATGACTCCCTAAAGAGGTTATAGGACGTGGTTTTAAATTTGGGTAAGAAGGGAGATGTCCAAAATGCCCTTAAATTAAAAGATGGAAAAGTTCTGCTATTGACTATGGGTCAACTGTTGACTCATAGGAACTCCTTACGACTCATCACCATGAGTCTTTACCAAGATAATCTCTAGGAGCCCTACACAATGTTGACCCTACGACTCGACTGGTACTACTCATAATGAGACCATACAACTTGTAGGGTCCAGTTGTAATCAATATAGAACTCAATTATGTAAACACTAGACATCCTACGATTTGAAACTAATAACTCATAAAAAGTCCTTATTGCTCATAGTGAGCCACTTATACTGAGAGCAAAAATTATCCATTTCATTTTTAATTTAGTTATAATTCCACCCCAAAAACTCGCCATGAGTCTTTATGACTCGTGTCCCCAAGTTGTACCCAAGATAAAAACTTGAGCACTATTCACTGGACAACATACGACTAGGGTTACCAAACCCGTCAACATATCTTATGACTGGTAAGGTAGGTCGTAGTCAAGGTAGTGAGATCAGAACTCAAAAAAATTTCAAAGGCCCAAACCCAAGGCATTACAAGTGTCTTAGTAAATAGGTCTGCTATTTGTTCTTCAGTATTGCAGAACTTTATGAAAATAGCTCCTTTCACTACATTGTCTCTCAAAAAATAATGTCTCACATAAATATGCTTGGTCCTCTTATACTGCACTAGATTTTTGTCCATTCTGAGAGTATTTGTTTTGCACACATCATAGGGATAGTGTTTGAGACAATCCCAAAGTCCTTCAGTTGTTGTTTGATCCATAACAATTGAGAACAACAAGAAGCTACCGCTATATACTCAGCTTCTGAAGTAGATAAAGTAACTGAATTCTGCTTCTTAGAACCCCAAGAGATTAAGGAAGAACTCAAAAAATGAGCCATTCCTAAGGTACTTTTTCTGTCTACCAAATATCAAGCATAATCAACATCAACATACCCTACAAGATCAAAAATATCTCCAGAAGAATAATAAAAAAACAGGTCCTCTGTACCTTTTAGGCAGCTGAGAATTCTTTTTGCAGCATTCAAATGAGACTTCTTAGGACAGGCCTAAAATCTTGCACATATTCCTATAGCTAACACAATGTTTGGCCTATTGCAATGAGATATAGTAAAGATCCAATAATCCCTCAATACATAGTCTTATTAACTGATGTAAGGATCCAATAATCCCTTAATACATGGCCTTATTAACTGATGTAATAAATTCATCATTATCTATCTTAAAGCTGGTTCCAATTGGAGTTTCAATTGTCTTAGCATCTCCTATATTATATTTATTCAGTAGCTCATTGATGTACTTCTCTTGATAGATCATTGTCCCTTGGGAAGTATGCTTGATCTATAAACTAAGAAGCTCAGTTCTCTCATCATATTCATTTCAAATTCACTCCCCATTTGTTTTTCAAACTCTTCACATAAGGATTCAGAAGTAGATCCAAAAATAATATCATCAACATATATTGGAACAATCAGTAAGCCGCTATCTCTGGACTTTAAAAAGAGAATGTTGTCAGTATTTCCTCTTTTAAAACTATTTTCTAGAAGAAACTTTGAAAGTCTCTCATACCAAGCCATAGGATCTTGCTTCAACCCATATAGAGCTTTGTCCAATTTGAGTACATGATGAGCAAAATCTGTATCTTCAAAACTCAAAAGTTGTTTGACATAGACTTTCTCCTTCAATTTTCCATTTATAAATGCACTTATAACATCCATTTGGAAAAGCTTAAACCCTAAATAGGCAATAAAGGCAATAAGAATCCCGATTGCCTCTATCCCTGCTAAAAGGGCAAATGTCTCATCATAATTAGTTCCTTCCTCCTAGTTATACCCTTGAACCACTAGCCTTGCTTTATTTCTATTGATAGTTTCTTGTTTATCCTTCTTGTTTCTGTACACCCGCTTAGTCCCAATAATTGTCCTGTCAATAGGTCTACAGACTAGGTACCATACTTTATTTCTATAAAACTTCTAAAGCTCCTCTGTATTGAATTAATATATTTAACATCTTTTAAAGCTTCTTTCACATTTATAGGCTTAATTTAGGATAGGAAAGTTGAGAATACAAAGAAATTTTTGGCTCAAGCTCTCATTTGGACTCCCAATTCCAAAGGTGTAGTCAAATTGTCAAATGGATGAGAAGATATGTGCTTCTAATTTGACTTTTAGAGATTAGTTCCATTGGGACCAGGTCCTTGTGAATTTAAACTAGACTCTTCTTGTTGTTCTTCAAATGGGGATGGATTCTGTGACTGAGATCCAGGATCACCACCACTTTCATCAATCTCATCTGCATCATTTGCCTTTTGAGCATTATCATCTTCAGTAATATCATCCCTTTGAATATTAATGAGTTTTTTATTTTTTGATTCTTTACCATCACTTAGATTCATTAGCTTTCTTGAATCATCAAAGACCATGTGTACACTTTCTTCAACACACAGAGTTATTTTATTGAAAACTATGTATGTTTTTCTTGTTGAGAAATAACCCACAAAAAGTGCTTCATCACTTTTGAAGTCAAACATTCCTAGATCATTCTTCACATTGTCTAGAACAAAGTATTTTCACCCAAAAAGTCATAAGTAGTCAAACTTAGTCTTTCTATAAAACACAAGCTCATATAGGGTTTTTTCAGGAGTGATGTAATCAAGTAACTATTTGTCACATAACAGGGAGTATTTACAGCTTCATCCCAAAAGTTCTTTGGAAGCCCACTATTAATTAGAATTGTCCTGGCAATCTCTATTACGGTTTTGTTCTTTCTTTCAACTACTCCAATTTGCTTAGGATTCTTTGGAGCAGAGATATTACAATTAATTCTATTTTTAGCACAGAATCCTGCAACTTGGATGTTCTCAAATTCAGTTCCATTATCAAATCTGAATTGATCAATCTTACAATTCAGCTTTATTTGAATTTGATTGGAAAAGGTAACCAAAACCTCATATGTTTTTTCCTTTGTTATCAAGAACATTGCCTATGTAACATTTGGGTAGTCATCCACAATCATAAACACATACTTTTTTCTCCTCTACTTTGGACTTTAACAGGTCCAGATAGATCCATGTGTAACATCTCTAGGGGTCTATAAGTACTCACCTGCTTCTTTAGCTTAAAAGAGGACCTAATTTATTTGACTTTAACACAGGCATTACAAACCTTATTGTCTGGAAATTCTAGTTTTGGCATGCAATAGACCAGGTCCCTTGAACTCAACTTGTTCAGGAAAAATCAACTTACATGTCATAGCCTTCTGTGGCATAAATCATCATCTTCCCTTTGAACACTTAAGCAAGTTAATTCCCCTTCAGCCACAGACTTCAAATAAATCACATACATATTTTTTATTCTCTTGGCTTTGAGAATAACTTTACCAGATCTCAAGCTTGACACACTAAATTCATCAGTTAAAAATTTGACCTCATTTTCTTTGTCACAGATTTGAGAAACACTTAGAAGGTTGTACTTTAGCCCATTACATAGTACACATCTTCTATTGCTTGATCAGATGGTTTTCCAATCTTTCCCACACTATGAATATAGCCTTTTTTTACCATTTTCAAAAGAGACACTTCCACCTAGAAGTGTCTTAACAAAAAGAAAGCAGTCAATCCTCCCTGTCATATGCTTTGAGTACCCACTATCCATGAACCAGTTCTGACTATATTCCCCTCCTCCTACCTTATTTTCTTCTTTATCTTTAGTGCTTTCCATGAGAAAAAACAAGGAATCATAGGTAACTTCACATTTCTCCACAACCAGTATGAATATATCTTCACCCTTCTCAGTTTTATCACATTCACTAGAGGAATCTCCCCATACTACTAGAGCCTGCCTTACTATATAATCAGTTGTAGCTATTCGTATTGATTTAACAGGGACCTGGGATCTTTTCTTTTCTTTGTCACCTCCAGTCTTGGGATATTCCTGATAATCCATTTTTTTCATTAGACAGTCCTTAATGAAAGGCTCAGAACTTCCACGTTTGTGACAAACTTCAACATTTCCACCATTTTTGTTGTTGCTTCTTCTTCTTTGAAATTGACCACTTTTATTTATAGCTCTAACCATCTTTTTTTCCAAATAGTCAACATAAGTGTCTTCTTCACTTGAATCATATTTTTAATCCTTCAGTTCCAAAGATTTTTCCCCTTTTTCTTCCTTTTTCTCCTATCCTTGCAGATTCTAAAACTTATGTGTCTTTAGATTACCAATAAGTTCATCCATAGTGAGAATCGTAAGTTTTTTTGCCTCAGTAATAGCATCAACATTCTTTTCCAGGACTTATAAAGAACACCTAGAATTTTTCTCACTTCCTTATACAAATGGATCACTTCTCCTAAATAGTGTAGCTCATTTGTGATAGAGGTGAATCTTGTATGCATTTTTGAATTATCTCTCCTTCTTTCATGGTGAAGGTTTCATACTGAGTAGTCATCATGTCAACTTTAGAATCCTTCACATCTATTGTTCCTTCATGACTTGTCTTCAGGCAATCCTAGATTTCTTTAGCATTTTCACAAGTAGAAATCCTGTTATACTCATTAGGTCCAATGCCACAGAAAAGAAATTTTTTTGCCTTGTAATTCTTCTCACCTTTCTTTCGATCTTCATCATTAAACTCTCTCTTGTTTTGGACAACCATCCTTGTTATGTCTTCTTCTTCGACTTCTCTAACATGAACATGAGGACTATCAAGTATTATATCCATCATCTCACTATCGTTAGCCATGATGAAGTCAAACATCTTAGTTTTCTACCACCTATAGTAATACTCATTAAATTAGGGTGGTCTAGTGTTAGATTGCCCTTCTTCCAAATTAGGTGGATCAGCCATGATTAATAAATCACTCTAGGTATAAACCTATTAGAGTTACCTTACTCTAATATCAATTGTTGAAACGTGATATATTACACCACACTAGGAGGGACCAGGTCCCTTAAAGTCAGTAATTGGTGATAACATAGTAAAGCTGTAAGGAAGATAAAACTTTGTGGGAATATAAAAACACAAGAATTTAACATGGAAACCTCTTTGCTCAATGGAGGAAAATTCATAATTTGCTCTCACAAGAACTTTAACAATCCACTATAATCAACCTCTTGAGTACAAATTCGATTTGAACCTAACTCTAGGCTCCACCTTCTTGTAATAACTCTACTACAATCCTACCTTGACAACTTTACCAAGAATTTACTTCAATACTGATCAACTCTAACCAATATAGAACTCAGGTAACTCTACCTAAGAAATTTTGAATAAATAAAAGAAAAAATAACTCTTATAACTTGAGTAATTCAATAACAAACCATGACTCAACTCAAGAACACACACTCTCTCTCAGAGCATACACGAAATGGAACTTGAGCAATGTTGTAAAATTGAGTTTTCACCTCCTTCACTCTTTTTAATAATCAGGATTGTAAAAACTCCCAAATTGAGAAGAATTCTTTTCCTTTTATAGCGGAATAATGATTAGGGTAGAAATATGATTGGTCTAAGTGTCCTGACTAGTACACATCTCACCTACGCAATTTATTACACAAGACGACAAAACTGTGCAGCCCATGTGACAGCTATATATTTACATGAAGACCCAGGAACCTGGCCCCTTGTTGTTGGTTGATCATCATCATAACAAGATATAGAAGTACTAAATGAATATATAGATATAACCATCTCTGGATAAAACATAGAGACTAGTTTAGTACATAAGAGGGGGAAGGTAATACTCCATCCTTACCAGAGATATAAGCATATCATTATAGTCATCCTCTAACCTTGTCGGGTATATAATCAGCATCATAATAATCATCAACACATATATATAACATCAATACTAAAATCCGTCATTAGGTTTTACCCAAAAATTATATCAGTAATATAGCATCTTCCTCCATCCCGTACTAGAGAAATATGTATATAGATATATAATAGGTGCATAGGCTTAAGTTGTCACTAAAAATAGTGTAAATCCATAAATCCAATGCTTGGAGTGAACTTTGGAACTAAATCATTATAAAAGTGTAGAAAGGGTCAGAATGTCTCATGGCCAGTGTAATTTGTAGTATCAAATCATTGACCAAAATCTATATCAGTCGAATCTTTAAAACATGATTATTAATCTCATTTACTCGTAAGTTATCCATTAAAACATGTAGTTAGTTTTATGAAGAAATCTATTTTTAAGGGGAAAATTGGGATTTAACCTTTATTTAGAAAAAATAGTAATAAAACACATTTTAACTAGGATCACATCATTTACTAATTTAATGATAACGAATGTAACAAATCTATGCATGCCATCATCAGTATTCAATCAATGAAGTCATAAGCATCAATATATATATAAATATGTATATATATATATATATATTAATAAACTACAACCGCATCTTTTATAAGTATAAACAATTCTCGGATGTCCAACTGATATCATAACACGGTCCTTGGCCCATAATGTATCTAGAATAATTATAACATCATAATCACAGCCTTACGCTGATATATGTATCCAAAACTCATATCAATTCATATTTGTAAGCCATATCCTATCTATAATCCATAGCATATATATGAGCCATAATATACCTATAAGCCATGAAGCATATTTGTAACAATCTCACATCTAGGAAGCATCTCATATCTAGGATGCATAATATATCACTAGGCCATAAATGAAAACTATAAGGCTTATCACATCTATAAGGCATATCATATCCATAGGTCATATATCATAACTATGAGGAATATTATCTCTATAGGCCAATTACCACATTTGTGAGTTATATGATCTATATAAGCCAAACATCACATCTATAACTATATCATGGCCATGAGCCACAAATCATTATATGGGAAAAATACCATCATCATTCGCCAAGTCATAAAGTAACCTTACTCTAAAGGCTTACTAGTCTCAACTAAGCCTAACATCCATAATTAAGTCTGCAAGGGCTAACACAATTCTTAGACTAAGGTAGGCCAAAAAAAACCACTTCTAATCCTCAAATACCATATTCAGGCAATTTATACCCCAGACTAGTCTAAGATATCAAAATTCACTTTTTGAAGGTACATAAATCATAATCAAATCTAAGAAAGGTAGACCGCCTAGAAATAGGAGCAATTAAGTCAACTCCAGCTAAATTACGATTTCAAAATCACTAGAATGGTCTAGATAAGGTTAATCATACTAACCATGCATCCAATGCTTAATAAACATCCCAAATCAAGCATCATATCATATCTATTCTTTGAATTGATTCAATATAGAGAGAAGGCCAAAGGATTCCACAAGGGTAATAAGCATTTCACCTTACTGGTCAAAAAATCCTCATCTAATGCCCAAACCTCAATAATAAAGACTAAGTCGTGCTACCCATAACCAATCTTAACATTTACATTCACATGGAATAGATAACATACATCATGTTACGAAGAAGGGTAGATAAAAGCCAACCACAATGTCGAACTATAAATCCTTGAATCATTCACAAAATGTCCATCTCCACTTAACAATCCAAAAATGCCATCATAATATTAAAATCATAATCTACTCATCAATATGAGAATAATGATATACACACTGCACCATTGTGCTTTGGGTCTAAAAATACACCCAAATAACTATGTGGGTCCCACTTATGAAAAATGTGTTTTTGAGGCCAACCCAACATTCATACATGCTCGATGAATCATAACCCTCAATAATGAGTGAAAACCAAGCTAATTTGGGACTCAAATTAAGCCCTCAAGTTATTGGGCTTCTGGTCAAGAAATCATTAAAATTTCACCAATAAATGGTGGAATCTTACCTTAATTCGGATGATAGTCACAAAAATAGCTGTTAAACAAGCCTTCTATTCATCAAAAAGACTCAATTTTGAGTTATTACACTCATTAGAACTTTTTCTCCCAAGGTATGTATGAAAAATAGGCTAATTCACAACCTAAGGGGTCTATTTATACCCCTACTAGGTAATCAGGTGATGTAATCGCACAACCAGTTGTTTAATCATGATATATAGCTGCAGGAACAAATGATTTGATATCTACAACCCTTAGTACGATCTCACTATCTCCTCTGCACACCATGTGCTATTGTCAGTACCAAATATTAGCTGAAACTTGGAAATCTTCAAAGTTTTTGATAAGGCCTCGAGATTCATTAAGAATGTGATATATGCAAATAAACTATGTAACCAAACTAAATTCAGTGTTTTAGACTCGATGGCAAAGTTATTTTCCATTTGAGGTTATTTAGACCAAATATAGTCCCTCACCCATATTTTGAATTTTCTAACTTTCCGACCAATATGTGAAATAATCTTGGGTATATTAGGACCCAAACCAAATGTATACCTAGCCTAAAATTGATATTTTGGAGTTGTTGTTATAGTTAGAATTTGAATCCAAGATCATTTAACTGAATTTTTCTCCAGTGGTCATTTGGAACCAACAAAGACTTCTAAATAGGGAATTGGCTTTACAAACCAAATGAACTACTCGGTAACCCAGCTGTCAGACGCAGCAAGTCATAAATTACTTGGGTAAGCTATGCGAAAGCCCTAACAATGAAAATAAGAAAAAATATGAAAAATGACTTAGTGTTCATTACAAAATCCACTACTAAAATGACTTTCTTCCTTGAAAACCAATGGATAGAAAGATCTCAAAAGTTTAAAAGGAAAAGGCATTATGCCCTCATAATCCAATCATGACTTCCTAGATAACCTCCACAAAAATAAAACACTTCTAAGGGATTTTACCATAAGTATCCCTTTTTTAACCAGCTATCTCTCTTTTCACTTCAAAACAACTAAAACTCAACTTTGACTATCAATTGGCCCCCAACTAAATTGAAAAAGGCCTATGCAAGCCAATATTAAACACCACATACTGATACCATCTTGATACTTGAACAAATCAATCAAAGTCTTGTTCGATCCAAAACTAATCAAAGACTTGAGTTATAGCACTGACACCAAATCCAAATATAACCTTCCTTGACAAAAATTAAAAAATGGCATTTGGAAACCCCACAAATCATTTTTCCAGAGAAAACGTTCTATAAAAATATTCTCAATATTCAAAGATACCTATTCTAAACCCTTGACTAGGTATTTGTAGGCTCCAACCGTCTTTGCCTTTACACCTCGCCTAACGAGTCATTGGATCGGTGATGGTTAGTTAACTAAACTTTCACAAATCTTTCATATTTTAACTATACTAATTAGTTCTGGTGGGAGGACCGATGTTTCATTAGCCTCCTAGTGATTCATTGCTTAATCCGTCATACTTGAGGTATTTTAGGCACATTCTGTTTAAGTTCTGATGGTTTTGGTGATGGCCTTTTAGTGTTCGGGTGGGTCACTAGCTGAGCCGGCACCCAAATTTATTCGAGCATCCATTCTAGATAAGCTTGGTGACTGGGGTTGCTCCAAAGCTCTAATGGTTTTCAACTAAGCCGTCACCCACCTTTTTCAACATAATTTTACTTTTTTTGTCCTTAGCTTAATTTTCTATAACTTAAACACAGAAGACATCAATATTACTAATGGTTTCCTTAAAACTCATGATTATCCTTATTTAAAAGTGTCAAATATATTGTTATTAGTCGACACATCATGGGGTCCATATTTAATCAAAAAATCTCAAATGAAAGTTTTGAGAGTTTCATTGAGTCCAGAATGCCAAATTCGGTATGTGGCATAGTTTGTTTGTGCGCACAGGGTTTTTAAAATATTCTAAGCTTTCGATCAGAGTCCATAAAGACTTGAGTTTTTTTTATTTTTTCCAACTTCTGTTGTAAGCCAATTTGGATTTCGTGTTTCTGTGGCATTGGTTGCTTTTACGATAAACAAGATTACTAGCTTTCATATTCACAAGACTTACATCATGTTTGTGGAGGGTAATCCAACTTTGCCAGCTCTGTAATATACTTTATGTTTGCGGTGGACAGACCACATTCGCTAAGGGCCTTTTTGGTCTAGTCTCGTATTCCCAATGGGGTCCCCGCATTCATGAAGGATCCTTGAAAGCCCTTTTCATATTTCTCTCGTGCTCGATCTTAATCTCATTCTTATGGATTTTCCACTATTTAAGGTCCCAGGAGATGGATATTTCCACTATTTAAGGTCCCAAGAGCTCAAGAACTCTTGAAAAATCATAATCTGTAGTTGGGAGCGAATAAAAGACGTGGAGGTGACCATTTTCCATTAATTTATTCATAAGTTTTAGGCTTAAATCCTTTGTTAAATTCTTGTTTTGTCTTTTATTATTACTTTAACTTTTGGGGTTGATTTGATCCCCAAATTGAGACTCCATTTGTGCTCAACTTTTGAGCACATATTCCTTGTACTTCGAGGGACATCGTGATAGATTAAATTTTGGAATTCCATTAGTGGGCCCATGTGCCTATTTTTCATTAAATTTTAGCTCTAAAGCTTTATATTTCAATATAGGTATCATTTTACTCGTACTTGTTGACACCTATGTTTTTTTCGTTGCGACTGGGTCTAATTCTTAGCTTCTTCAATATTAAATAAAATTAAAATATTTATTTTATCCTGATAAAAACTTGTTAAAATATTTATTTAGGTCATTTTTGTCATTTTAAGTTGAAATTATGCATTTTCATATTATATATCAAGATCGTATAATTTTTTCTTTAATAATTATTTTATCAAATCATCTTTAATCAAAATCTATCTTGAAAATTGGTTCAAACAGTATAAATCTTGATTTAAACATAATTGTTCTTTTAATATAAATTTATATAGATATATATATGTGTGTGTGTGTATGTATGCATGTATGTATGTATGTATGTATATAATATTTATTTAAAAAATATTTATTTGATTTTATTAAACCAAGAAATTTGACATTGAATCAGTTGTTAAATTTTCTCCAAACTTTGATTCAACTTAGTGAATTCATTAAATCTGACCTTAATTGAAATCAATTTGGCCACAATTGAAATGAAATTGCCTAGTTGATTTTCAATTAGGCTAAAATATAAACTCAATTCATTAAAATTCTAACAATTAGGCTATTTAAAAATAGCCTAATTGTTATCCTAGAATGATTTTACTTTTTCATAGCCTTAGGTTTGTTAGAAAACAACCTTGACTCGGCTCAAATCACCCCTTATACTTCTCTTTCTCTTTTGTAACAACGACAGTGCACAACCTCAACAATAGTATACAACCATCAATAATGGCAACAACCACCAGAAACCATACCTTAATCACCCCAAAGAAACATCTAATCGATCCAAATAAATTCCATCCAAATTCTCTGCAAAATCTTTGGATTTCATCAAAATAATAGTCTCAAAATTCACCTCATCAAGTCAACATTTGGATCCCAAAACTCCCAGCGTGAATCACTCAAACCCATCTGATAGTATTCAAAGTTGTACCAATGTAGCCTTAAATTATCATTTTTTTGAATTTCAAAGTTCCAATTGAAATCCCTCTAAATCCCCCCCCCAGCACAATACCTAAAAATCTTCTATAAATACGTATTGCAACAGAAAAATGTTGTTAGAATTTCTTTAGAGAAAAATCCAAGATTTTTGTGGAGCATTCCTCTAATATCACATAACCAAGAAATTCAAAGCAAAACTTATTCAAATCCTTTGAAATTGTAAAAATTCTAGTGAAAAACATTTGAATACCAATAATGAAAAGCTCATAAATATTGTTTCTTAGCTCATTCCAGTCACTACACTAAAAATGGTATGAATTTTTTTTTCTTTTTATTATTTTCTCATTGAAATTGCTTCAAAAGTAGGTGAATTTTATGTGTCGTTTTGAATTTTTGTTTGATGTTAGTTATGACAACCTTGTTTGATTAAGCTATAGAGTAAAAATAATTTCAAACAATATGGAACTCATTTTCTTTATGTGATTTCAATGTGTTCATTTTCTTGAAAGCATAAATATGTAAAGTTTTGAGTGTACAAATTTTGCTCTTTGGTATGTTTTCCTAGAATTTTTCAAGTTGGTGACCTTTCTTTATGTGATTTTGTTTCATCCTCAAAATTAGTCTAGTTATTTGTTGGAATATGAGTGAAGCAGGTTACAATTTTGGTCTACAAAAGGTTTCTAGATAGTCTTCATGGCGGTATTTTGAGGCTTTGATGTTTAGCATATATAGTTATTTTCCCAGCACTTGCGAGGTAATAAAAATTTGATCTTTGATTCAAAATAGTGAAGCTCTGATGAATTGTGTTCTGAATCTTGTTTATCTAATAACACGCTACCTCCATTTAATTAAGATTTAATATATCCAATGTTGTAATGATTCATTTATATTATTGAGAGTTGGTTAGAGCAGTGGTAACGATGCTTTTCGCTATTCACCTATTGTGTCCAATTTATTGTTTTACAAAAATTTAAGTCTTGAGTAATATAGGTTCTTGCATATTTGGTTCATATCTATTCTTGAATTTAGCTAGAAAAGCAATCATTAAGGTTTTAAAAATGAGGCAATGGATTCTATATGTGTAAGTCAATAAGCTCTTTGTTATGATTTTTTCCTTTTTTGAGTCAAGTTTGAAATAGGGATGCATTCTTTCTTGACCTCGTGCCCTTTGTCTTTGAATCCATTCCTAAATGTGTTCAAATTGGCAAGTGTTTTTATTCATGTATTCAAGGTTTATGATGACCCATCTCTATTTGGTTATCATATGTTTATGATCGTGTTTGCATTTAAAGTATAGTAAATTTCTGTTTTTAAGTTTGATTTCTTTTCCCCTTACTTCCAATTTATTATTTTAACGCACATAAAATCTATTTATAATATTATTTTTACCCTTTTTGTTTTCTATACATAAATTTTTAGGGCATCCAATTGGACTCCATATCCCATCTTCTGCATAATCTTTGGGACCAAATCATATGTTCCTTTGAGCCAAGCCTCAAATCTCAAGTTAAAACCTTAACCAAGTCCAAAAAGCAAGGTTGTATCCAAAATACACAGTACTATCTAGTAGGAAACTCAAAAAGGAAAGGTTGTAGTATATAGCTTATACACAGTGAAAATGGACCCAACACCATGAGTGCAACATCTGGATAGCTTTCAAAAAATGGTCCGAAACAGGGGCCTAGTCTTACTTTGCTCCATTTTATTTGTAATTTATTCGTTCTTTCATTTTTTTTTCTTTTTATCTTTATTTTATTTTATTTTTTATTGTTTGTGTAACTCTAACTCTTAATTTAGCTATCAAAATAATTTTTCCTTTGAGTTGTTATTTTTTCATTATCTTTGTATATTTCTTTTTTAATCAATTCTCACATAGTATAATATATTTGGAATCAATAAAAAATTAGTTTTCTTTATGTTTCCTTGAGCATTTGAAAAATTAAAAAATGATATTTTATTTTGTTAATGCGTTAAATTGGCATATTTAAATTAAAGAGAATTCTCCTCAATAGGAAAATTAATTTTCCTTGTAAAAATTAAAACATTTTCACTAATTAGTCAAAATTTTATAAATTTTTTAAATTGATGTTTTTCTATAAAAATAAAATTTCTATTATCAAATAAATGATATTCAAAATCAGTTTATTTCCCTTTTTATTGAAAATAATTTATTTTTCCTTAGATTGATAAAAGAATTGGATTTAGTTTTACTTTCTTCTTAAAGGAATTATTTGTATTAAATGAACTACTTTTCACTTGAATAAAATGAATTTCATATTTATCAAATGAATTTCAAAATTTTAAAACATTAGTCATGTTTTAAAAATTAGTCAAATCTATTAAATTGTCTTTTGGTCATCCATTTTTCAACAGACTCTTTTTGAGTACCGTAAAAACCTTCTCAAGGCATTTACCTGAATCCTTATTTATTTTCTCTAATTTTAGGAGTTTGTTTCTATTTTTAAATCTTTAAAATTTTTCTTAATTTTTTCTTGATATTTTATATAAAAAAAATCAAGTAGCGACTCTGTATTTTCTTAAATCATTTTTAAAAAAATCCTAAAAGTTTTGAAATAATTTGAACTGTCAAAAACTCATGTTTTTCAACCCTTCGAACTGAAAAGAGATAGTGCAACGTTATTTCATATTCATGGAGCAAAGATGAGCAATTCTAAGATGGTTTAAGATCACGGTTCGGTATCGAGGTATACTTCAGTACTTATCCTAATGAGATTGTGTATTATATATCTCGCATGCTAGGTAGGGATTATAGGTTATATTTATACCTAGGTATTCGAGACTTGTCCTAATTAAGAGATTTAAAATAGTAATGTGACTCAAACCTTATCCTAGAATAGTTGTTAAGGTTGTATGATCACATGACATCAAATGATAGACTTGATTAACCAAAGATTTGCACAAGAAATCTTTTAGCATAAGACTTATCATATTACTTATGACCTTTTTTACCTTTGTTTCCTAATTTATAGTATTAATATCTTATTGAGTTATATAGTATTGGGCTTGAGGCCGAAGTTACAGTACCAATTGGGTATCAGGTTAGTGTTTTATCCCTTATAAAGGTGTGGTTGTAGTCTATAAACAATTAGGAATTTATGGTAGTACTGGTTGCATATTAGTGATAACATGCATACAGTTGGGCCTATACCTATATGGTGATATAAATCCAAGATAAAACCCTGATTTTACTACCATTTTCTAAAAAGAGAATTATCCTAACTTTCCAAATTTAAACTTGTTAATTAAAATAGGGGTCATAACACCCTTATTATTGTACTTTAATATTTAAAATTAATCGTATTACTTTGGAAATTAGACCTAGATTGATTGTAATTCATTATTTATCATCTCATTTTACTATTACTAATTCACTTCAATTAAGGGAGATTTTGAACCTTTCCACATTATCATTTGTTTTAGTCTCATATTTGATCTTACACAATAGATTTACAGACATTCATTTATTTAGTTTTAATTTGATTCTAGGATTCCTTATTATTCTCTTATTATTCTCTCTCTCTCCTCATATATATATATATATATATATATATCCAGTACTAAATGGATATAATTGTCATTTTTTGGGTGTTAGCATGTACCATTTGTTACCTATATCTATTGGTCTTATGATGAGGTTATATAGGTACAAGTTATAGTTGTCATTTGTTGGATGTTTGCATGTAACTTTGGGTTTATGGGAGCTTGGTTAGGTTATTATTTAGGTAGGTAGGTGGTTAGATTATTATTATTTATATATTATTATATGATTCGTGGTAGAGTGGTTATGGATTGGTTCCTGAGATTGTAGGTACGTTTCTGCATTCTTTACTCCCCACTATGGTAAGATTTAGTATTGTTAGTTTATTTTATGATTATTCACTTTGGGTAGAGACCCCGATTGCTAGAGATAGCTCTCATATCATTTATGACCTTTGAGGTATTAGACTAGCTCTCTCAGAGTAGTATCTTTGAGTTTGATTGTTGATATAGCCTTGATGTGTGTATATATATATATATATATACATATAATCTACCCTATCCATGATTTTTATATTATTTCCTTCTACTACTATACATTGTATATATGCTTCTTAATTCTACTACAATATGGGATATATCTTTCTTCTTATTAATACTGTATACTAGCTAGATACTTATGGTATCACGATTGTCCTGAATTAAAGGTAGTTCATGATAGGTTACCTTTATTTCTTCATTAGTATTATTATGCTTAGCTTTGTAGCTAGCTGCCTAAAATTCATATTTTTTCTTTACATATTATTTATATTTGCATCACCTTTGGAGTTCAATTGAATGATGCCTACTGATACCATGTGTTTGGTATTGATACTACACTTCTGCAGCCTGTAGATCATAGTACGAGTTCTTACCATTGATGTGTCCATCATGTAGTGCAACTATGGATCAGAGATTTGGGAGCTCTTGACATCTGGAGTGTCCTGATCTCCCTCTTATTATTAAACTGATCTATATTTTTTGCATTTTAGAGATGTTTATGCATATATTTATTTTGTATTTTATCTTGCACTTTGATAACGCTCAATCTACAGCTCTCGTAGGAGTGTAAAGCGGTCGTTAGCAAATATAGAACCCAACCTGGGTTGGGTGTCGATCCCTCAGGGAATAGCTTGGTCAACAAGTAAGCAACTATTACTAGACTTTTAGTGCAAGTCTCGTAAAGAGGGGGGGATTGTAGTGCAAGTAATGTAAACAAAGTACTAAAGTAAAAGCTGAAAATAAAAAGAAAGAATATTACGTAAGTTGTAAACAATGAGAATTGAGGCGTTGGGGTTATGTCCACCTTCTGAGGTATACGTCTCTATTGGCTATGAGTGTGTAGAATTCTGACTTGCATGTGCTTATAGAGAATTGTATTCGATGGTAAATCCAGGCGTCTTTCGACCTTAACAAGGACTATTTCACTTTAACTCTTTCGAGCTTAAAGTGTGTCTAACGGTACGAATTCTCCAAGAGGTTAATCCAGTTACGGCACTAACTTTTTAGTAGGGAATTTTAGGGGGTGACCCTACTACCTTGACACTATCTCTTTTCCAGACAAATAACCTTTCTTTTGAACAAGTTAAATATTATATTGGTGTATTCTTGCGTTTGCAGCCACAAGAATTTGCATTAAGATGAAGAGAATAATGATATAAGCAGCATACGTGTCACGAACTCACAAACTCACAGCAATAGATAGTATCTCATTCGGCTTCCATAACCCCAACAGAGAAGTTTAGTTACCCATGAGTGCGAAGGAAATCACAATAAGCAAGATCATTGTACCCCAATAAAGATTGCACGTTAGGTGTAAGGGTAAGAATGGCGTGAAGTCCATTGCAAAGTAACGTCTCTCTTGTTGTGGAACTTAAGAATTTAATAGAAGAATAGAAGAAGAATAGAAATAGAATTAATGGAAGAATTAGAATTGTTGGAATAATAAAGGAATTGTTGTAGAAGAATAAGAGAGGAATGTAAGAAGATGAATAAAAATCTCTAGCAAGATAGGGTATTTATAATACCCATATCCCATTCCTACTAGGCTAATGAAATACTTAACAAAATCCTACTAAGCTAATGAAATACTTAACCCAATTGTACTAGGTTAATGTATCTTTATCCTAATCCTAATAAACTAATGAAATACTTAACCCAATTGTACTAGGTTAATGTATCATTATCCTAATCCAAATAAGTTACTGCTAGTCCCCAAAGTCTTCAGAAATGTTGTTTTAGCCAGGGACAGATTTTCCATGCATCACTTTTGGTCCTTAGGTGTCCAAACTTCCTTTTCTTCCTTCGTGAAGCTTTCTTTGGCGTCAAGTTAGCCATAAAATGCTGAATTCTGCATCATTTATACCTAAAACTTTGCTAATCATGTTTGTTAGCTCACTTATAGGAAAAAGGACTAAAAGTGCATGAAATATATAATTTATTCTCAAAACATGGCACAAATATGGGCAAAATATATTGATATAGGCGCGTAATATCGCCTATCATCACACTTCTGTTGTCTAATAAGCTTTTGTATTGACGTCACTGGGTTTTTGAGATATATGTACTTTTTCTTGCCTTCTTTCTTATTGTTATTTAATTTCACTTCCCCTTCACTTATTAGTTTATTACTTGCTGTTATCGACTATAGGTTGGCTTTCCTATTAGCGGGTTATGGTAGGTATCATCTTGACTTAAGAAATTTGGTCATAACAACTTGGTATAAAAGTATAGGTTTACCGATGTTGTTGGTAAAAGAGCTTAGTTCCTAGTAGAATCTTCCAGATCGGTATGGAGACGTTTGTATCCTATCTTTGGTAGGATATAAGGTACTCTTAGTAAATTCTATTCTTGACTCCTTATCATGTGTCCGTACATCTATGAATCTCTGTGTACCTTTTTTGACTCCACTTTTTAACAAACGGATAGCACAAATTTTTCAATAGATGTGGATGGTACTTCCACGTGGGTTGCCAGAGGTTATGCTCAAAGTTAGACCAGGAGTTAGAAATTTATATCAAGGATCTTCAGTATCAATCTAATGATCTAGAGCCAACCCGGGTTCTTAGAAAGTTTGTGATAGCCTCACCTTTTCAGGATTCAATGTTAGGGGTTACTGAGCCTCTCATAGATACTTCATAGTCAGCATTTTCTGGTACATTAAGTGATTCTCAGGACAGGGTTGATTTCATTCATGTTTAACAGGGCTCATTATTAGTTTCAAAGTATGATATTGGGTTTGTCGAATGTGCCAATCCTATATTATTTTATATAGAGCATGAGATGATGTACAAATTTATCAGAGGATTGACTTTACCACACCACTTGGCATTGGACCATTTTATAGCAGTTGGGGTATACTTTCTTACAGGTTTTTATCATGTGAGGAAATGGAGAGGGCATGTATTTAGACATATGGAGGTGGTAGTAAGAGGCTATGTTATAAGTACAGAGTTAGTTGTATTCCGTTCGAAGATATGGATCCTTCTAGTAGAGGCTAGCATTACTAGCACCCTATTATGCACATACAGGTAGCACCTAAGATTATACGCAACTCTCAGGTAGATTATGGTGATCATGATGGGCAAAGTTCTGGTCAGAGATTAAGGGTTATTGATCTTAGGCATATTTAAACACCTAAGTATCATTATCTATGCTAGTTTAGCTTAGTTTTGAGGATAAATTGATGTGATTAATAAAGTATAAAGTATGTATTTAAGTATTTGTGTGCTAAGTTACCTGTTGAGAATGTTTTAAGTATCAAAAAATTCAACTGTCAAAATTGAACATATAGAGTTTAGATGAGATAATTAGTTTGCCTAGCCTACACTATGTTTGTTCTAATGTACTTTGATGAGGTTTATTATGTGCTATGGACTAATGGTTGTTATTAAATGTTGTAGGATACCATTGGATTAGTTATGTAAGATAAATTAAGCCTACACAAGCCACAATAAGTAGGGAAACAAGAAGCAAGTAGACCAGAAGAAGAGAGTAAAGATTGGATGAAACCTCACCTTAAGGAGCCAGCCATGATCAGCACTCCCCATATAGTGGGAGGAGCCCATGTGTCACACCTACTAGGGATATGGAACACTAGTTTGGTCGTGCTATAGTCCATACATCGCACCCCCTTTTCCATGCGATGCAACTCTCTTGGTAACAAATAAAACTTGGTCTCTTGCTTAGTTTAAGTTGAGGGTTAAGTGGTCAATGCATACTATTCACTTAGGGAAGTATATATACGAACTAAGGGACTGTATAAAGAGTAATTAGAAATATTTACAAGACATCTTTGGATCACACACGAATTGGAGAGAAAACAAAATAACAAGGAGCTTAAACTGGGATTCTTTGTTATTTTACTATTATTTCTTGTAGTTTTACTTTATGAAATCATCTATGGTGATTATTCGTATGATTTTGAGTGGCATACCCTTTTTATAGGGTTCAAGATACAAAATTGTTGCTTAAGCTTTATAGTTGGTTTATATGTTTATCATGTCAAGTGATTGTTCTTGTGTTCTTTCATTGCTGTGAGTGTATGTTACTACTAGGTGGGTGTCCTTTCTTATTTCTTATTTCCTATTTATTATTTCATATTTCTCTTATTTCTCTTTTTTTGCATTTCTCTGATTTCTATTTTTATTATTTCTTATTTCGTATTACTGTTATATCATCCATCCTACTTCATGTTTCATTACAACCTTGTTTACTATTCTTTATCTTGAGCCGGGGGTCTATCAGAAATAGACTCTCTACTTTTTTGGAGGTAGATGTATGGACTGTGTACATTTCACTCTCCCCAGACCCTACTTTTTAGGAATACACTGGGTTTGTTATTGTTGTTGTTGTTGTTGTTGTTAAACATAGGATAAATCTAAGTCTCAGAACAAATTGACCATAGGAGTAAAGGTATGAAACAAGAATAAAGAATGTATAAGTATGGAGAAAAACTTTAAATATTAGATAATAATTATTAAATGATGATTTTTTGTTAGGATAGAGATATACCTAAATGCTCGACTTGGTTCATAAAACTGAAAGATAGGTTAATGCATTGGAATTAAGACCCACATCCCCACTCAACGATGTTATTGTGAGATTAATTTTGGTAGATGTCATAGAGGATGACCAGTCCCAAGTGTTAATATCAACCATGTAGATCAACAATCATGATAAACACCCAACATAGGATAGAAACCATGGTTATGCATTAATGTGTAGTAAGTTTCAACCCTAAAAACTCTCCATATATTTGTTAAAATACAAATTTTGTATCATATTCATTTTAGTTACTTAGTTTATAATTAAAAACTCAAACTCTTCTTGGTTCCAAACTGCACTTGTTTAACATAGATAGTAATACTTGAGTTGGATCATCTGCTAAACACCAGGTCTTGTGGGATCAATATTTGTCTCACAAAAGACACTTGCATGACCAAGTACACTTGCATGTATAGTTGGATGCAATAAGTTTTTGATGTTGTGGGGGACTTGAAACATTACCAACCTTCTAAGTTTTAGTTTTACTATTTGATAAGTGCGGACAACTTGGTCTTAGCCACTAAATTTGCAGGTACAGGTTTGAATCTTAAGAAACTTAGCAAGGAAGAGATAAATAGTTGAACCACATCCCAAAACCTAAGCGACGCTTGCAATAATTGAGGAGAGAAGCAAACCTTCTCTATCTAATCCCATAAGTTTAATAAAGGAAGACCATTCCTACAGCAATTGGTGATGAACAACTAGACCGCAGAATAGTGTGTAAAACGTCAATCCCACTCAAAACAAATGTGACCTCCACTATCTAAAATCCAAATCAAGGAGGAAGATTTGGAGCTTAATAAATAACATCGTGCAATTGTTGTACAAAGCAGGTAGTTCACAAGCCTTCCTCATGAGGATCCACAGGTTCATCTTCCAAACTTTCTAGAGATTACTGATACATTCATTCCCATAGGATTATCCAGAAATTACGTGATACTCACTCTTTTATTATTCTTATTTTTGGGAGAAGTAAAGAAATAGTTAAAGATAGAACTTTCACATTCAATCATATCTTAAGATGACTTAGCAAAGCAGTTTCTCATTTGATTTTTTCCATATGGGAAAACTTCAAGGTTGAGGAGTGAGATCTTAACTTTCATGAAAAATCTAGATGAAAATCTCTATCATTCATGGGAGAAATTAAAGTCTCTTCTCATAGATTTCCTACATCACAAACAAACAAATGAGGTATTAGCTTATCTTTTGTAGAAAGTCTTAACCATAACATAAAGAATTTGCTAGATTCAGTAGCAGATGGTCAGGATTTGGAGAAAACTTATGATGAGTTGTATACTGTCCTCAATCATATTACACAAGGTAATCTAGAATGGAAGAATGATGTGTCCAAAAGTATGGTGAAGAATCCTAGAGGTATGATCGAGGTATATAGTATCACAAAATTAACTGCATAGTTGGCCTATTTTTAAAACAAGATGATGACTCAACTTAACAAATAGAGTTGGTAAATTTTGTGGGTTATGCCCAAAAAGGTAACTATAAATATGGTAATATCGATAATCATAACTTGCAGAGTCAACCCAATAGCTCTTGGGGCAATAATCAGATCTAACCTCAGCAGTTTCAGTAGAAGTAAGGTATTAAGAATAACACTCAATCCAGCAATATAGAAGAGACTTAGAAAAATATTATTTCCAACCAAGAATAAATGGCTATAGAGATCAAAAATTAGCAGTTGGTTTAAAAGAATTTAGAAACATAGATGGGTCAGTTAGCTCATGCATAAAACAAAATGGCTCAAGAGAGTTTTCCTAGAGATACAGATCAAAATCCAAAGCAAATTATGGAAATCACCTTGAAAGGTGGTAGAGATTTAATTGATGCATATCCAAAGAAAAATTATGAGGTGCAAATAAAGTTGATCACACCTAAGAAAATAGAAAAACAAGTTCAATCTAAAATAAAGAACAAAAAGGAAAAGTCTGAGTACCCAAATGAGATAACAACTGAACAATCTCAAAATAAACAACCACCACAATTCCCTCAAAAGCTTAAGAAAGACAAAGAGGATGTCTGTTTAAAAAGTTCTATAGCACATTCATGTAAATTCACATTAACCTTCTTTTGTATGATGTTTTGCAAAAAATGTCTAAGTATGCTAAGAGCCTAAAGGATGTGCTAACTTTATTGCTCTTGACTATGAGGCAAATGACAGGGTAGTAATCATATTGGGACATCTATTCTTGGCTCCCGATGGATCTTTGATAAATATTAGAGATGAAACACTCAAGATGAGATTAAATGATAATGAGGTGTTCTTTAGAGAGTACAAAGCTCTCAAAACACTCTCACACTATAGAGATTTATTCATGATCATAGTTGTAGAAGTGGATATTATGGGTTAGAGGAGTGTAAACTTTCTATTACCTTTTTGGACTCTCTCATTGAGTTACCTAAATAGATGATGAAGGCTGAGCTTAAAAAGAATGTATGTGATCCTACACAAGGTGTAAAACATAGTAAATGGGCAAATTTTGATGGTATTATTGGTAGAGTAAAGAAGAAAAGAAAGTTATAGTCAAAAAGGAAGAAAATATTAGGAGACTGTGGATGATATATGTGATGTGATTTGTGTCACAACATTAAATTTGATGTTTCTTGGGAGGCAACCCATGATGTAATAGAGTAAGCTCTTTTCATACAGTTTCACTTTTGTTTTTGTTTGTGGGTTTTTGTTTTACAAATTAGGAAAAGTCTAAGTACCCAAAATCTAAGCCAAAGAGTATGATTAAAGCATACGTATGGGATTTCCCGACCCTTATTATTGAAATCTAAAAAAGTGACATGCTACTAGTTAGGCCTAGAGACCAGAGAAATATTTATAATCTTTTTTCTTAATTTGATTTATCTTTTAGGGACAATGTATGATTTTAAGTATGGAGTCAGAATCTTTCAATTTATTTAGGGTGAAGTGCACTATAGGATGTCTATTTTTACTTATTTGCAAGTCTTTAACTAAATTTAACAAATTACAAAAAAATATTTTATCTTTGTTTGTATTTAGTTTGTGTTGTTTGGTTCATTTAGTAAAAGCACACATCACCCAACCCTTAGCTTTTCTTTTTGGTTCTTTTTTGAGGGGGAGCGCTTTGAACCTAGAATCTTTTTAAATTTTTAGGAGTAACTTTAAAATTTTATTTGTCATTTGGAATATATAGAGATGCTCTAGCTAGATTCTACACATGATTACTTATTGCAAGTGGTGTTGAATTCTATGGTATTATGCACAAATTGAATGACTACTGTGAGACACCTAGACTATTTTATCTAAATCTTGTGTGATATTAACTTAAATTTGAATTCTTGCATTTTCTTGTTTGAGAGTCTATAAAGATCCTTCTTGAGTTAAACATGTGCCATGTGTGTTCAGGTTTTTGTTATATTCCATGTTGCATATTGATATCTAGAACTTTCCTAGTTTGTTTGCAAGGCAAAATAAAAATATTGAGATTAGGTGATGATATAGGCATTTCTTTGATAGCCATGTTTTATACCTGATTTGTCTACCTTTATGCTTAATCTTAGTTAGCCCTATTTAAATTTTAACCTATTATTTTGTAGCCTCATATGTATCTTATTCCTTTTGATTCAAATGATTGTAACTTAATAAAAAAATCTTGAGTGCTTTACTTGAAAAAATAAAATGTTAAGAATTGTAAAATTAATGGAGGAAAAAGTGAAAGTAAAGCCTTATATGCCATGATATATGTCACTTTTGATGCTTAAAATAATGAAATTATAATAGTACTTAGGTCTTTTTGTTAGATGTGATATGTTTTATGTTGGTTTTGTAGGATAATAGGTTTTGGAGCAAAGTAGGAGAAGAGAGGTGAAATGTAGCAAAAAAGCTACCTACGAGACCCACCTATGACTCTTAGGTAGTACCTACGATCCCATAGGTTGGGTATGCAGGTTGCGGACTCAAGATTCTGAAAGTGGAAAATACTCTGAGACCTACGACGACCCATCTATGAGGCATAGGTGGTACCTATGAACCCGTAGGTACCCCTATATGTTGGGATTCTGAAAGTTATTGATTCCTCTAAGACCTACGAACCCACCTAGGACCCGTAGGTACTACCTACGACCCATAAGTGGGGTCATAGGTAGGTGCCGACCTTATTTTTCTAATTTTTTTATAGGATTCTTCAGTTTCATGATGTAACTATAAATACCACATTGAGGTTTATTATTAGGGATGCACTCTTACATACTTTACATACTTGTCACATTTTTTTGATTCTGAGATATAGATTTTATGTTGGGATTCTTGTTCTTGGTTTTTAGGGTTTGATATAATGTTAAGATTTTTATTTTCATTCTTAATTCATTGAGAGACTGTTCATATGTTTTCAGTTATGAATTCTACGGGTTTTCGTCCACTCATGAACAGCTAAATCTCTTAACTATGGTTATGGGAACCCTAATGGAATAACAAAGTAGAGTAATTGCAAAGTATTTCTTGACTGGTGTTCTTGCATGTATTGTGATTTTGTTTGTATTTATTGTTTTCTTAATGACTACAGACATTAATAACCTTCCCGTATTTAATACTAACTCGAGACAGAGCTTAAGATTATGAAAAGAAGATCACAACACTAATTTGAGGCGACCAACCTTTACCTAATTAAATTTAGATCGAGAAGAGGTGGTTTATCTGGGATCCAGTACAAGGGTTAGTATGCAACACTCTAAGAATGAGAGATAATGAGTGAAATTCACCAAAAAGTGTTCAGAGACAATTGGTGATACCTGATTTGTTAGATTTTATATGCAAGGCACCAAGATCGTTTGATGAGCATGATAAGTCTGTGGAGTTAGGAAGTCAGAGGGAACACAATACTAGTGTTTGTATTATATTGATTTCAACCCTACTTGCTGACATGACCCGAACTATGGCCTAGTCCTTTTGGGTGCCTCAAGACTAACCAGGACTTAAGACCACCCCCAATACCCAATCATAACCTCCTACACCTTAAATCAGATGAATTCCAAACATATATTTATAACATAACAAAATGGAACAATTATAAATCAAAAATAGTCAACTGATATCAGCCATAATACCAACACCAATGCCAAGTTTGACACTAATGCCAACACTATCCATACCTCATGGTAGTCTCACAAAGCCTCTATCAAAAATTAAAATAGTATTCGATTGGGAAATTCCCCCGACCATAGCAAAAACAAAAGTCTAAAAAATAACCTTAGTATGAAGCCAAGACCATAACATGAAATAGAGCCTTTCAGAGTATAGAAGCTCACCACTTCAATCAAAATCTAAGTTATTCCTAAATCTGATCACTAAGCAAGAGGAGTAGTATAGTCGGTTCCCACATCGTATGGGGATACAGTTCCCAAAGATGGGTTAGCGAGTGAACGCCAGCATGCACTTAGGATACGAATAAAATAATGCTAATATTTGAAACCAAGTAACCATATGTATTAAAATACATATATATATATATATATATATATATATATATATATATATATATATATATATATATATATATATATATATATATATATATATATATATAAATCCATAATGGGAAGGGAACCGGGTTTAGCATGCATTTAAAACCATTAACCTACGTTTGTGTAGCTTAACCATACTGGAACCACCCACGGGCTATATGGGTCCAGTGTTACCCCCTGAATGGACCCAGTGCGTGTAGTTGTACGCACCTGAGATATCATAGGGGAAGGGGATTCCCGTGTACCCTTCACCCTCCATGATAAATATATACAAGTATAACTTAGGGGATTCCCGTGTACCTTACAAGTACATGGTCGCCATGACCAATCCTCATGTTGGCAAACATTAGTTTCCAGTGTCCATCATTGAACTCACACTTTCACGGTTAGCTATCACAACCCACTATTATTTCCCAATTAAAACCATTAGCACACAAATAAACCACTAATTTCATGTATTTTTAACCAAGGCTATAAGAAGTGGTATCGTCATACCGACTATAGCTTGCAAGAAATGTCCTTAGCTAATCACATAGGGGATTCCCATGTACCCCGTAGGTACCATAATTCCTCTACTGCACCTCTAACTGCATAGAAGCATAGGATATCACCTTACCATGCTGCATCAGAACACAACCAAGTCCCACACGAGATGTATGACAGTAAACCACAAACCCATCAGTACTATCATGGAAAGTCAAAAGTGGAGCTGAAGTTAGAATATCCTTCAGCTTCTCAAAACTACCTTCACATGCACTAGACTATAAGAACTTTACCTTCTTCTAAGTCAACTTAATCAATGGGGCAACTATTGAACAAAAACTTTCCACAAACCTCATTTAATAACCTGCTAAACCCAAGAGCTTCGAATATCGGTTGGAGTCTTGGGTCTAGGCCACTTTTTAACCACAACAATATTCTTCGGATATACCATGATCCCTTCACTAGAAATAATATGACCTAAAAAAGTTATAGCATTCAACCAGAACTCATATTTAGAGAATTTGGAATACAATTGTTGTTCTTTCAGAATCTACAACACAACTAGGTGATTGGCATGATCCACCTCACTTTTTGAGTGCACCAAAATATCATTGATGAATTCAATGATGAATGATTCCAGAAACTGATGAAAGGCCCTATTTATAAAATCCATAAATGCCACCGAGGCATTGGTCAAACCAAATAACATCATCAATAACTCAAAATTCCCATACTGGGTGTTAAAAGTTGTCTTATGGATACCTACCTCCCTAATCTTAAGATGATACTACTCGGATCGAAGATCAATCTTGGAAAATAATTTGGAACCCTGGAACTGATCAAACAAGTCATCTATCTTTGGAAGGGGTACTTATTCTTTACTTTCACCCTATTCAATTGCTCGTAATCAATATACATTCAAAGGGAATCATCCTTCTTACACATGAACAACATCGGTGTACCCCATGGAGACACACTAGGATAGATGAAATCCTTATCCAAAAGATCCTTGAGTTGCTTCTTGAGCTCCTTCAGCTCAATCGGAGCCATTCTATAAGGGGGAATAGAAATGGGACAAGTTTTTCAAACAAGATCAATCCCAAACTCAATCTCCCTATCAAGAGTAACACCACGAAGGCCATTGTATTTTTTCCCTCTCGGATATCATTTTTACTCATTTATCTTACCATACACCCCACACCATTCTATAATTTTTCCCTAAAAGGACAAAAATAATCAAATCCATAACTACCAATCCTAACAAATCCTCAATAAATTCACCATCCACCCCAACTAATTTTGATACCTTACACTCCGTACCCTATACCCCATTATATTTAACCCCCTACCTCACTCATATTTTTCCTTTACCATAACAAAAACCATGCACACATACTGCCAATAGGAAGGAAGGCAAAAAACCACATTATCCTCATCTATTTTTTATTTAAAAAAACCCATACACTATCAGGAGGAAAGACACACACCCTCTGCAATACACTCATACATATATATATAGATCAGAGATACTCACACACCCTAACCATCGACCAAAAAAAAGAAAAATAAAATCTCTCATCAATCACAGACATATTTCATAGTATATACACACGCATACACTGGAAGAGAGAGAGATTGAGAGAGAGAGAGGGAGAAAAAAATAAAATAGAAAACTAAGAAAAAAGAAGTGATTGGAGAGAAAGCTGGGAGAGGTGATCAAAATTGAGGAAACAAGATCGGGAAGTTTTTTTTTTTCAGCGAGAAGTTGCCAAAAAACTCTATTCCCTCGATGAAAAATCCCTTTAACTACCAAACCTAGCTCCACTCCCAAAATTATGGCAAATCAGCAACCAAAAACCCGTCGTTGTAGTTACTATTTTGATAAAGCAAACCACCACCATCGTATCAAATATGGTAAATTTGGTGGATTGATATCACATCTCCATTATCAAAACAAATCCCAAAGTCTTAATTCTGCAATTGTCATTGTTGAACAGTGAATAAATAATAAAAAATTCATTAATCATCGATTACCAATGAGTCATCTCAGTTACATTGTTCGATACTTAGGTGTCAAGTTTTAGGGGAAAATAGAGTTTGGGTTGAGGTTTGAGAGTTTAGTTCAGATATTAGTGGAATTCAACTCGAGGTTTTCAGTGTGGATTCCATCTCTTTTAATTGAGTAATACATTAAAAGCTTTATTTAAGGTCCAATTCTTTAACTCTTCCTCTTTATTTTTATGTCGATTTCTTAGATTAATTTTATGGGTGTTTGATAATTACTATTGGGTGTCTCTTTGTGAATGTTTGATGTTGAATGATTGATCATGGTACAAGATTGATGTTAATATGGTAGATAGCTATTTTTTTTTGTGGAAAACATTTATGTCAAAAAGTAATTTAGGGCGGAATTGTAAAAATTGATAAATAGCAAGCATTAGTTATTTTGATTCATTAATATCGTTGAATAAGATAATGACATGATAGGTCGAGCTGGGTAGGCAAACTGTAGTCTCGGGTACAATGTTTGGAATAGTTGTTGAATGGTTTTACTTATCGCATTTGGATCAATTGTACTCATTTAGCGGGGAAACACCCCGAGAAACATTGTACTTATTCATCGGGACATTGTTCTTATTCACCAGAGAATGCCCTGAAGTATTATGTATGCAAAGGAGGCTCGTGATCAAGGACCGAGGCATCGAGTAAAGCATAGAGTAGGATAGTTAGAATAGTTTAGGTTTTAATTTCATTATTTTTATTTTGGTTTGTAATAAATAGACTGGACACTATTCTTTGTTTTGTTTTATTTTATTATTTGTCTTCTTGTTGTGTGTTTTATGTGGTTTATACATTCATAGTGTCGTACTAGCTGATATACTTCACGAAGCGACTGTGGTCGAACCATGGATCGAGGGGTGCTAACACCTTCCCTTCAATCAAAAGAATAGTTAACCGAAATCTCTGTTCGCGGATCAGTTTCTAGAGTCAAACTTTTTTAAAAAATAATTTCCAAAGGTAACTTGACACACTCAATATATGTCAAGTGACGACTCTAAATCCAAATGAAAAAGAATTCTTTTTAAAATAAATTTTATCTTTCATCACATAATAATAAAACTCTTTTTAAACTTAAAATGAAATATCCTTTTGGTTAAAAAAGGTGTGTGACAGCTCTGGCAACTCTGCTGAGGATATTTTTAAAATTCAAGCATATTTTTTGAGTGATATCGGCTTTAGTTTGAATTATGAGTGTATAGAGGTTGTTTGTGTTATTGTTTGTATTCATTTTATCATTGTTGAATTCCTACTTACTATGTGTTTACAGTTTTTTCTCTTATGTGTTATCGCTTTATATCTGGTATCATTTTCATAACCGAAGTTAATTTTTTCTATAAGAAGTTCAGTAGTGAACGTTGTGTACATGACCTCTAGTTGATTCACCCTTATTTTAAGAGGGGGATCCATTGGTAGGTATTGAGTAGGTGGAAAGATATCGCAGCCACTATCTACCATAAGCTCTCCTGAACAACCTTGTAAGTTAACCAAGTATAGATCGGCCTTTAGGTCATGCTTATCTGCATCATATTGAGATCTACTGGAACCCACAAGGTCCTTTGTAGGAGACTCACCCCTAAAGCATCCTTATGTGCTAATTTTTGTATCTTTGAGGGTAACAGGATTATTTAACGAACTAATTTGGGGAAATCATATGATAAAATTAAAAAAAAAGTGTAGACAAAGAAAAGTTCAAAAGAAGTAAGTCAAAAAAAAGAGCTTCGTATTTTTTAAGTGTTCTTTAAGGCTTTTTTTTTTCACAATTCAAAAATATTTTTTTTACCTTTTGCACTCATTTACTTTAAAAAACAAAACATCAAAAGATTTTCCCTTTGTCTCATTTTGCATACATTTATAATGTGAAAATTTCAAAAAGATATTTTTTCAATAGGAGCTTTTTATAAAAGGAAATTCAAAAAAGATGGTAAAAGTTTTGTACGTTTCATATAATGAAAATATCAAAAAGATTTTTCTTTTATATTTGTTGGTGTCAGTTTTATGTAAAGTGTCAAATTGAAAACTAAAAAAGAATTTATTGTCGTTGTTCATCGTCTGTCTTTGTTCGTGTATCTCAAGTCAGGGTTTAGTTTATTAATTAATCCCTAATTGTCCAATATGGATGAACTACGCACACCTTATTATCCTATCATAGGAGTGAGATACGGAGGCAGCTGTTCTATGGTTCAGTGATCTTATTTCAAAAATCCAAAAGATTTTCTTTACTCTTCATTTAGAGTAGGTGTTTCATATACATCTTTAAAATAAAAATTTAAAAAGATTTTTCTTTATTAGCTTCAAGTTTCATTTTCGTATGAAGTTCACAGTTGAAAACCAAAAAAAAAAATTTGGTAATCATAGGTTTCATTTTGTATAGGAAGCTGAAATAATCAAAAAAGATTTTTGTCAATTATTTTGGAAATTTGTTATTTTCTTTTCTTCTTAAAGTTTTAAGAAAAAAGAAAGAGAGTTTGATCAGCCATATTGTGCCAAAACTTCATGAACTACGCACACCTGATTCTCCTCTTTTGGGAGTAAGATACGTAGGCTTCCTTCTTGGGTTTATTGTTCTTTGCCAAAAAAAATGGAAAAAGATTTTGAGGAAATTTTGAAATCTAACTCATTTGTTATCTCTTGTTCAGTTAGTTTAAGGTGGTTGGTTTGTGGAATTTGGTTGGCCTCCACGTCACACCAAATTCAAGGAAGGCATATATTGTGTCCTGCAAGGATATAGAGAGTGATATCATGGACCAAACATAGAGTCAGCAAAATGATAATTTAAAGCAAGATATTGCGAGATTGAAACAAAAAATGATGGAAATGTATCGAGCTTGGGCCAGTGGGTTGCCTCCTCATCCATTCCACATATTGACCCCACAAATATCTTGATATTTCCATCAAAATTGTAAAGTCAATTTCCTACTGTTGTTGATGTAGCACAACATGCCTCAGAAGTCACTCCAACCCAAAAATATCCCAATGCTTCCTTCACTCGTTATCTAGTTCTCCAGTGTAAATCTACCATATTAATAGCTTCACTTTTCTTCTCTGCTTCTATTTCTCAACCCTCTACTGAGGCTTCCACCTTAGTTTTTCCTCTGACGATTGTGCTTCCCCAATTTGCTGGTGAGTCGATGTTTAATACTCTTGATGATTATCATTATTCTCCTGAGCCTATATTTAAGTTAATTGGACTTTCAAATTTTTTACCAAGAAGCACAATATGCCAGAAGAGCAAGAAAAAATGGATGAAAAATAAAGAGTGCATAAAATTCTATGGAAAGTTTCTAGGGACTTGTGTTTCATGAAGGTGTTTCATACAAATATTGGGGCATGCCTTCAAGAGTTAAACTCCCTCTCAACTTTGATGTAATGAAATTTGAGGAGCATGATGGATAGAAGGATTCTGTGAAATATTTGGGATGATATTGTAATCAATTAAGGGAAACTAAAAGAAAGAAGAAGTAAAATGTACCTATTTTCTTTCTAGGGGTAAACTAGACCTCGAGAGGTTCGAATCAGCAGTATTATCAGTCTCAATTCCAAGCTTACACATCAAATCCAATTACTCATCTGCAACAAGGTTCCTCTTTTCAAAATCCAAGGTATTCCATTCCACTTCCTCAATATCCTTTGAACAATGAACAACTGGATGCTCATCCATATTTTTATCCACAATGACATGTACGTCTCCCTCAACATTGTCCTCAACCCTCATAAATTTACCAAGGAACCATTAAATCCAAGTTTTATCCGAGGCTAAATTTCGCAATGAGAAGGAAGGAAAAGGATAATTTCACGCTAATTAGGGAGTCCTATACCAGTTTGTTCTAGATATTTAGAAAATAGGGCATGATTACTCCTATCCCTAGGTATACTCCCAATCCACATTCAAAAATTTTGATCCTAATGTATGATATTCTTATCATTATAGTATGTAAGGTCACAGTATTGAAGAATATCATATTTTGTAAAGACAAAGAGAGAAGATAATTCAAAAAAATTGATTGTGGTGCAAAACATTAGCACCTCAATCATCCTACAGAGTTCTTCACTAGCACGTGGTACTGCACAATATGTGGAAAGTAATAAGTTAAGCATGTGGATCCAAAACTTATTTGTTAAAGAGAATGTGTCGGATAGAGGTGAAAGAACTAGTCATGATGATGTGCAAATAAGTGGCTAAGATGTCAAGCTCGGCAACTAGGAAGTTACTCCTCTCCTTACTTAGAAGGATTATTGGCAGTTTTTTTTTTCTATTTTTTGAATTATTTCAGAGTTGTAGTTTGGAATCTATCTTTCTCTATTTCTCTATCGTCTTTGTTTAAACCTTCTAGCATTTCTTTCAATACACTGTGGTATCCCTTGTTGTTTTATCTTATTTTAAGTTGTTTGTTTATTTTATTTACATAATACATTTTATCTTGATTCTAGTGTTATGACATGCTTGCAGAATTTTCAGTCAGGTCTTAGAATTCAATTTTAATCATGAAACATTGAATCAGAGGTCTAAAGTTAGAAAATAGAGAATCAGATAAAATAGGTAGAGCGTTAAGACGTTTGGTGGCCATATTGAAGTCTTCTTTCAGAATTAAGAAAATTGTTTACAGAATCACAAGAATAACTTAGTCATCAATTGAAAAACATAGCTCAATTAGGTCAAATAGTAGACGTGTGATCCCTATATCAAGAGAAATAGGAAGATAATCATCTCCACAAAAGTATGGATCATTCAATGTGAGGGATGTACATCAAAGGTGGAGTTGTATGTTTGAAAAGTGTAGAAGAAGAAGTGGCACAAATACTCAGTTAAAGTTAGTGTTGTTAAAGTGTCACAGATGATCTTTAACTTTCACTTCATATTGCATGACATGTACTTACATCATCAAGCATTGATATGACAATGGCATTTCATTCTTCTATCCAAATACTGTGTCATCCTTTATTTACTCCATTTGAGCTTTAGTTCTATTTTCTTTCATTCCCCTTATTTGGAATCAATATAGAATCAGCAAAGTTTAGAAGAAAAGTGTCAAGCAAAACAATAGAGTCAGAAAAGTTTCAAATAAAAGACAAAAAATGTGTCCAAAAAGAAAGTAAAGAGAGAAGTGTCAATAAAAATAGAGTCAGAAAAGGTCCCAAAAAGAAAAAGAGCCAATAAAAGAAAAAAAGAGAAAAAATCAGAATCAAGCAAAAAAATAAGTTGTCGAAACTACGTGTGACCTATTTATCCTCTCTTGGAGGTGAGATACGTAGGCTTCCCTACTTTGGGCTTGGTCCAACCAAATAAATAATTTAGAATTACCCAGTCAAAAGAAACTTGGGCATAAGTTAATCTTCATTGTTGTGTCGATTCCAAGATATGTAAGTCCCACCTCACTTCAAGTGTCGTTTGGGCCTCATGTCATCCTTTCTTTCTAACCTTATCCAAAAGTCAAGTTACAACCAAAGAAAGACCTTCAGATCATTTTTTGGGAATGACAAGGCTAAGAATGCATTGCATATGATAATTCTTTTTGGGAACTACTTGTCTTTCTCAGCATAAGAAATCAGGAGAGAAAAAAAAATGAGATTCTTATTGGTTATAACCCTCACAGACACCGTAAGGCGATGGTAAGTTGAGAGAAATAAAAATGAGAGAGTCTTATTGGTGAAAACCCTTACGGGCACCCTAAGATGACTGTGATTTAAGAGAAATAAAAATAAGAGAATCTCATTGATGAAAACCCTTACGGGCACCCTAAGATGACTGTGAGTTGAGAGAAATAAAAATAAGAGTGTATCATTGATGAAAACCCTCGCGAACATCGTAAGTCAATGGTAAGCTGAGACAAAGAAAATGACAGAGGCTTGTTGGTGAAAACCCTTCAAGGCGCTACTAGCCGAATGAGGTCTCTGAATGCAATTGGCCCAAGGGAGTAACTCAGTTTTAGGTCCATTAACTCAAGAACAATTGGTAGAAATCTTGGATCGACATATTAGAAAACTTGATCCAAAATGCATAGCATAATAATTAGACCTAACTATCATTTTTAGATAAATTTTTCTTTTCTCGATTTTAATGGGAACCTTCATTGTCAGTTCTTTCTTCTTTATATTTTTATTTTTATTTTCGTTCTTATTTTCCTAAGTCAGTTATTCAAATGGAAAGTCATTTTTCTTGTGTCTTTGAGGCAAATCAATGTCAAAGAAAGTGAGAAGAGATTTCAAAACTGGCTACCAACTTCTTCAATTGTACAAAGCAATACAAAACGCTAGCATATACAAAGAGACAATATTGTGAACCGTAATAAGGCATATAGAAAGTATTGTCAACAAACAAGTCTAGGAACATATGGAAATACCAAGGTCAAAGGGTTTATCTAAGGAGCATGGCAAAGTAGAGATACTGTATTTTGTTTTAGAGTCACTCTTAATAATCTAAATTTGGGTCAATGATGTAGAGAATCAATGATATATGCTAATGATTGGAAGAAAGGTTAAATATAATGGTCGAAGAGTGATTGTTGTGAAAGCAAAAGCCACAAATCATCCATCATATTTTAAAACTCATAATTTTCTTTGTATAAAACAAGAACACATGTTACCTTCAAATCAAGGATTTCAAAGCCTAAACATTAAAGGCCATAATTTCTCACTTCTACAAATGCAAGAGGCAATGTTGTTGCACAGTTTTGGTAATCAAAACCATGGTAAAACTCATAATCCAATATCTCTAGGAGACACACTTCCTTGTCTAGGAGATGCATTTCCTTTTGGGTAATTCAAGAGGCATTGGTAAGGAGACACACTTCCTTGTTTTGGTAATTCAAGCTGCATTTGTTAGGAGACACACTTTCTTGTCTGGATAATTCAAATGGTTGTAAAGAGACATATTTTCATATGTGGGTAATTCAAGAGACAATTGTAAGGAGATGTACCTCCTTATTTGAGTAATTTAACCGATATTTGTAAGAAAACACACTTTATTATTTTGATAATTCAAGTCACATTTGTAAGGAGATGCACTTCCTTGCTTTGGTAATTCAAGCGGTATTTGTAAGGAGACGCACTTCCTTATTAGGGTAATTCAAATGGCATTTATAAGGAGACCCACTTCCTTAGTTGGGTAATTCAAGCGGCATTTGTAAAAAGGCACACATCTTTGTTTTGGTAATTCAAGTAGCATTGGTAAGGAGACGTACTTCCTTGAATAGGTAATTCAAATTTTATTTGTTAGGTGATGTACTTCCTAACTTAAGTCTTGACTCCTAGAATTTTTACTTCCTAGTCGAGTCATTCCTCCTGGATTCCTTGAAGATGTACTTCCTAGTCAAGTAATTCACCTTGATTCGTAGAATATGTACTTCTTAATCGAGTTAGTACCCTTGATTCCTTGAAGATGTACTTCCTAGTTGAGTCATTCCCTTTGATTCGTAGAATATATACTTTCTAGTGAAATCATTCCCTTTTACTCCTAGAAAATACACTTTCATGTGGAATCATTCCAAGTAACCCATAGAAGATGCATTTCCTTGTTTGGGTTTTTCAAGTAGTTATGATGTGACTTTCACAAAAGTCCTCTGATGATAAACTAGGGCAAAAATTTAATACCTATTTTTGAAACTTTACTTTTCTAGCAAATGGAATCTCTCCTTATAATAATATTTGTTTGGGATAATTTTCTTTCTAGTTTTGATGTGATTTCAAGAGCTCGCCTGAAGAACAAGATGAATAAATTGAAATTCAAGCTACAAAGTGAAGATGTTGAAAGTCAAGAAATAAGGTAAAGAAATTTAAAGTGAACAAATTAAAGAAATAGCAAGTCAGGAGCCCGCCTGGTGAACAAGGTGAACAAATTGAAATTCAAGCAATAAGGTATCAAATTGCAAGTCGGGAGCTCTCCTGAAGAACAAAGTAAGGAAATTGTAAGTCAGGAGTACGCCTGGAGAACAAAGTGATGAAATAACAAGTTAAGATCCAAGGACAGATTCATAGAAAGGACTTTTTAATTTCAATTATCTCTTTATCTTGTAATATTCATTTTGATGTAATAACTGAGCCGATGACCGGAAACTTGATAGGACCTCACTTGACTCTCCAACTCGGTATTGTCTCTCTTATTCCATCCCTTTTAAATACCTGTGACTCAATCCCTTCATAATCTGGGTAAGTAGGATAACCAAAATCAAGAATTGGTTGCATTCTTTCCTTCTGTTTCCTCTCTTTGAATAAAGGTCGCGTGAAAATTCTGTCTCATTGTCGACTTCTTTGTATGAAAACACTTTGTGTTTACATCCAAAGAGGGGCGTATTGTAGACACATAATTTTGTCCCTCCTTTACATCAGTTTTACTCATTTACCTTACCCTACACCCCACACCATTCCATAATTTTTCCCCAAAAGGACAAAAATAATCAAATCCATAACTACCATATCCTAATAAATTCCCCACCCTCCCTAACTAATTTTGCCACCTCATATTTCCTACCTTATACCCCCTTCTATCTTATCCCTACCCCACTCACGTTTTTTCCTTTCCCCTAACAAAAACCACGCACACACTCTACTAATAGGAAGGGAGGCAAAAACCCACATTATCCTCATCCACTTTATATATAAGAAAACCCATACACCATCAGGGAGAAGACACACACCACTTCAATACACTCGTACGCACACATATATACAGATCGGAGATACTCACACACCCTGACCATCAAAAAGAAGATAAAGAAAACCTCTCATCACTCACAAACAGCTTTCACAGGTTATATACACACACATACACTAGAAAAGAAAGAGATCGAGAGATATTGAGAGAGTGAGAGAAATTGAGAGACAAAACTAAGAAAAGAGGAGTGATTGGAGAGAAAGCTGGGAGAGGGTGATCAAAAATAAAGAAAATTGTTCAAGAAGTTTTGTTTTTCCAGCAAGAAGTCACCAAAAAACTCCATTCCCTCATCAAAAAAGACCTTTAACAATCAAACCTAGCTCCACTCTCCCAAAAATATGGTAAATCAGTGACCAAAAGTTTCTCTTGTCGTTACTATTTTGATGAAGCAACCCACCACCATCGCATCAAATTTGGTAAATTTGATGGATCGATATCCCATCTCTATCATCAAAAAAAATCCAAAGTCTCGATTCTACGATTGTTATTTTTGAACAGTATATAAACATTCAAAAAAAATTTAATCATCAATGACCAACGAGTTATCTCAGTTACGTTGTTCGATATTAGGAGTCAAGTTTTGGGGGAAAATAGAGTTTGGGTCGAGATTTACAAGTTTAGCTAAGAGAATTGTGGACGCCGACTCAAGGTTTAATTGAGTAATACATTGAAAGCTTCATTTAAGTCAAATTCTTTAACTCTTTCTCTTTATTTTTTTCTTGATTTGTTGGATTGATGTTATGGGTGTTTGATAATTATGATTGGGTGTTTTTTTGTGAATGTTTGGTGTTGAATGATTGATCATGGTACAAAATTGATGTTAATATGGTATATAGCCATTTTCATGTTAAAATTTGTATGTCAAAAAGTAATTTGGGGCGAAAATTAAAAAAATTAATAAAAAGCAAGTGTTAGTCTTTTTGATTCTTTAATGTCGTTGAATGTGATAATGTATATAGCCATTTTCATGTTAAAATTTGTATGTCAAAAAGTAATTTGGGGCGAAAATTAAAAAAATTAATAAAAAGCAAGTGTTAGTCTTTTTGATTCTTTAATGTCGTTGAATGTGATAATGTCATGATAGGTCGAGCTGGGTAGGCAAACGGTAGGCTTGGGTAGGGAAATTTAGAAATTATGGATTGTGGAATATTTGGAATATATTTTAAATGGCTTTGTTTACCGCATTTGGATCAATTTTACTCGTTTGGCCGGGGAATGCCTCGAGACACATTATACTTATTCATTGAGGAATGCCCTAAGACACATTGTACTTGTTCACTGAGGAATGCCCTAAAGTATCACGTATGCAAAGAAGGCTCGTGATCAAGGCCTGAGGAATTGGGTAAAGCATAGCGTAGGATAGTTAGAATAGTTTTGGTTTTAATTTCAGCATTTTTATTTTTGTTTGTAATAATTGGACTGGACACTATGTTTTATTTTGTTTTGTTTGATTTCCTGACTTTTTGTAGTGTGCTTTATGTCGTTTATACATTCATAGTGTTGTACTAGCTGATATACTCTACGAAGCGATCGTAATCGAATCACAGGATCAAGGGATTTCTAACACCTTCCTATCGATCAACAGAATTCCTTAACTGGAATCTCTGTTTGTGGATCAGTTTCTAGAGTCAAACTATTTTGAAAAAGGATTTCCAAAGGTAACTTGACACACCCGATTTATGTCAAGTGTTGACACTGAATCCAAATGGAAAAAAATCATTTTTGAAATAAATTTTATCCTTTGTCGCTTAATAATAAAATCCATTTCAATCTTAAAACTAAATATATTTTTGATTAAAAAAAGGGCTTGACAGCTCTGGCGACTCTGCTGGGGATCTTTTTAGAATTCGAGCTTATTTTTAAAGTTATATCAGCTTAGTTTCATATAATGGGTGTATAGACGTTGTTTGTGTTATTGCTTGTATTTGTTTCATCATTGGTGAGTGCCTACTTGCTATGTGTTTATAGTATTTCCTCTTATGTGTTATCGCTTTATATCTGACATCATTTGTATAACCTGAGTCAATTTTTTCAGCAACAAGTTCAGTAGTACATGTTGTGTAAACACCTTTAGTTGAGTCACCCTTATTTTAGGAGGGGGAGCCATCAGCTGGTATTAAGTAGTTGGAAAGCTATCGCATCCACTATCGACCATACGCTGCCTCAAACAGCCTTGTTAGTGAACCCATCATAGAATAGCCTTTAGGTCATGCTTATCTAAATCATATTAAGACCTTGTAATACCAACTTGTTCCTTTGTAGGATACTCACCCTAAATCATCCTTACGTGCTAATTATTTCATCTTTGAGGGTAACAAGATCACTTAACGAACTAATTTGGGTAAAGCATGTGCTACAATTAAAAGAAAGTGTGAAGACAAGGAAAAGTTTGAAAAAAAAAAGCGAGTCAAAAAAAGAGTTTTGTAGTTTTTAAGTGTTCTTTAAGGCTTTTGTTTTTCACAATTCAAAAAGATTTTTTTTACCTTTTGCACTCATTTACTCAAAAAATAAAACATCAAAAAGATTTTCTCTTTGTCTCCTTTAGCATGCATTTACAATTTGAAAATTTCAAAAAGATTTCTTTCGATAGAAGCTTTTTTATAAAAGGAAAATTCAAAAAAGATGGTAGATGTTTTGCACATTTCATATAATGAAAATATCAAAAAGATTTTTCTTATATAGTTGTTGGTGTCAGTTTTATGTAAAGTATCAAATTGAAAACTCAAGATTTTATTGACATTGTTCATCGTCTGTCTTTGGTTATGTTCTCAATTCAGGGTTCATTTTGTTATTTAATTCCTAATTGTCCAATCTGGACGAACTACGCACACCCGATTCTCCTATCTCGGGAGTGTGATATGTAGGCAGCCCTTCTAGGGTTTGGTGATCTTATTTCAAAAATCCAAAAGATTTTCTTCACTCTTAATTTAGAGTAGGTTTTTCATAGACATCTTTAAAAGAAAACTATGAAAATATTTACCGTTAATAGCTTCTAGTTTCATTTTCGTGTGAAGTTCAAAGTTGAAAACCCAAAAAGATTTTTCTTTAGTAATCATAGGTTTCATTTTGTATAGGAAGCTGAAAATTTCAAAAAAGATTTTCGTCAATTATTTTAAAAATTTGTTATTTTCTTTTCTTCATAAAGTTTTATGAAAAAGGGAGTTTGATTGGCCACATTGTACCAAAACTTCACGAACTAGGTACACCTAATTCTCCTCTTTTGGGAGTGAGATACGTAGGTGCTTTTCTTGGGTTCGGTGTTCTTTGACCAAAAAAAGAAAAAAAAATTTGAGGAAATGTTGAAGTATAACGCATTTCTTATCTCTTGTTCAGTTAGTTTAAGGTGGTTGTTTTATGGAATTTTGGTTGGCCTCTATGCCACACCAAATTTAAGGAAGGATTAGTTGTGTCTTGCAAGGATATAGAGAGTGACATCACGGACCAAACAAAGAGTCAGAAAAATAAGAATTTAAAGTAAGAGATTATGAGATTAAGACAATGAATGATGGAAATGTATCGATCTTGGGCCAGTGGGCTTCCTACTATTCCATTCTTCACTATTAACCCCACAAATATCTTGAGATTTCCATCAAAATTGCAAAGTCAGTTTCCTACTATTGTTGATTCCCCACATCATGCCTCAGAAGTTACTCTAAGCCAAAAATATCCCAATGCTTGCTTTCCTCATTCTCTAGTTCTCCGGTGTGAATCTACCACATTGATAGCACCACATCTCGTCTCTGCTTCTATTGCTCAACCCTCTACTGAGGCTTCCACCTTGCCTTTTCCCCTGAAGATTGTCCTTTCCTAATTTGATGGTGAGGCAATATTCAATACTCTTTATGATTATCATTATTCTCTTGAGCCTATATTTAAGTCAATTAGATCACCAAAGTTTCTTACCAATAAGCACAACATGCCAGAAGAGCAAGAAAAAATGGATGGAAAAATAAAGAGTGCAAAAAATGCTATGAAAAGTTCACTGGGACTTGTGATTAGTAAAGATGTTTCCTACAAAGACTGGTGCTTTACTTCAAGTGTTATCCACCCTCTAAACTTTGAGGTATCAAAATTTGAAGAGTGTGATGGACACAAAGATTCTGTGAAACATTTGGTATGATATTGCAATCAATTAAGGAAAACTAAAGGGAAGAAGAAGGAAAATATACCTATTGTCTTTCTAGGGGTAAAGCAGGGCTCGAGAGGTTTGACTCAGTAGTATTGTCAGTCTCAATCCCAATTTTACAAATCAAATCAAATTACTCATCTACAATAGTGTTCCTCTTTTCAAAATCCAATGTATTCCATTCCACTTTCTCAATATCTATTAAACAATGCATAACTGGATGCTCATCCATCTTTTTATCCATAATGACAGGCACCTGTACCTCAACATTGCCCTTGAACCCCAAAAATTTACCAAGGAACCTCTAAATCCTAGTTTTATTTGAGGCCTGAGTTCGCAATAAGAAGGAAGAGAAGGGATAATTTCACACAAATTGCGGATTCCTTTACCAGTTTATTCCAAACACTGAGATAATGGGGCATGATTACTCATATCCCTGGGTATACTCCTGATCCGCATTCAAAATAATTTGATCCTAATGTACAATGTGCTTATAATTTTAACATACAAGGTTACAGTACTGAAGATTATCATATTTTTAAAAGAGAAATAGAGAAGATAATTTAAGAAAAATTGATTGTGGTGCAAAATATTGGAACCTCAAAGGTCCCACAGAGTTCTTCACCAGCACATGGTACTTCACAATATGTGGGAAGCAATAAGTTAAGCATGGGGATCCAGAACACATTTGTTGAAGGAGATGTGTCAGATAGCGGTGAAAGCTCTAGTCATGATGATGTGCAAATAAGTGGCTAAGATGTCAAGATCTGTAATTGGAAAGTCACTCATCTCCTTCCTTGGAAAGATTTTTGGCAGTTTATTTTGTTTTCCTTTCTATTTTTTGAATTATTTCAGGTTGTAGTTCGGAATCTATCTTATTTTTTTTCTCTGTCGTCTTTGTTTAAACCCTTCTATCTTTTCTTTCAATGAAATGTGGTGACCCTTGACATTTTTTCTTATTTTAAGTTGTTTGTTTGTTTTCTCTAAACAATACATTTTATGTTAGTTTTACTGTTATGACATGCTTTCGGAATATTCAGCCAGATCTTAAAATTCAGTTTTAATAATAAAATATTGAATTAAAGGGCTAAAGTCAGAAAAAAGAGCATCAGATAAAATAAGTAGAGTGTTAATACATTTGGTGACCATGTTGAAGCCTTCTTTCAGAATTAAGGTAATATTTTGAAGAATCACAAGAAGAACTTGGTCATGAATTGAAAAACATAGCTCAATTAGATCAAATAGAGGACGTGTGATCCCTATATCAAGAGAAACAGGAAGATAATTAGCTCTACGAAAACATGGATCATTCGATATGAGGGATGTACATCAAAGTTAGAGTTGTTTGTTTTACAAGTTTAGTAGAAGAAGTGGCACACATTCTAAGTTAAAGTTAGTGTTGTTAAAGTGTTATAGATGATCTTTATGTTTCACTTCATATTGCATAACGTGTACTTGCATTGTCAAGGATTGATATGACGAACGCATTTTATTCTGCTATCCAAATATTGTGTCATCCTTTGTTTACCCCATTTGATCTTTATTTCTATTTTCTTTCATTCTCCTCTTTTAGAATCAAGATAGAATCAGCAAAGTTCAAAAGAAAAGCATCAAGTAAAATAATAGAGTCAAAAATATTTCAAAAAAAAAGGATAAAAAATGTGTCCAAAAAGAAAGAAAAGAGAGGATTATCAAGAAAATAAGATTTAGAAAAGGTCCCAAAGAGAAAAAGAGACAATAAAAGAAAAATAGAGAGAAAAAATCAGAATCAAGCAAAAAAACAAGTTGTCAGAACTACGTGCGACCTGATTTTTTTCTCTCTGGGGTGAGATACATAGGCTGCCCTACTTTGGGCTCAGTCCAATCAAATAAGCAATTTAGAATTAAACAGTCAAAAGAACTAGGGCATAAGTTAATCTTCACTATTGATTCGATTCAAAAAATTTTAAGTCCCACCTCACTTTAAGTGTTATTTGGGCCTCATGCCATCCTTTATTTCTAACCTTATCCAAAAGCCAAGTTACCACCAAACAAAGAACTTCAGATGAATCTTTGATAATGATAAGGTTAATCATGCAATGCATATGATAATGCTTTTGGGGAACTACTTTTCTTCCTCGGCATTAGAAATTAGGATAGAAATAAAAATGAGAGAGTCTTATTAGTGAAAACCCTTACAGGCACCCTAAGATGAGTTTTAGTTGAGAGAAATTAAAATAAGAGAGTCTCATTGATGAAAACCCTCACGGTCACCCTAAGATGGCTATGAGTTGAGATAAAAAAATAAGAGTCTCATTGATGAAAACCCTTACGGACATCATAAGTCAATGGTAAGATGAGAAAAAAATAAGAGAGGCTTATTGGCGAAAACCCTTCAAGGCACCACTAGCCAAATGAGGTCTCCGAATGCAATTGGCCAAAAGAAGTAACTCAATTTTAGGGCCATTAAATCAAGAACAATTGGTAAAACGTTTGGATGGAAATATCAGACAACTTAATTCAAAATGCATGGCATAATCATTACAATTGACTATCATTTTTAGATAAATTTTTCTTTTCTAAGTTTCAATAAGGACATTCATTTTCTGTTCTTTATTCTTTATATTTTTATTTTTATTTTTATTTTTATTTTTATTTAGTTTTCTTGAGTCAGTTATTCAGATGGATAGTTATTTTTCTTGTGTCTTTCCATCAAATTAATGTCAAAGCAAATGAGAAAAGATTTCAAAACTGGCTACCATCTTCTTCAATTGCACAAAGCAAGCCAAAAGGTCGGCACATGGAAAGAGACATGATTGTGATCTAAAATAAGGCATGCAGAAAGTATTATCAAAAGACAAGTCAAGGAACTCATGGAAGTACCGAGGTTTAAAGGCTTTACTGAGGAGCATGGCAAAGCGGAGGTATTGTGTTTTGTTTCAGAGTCACTCTTAATAATTTGAGTTCAGGTCAATGATGCAACAAGTCAATGATATATGCTAATGGTTGAAAGAAAGACTAAATATGATGGCAGCAAGAGTGATTGTCGCGAAAGCTAAAGCTACAAACCAGCCACCATATTTTTAAACACACAATTTTTGTTTTTATGAAACAGGAACACATGTTACCTAAAAATCAAGGATTTCAAAGCATAAACATTAAAGGCCATAATTTCTCACTTTTACAAAAGCAAGAGGCAATGCTGCTGCATAGGTTTGGTGATCAAAACCATGGTAAAACTCATAATCCAATATCTCTAGGTGACACACTTCCTTGTTTAGGAAATGCATTTCCTTTGGGTAATTCAAGAGGCATTAGTAAGGAGACAATATTCCCTATTTTGGTAATTCAAGCGGAATTGGTAAGGAGATGCACTTTCTTGTCTGGATAATTAAAATGTTATTTTTAAGGAGACACATTTTCTTGTGTTGGTAATTCAAGTAAAATTTGTAAGGAGTCAAACTTTCTTATTAAAATCATTCAACCAGTATTTATAAGGAGTCAAACTTTCTTGTATTGGTAATTTAAGCATCATTTGTAACGAAATGCACTTCGTTATTTTGGTAATTCAAGTAGCATTTGTAATGAGACGTACTTCCTTGTATGGATAATTCAAGTAGCATTTGTAAGGAGACGCACTTCCTTGTTTAGGTAATTCAAGCGGCATTGGTAAGGAGACACACTTCCTTCTTTTGGTAATTCAAGCGGCATTTGTAAGGACACAAACTTCCTTGAATGGGTAATTCAAATTTTATTTGTTAGGTGATGTACATTCTAACTTAAGTCTTGACTCCTAGAAGATGTGCTTCCTACTCAAGTTATTCCTCATAATTCCTAGAAGATGTACTTCCTAGTTGAATCATTCCCCTTGATTCCTAGAAAATGTACTTCCTATTCTAGTCAGTCCCCTTGATTTCTAGAAGATGTACTTCCTAGTCGAGTCAGTCCCCTTGATTCCTAAAAAATATACTTCCTGGTTGAGTTATTCCTCTTAATTCTAAGAAGATGTACTTCCTGGTCTTGTTAGTCCCCTTGATTCCTGAAGATGTACTTCCTGGTCAAGTTATGCCACTTGATTCCGAGAAGTTGTACATCCTAGTCGAGTCATCGCCCTTGATTCCTAGAAAATGTACTTCCTGGTCGAGTTAGTCCCCTTGATTCCTAGAAGATGTACTTCTTAGTCGAGTCAGTCCACTTGATTCCTAGAAGATGTACTTCTTGGTCGAGTCAGTCCCCTTGATTCCTAAAAGATATACTTCCTAGTTGAGTCATTCCCCTTGATTCCAAGAAGATGTACTTCCTAGTCAAGCCATTCCCCTTGATTCCTAGAAGACGTACTTTCTAGTGGAGTCATTCCTTTTGACTCCTAAAAAATACACTTTCTAGTAGAACATTCCAAGTAACCCATAGAAGATGTATTTCCTTGTTTGGGTTTTTCAAGTAGTTATGATGTGACTTTCACAAAAGTACACTGATGATAACTGGGGCAAAAATTTAATTCATATTTTTGTAACCTTACTTTTTTAGAAAATGGAATCTTTTTTTATAATAATCTTTGTTTCGGATAATTTTCTTTCTTGTGTTGATGTGATTTCAGGAGCCCACCTGAAGAACAGGGTGATAAATGGAAAGTTAAGCAACAAGGTAAAGATGCTGAAAGTCAAGCAATAAGGTGAAGAAATTGAAAGTCAACAAATTGAAGAAATAACAAGTCAGGAGCCCACCTGGAGAATAGGGTAAAGTAATTGAAAGTCAAGTAACAAGGTGATAAAATTGCAAGTCGGGAGCTCGCCCAGAGATAAAAGTAAGGAAATTGTAAGTCAGGAGCCAGCCTGGTGAATAGGGCGATAACATAACGAGTCAAGAGCCAAGGACAGCAGCATAAATAGGCCTTTTGTAATTTTAATTATCTTATTAACTTGTAATTTTAATTTTGACGTAATAACAGAGCCGCAGATTGGAAACTCAACAGGGCCTCACTCAAATCTCCAACTCGATATTGTACCTCATCTTATATACCTTTTAAATACTTATAACTCGATCCCCTAATAATATGAGTAAGTAGGATGTCCAAAATCAAGAATGGGTTGCATTCTTTCCTTCTGTTTCCTCCCTTTGAATAAAGGCTGCATCAAAATTTTGTCTCGTCGTCTACTTCTTTGAATGAAAAACTTTGTTTTTACATAAAAAGAGGGGCATATTGTAGACACGTAATTTTGTCCTTCCTCGATATCATTTTTACTCATTTTCCTGACCATACACCCCACACCATTCCTTAATTCTTTCCCAAAAGCACAAAAATAATCAAGTTTATAACTACCATATCCTAACAAATCCTTAGCAAATTCACCACTCACCCTAACAAAGTTTGCCACCTCACACTCCCTACCCCATACCCCTTTCAATCTAACCCCCTACCCCCACTCACTTTTTCTCTTTCCCCTAACAAAAACCACACACACACACTGCCAATAAGGAGGGAGGCAAAAACCCACATTATGATCATCCAGTTTATATATACAAAAGCCCACACACCATCACGGGGAGAAGACACATACCCTCTATAATACACTCATATGCATACACATATACAGATCGGAGATACTCACACACCCTGACCATTGACAAAAAAAAAGATAAATAAAATCTTTTATCTCTCGTAAATAGCTTACATAGTATATAAACATGGATATACTAGAAGAGAGAGAGATCGAGAGAGAGAAAATTAAGAAAAGAGAAGTTATTAGAGAGAAAGTTGGGAGAGGGTGATTGGAATTAAGGAAAATATACCCAAACATTTAGTTTTTCTAGTGAGAAGTCACCAAAAAACTCCATTCCCTTATTAAAAAAGCCCTTTAACAACTAAACCCAGCTCCACTCTCCCAAAATCATGGCAAATCAGCAACCAAAAGTACGCTATTGTGGTTACTATTTTGATAAAACAATCCACCACCGTCGTATCAAATTTGGTAAATCTGGTGGATCAATATCCTATCTCCATCGTTGAAACAAATCCCAAAGTCATAATTCTGCGATTGTTATTTTTGAATGGTGAATAAACAATCAAAAATTTGTTAATCATCCATGACCAATGAGTCATCTCAGGTACGTTGTTCGATACTTGAGAGTCAAGTTTTGAGGGAAAACAGAGTATAGGTCAAGGTTTGTAAGTTTATATCAGAGATTTGGGGACTCCGACTCAAGGTTTTCGATGTGGATTCTGTCTCGCTTAATTGTGTAATACATTGAAAGCTTCATTTAAGGTTCAATTATTTAAGTCTTCCTCTATATTTTTATCTTGATTTGTTGGATTGTTGTTATAGGTGTTTGATAATAATATTAGGTGTTTCTTTGTGAATATTTGATGTTTAATGATTAATGATGGTACAAGATTTATGTTAATATGGTAGATAGCCATTTTTCATGTGGAAAATCTTATGTCAAAAATTAATTTGGGGCGGAAATTAAAAAATTGATAAAAAAAATAAGCATTAGTTATTTTGATTCATTATTATCGTTGAATATGATAATCCCATGATAGGTCGAGCTGGGTAGACAAACGGTAGGATCGGGTAGGAAAATTTAGAACTTGTGGATTGTGGACTATTTGGAATATTTGTTGAATGGTTTTGTTTACTGCATTTTGATCAATTGTACTCGTTTGGCCAGGGAATGACCCGAGACACATTGTAATTATTCATTGAGAAATGCCCCGAGACACATTGTACTTATTCCTCGATCTATCACGTATGCAAAAGAGGTTCATGATCAAGGCCCGAGGCAACGAGTAAAGCATAGCGTAGGATAGTTAGAATAGTTTAGGTTTTAATTTCAGCATTTTTATTTTGGTTTGTAATAATTGGATTGGACACTATTTTTTGTTTTGTTTTGATTTATTTTTGGTCTTGTTGTGTGTTTTATGTGGTTTATGCATCCATAGTGTCGTACTAGCTGATATACTCCATGAAGCGATCGTGGTCAAAGCATGGGATCGAGGGGTGCCTAACACTTTCCCATCGGTCAACAGAATCCTTAATCAAAATCTCTATTCGCGGATCAGTTTCTAGAATCAAACTGTTTTGATAAAGGATTTCCATAGGTGACATGGCACACATGATCTATGTCAAGTTTCGACTCTGATTGGTAATGTTGCCTCTGAGGCAAACAAGGTTCTGGTTGCTTCATCTTCAGCTCCAACACCAAAGGGTACACTATCTAGTATTGGCATTGGTCATAACCATCTTTATGCACTTATAACTTGGCAGGAATCTGAGGCATCTACTTTTGTCGTGACTGGTATGTTGCAACTCTTTTACCATGACGTGTACTGTTTACTTAATCCGGGGTCCACTCTCTCTTTTGTGACCCTATTTATGGCTATGTATTTTAGTTTTGGTTTGGAGTGTGTTTTAGACCCTTTTTCTATTTCATTCCTGGTAGGTGACTTTGTGATTGCTAAAAGTGTCTATATGGGTGTGTGGTATCCATCGAGTAGGACATAGAATTGCCCAATTTCTTCTTAGGCCACTTACTACCATTCCTTCCACTCTATAGTTGGCCACCACCCTGCTCAAAGAATCTAAACTTCTTTCCCTACCTCTCTCTTAACTCAGCCTGCTTTTTCTTTTCCTCCTCCATCTATTGTATGTAAAAAACCAACCTAGATATATCCATGTCCTTGATCATCAAGGCAGCCTTACTTTTAAGGATCAATTCATGAGATAGTCCTGAATCAAAATTCCTCATCTGAGCGCTCATATCAGACACAGCTATGAAGCATACTGAGACACTTAGTGAAACTTCAAGGCATACTCCTTTACTAATATCTTGCCTTGTTTTAGATTAACAAACTCCTTCACTTTTGCTTCCTTCAACTCCTAAGGAAAAAACCAGTCCGAAAATGCATTAGAAAATCCTTCTACAGTTATAACTCATCAATGTCACCCCTTTCCTGATCCTATTTCTCGTACCAATGGTACACCACATCTTTCAGCTGGTAGGCAAAAAAATCCACTCTTTCCATATTTGTGGCATGCATAACATGAAAAATCTTTTCTATCTCATCCAAAAAACCCTGAGGATTCTTCTCCACCTTAACACCAGTAAAGGTCAGAGGATTCAACCTCATGAACTGGCTAATCCTTGTGGCCTCAGAAAATGGAGTAGCAGATGCAACACGCTCAGCCTAAGAAGCTACAAAAAATCGACTGACGAAACTCATCATTCATCGTGTTAGCTTAAGAAGGACTAGAGAAAACCAATGGAATTCATAATTAATCAGGAACTGGATCCCTAGAACGAGTATGGATCACATGAGTAGAGTGTGTTCCATCACATTGTCCTCAATTGTGATAGAGAAGCTTTTGTGAGATTCAGATCATCAAGGCATGATCTAAAAAGCGAACTAATGGGAATTAGAGAAGATTTTAGGACTTAGACTCCAAAGCTTTAAAATAGAACACAAGAAAGAGAAACATTCCTAAATGTCATGTAGCCTCTCTATTATGAGTGTAGCATGCTACACACCCTTAAAAGAAACTCTACTCTACACAGATTTGTGGACTCCTAATTGACCATGAACCTAGGGCTCTGAAACTATTCTGACATGACCCAAACCTGAGCCTAGTTGTGTCGGGTTCCTCAAGCCCAATCGGGATCGAAGACCACCCCAATACCCAACCATAATTGCCATACACCTTAAGTTAGATGAATTCCAAACATATATTCATAAAATAACAAAATGTCATATTTATAAATAAAATACAATAAACTCGTATCATCCATAATATAAATACCAATGCCGACACCACCCATACCAACCCATAGTAGTCTCACAAAGCCTCTATCCGAACATAAAATAGTATTCGATCGGGACATGCCCCCGAATATAGCAAAAACCAAAGTCTAACAAATAACCAATGTATTAAGACAAGACCATAACATGAAATAGAGCCTTCCAGAGTATGGAAGCTCACCACTTTAATCCAACTCAAAGTTTTTCCTGAATCTGATCACTAAGTAGAAGGAGTAGTATGGCCGGTTCCTACATCGAGTGGGGATACAGTGACTGAAGATGGGTTAGTGGGTGAATGTTATCATGCACTTAAGATAAAGGTAAAATAATGTCAGCATTTAAAACTAAGTAAATAACCATATGCATTCACATCCATACATACATATATATAATACATGTTGGGAAGGGGACAGGTTTTAGCGTGTATTTAAAACCATCAACCTGGGTTTAGGTAGCTTAGCCATCCTATAACTACCCATGGTCTATATGGGTCCAGCGTTACCCCTTGAACAGGCCCCAGTATGAGTAGTCGTACATACTGGAGATATCATAGGGGCTGGGGATTCCCGTGTACCCTTCACCCTCAATGATACATATATACAAGTATAACTTAGGAGATTCTCGTGTGCCCCACAAGTACGTCACTAGGACCAATCCTTATGTCGGCAAACATGAGTTTCCAGTGTCTATTGGCATACCCCTTTTTCACTCCTGGAGTCAAAGGTCAAAAGGTTTTTCCAATTAAAGTGACATTATTGAAAAAGAATTATTTTAATTACAGAGTCGCCACTTGGAATCGAGTTATGGTGTTCCAAGTCCCCTTTTTGAATCCTTAGTCAAAAGAAAATGACTCTTTATTATGCTCTGCAAAAACAGAAGATCGGGTAAGGAATTCTGTTCATCGAGGGGGAGATGTGAGGCACCCCTCGAGTCCCGTAATTCTAGCATGGTAGATTTTATTGACTTATCTTGACTTATACTATTTGGATAAATTATGTTAGGGCCTAGGTTCGCTCACTTATAATATCTAAAATCTTCCTATACCTCTTCTATTAAGCGGTGAAAGTTAATTAATTTTTTAAAATGATCTTTGCCGAGGTAAAATATTGCATCCTCGAATTATTTTAAACGTCTTAGAAAGATGAGTACGTTGCATTCTTAATTGAGACAAACATTTTAAGTATGCCTAAAGCTCATGTAGAATAAAAGGCATTTGCTCGTCTCTTAAACTCAAGATAATTTTTCTATTCATTTTTTTTACTCTCTTTCTTTCTCATTTTTGCAATGAGTCTCGAATTAATTCACAAATATTACTCAAGCTCACATATTTAGTCCAAGATTTTAAATAGGTTTAAACCACAAAATATTTTCTAGCCTAAAAAAAACTAGCGCCATTATCTTGTGGTTATACATAAATCAAGAGAAAACTCGATAAAAATGTATAACATAAAGGCATGATCAAAACATATGAAGATGATTTTAATATTTATGACATAAGACTACTGAACAAACAATTTAAATGACAAAAAAATGAAACTTTTTATTTAATCATAAATTATTTAACTAAAGTAGACAAATTCCAAACCCAAACAGTGATAGCTAAATTTAGATGGATATTATATATATATATATATATATATATATATATATATATATATTTCGACTGAATAGCCAATTAAATTTATTACTTCCCATGCGTATTTTGGATTCAAATGATATTGTAAGTAAAGAAATCAATGCTACCAAACTACTCTTAAGTCACTTTATTTTTTACAGTATTTTAATCATTTACAGTAGATATATCTACAACTAATAGTGGCATAATATTCTTTGAATAGTTTGATTAAATGGGACAAACAACAAACTTGATACTCATTAAACATATCCCACATGCTTACTTGTTAAACTAAAATGAGAAGATAAAATATTTTAAAACTAAAACTACCTAAAGTGATCCTAATAATAGCTCAATATAATCTGCTAGCTTATTAAAACAACACAAAGCATGCAACTTATATGAATTTCAGAAAATTAAGTTTGGATGATCACATTCTTACTAGAATAAACCATTTTTCCCTTTTTTTAAATAATATTAATACTTAACCAAGTTTCAAATCAAATGCTCATTTGCCAAGAAAAGCCCCCAAATTTAACGTTTAAACTTCAGGGATAAGGGGAAACCAACAAGAGACCTATTTTTACTTAAACTAATCAAATTTTGAAGTTATCTTATCTTAATATTTGAATAAATTTAATCAACTTTGATTCAATATAGAAAATAAATTACATGTAAAGGTGTAGAATCCAATTTCATACAAATGATAAACTATGCATACTAAATAATATAAAAAGCCAAACAACTTTATTCATGCTTCAATTCACAATAAAACTTATAAAATAAATAGTGTAGAATTGGATTAAAACCTGAATAATGAATTAACTAAAAGAGAAGCACGAATGACATCACCGAAAACTCGCAGGAATAAAGATCCAAACCCCAACCCAAGAATATTCAAAGTATCCTCTCCGTTTTCCTTTTGCCTCTACTTTTCTTCTTCAATCTTCTTCTTTTTATTTGTTTTTTCTCTCTTTTCCTAATCTTTTTTTTTTTACTCTGGGTTTTTTCTCTTTGTATTATAATATTTTTCTGTCAAAGTATGATAAAATAGAATGTACGTAGTTTTCTTTTCTAGGGTTGAGGAGTCTTTAAATATAAGGATTCATTGGGGGGAACAGTTACTTAAGATAAGGGAATATTTTGAATTTGATTTCGTTTTTTTAATTATAGAAAATAAAAATAAATAAAAATAAATGAATAAATAATAAAGTAATAAGTATAATAAATATAAATATAACTAATTAATTTTATATTTAAGAAAATACAATAAAAGTTTATAAATATCCATAAAATAAATATAATAATATTGTGCTAAAACTACTAGTATATTTATTAAAATTTAGAAAGTAAATATATATATATATATATATATATATATATATATTATTTTTAAAAATAATAAATAAAAATAAAATATCCTAAAATTAACTTTATGTGTTTATTTTTAACTATAAATTTATAAAAATGAAATAAGAATGAAAATAATATCGGATCAAATATAAATATTTAATATCGCAAAATAAGTCAAAATTCGGGGAGGATCAAAAATCAAGTATCTATATTTTTGCTCCTCTTTGTGTGGAATCTCGAAGAGTTTTCATATAAAGAAGTAGACAAGATATGATTTTTGACCCTCTGATTATTTGATAGGTAAAGATAATATAAAATTAAAATTAAAGGAAAAATATGACTGAGTCCTAGTTTTGGACCTTCTACCTATCTCGGGCTATAAGGAAATCAGGTCACGAGTAGTTCAAATGTTACATGGTGAGAGAATGAGCTAGATGTCGAGTGAGATTCCGTCGAGTTTTTTATCATGATTTTTTCTTTTACATCCAAATGAATAACAAAAATCAAAAATGAAAAATACAAATGAAAGATGCAATTTCTCTAGAATCCTGATTCGAATATTAGTGACTTGAACTTGAAAATTCACTCTATTCTTCAGGAGGACTCCTAACTTACTATTTTAATATTCACCCTATTCCTTAGGCAGGCTCCTGACTTGTTTTTTCTTTACCCTGTTCTTCAGGCAGATTCCTGACTTGCTTTTCTTTATCCTATTCTTCAGGCGGGTTCCTCACTTGCCTTTTCTTCACGCTGTTTTTCAGGTGGGTTCTTGACTTGATTTTTCTTCACCTTGTTCTTTAGTCGGGCTCCTGACTTGCTTTTTGTTTACCCTAATCTTCAGGTGGGCTCCTGAACTCAAAGTAAATAGTGAAACAGAAAAATAACATCCTATTCATCAAGAAGCTCCAGAGCATAAACAAATTTCCATTCTTCAGGAGGATCCTGGATAAAAAATAAATTCTCATTTGTTAGGAGGGTTCTAAACATAAAAAAAAAATTCCATTCTTCGAGAGGGTCATGTCTCATTCTTCAGGAGAGTCTTAAGCAAAAAAATAAATTCCTATTCTTCAAGAGGGTCCTGTCCCATTCTTCAGAAGGGTACTGAGCATAAAAATAAATTCTCATTCTTTAGGAAGGTCCTAAGCATAAAAATAAATTCCCATTCTTCAGGAGGGTCCTGTGCATAAAAATAAATTCTCATTCTTCAGGAGGGTCCTGAGCATAAAAATAAATTCCCATTCTTCAAGAGGGTCCTGTCCCATTCTTTAGGAGGGTCCTGAGAATAAAAATAAATCTCCATTCTTCAGGAGGGTCCTGTCCCATTCTTCAGGAGAGTCCTGAGCATAAAAATAAATTCTCATTCTTCAGAAGGGTCTTATGCATAAAAATAAATTTCCATTCTCCAGAAAGGTTATGTCCTATTCTTCTGGAGGGTTCTGAGCATAAAATAAAAATCTCATTCTTTACACACGAAACTTCTTTCATTTTTTATTTTTTTTATTTTTTCTATGTTTTTATTTTTTCATTTTTTCCCCCAGTTTGTACTAGGCAAATTTATTCGTGTTACCAGATCTTAATGTTTTGGAAAATATAGTGAAAGGATAAATTGACTCCTAAAATAGCTTTAGTAAGTACATCTCACAAAGAGTAAAATTTACCCTAACCAAGATCTAGCATCGTGTGTTGTAACCATGCTTCTTGTATTGACAGAAGTGTGAAATTACATCATTTTTCAAAAAACTTTAATTTGAAAAAAAATATCCCATCTCTGTTTCAAACAAAGAAAAATTGTGACTTTTAAAAATGTAGTGGTTGGTTTGTGGCATTTGGCTTTTGAAGTGACCGCTCTTGCACTTGCTATGCTCAACTCCTTTTCCAATCCTTGATAAATATTTATTGACTGGTCATACTTCTGACCTAAAATCTTGACTACTGAGACTCTCAACTCAAAATATATTTTTCTTGTATGATACCTCAGGGTTTAACTTTTAATACACCTTTTATCTTTCCATGAGTCTAAAAATGTCAGATCATAATAATTTTGAATAACATACTTTATTAAATATTGTCTTTGTGCATCGACCCTTTATCTTGCTTTGTACCATGAAAGGAGTTGGTAGCAAGCTTGGAGTCCTTTCTCACTTGAATTAACGTGAATTGGACTCACAAAAAATGATAATAATTTTTCGCATAATGACAAGGACACAAAGCATCAAAGGTAAAAATAAAACAAAATGAAAAAGAAAACAATAGGCAACTCTTTTTCAAAAGAAAAAAAAGAAAACTTATCTGAATGTGGAAGCCGACTCCGATGATTATGACATGCATTTTGAATCAAACAACCTGATCTAATCACAACAATCATTATCAACTTTTGTCCATTTATTGAACTAGAAATTGAGCCAATCTTGAACTTATATCTTCTATATTACTATTCTCCTTCGGCTAGTGACACCTCAATGGGTTTTCGCCAATGAGCCTATCTAATTTTCATTTCTTTGTTGACTCACAGTCGCCTTATGGTGCCCATAGGGTTTTTCACCAATAAGACTCTCTCATTTCATTATTCTCATAACTCACTATCGTCTTATGGTTCCTAAGAGGGTTTTCACCAGTAAGACTCTCATTTTTATCATTTTTTTAAAGAAAAATAATGCCCAAAATATGAAGTACCATGCACCCATAACATATTTAGCCTTGACCTTCTAAAAGATTGATCTGAAGGTCTTTCTTTAGTTGTAACTTGGCTTTTGGAAAGGGTTATAAAGAAAGGGAGGCATGAGGCTAAAAAATTTACATAATTTAGGTGAAGCATACAACTTTTGAAATTAAATTTTTAAGAAAATAAACTTTTGTCCCAGTTTTATTTCATTCTGGGTAACTTGAATTTTATTTTGATCTGATCGAACCCCAGATTAGGGTTGCCAACATATCTTGTAATAGCAAGAATCAGGTCAAACATAGTTTATAAAAGTCATTCTCTTGCTTGATTTTGATTCTTTTTCATCATCATTTTTTTTCATTCATTTTTTTTTGAAACTTTTGACTTTAAGTGACTCCAAAAGAGGGGTACAAAAGAAAGATTAAAATCTCAAAGGTGTAAGCAAAGTTTGATATATTATTCAGATAGCAGAACAAAATACCTTCATCATTTCAGTCTTTTAAAATACAAGTATATAACATATATAACATAATTATACATGAATATCATATATATTATCTCTTAACTGCTTCAGCATTGACCGACATTCCTTTTATTTTAATTTCTACATCAGTCAAATATAATGCACCATTAGATAACACCATCTTCACCATGAGCAGTCCTTGCCAATTAGGAGAAAACTTGCCTTTAGCTTCAATCTGATAGGAAGGATGTGTCTTAGTACTAACTGAACGGTTTCAAATTGTCTAGGATGCACCTTTCTGTTATAGGCTCGATCCATTCTCTTTTGGTACAGTTGGCCATAACATACCGATGCTAGCCTTTTCTCATCAATCAAACTGAATTGCTCCAATCAGTTTTTGACCCACTGATCATCATCAATTTTGGCTTCCATAACAACTCAAAGAGATGGAATCTCACTTTCTGTAGGTATAACCGCTTCAGTTCCATGAACAAGCGAGTAAGAAGTTTCACCTACTGAAGTCTGAACTATAGTAAAATAAACCAATAAAGAAAAAGGTAACTTTCATGCCATTGTCGGGATCCTTGCACCATTTTTTGAAGTATTTTCTTTAGGTTCTTGTTGGCAGCTTCCACAGCCCTATTCTCTTTCGAGCAATAAGGATTTGAATTCTGATGCATAATCTTTAATTACATACACATTTCTTTCATTAAATGACTATTGAGATTTGCAACATTATTCGTGATAATTATCTTTGAAATGTCAAACCAACAAATGATGTTAGAGTGAAAAAAAATCAACCACTGGTTTTTTGGTCATTGACTTGAAAGTCGTTTCTTCCACCCACTTCATGAAATAATCAATGGCTACCAAAATGAACCTGTTTCTATTCGAGGCCTTTGGTTTAATTAGTCTAATTACGTCCATCACCCAATCTACAAAAGGCCATAGAGAAGTCATTATATGCAACTCAGATGGAGAAGAATGTATCAAGTCTCCGTGTACCTAGCATTCATGACATTTACGAACAAAACATATGGAATCTCGCTCCATGGTGAGACAATAATAATTTTCTTGAAGTATTTTCTTTGCCAAAACATACTCGATCATGTGTGGTCCACAAATCTCAGAATGTACTTCAGTCATGATTTTTGAAGCTTCTTTAGCATCTATGCACCTTAAAAGTCCCAAATCTAGAGTTCTCTTATACAAGATTCCCCCACTTAGGAAAAATCCACTAGCCAGACGTCGAATGGCTCTCTTTTGGTTTCCATCATCATGTATAATATATTTTCGAATCTAAATATATTCTATGATATCATGGAACCAAGGCTCTCCATCAATTTCTTCCTCAACCATATTTCTATAAGCAAGTTGATCATGGACCTGTATATGCAAGGGATCGATATGAGTCTTATCAGGATATTAGGGCATTGAAGATAAGGTTACCAAAGTATCATCAATCTCATTATGATCTCTGAGAATATGTTTGAACTTTACTGATACAAATCATTGACAAAGATCTTGTAAACAACCTCGATATAGCAGGAGTTTTAAATTAGGAGTCTACTAATCTCCTTAGATCTGGTGGACCAGTAAATCTGAATCTCCTAACACCAATAGTTCTTGGATTCCCATGTCAATGGCTAGTCTAAATCCTAGAATACAAGATTTGAATTCTTTCATATTATTAGTACAGTAGAATCGAAGTTGGCCTGTTACAGGATAGTATTATTTTAATTTACAAATAAGTATTGCCCCTATCCCTACTCCTTTCATATTCGCAGCTCTATCAAAGAACATCTTCTAACCTAAATCACAAACATTAGAAATAACCTCATCAACACATAATACCTCTTCATCCAAAAAGTAAGTCTTTAATGGATCATATTCCTCATCGATAGGATTTTCAGCCAAATGATCTACTAAGGCTTGAGCTTCCATTGCAGTTCATGTCATCTAGAAAATATCAAACTCTATAGTATCATCTATCATTTTGCGAGTATACCTATGTGTAATACCCCGCAAAGTTCTCTCCTAGTCTGAGCTTTAGAGCATTTTTGGTAAAGCGAAAATCTGAGTCTAAAAATTTCAAAAAAATATCTTCCAAGTATGAAAACTTTGAATCGTGTTGTATTTATATAATTTCAACTTTTTCTCATGTAAAGTATTGAATAAGATTTCCATCAATACCAATTTCATCAAAATCCAACATCGGACGAGGGAGTTATGGCCATTTTACTACACGGTATCAAAATCGCCCAGGTTTGACGGTCGACCTGGCGGACCGCCAAGTCCTTGGTCGACCGTCAAGTGTCCCTTCAGGCCAAGATAGAACATCCCGTTTCTAGCCCCTGAGTGACGGCCAAAGTGGTGGACCATCAAAAAGTTGATGGACTGTCAAGGGGTCCGTCAGGTCAAAATAGAATGACCCATTCCTGACACTCGGGTGACGGACGATCTGGTGGACCGGCAGATTCCTGACGGACCGTCACTTCGATCATCACATCGAGACAGAATGTCCCAATTTTGACACTCAAGTGATGAATGACTTGGTGGATCATCAGTCCCACTGATGGACCGTCAGTCCCTCTAACGGACCGTTAGATCTACCATCACAGACCCCGATCAGTAGTTTTCAACTCTTTCATTTAAAGGGAATTTCGGTCTTTCCCTAAACTCTATAAATACCCAATTAAGGGTTGAGGGACTCATTTATTTTCTCTTCTTTCACCCAAAAACTAGGGTTTCCAAAATAAAAAATTCTCCCTTCTTCCACCAAAAATTTAGAGAGAATCAAGAGCAAAAATCAAGAATTCTTTCGAAGGCTTTCAAGAAAGAGTTTACCCAAGGTATGTAGATGTTTATTCTTAGGTCCCTTTCATCCAAGAAGCTCAAGTACCTTTTTCTAAATCTCCAAGATTTATGTTTATGAAATTTTAATGATTTTTGTGAATTGAAATTGATGTTCTTGCTATGATTAAGTTGTGGTTCATGTTTGTCTACAAGATTATCAAGCATTGGCCTTAGTATGTGGTACTTGTGTGTTAAATGGATTATGTACTTGTTGTTGATGTTGAATGACCTCCAAGATGGGATACTTATGTGGTTTGTATGAATCTATGATAATATATAAGTGGAAACATGTAAATTTGGTTGTTCATGATGAGTAGTTGGGTTATTATACTTATGCCTAAGTTGTGCATGTAAGGTATTCGATAAAATGTATAAGAGACTAGAAATTAAGCATAGTAGTTAAATCGTGATCTAATGACTTCTAAGATATGATTATGTGTTACGATTTTTAATGTGTTCATGACTTTTGGGTGTAGAATTGGTTGACTTTTTGACGTGTTCAATAATTTAATCTCTTCCATTGATACTAATTCTTGCCAATCAACTAATTTTGCTCGTCCTCACTGGCAGACCCTACACTCTCTTTGTGAGTCATCTTTCTCTTTCCTATATATCTGGTGTTGTACGGATATGATGCCAATTTAAACCACAAACCAACCACCAACTACTTTATCTTTTCTGTAACCAATTAACAAATAGGTGAGTGTTACATATTTGACAAATTAGAATACTACCTTGTATGTTATGCTTCTATATGTATTTTCCAACCTATCATGGAAGGCCTTATGTTTTATCTCGGTTTTTCTAGACGCACTTTTCGAAAAGTTAAGATCAAACCCTTTAGAAGGTTGCCTGCGTATCATGCCAGGACATGAACCAGATATTGCGTAGTTCGGGAAAAAACTTAACAAAAATGATTTAATTTTTATTTATTTATTTTTATTGTTTTAATAAAATAAATAAAGTAAGTTAAGTAAAATATTTGTAACATATATAGAAATAAACGGTCAACTTCATTACATTCCATAATTTTTAAATACAAATACGACACAATGAATGACACAATTCCTAAAATAAAACCTATTAACTGACATCTGACAAATAAAACTAAACTTAAACAAAGAAGACATAACATCTAAACAAGAAGATCTAAAATTGAAATCGAAAAACTGTGACAAAAAAATAACTACCCATCTATACAATTAAAATCCACTGTCTCCAGGTCTTCAAATAATTCTCACAACTTCAATCATGCTCAATCAAGGAGATTTTGTCTTGATATGACCTCGCAAACCCAAGTATATATCCTCCAATGAAGTGGTGAGACATGGACAAAAGCTGGTACTTATGCTAAAAATTCCTCACGATTCAAAGTTGGTAGTCTAAACCCATTCTGGCAGTATCTTGTCACACACGATGAACCTTTCCTCAAAGGGAACTGAAGGATTGATCCCATTCTTGGGCCTGTCAGTCTCAAATATCAATCATCTCTCTTTCACGTTATTCACGAGCAGAAGCAACCTCTAGCTGTTCTCACAATATCCCTCTTTCATTTATCCACTGAGATCTCTCTCGATTAAATTATTCTTGCATATTCTTTTTACATTCTTTCAACTGTTGGTGGGGATATGTGGCAAGTTCTGCAATATGTGACCCCCTAGTGGTAGCTAATTTGATTTGTCCTCGAAATGTGACCTCAATATCTGCTGACTTAGCTTTTTCTTCAGCGAATTCCATTTATTGTTCTTCTATTCTTGCCCTGGCATGCTCTAATTCTAATATCAAATCTTGGTTGGCATCATGATATTATTGCATGGCTATCTTGATCCTTATCCTGATTACAGCTTCTTGATCTATAGGTCCCTTAAACGATCTTTTTGGTTTAACTGGTGGACTTGGCTATTTTTCAAACCATTCATGGTTGTTTGGATTTTCTTCTCCCTTATCATTATCTATGATCATTGTTTCAATTCCCATGATATGATAACCATCCCAAATTTGGTGAGCTAATCCCTCCGAAAGTGGAATCTCTTATTTGACATCAGATACAAAATCAGTCATATTTTCTGTTATGGGAATTACTTCATGTCTGCCCAGCTGACGTAGGACCCACAATGGAACATACGGTTGAATACCTCTATACCCATCAATAATAAGAAAGGACGAAAAGTGGAAATATGTATGACCTTCCTCCAAGGGAACCAAGGGAGATTCCAAGTGATCTTATCCGTTGTCAGTGACTGGAAAAGCTTATTCTATGCATTAAGTCCTTCTGGACACTGGTATTCTTTTAACCTCTATTTGTAATTTTGATGCGATTGAATCTTTCAGGAACAAACCTTGCCACTTTAAGACGTTGGTAGATACTCCACAATCCACATCTGCAATAATATGTTACATCCTTTGAAAAAACCTTTCCCTTTTTGACAAACGGTCATAGCATGATATATTCCAGCTAAGATCATTGGTATCATAGTGTAATCCTTCTTAATTAGTATATGTACCACTCCAGCTAAACGAATATTAATTTTTCTCTCTCTTTGGGAAGACCATAGTTCCTAAAAAGGCTACCATGAATGCAAATTGTGTATGTGCTTTCCAGGTCTCAAAACTTTCCTTTTTATAGAGTTGTTTACCAAACTTTTCAAACTCGTCTTGCCTTTCATATCTGTCATACAAAAACTGCAAGGAGACCCAACCTTTTTTTATTGATTCATCTTTTGAGTTCTGTATGTTCTAGAGCTTGCAGAATCTGTTTACCAAGATGAGTCTTGGGGTTATAAGTTTTTTCCGATGCATATCTCCATATCCAATATAGGCTTCTATCTCCTCTAAGGTCGGAGTCAACTAAAAATCTGAGAAGCAAAATACGTTGTTCATCGGGTCCCAAAAAGTCAGCAATGCATCAACCCACCTCCCTACTTGGGTTGATTGTCATGATTCTTGTCAAAAAAAAACTCAAATACTTATGTATCTTATCATAATCAAATGAATCCATTTCGTTCCACCACAACCAAAGCTACAAAGGGGTACAGTCTACAACTTGAAATAGTATACTACCATCATTTTTCCTCTTTTGACACTTTCTACAAACTGGAGGAGACATGTTATACCTATGGATAGGGAGACAAGATTAGGAAATGTCTAGACTTAGGCAAAACTTAATTCGCTAACTTTGATTTTTTTAACTTGACTCGTTAGTATGACTACTAAATTGGACTTAGATACAAATAATATATTCAAAAATAAAAGAGACCACTTATTTAAATCGGCTCTATAAAAATTTTTACAGACCTCTAGACAATTTTAACCATGTATTTGGAAGAAAATATCCCCCTAAGTACACTTAAAATTAAAAAATGACTTAGAAATAAAGAAACAAAAATAATTGTTTTATGTATGAAGTTGTATAAAAATTCAGTCTCACGACCCCTAAAGGTTCGGGACTATTAAGATATATGCTTACTTATTTATTATTTTATAAAAATTCCGCTCATGACCCCTAAAGGTTCAAGACTGTTAAGTTATAAATATACATATTTTATTAATTTATCAAAACTAGCTCACGACTTATTAAGGTTCAGGGCTATTAGGATTTATTTATTTTATATTTTTATTTTGTAAAAACTTAACCTCATGATCCCTAAAGATTCAGGGTTATTAGAATTTTTTTATTTTATATTTTTATTTTGTAAAAACTTAACCTCATGATCCCTAAATATTCAGGGATATTAAAATATATAATAAAATTAAATTTGAGAATAAAAGAAAAAAGCAAAGTAGAATGAGAAAAATAAGATAAAATATTAATATTAATTAAAATAGTCAGTTTTTACTATTTTTATTTTTTTTATTATTATTATTATTATTATTATTTCAAAGATATCCTTTAATAATTTTGTGAATAATAATTTTTAAAATTCATGGTCGTATCCCGAGAAGGATTTCGTACGTATCTCACTAAAAAGTGAAAATCAGGCCCCCATAGTTCATGACGATTTGTTTTAAAAAAATTTGTATATTTTTTAGTTTCGTTGAAAAAAGAATTATTAAATTTGAGGACAAAATATTCTCTTATATTTCGCAAAGTTGCCTAAAAGTCGGTCAATAATCTAATGACCTTTCAAATAAATGTGAAAGAGCACGTAGGATGCACATGTTTGTCAAAAGAGGGACACCTGTCCTAGACATACCCGTCCCCTATGCCGAGTCTCACTAAGTCAAATTCACATGATGCAAATAAAGAGAAACCTAATAGGGTTAACCAGATTCTGAATCAGTTGTTCTAAGTTTAGCCTAATAGGGATAGGTGTCTATACTGTCTTACCCTAGTGGACACTCGAGTCAGGAAGGGACAACTTATTCAGTAGCAGTGCTACTCCGCCTTCGTTTCCGATCCGAACCTTGCCTAACATGTGTGACTATAATCCTTTACCAGGTGCCTTAACAATCCGGCTATCTCAGAGGGGTGCGCAAGAGAATATAGTTTATAATACAATTCAACAATATCAAAGCAGTAAATGAGAGACAAGTAGCACATAAGGCCAACCAACACAATATAAAAAATAATTAAAGCAAGTCAAAAAATCGAATTCTTATTAGTCCCCAGTAGAGTCGCTAGAGATGTCACATCCCTTTTTTGCCTGCGGAGCCGAAGGCCGAAGGATTTTTCCAATTAAAGTAGCATTATTTAATAGGGATTATTTTAATTATAGAGTCACCATTTGGAATCAAGTTATGGTGTTTCAAATAACCTTTTTGAATTCCTAGTCAAAAGAAAATGACTCTTTATTATGGTCTACGAACATAGAAGACCGAGAAGGATTCTGTTGATCGAAGGAAAGGTGTGAGACATCCCTCGAATCCCGTGGTTCAGACACGGTCACTTTTATTGACTTATCTTGACCTATACTATTTGGATAAATTATGTTAGCGCCTAGGTTCGCTAACTTTTAATATCCAAAATCTGCATATACCTCTGGTATTAAGCGGTGAAAGTTAATTAATTTTTTAAAACAATCTTTACTGAGGTGCAATATTGTTTCCTCGAATTATTTTAAACATATCAGAAGGATGAGTACACCGTATTATCAATTGATATAAACATTTTAAGCGTGCCTAAAGTTCATCTATCGTAAAAGGCATTTGCTCGTCTCTTATAAACTCGAGATAATTTTTCTATTCATTTTTTTTACTCTCTTTCTTTCTCATTTTTGCAATGAGTCTCGAATTAGTTCACAACTATTACTCAAACTCACATATTTAGTCCGGAATTTAAAAAGATTTAAACCAAAATATTTTCTAGCCTAAAAAAAAAAACTAGTGCCATTATCTTGTGGTTATACAAAACTCAAGAGAAAACTCAAAAAAAATGTATAACATAAAGGCATGATCAAAACATATTAAGATTATTTTAATATTAACGACATGAAACTACTGAACAAACAAGCTAAATGACAAGAAAATGAAACTTTTTATTTAATCATAAATTATTTAACTAAAGTAGACAAATTCCAAACCCAAACAGTGATAGCTAAATTTAGATGGATATATATATATATATATATATATATATATATATATATATTTCGACTCAGTAGCCAATTAAATTTATTACTTCCCATGTATATTTTGAATTCAAATGATATTGTAAGTAAAGAAACCAATGCTACCAAACAACTCTTAAGTAACTTTATTTTTTACACTGTTTTAGTTATTTGCAGTAGATATATCTACAACTAATAGTGGAAAAATATTCTTGAAATAGTTTGATTAAATGGGACAAACAACAAACATGATACTCATTAAACATATCCCACATGCTTACTTGTTAAACTAAAATGCGAAGATAAAATATTTTAAAACTAAAACAACCTAAATTGATCCTAATAATAGCTCAATATAATCTGCTAGCTTATTAAAACAACACAAAGCATGCAACTTATATGAATTTCAAAAATTTTAATTTGGTTGATCACATTCTTACTAGCATAAACCATTTTTCCCTTTTTTTTTAAATAATAATTATACTTAACCAAGTTTCAAATCAAATGCTCATTTGCTAAGAAAAGTCTCTAAATTTAACGTTTAAACTTCAGGGATAAGGGGAAACCAACGAGAGACCTATTTTTACATAAACTAATCAGCTTTTAAAGTTATCTTATCTTAATATTTGAATAAATTCAATCAACTTTGATTCAATACAGAAAATAAATTACAAGTAAAGGTGTAGAATCGAACTTCATACAAATGATAAACTACGCATACTAAATAATATAAAAAGCCAAACAACTTTATTCATGCTTCAATTCACAATGAAACTTATAAAATAAATAGTGTAGAATTGGATTAAAACTTGAATAATGAATTAACTAAAACTGAAGCACGAATGACATCACCAAAACTCGCAGGAACAAAGATCCAAACCCCAATCCAAGAATATTCAAAGTATCCTCTCCGTTTTTCTTTTGCCTCTACTTTTCTTCTTCAATATTTTTCTTTTTCTTTGTTTTTCTCTCTTTTCCTGATCTTTTTTTTATTCTTTTTTTTTCTCTCTGCACGCTGATGTTTTTCTATCAAAGTCTGATAAAATAGAATGTATGTAGTTTTCTTTTCTGGGGTTGAGGAGTCTTTAAATAGAAGGATTCTTTCGAGGGGGAAGTTTGGGGGAACAGTTACTTCAGAGAAGGGATTAATTTGAATTTGATTCCCTTTTTTTAATTATAGAAAATACTAATAATAAAAAAATAAAAAATAAATAAAAATAAATAAATAAATAATAAAATAATAATAATAATAATAATAAATATAACTAATTAATTTTATCTTTAAGAATATACAATAAAAGTTTATAAATAGCCAAAAAATAAATACAGTAAGATAGTACTAAAACTACTAGTATATTTATTAAAATATAGAAAGAAAAAAAAAATATATATATATATATATGTATGTATGTATATATATATTAAAAAATAATAAATAAAAATAAAATATCCCAAAATTAACTTTATTTATTTATTTTTAACTAAAAATTATAAAAAATAAATTAAGAACTAAAATAATATTGGATCAAATATAAATATTTAAATCACAAATAAGTCAAAAATTGGGGAGGATCAAAAATCATGTGTCTACATCAGTCCATTAGAGTCGCACCTTTACAGTTAGCTATCACAACCCACCATTATTTCCAAATTAAAACCATTAGCACACAATCAAACCATCAATTCCATGTATTATTAACGAAGGCTATAAGAAGTAGTATCGTCATACCGACTGTAGCTTGCAAGTAATGTCCTTAGCCAATCACTTAGGGGATTCCCATGTACCCTGTAGGTTCCATTATTAGATTTACTTGGGGGATTACCATGTACCCCACAAGGTTTTTAATCAAAGCCATGGCCACCAAGGCCTTACTATTTTGACATTAAAATCATTTAACCAATATAGGTTCCATTACCATATTATACCATGCAAAGTTTTCAATGAAAGTCTGACTATGTAATAAAAGCATTCTCATAGGCATTTTAACAAACATGTTGAGGGCATATAGTTTCCAAAACCAAAACCAAGTATCAATGGACCATTCCCATGCAACCACATGTTCAAACAACCATTATAATATGAAAATAATAAGTAAAAACTTAGGAAAACATAAATCAACCATTAATAACCAAAAACCCCAACGTATAATTCAAAATCCAAAACCATATCACAATTATGCCATGAAAACCATTCATAAAACATTACTTTAATTAATTTAACAATGAGGGAGTAGTAACACCCCTTATATTACAAAGAAGACAGAGTGAAATCACCCTTTAGAGCCTTAATTGACCACCTTGAAGGAAACCCTAGCCTTTGCTTAACCCGAGAGCTTAAGAGAAATTTGAGAGATTTTTTGAGTGTTTAAGATTATAATAGTAAGGTAAATAAAGTCTCAATAGTATTTGGGTAGTAGGGTCATGATGGGTTAAGAGGAGAAATATCCAGAATACCCCAAACTTGAACTGTAAGAGAATTTTCGTCGATGGGTACAACTAACCCACCCAATCAATACCCTAACATACAAGTGGTACCCATTACTCTACCCTAGAAAGATACTTGGACCCCAAAACTGTCCAATATACAACCAACAAAACCAACTCGTACCCAAGCATATGATAAGTACCCTTAACCCGTACCCATAACAGATTCAAAAGGGTATAGACACTGTCCAAATATGAGTTGGACTATACCACTCGTACCGTATCCTCACAACTTATGGTGAGCCACTTCTACTCTGATCCAAGTTAAGTTACCAATTTTAGATTAAGTGAAGGATCAATCAACCGACCCATCACCAATCATACGACCTGTACACATACCAAACCATAACCACAACATAAACTCACCCACCAAACGTTGACCAACATACAAGATGGGTCACTTGACCCGTACACTCACCATACGGCTTGTATGGTGAGTCATATAATCAGTAGAAGACTAAAAACCTAGGAAATTTTCCAATGACCAAAACTTAGGATATTTCACTTGCCAAACATTGTTACTACTACTACCGATTTTTATAAAACCCCTCATTTGATTTCTGCACTTTCCAACTTCATCAGTAAGATCGTGACTGATTCCCTCCCTATTCCTTGTAGGTTCAACCCTAACCTAGTTATGTTTTATATTTGATAGCGACAACATTGTACTTTCTTATAGGTATAATTTGGGCGATATAAATTTTTGCATTATGGTCATGGAGTATAGTTATGGATTAGTTAATTGAGTTTGTTGAAGTTGTTTATTTTTTGTTTTTCTATTATTTTTAGGGTATACACGGGTGTATGCCCAGGACTCAGAGTCAAGGCAATCCTTTGATCCTACTTTATCATAAGTTTGAATATACCTTATGATAGAATTATAAGATGGAAGAATATGAGAATGGAGATCATCACGATAGGGTTCAATATGACCCAAATGCCTTGAATCAACCACCTCTGCATAGCGTTCAAGAAATAGCCATGGAAACCACTGCTTAATTATTAGCTGAAAAGAATGTGAGATTTGTAAATGTGAGTCATAAAGCTCAAGATAAAATAGCAAGATAGGAAAAAGAGTATCATGCATTACTCAACAGAGATAGAGCTAGAGCGATAAAGTTAAACCACCTGCTTATCAGAACTTGCTAGTTTATGATGATCCGAAGAAAGATTTAGGGTATGTTAAACCTATTAAGATAACATTCCTCCTGTATTGCCTCAAGGATTTGAGTTTGAAATTATAAGTGTAATGATTCAGTTTCTTAATATGAAGGATGTATTTTTTGGTTTGCATTGATAATGTAAATATGTATATTATGAATTTTGTTCAGATTTTCAGTTGGTATAATCTACCTTGGGTGAGTTAAGAAGTTTTGAGACTCAGGTTTATCCAATTCTCTTATATAAGAAAAGCGATGTTATGGATAGGGGAACTACCTCATGGGTCCATTACCTCTTGGCACGACTATGTGGCCTTGGATACTCAGACTTCACCATGTCTTATATCATCACAAAGCTTCACTTCCCCAATATCTCTCATATTGTGATTAACATGTTGCCTGTTCACCTTGAATGGATCTTCTCCATCTTGCTTCAACTCAGTTACACCATGCGGGAATACTTTAACTATAGTGAATGTTCCATACCACCTAAATTTCAACTTGCTAGCCTTGAATTATACAACAAGACCATAGCACCAGGAAGAAACACCCTTTTCTCAATTTTCTTGTCATAATATAGGTTCATCTTCTATTTGTACAAAATTGAGCTCTCATAAGCTCGGAGCCAAAATTCTTTCAACTTATTACCTTACTCATTCTCAGGTTTTCAGCATCGCTCCACTCAAAATTTAGCTTTTTTAATGCCTATAGTACCTTGTGCTCGAGTTTTACTGCCAAGTGGCATGGTGTGGATATTATGGTGTTTCAACCTTATGTTTCACACCATATTTTTCAAGTAGGTCCTTAAATAGATGATTACAGAAGTGGGACCCACCATCACTACTAATAACACATGGAGTGCAAAACCAAGAAAAGATATTCTTCTTCAAGAATGCACTAACACATCAACCCTCATTATTAGGAAGTGCAACTGCCTACAACCACTTTGAAACATAGTTGGATGACATTAATGTATACTTCATCCTATAAGAACGCACAAATGGAACCATGAAATAAATTCCCTACACATCAAACAACTCTAACTCAAAAATAGGTGTCATGGGAAGCTCATATTTCTGCAAAATATTTCCTTGATGCTGACACTGGTCACATGCCCTAGCATGCACATGAGCATATTTGTAAATAGTCGGCTAATAGTAATCATATTGTATAATTTTATGGGTTGTACGAGTACTACCATGATGACCCCCAACTGGTGATAAATAATAGGCCTTAAGTATGCTCATCATCTCCATCTCAGGAATACACTTCCAAATAACTCCATGCGTACACACCTAAAATAGATAAGGCTCATCCTAGAAAATCTTGCATACCTCATGTTTAATTCATTTACGCTGCTAAATTAACAAGTCTTTCAAGATAAAACCAATTGCTAAATAATTAGCAAAATAGCAAACTAGGGATTAAGTCTTAGGAAGTTGCCAACACCAATTTATCTAGAAAAGTATCATCACTTTCAATCTTATCCCCTAATTTTAGCATTGCCTCCTCTTTGAGGTTGGATAGGTGGTCTGCAACCTGGTTTTCAATGCCCTTTTGGTCTTTCACTTCAAAGTTAAATTTCTACAATAATAGTACCCAATGAATAAACCTCGACTTAGCATCTTTATTTGACATTAGATACCTTAAATCTTCAAGATTAGTATGAATAATGACTTTGGTCCCAATATAATAGATTGGACTTTCAAGAAAGCATACACCATCGTGAGCAACTCCTGCTCAGTAACTATATAATTTTTCTGTGCAGGGTTGAGTGCTTTGCTAACATAATAGATTGGCTGAGGAATTTTCTCAGGTCATTGGCATAATATAACTCCTAAAGCCATACCATTAGCATTGGACATCACCTTAAAAGGCAAGGACCAATATAGAGACACAATAATAGAAGCCAAGATCAACCACTCCTTAAGGCACTCAAAGGACTTAAGACAAGCATCGTCAAACACAAACTTCACCTTTTTTTCCAACAACTAGCATAATGGATTTGCAATTTTAGACAAGTCCTTGATGAACCACCTATAGAACCCAGCATAACCCAAGAAACTTCTAATACCCTTGAAAGAAATAAGTGGAGGCAATTATTCAATCACCTCAATCTTTGCCCGTCAAACTCTATACCCTTTTTAAAAATCTTATGCCCGAAAACTATACCCTCTTTTACCATAAAGTGACACTTCTCTCAATTCAACACAAAGTTGCACTCCTTACATCTCTAAAGTAAAATTGCAAAATAGGCTAGAAAATCAACAAATGAGTCTCTAAAAACCAAAAAGTCATTCATAAAGACCTCTATAGTGTCCTCCACCATATCAGCAAATAACAACATCATACAATGCTAAAACCTGCCTGGAGCATTACAAAGTTTGAACGAAATCCTCTTGAATACAAAAGTACCATATAGATATGTAAAGGCAGTCTTCTCTCGGTTTTTGGGGGTAATAGACTTGATTATATCCCGAATAACTATGAAAAATCAATACCAACCTCGGCCTGTAAGTCTATCTAGCATTTGATCCATGAAGGGTATAGGAAAATTGTCCTTTTGTGTCCAAGTATACAACTTTCAATAATCCATGCACATCTCCATCCAGTCATTGGTCCCATGGGAACTAACTCATTCTTTTCATTTGGGACCATAATGATCCCACGCTTTTTAAGTGTACATTAAACTGGATCACCTATTTGCTGACCGTAAAAGGATAAACCATGCCTACATATTACCATTTTATAATCTTTTTTTTACCACCTCTTGTATAGGTGGGTTAAGATGAGTAGGTGCTTAATGATGGGCAAACAATCAAGTTCAATCTAAATTTTATGAGTTCAAATACCGAGTAAAATCCCTATAATATTTGTAATAGTCTATTTGATTGCCCTTTTAAATCTCTGCAATACTGAAATTAATGTCTCAGCCTGTGTATCCAATAAATCAACTACAATAATGACTGGCGAGGTATTTCTTGGCCCATAAAAATGCATATCATAAGTGATAAGGGGAGGCCTTCAATTCCAAGAATAGTGGCTCCTCAATAGATAGTCGAGATGGTGGCGGCTCTTTATTTTTCAAATCAAGATCTAACTTGTTTGGTTCCTAAGAATAAGACCCTCTATCATATAGTGCTCTCACCATATCATCATACTCTTCGATACCATCACTATCAAAATTTATGATAACTGTAGCTAGTACCTCAACCCTAAATCTCTCCTTTATAGGTATAGTCAATGCACCATTATTAAAAGTGTCTATAAAGGACACCACCCATATATTGTTCGATTGCTGTATCAACTAACACAAATTAAAAGTAATGTGTTTTTCACTAAGCCAGAATTTCATCTACCCTATCTCCCTATCAACCAATCCCTAACTGTGGCTAGGAAGGGGCTTTCTAAGATAATAGAAATATTAAAATCCACCTCATAGTCCAAAATTATGAAATCAATTGGGAATATGACAGAAGCTACCTTCACCAAAACATCGAATAATATACCAACCAATTTTTTCACATAATCTCAATAATCTCACCGACATCGTCTTAGGTGTCCCCAACCCCAACTACTTGTAAGCCACTGTGCCATAAGATATATGTTGGCTCCCAAGTGACACCAAGCTCGTTCAAAATTTGGAGACCCAATTATGCGAGGAATAGTGAAAGTTCTGAGGTACTCTTTTTTCTCAATCAAAGACCGGGAAGCAATAGCACTACAATGGTGAATATTATTAGCGGGTTTAAAACTCACCATTTACTTCTTTTTCACTAGGTCCTTTATGAATATTACATAGCCAGGATCTGCTCCAATGCTTCCTCAAGAGGAATATTAACAGTTAGTTCCTTCAACATTGACATGAACTTCTGATATTTCCCTTCCTCTTTCTTTTTCTTCAATATCTGGAGAAAAAGTTAGGAAGGTCATGGAATGGAGTTCACTACAGGCACGACTTCCTTCCCCTTAACTTTATCCTTCTCATCTTATTTATCCATATTCATTGATTTTTGTGATGAATCACTACTAGTCACTAAATTTTTATATTCCACTTGGTGTACATCATCAATACCAACAACATCATCATGTACCTTATCAAATACAAGCATAAAAGATCAATAGTTGCCTTATTAATCTGAGTGGTTATGGCTAAGCAGTGATTGTTGTTCTTCAGATTCTGCACAGTGTTGTTCAGAAGAGTTCTCGGTTGATGTTGATTCAAAGTAACTGATGTCTGTCCTTTTATTTATCAAGCTACTTAATTGTGTTAGCATGCAATTTGACATTTTGGCTCAGTATCAAAATATCTTCCTTAATATCCTTACGACAACTCTCTTAATTCGTTAAACCCTTAACCAGCTTAATAAGTAATGCTTCCATACTCAAATAGTATTATAATTCCCCAGTAGAACATATGCATCTTCCTTCTCCTTATAGTCATCCTTTCATCTCTAGTCATAATCTCTCTCTGCTTGATCCTTATATTTGTCCCCATAATAGTTTCATCATAGATTTCCTTGCCTTAAATTCCAAGAGTCCTTCTTGGACCCTCAGCCCTTGGCTTGGAAACCCACTATCTCTATGTCTTGATACTTTGCTCCCTTCTTAATATCAGAATCATACAACCTATGATCTTTACATTGTGTGCCCACAACATTTACCTTTTCTGAATTCATAGTAGCAAATTGCTTGGTCAGTAACCCAATCTCCATCCTTATATGTTCAACCTCTTAAGCCATTGTATCATCTATAATCCTCTACTCACTAGAATAACTAATGGAATGAGTTCCAGTTCCTCTTTCTTCTTCCCAAGCATGACACCCTCGGTTGGTATTAGAGACCCGATATAAGATTTCTACATCTAACTCCAAACAAAGGCTTATGAGCATCCCACAGTAATAGAATCCAAAACAACATTGGTATAGACATTCAGAGCTCTGTAGAATATCTCCTGAAAATTCATCTTGGAAATTTATGATTAGGCACCATCATTAACTTTTTTTTAAACTCAACCATGTATCGGACAATGGTTTTTAATGAAACTTCCTAAAATTATAAATCTCTCCTTCAACTACAGCATTTTAGAAGGTAGAAATAATCAATCCAAAAATTATTTCTACAACTCATTCCAATTAGTGATGGACCCAGAGATAGTTCCCCTAACCGTAATGTCCTTTTTCCTGTAAGAGAGAATGGGACAACCTGAGTCTTAAAGATTTATAACTCACCCCAGGTAAATTACACGAAATGCAGATCCTAACAAAATTCATGATTGATGTTTCGGCTTTTGATGGAACATTTTAGGCCTTTTTCTTAGGATAATTGTGTGTTTTCCAGCAACCATAGTTGTATTTAACATGGTATTCTTGTGTTTTCAGGTTAAGGAATGAGTGTGAAGGAGAACTTGGACAATCTGAGCAAAATAAAGGCAAATTAAGCAGCGATGGCTCAGACGATAGGCCATTGACCTTGTGATGATCCATCAGTCTAAATCGTTAATAGAAAGTGGAAGGCATATACTCTGGATAGCCTGTGATGGTCCAGGTGATGGACCGTCGACCCTGCAATGAATCATCGGTGTGAACCATAACCATAATACAAAAGGTAGCAGCATTGGAAGTCCTACGACAATGCAGGAAATGAACCATCGACCTTGTGATGGGCCATCGCAATACCCATCATCTAAAAGTAGAACGTGGAGTCACTGGACACCCTGTGATGATGCAGTAAATGAACCATCAGACCTACGATAAACCATCACTTGACCTATCATCTAGAATCAAAACATGGAGTCACCATACACCCTGCGATGATGCAGGCGACAAACCATCAAACCTATGATAGACCGTCGCTTAACCCATCGACCAAAACACGGAGAATCTGAGTTTGAATTTTAAAACCCCAGTTATAGAATCTTATAAATACCAAGTATTAGGGTTTATTTCGTATCTTTTATCTTCAGTCTCATACTTTCTCTTCTATTAAGAGCTTTGTACTACTTTTCACTGAGATTTGAATTTAGAGATTGAGACGTGATTATTAGTTTTCATATTTCCCATCAAAGATCAAGAAGAACAATATTGTTACTTCTGTAAGTACTCTTCTGAAGTTATTTATGAACATCAACATAACTTTGATTTCTAACATGGAGATGAGTATCTAAACTCCCATTACTAGGGTTATGGGAGCCTTGATATAGAGAACTATTTTGGGGTTGTGAATGGGTTTGTTTTCTAACATCTATCAAAATTGCATGAATTTTTTTTCATTTTAATGTCACCTCTTGTTTGCAAACTTGAGAAGTGAGCCCATGAACTCCACTTGTTTGACAAGAAAGTGGATGTTGGGGAAAAAGTAATTCACATGATATTCATAGGTTTACCCTTTGGGTTAACGGGTTGATCCCTTAGCAGGATCAAACCTCATGAGAGTGCTATAGAATAATGCATGAATTCTTTAAGTTTGAGAGAATTAAAGGGTGAAATACTCATTAGGTTGAGAAACATGTGGGTAACCTTTAGAATTCAATAATTCTTGCAATTGGATACATAAGTTAAAATTAGAACACAAACTCACAGCCCTGATTGTTTGAACATCTTGGTGAGAATAACTCTAGTTAATTTCTTCTCATTGGAATTACATCTAAATTTACTCTCAATAGCTGGGCTTTTGTGTAACATCAATGCAAAAGAACACAGTTAAAATTTCTAAACCCCCTTTATTTTGGAGCCTTAGGTCAATAGTCTAATAACAATCGCAATACTTAGTGAACATGGTATTCCCTATGGGATTTGACACCAACCCATTTGGGTTTTATATTTGACGGAAATCACTTACTCTCTTGTAAGATAGTTGTAATTTGGGTGTATCAATGGTGTGCATGTTTACATGATCAGTCGACAAACACACAAACATACCTTTTAGATTGAGCAGATGAATCATAGCACTTTTAATGTCAAACTTTACCCCTTAGGGAAACTCAAGAAGAATTATAGCAACTATCTCAATAGGCTCAACATACACTAAATCATTTTTTAGATCATCAAACACTGTCAAGTAAAAAAAGGTTGGGAGTGGTTGAGCTATATCTCTCCTAGCTCTATCGAGTGCTGCTCGATGCTCTACTTTCTATCTCACTCTGGCCTCTTGAGTTGCACAACGCATAGCAATCTTCCTTATTTCTTTAGATAATAATTTAGTAGTGGTTTGATCAATTGTATTTTAAACACCATGCAAAGGAGGCATATTCAAGGCAAGTAGGTCATCTTGATTCCCCCATGATGAGCTTCATTACCATGTTTCATTATTCTACGATTATAATGTAGGGTTTTTTCATGCTCTAGACCAGGTGGGATCAATGGATTGCCTTGACTCTAACTATGAGGAATGCATCAGCCTACATCCTAAGAATAACAAAAAAGTAAAAACCAACAAACTAAACAAACTTTGTCAATCAATCTATAATCGTATTCCCTAGAAACGATGCAAATTTTGATGTCGCCTAAAGTTAAATCTCTAAGAAGTATAATATGGTCACTATCATATATATAACCTAACATAGGTTGGGTCAAACCCATAGGGAATAGGCCAGATATTTATTACAAACTTGTTGAGGTAGCTAGAAAATGACAAAAAATAAATAGGAGGATTTTGTAAAAATAGTATCAATAGTAAAAAAATCTTGATTGATTTAGGTGGAAATTAATATGAGAATAATAGTAGGACTATGTTCCCCCTAACTTCCTAACTCTATAGACTTATAGTGCTTCATTAAACTATTTCAACACTTTGAATGCAAAATCTGACAAGATATGTATCACCAATCATTTACTGAATGCCTTTGGTAAATTTCACTCATCACCTATTGAGTGTCATAATGTCACCTTGTCTTGGATCCTAGATTGATGTAACACCCAAAATGTTTAGTCCTTGAAAATTTCTGAAAGTTTATTCTCACTGCTCAGACTTTGACTACTCATACGAGTCGTAGAAATCCCTAATGGGTCCTACAGACCCAATCGTAGCATGGCTAGTATGTTGGTATGGAGTTCTATCTTGACTATGACTTGGACCCTACGAGTCATAGATTCTCATAACAAGTCGTATGGTTTCATCCATAGCCAAACCAGTGTGATGCCCAAATTATTTCTGCTTTGACAATGAATAGACCAAGTGAGTTATAATAACTGAGTATGTGTCATATGGGCCGAGTCTTACCAAGTAACTGTTGATGATCCTCAACATTGTCCAGACTAAGAATAGATGATAAGAGTCGTAGTGTGACCCTACGAGCCTTAAGGGAACCTATAACGACTAGCGGTGATTTTTCAGTCTTTTCATTAAGGGAATTCTGGTCAATTACCCATTTCCCTTACTTGAACCCCATGACCATAAAGTACTCTAACGGGTTGTTTCTTATTCATAACATAATCAAAAAAACTCTCAAACTCTCCAAACATTCCAAGGTTAAGATACTTAGGATTTTTTAAGAGTTGGTCATCTAAGAAATCAAGGGTTAATTTCTCTCCTTAAATCTTTGTATTTCAGCCATACTGCTCTTCCCTAATCCTCAATTTATGAAAAACAAGTGTTTTACATGGTTTAGATTGTATGGATTTGAATGTGGGTTTTGTTGTAGTTAAGTCCCCATGATTTATTACTCATTGCATATGCTTTATTAATTGTTTTGAATGTATGGGGTGCATGGGTATGGTGAATATGTTGAGGGGTCATTGCTTCCCCCAAATTATTGTTTTAAACTAGGATTTGGCTTTGAATAATTGTGTACGCTCAACCCATTTGTGAAATTGAACTCAAAATATGGATTTGTCATATGGTTTTGACTTACTTACCCATAATATTGCATTGCATAAAAGGTTAAAAGGTTAAACATAGATTTTAAAGTCCTTAATGGATATGTTTTGACTTATTGAATGAATGGTGTCAAGGCATACACCCAATTTGATTAAATAAATTAAAGAAGGTCGAGGCATTCCTCCAAATTAATTTATTGAACAAAGGTGGTTAAGGCATTCCCCCCAAATAATGGAATTATGATGGCATCATGATAATCTTGAAAGTGCAGGGCATTACGATACCCATGATGTGCCTTAAGGTATGATTCCTTGGTAAATGAAAAAGGGATTATGTGAAACTTATTTTAATTTGGGTTTAATAAGGTTATATAGCTAAGTCGTAAAGGTGTGGGTCTTGAATAACATATACTAGAAACTTAGATTTGTCGGCCTAAATTTTGGTATTGATGATCGTATGCATAGTTCATACTATTGATATAATTGTATCTTGGATTAATGTAGGGTCAGGTCATTCCTTGTTCTTCCTTGATACCTCTGATTAATGCCGCTAGCACACACTGGGGCCGTTTCAGCAAAGGTAGCTGAACCCATATAGCCCGTGTCTGCCTATTTATGATGATTGAGCTACATTGTCCAAGATAAATTTTTACTTTATGATAAGCCTTATTCCCTTTCCCATGATGACATGCTTACATATACATATGATGTGCATTGGCTTTGAATGAGTTTGAAATATTGATCATGGCATTATTTTATCTCTTATCACTGATTTACATACCAGTTCTAAACCCATTAACAATCTCTAGATGTTGTATCCCCACATGATACAGGCACCAGAGATGGTGAGCTTCCATTCTCTAGAAGACTTGGTCATTTCATTAATTTCATTTCCTAAATGTAAATTGAAGAGTTGATATTAACATTATCATTGGTAGAGTCGGGGTCATGTCCTGATACTTCGTTGATTTTGGTTTTGTTAGAAGGATTTGTGGATTACTATGGCTTTGGGTGATGTGATTGGTTATTTTCAATTGGTTACCAGATCTCTTTTGTAGACATATCTTAAATTTTTTAAGTTTATCTTATTCTATATTGTTATATATTTGACATTCATTCTTTTTTGGGGGATATTATGTTCTATTTGGCTAGGTGCAGGCGGTGTTCTCCGGTCCTTGTTGGACTTGAGATACCCGTCGTGGGCAGGACCAGTCTTGGGTCATGAAAAAGATGGTATCAGAACCCTAGGTTTGGTTTCATTGGGTGTCCACAAAGTTGTGTCAAGTAGTCTCTTTTAAGGGTGTGCAGCATGCCACACTTTTAAGGGAGAGGCTATGAGAAATTTAGGAATGTTTTCCTTTCTTGTTATTCTACTTTGTGCTATAGATTCTAATATCTTGAAATCTCATCTAATTCCCATATGTTCTTTTTTTAGATCATGCCTGCAAGATAATCTGATCTTTGCGCAAAATATTTGGTCCTACTTGGGGTCAATGCAGACGTAGATCATCCTGTTTATGGAGTTCAGACACAATCAAGAGGTACATCTCCTAATTAAGCTACCCCGCATGGAGTTCCATCGATCCTTAATAGTAGGGCTTCTCGAGCTAATGATGATCATGCCCCACCACCCTAAGGAGACATCTCTAATACTGAGTTTTATCATTCTATTCATTTATTGATGCAGTTGGTGACATCTCAGTTATGTCAGTTAGGTCCTATTGGTGTTGTTATGAGTTCTTTTGAGGTTACTCGAGTTGGGCAGTTTATGAGGCTCAATCCTCCGACCTTTACTAACTTTAAGATGGATGAAGATCCTTAAGGGTTTAGATTAAATGGAGAATATTTTTTGTATGATGCATGCCACTGATGTAAAGGGTATGTAATTTATCATATACCAACTGAAAGACATGGCATATCAGTGGTATGAGTGATACCTAAATTACAACCCTCGTTAGAAAGTGTAAGAGGTTGATGTCAAATATAGAACCTAACTAAGTTCGGGTCGAATCCCACAGGAATACTATGTAAACTAAGTGTTATGATTATTAATAGACTATTGATCAAAGGTTCTGGAGTAAGAGGGTTTGTTTGGTAATAATGCCTATTGCTTATGACAAGTTATAGTCATACTAATGAATGTTTTTGTAAGTTTTAGTTCAATGAGAATAAGTAAACTAGGATTATGTTCACCAAGATATTGATGCGGTTAGCATTGTTAGCTATTCCAAATTCCAATTTGACAATCTCAATTGTAAAGTTAATTGAAGTTCTATCTATTTATTGTTCAACCTTAATAGATAGATACCCTTTAATTCTTTTGAACTTAAAGACTATTGTATAATGTCCAATAGAATCCTTGAGTGGGTTTATCCTATTAAGGCATCAATCCATAACCTAAAGGTTAAAGCCCTTAAATCTCTTATAAATCTCCTATTTTCCCAACTGACACTTTTCTATTCAACAAAATGGTGTTCTTTGGCACACCCTTCGAGTTTGCAACCAAGAAAGTTCATTATTATGAAGAGGAGACTTTGCAATATCAATTATCTATAGAATTTGGGCAATCTCACAATCCCAATCAACAATTCACACCAAGGCTCCCATAATCCTTTTTATGGAAGTATTAGCCACACATAATAGAAGAAAAAGACATCATTGTATTTATCATAAATAATTTCAAAAATCACTTACAATAATTTAAAGAATTGATTTTAATCTTCTATTAAAAATGATAAGATCTCCCAGAGTACCAACTTTTTTCTCAGAGTAAAGAAAATACATTATAAAAGAGGTTCAGTAGATGAAAATTAGTTAAAAATTCTCTAATTAAACCCTAAACAATGTATTTATATATTTCTAGGTAAAGGGGATTTAAAATTCAAACTGCAGATTACTGCGTTATGATTGACGGCTAAGTTGACGGCCCATCAGTAGCTTGAAAGTCTTTCACTTGGACCGTCACTTGGACTTTTATTTTTATATATTCTGTCTCGAGTCTAATGGCCAAATTGATGATCCATCAATGACCTGATGGTCCATCACTTGGACCTTCACTCAATTCCAAATGGTCATACATTCTGCTTAGTTCTAACAACCAAGTTAATAGCCCATCAATGTATTGACGTTCTGTCACTTGAGTCATCCAGTTCTTCCTCTCTATGTAGTGCTAATGGACACTCTGATGGTTTATCACATTATTGATGGCCCATCAGTTAGACCGTCAAGGACCTTTAGCTTGTACTTTTCCAAGTTATTCCTTTTCCTTGGTCTTTTACCTAAAATAGCATCAAATACACTAATGGTTGCTTTAAGACACATAATTATCCTTTGTAAAAAATGTAAAATAGTTTTTCCAAAATTGGAACATCAATAAGGAGTGGGATTAGTCTAGGGGTGATGATGCTGAGTCAGCTGTATGGGGTGATTTTTCAGGTGCCTTTCTTGATTTCGTCATTCCTGAGGAGTTGGGGAAGGCAAAAGTGGAGGATTTTATGAATTTGAAACAAGGTTTGATAACTGTGAATGAATATGACCTGAATTTCATCAGTTGTCCTGTCATGCTCCTGAGCTAGTGTCTAGCATGAGGGATAAGATGAGTAAGTTTTCTTTGGGATTATGTCGAGGCTTGTTTTTAGAGTGCAAAGAACCCTTATTAAATAGTGACATGGATATTTTGAGGCTTGTGGTGTATATGCAATAAGTAGAGGATAAAAGAAATAAAAGGCAGATATTAGGGAGAGGCAGAGTAAGAGATCCCAATTTTTGGATCAGTGTAAAGGTCAGCAACATGGCGGTAAAGATGGTGGTAAATAGTCTAAGAATAAGCTAGGAAATTCTTGTTCCTATTCTATGGCTATTGCTCCATATCCTAAGCCATCCGATGATTATTATTTTTAGAGCAACAGTGGATTTAAGGCATAAGGTGCCCAATTTTAGGCCAGTAGGGCCCAGTCATCTTCATCACATTCTTTTTATAGATTTTATGGATATTTTCACCATGAATTTTGTTATGATAAAAGGAATAAGTGTTTTAGATGTGGCCAACGTGGCCATATTCAGATGAATTATCCTTCAGGCAATGTTGCTACTAGGATAATAAGGTCTCCATTTCTACTTACTCAGATCTTGAACCAAAGAGTGCTACTTCTGGCTTGGACATATGGCAGAACCGTATGTATTCTCTTGCCACCCATCAAAATTTTAAGGCTTCTCCTGATGTTATTATCAGTACACTAAAAATTTTCTCTCATGATGTATGTTGTTTGCTTGATCTCGGGCCAATCCTTTCTTATATGGCCCCATCTATTGCAATCCATTTTGGTTTTGGTCCTGAATGTATTCTTGATCCTCTTTTTTTGTGTCCTAGGTGACTCTATTATAGCTAGAAGAATCTATAGGGGTTGCATAGTATCTATTTATATTGGGGAGATGCTAACAGATCTGATAGAATTGTACATTCTAAATTTTGATATGATTCTGGGGATGGATTGGTTGCACCCATGCTATGTATCTCTTAATTATAGGATCCAAAAGTTCAATTTCCAATTTCCAAATAAGATGGTAATTAAGTGATAAGGGAGTTCCCTAGTGCCTAAGGGAAGATTCATTTTGTATCTTAGAGCCCAGAAATTGATTTACAAGGTGTGTCTTTATCATTTGATCTGGGTTAAAGATTTTAACTCGAAGGGTCCTTCATTGCTGCCCATTTCTATGACTAATAAAATTTCCTAATATTTTTCCTCATTACCTTCCTAGTATTCCTTCTGATAGGGAAATCAATTTTGGGATTAATCTTCTTTTGGACACTCATCCTATCGCTATACCTCCTTATATAATGGCTTCAGTTGAGTTGAAAGAACTCAAGGAGTGGTTGGAATACCTTTCTGATAATGGTACTATTTGCCCTAGTGTTTCTCTATAGGGTGCTCCAGAACTCTTCGTACATAAGAAGGATGGGTCCCTTCAGATGTGTATAGATTATCTCTAATTAAATAAGGAGATTATGAAGAATAAGTATCTTTTTCCAAGGATTGATGACCTATTTGATCAGCTTCAGGGAGCTATGTACTTTGCTAAGAGTGATCTTCGCTCGAGTTATCATCAGCTAAAGATTAGGGGGGTGGGTATTCCTAAGACCGCTTTCTATACTCAGTAATGTCTTTTGGATTAACTAATGCCTTGATGGCATTTATGGATCTTATGAATTGTGTTTATTGATGATATTTTAGTGTATTCCAAGAGTGGGGCAGATCATGATGATCACTTTTGTATAATGCTGCAGACTCTTAAGGATTAGCGGTTGTATGCTATATTCTCCAAGTTTAAATTCTGGATGAATAAAGTGACTTATCTGGGTCATAATATTTTTTGTAAGGGGGTCATGGTGGATCCACGGAAATTTGAGGCAGTTAATAAGTGGCTTAGACCACGACTTAAATCAACATTCAGAGATTTCTAGGTTTAGCCAATTATTATAGGAGGTTTGTGCAAAGTTTCTCTTCTATTACGGCCTTATTAACTAAGTTTAACCAAAAGAAGGTAAATTTTTTGTGGCTCAATGCTTGTGAGGGTAGCTTTGGGAAGTTGAAGGATAAGTTAAATTCCGCTCTAGTTTTGACTCTACCTGAGGGTACCGAGGTTTTTATGGTATATTGTGATGCATCCTGTGTGGGACTAGGTTGTGTGTTGATGCAGCATAGTAAGGTTGTGGCCTATGCTTTTAGACAGTTCAAATCTCATGAGGGAAATTACCTTATTGCATGACTTATCATTGTTAGTTGTGGTCTTTGCTTTGAATATTTGGTGCCATTATTTGTATGGGGTTCATGTTTACATCTTCTCAGACCATAAGAGTTTGCAATATATGTTCAACAAGAAAGAGTTGAATCTCAGGCAAAAGAGATATCTTAAGTTGCTCAATGACTATGAAATGAGTCTTCACTATCACCCAGGTAAAGTAATGTGGTTGGTGATTCTCTTAGTAGGTTATCTATGGGAATATTATCTCACTTAAAGAAGAAGAAGCAAGAGTTGGTGAAGGATATCCTCCAATTGTCTAATCTTTGAGTTTGTCTCTTGAACTTTGAGGATGGTGGTGTGATTGTGTAAGAGGTTGTGAAGTCACCTCTGGGGACTGAGGTAAAGAAAGGTAGGTTTTGCATCCTATCTTGATATGGATCAAGGATGATGTTGGTCAGCAGATAGCGATGGTTTTTGAGATTGGTAAAGATGGTATCTTGAGGTACCAAGTAGAGTATGCGTTACCAGTATTGATGGGTTGTGAGAGAGGATCTCAGTTTAGGCTCATGAGTCGAGGTACACTATTTATTCTGGTTTGACGAAGATGTACCTTAACTTGAAAGAAATCTATTGGTGGAATAACATAAAAAGGGTTGTGGCCAATTTTGTTGCTAAGTGCATGGTGAATTATTTCAAGAAATTAAGTTGTTACTAGTCTTTTATGGTCCCTTCATCAATTTGATTCGATTTGGGTCATCGTGAATAGGATGACTAAGTCCGCTTATTTATTGCCAGTAAAGACTAACTATTTAATGGAGGATTATGCTAGGCTCTTCATTAAGGAGATCGTGAAGTTTCATAGTGCTCCAATTTCTATATATTTGATCACGATACTCGATTTTCCTTATAGTTTTCGCATTTCCTTTAGAGAGGTTTGGGGACTAAGGCGAACCTTAGCATCGTTTTTCTCCCTTAGATGGATGGACAGGTAGAGAGGGCCATTCTGATATTGGACGATATGCTCAAATCTAGTGTGATCAATTTTGGTGGTAGTTGGGTTGATCATTTTCCCCTCTTTGAGTTTTCATATAATAATAGCTACCACTCTAGCATTGGGATGGATCTGTTTGAGGCCTTTTATGGTAGGAGATGTCATTCTCCTATTGGGTGGTTTAAGGTTGGTGAGGTAGAGTTGTTTGGCCCTGATTTGGTTCATTGGTCTATGGAGAAGGTGAAGGTTATTTGCGATAGGCTTAAGACCTCCCAAATTTGCCAAAAGTCCTTTGCGGGCGTGAGACAAAGGGAGTTGGAATTGGAAGGTTGCGATTGGGTATTTTTTAAGGTGTCTCCCATGAAGGGAGTGATGCATTTTGGAAGAAAGGGAAGCTTAATCCCCGTTATGTAGGTCCTTATTTGATTTTTAAAAGAGTGTTACTGTGGCTTATAAATTGGAATTGCCTTTGAGTTTTGGTTATATTCACCCGGTCTTTCATGTTTTGATGTTGAGAAAGTGCATGGGTGATCCCTCTTTGGTGATTCCATTAGAAAGTATGGGTATTTTGGATTCCTTATCGTATAAGAAAATCTCGATTGAGATCTTAGATCGGCAAGTCTTTCGGTTGCGGACTAAGGAGGCCTCTTTGGTGAAGGTTCTATGGAGGAACTAAATGCATGAAAAATCTACTTAGGAAGCCTAAGAGGATATGAAGTCCAAATACCCATTCTTGTTTCTCGTTCAAGATAATCGTGCTTAAGGTATGTGTTATTCTTAACATCTTTATTTTCTAACATTGTTAAAGGAAATATAGATTTCCTTGATGTCATTGGTTTTTGTCTTTGTTAAAGGTAAATGTGGTTGTATTTTGTCTTAAGTCATGCAAAGGGATACCTTGTCTCATCATTCGAGGATGAATGATCCTAAGGGGGGGGAACGTAAAACCTCAAATTTTTGGTCCTTGAAAATTTCTAAAATTTTATCCTCACTGCCCAGACTATGACTCCCCGTACGAGTCGTAGGGAGTCTTGATGGGTCCTATGGACCCAATTATAGCCTGTCTAGTATATTGTCCCGGAGTTCTATCTTGACTATGACTTGGAACCACGAGTCGTAGAATCTCTCAATGACTGAATATGACTCAATATCAAAGCAGAAGCAATTTGGTCATCACCCGATCTTTCATGTTGATATTAGCTAGACCAAGGTAGTCGTAATGACTGAATAGGAGTCATCTAGTACGGCTCATAGCCAAATTAGTGTTGGTGATCCTGAACACTGTCTGGTGTAGGACCAGAAAATAAGAGTCATTGGGTAACCCTATGAGTCATAAGGGCACCTGTAACGATTGGCGATGATTTTTCAGTTTTTTCATTAAAGGCATTCTGAGAAATTCCCCTTTTCCCTTACTTGAACCCCATGACCATAAATCACTCTAAGGGGTTATTTCTAATTCATAACACTATCAAAAACACTCTTAAACTCTCTAAATGATCCAAGGTCAAGATACTTAGGGTACCCAAGGAGTTGGTCATCTAAGAGCTCAAGAGTTGATTTCTCTCCATAAATCTTGGTATTTCAGGCATGTTACTCTTCCCAGTCCTCAATTTATGAAAAGCATGTGCTTTACATGTTTTAGATTGTATGCATTTGAATGTGGCTTTTTTGTGGTTGAGGGTTTTGACATAATTGATTTTTAAGTTATTTCCCCATGATTTATCATGCATTCTTTATGATTTATTTATGTTTTTAATGTATGGGGTGCATGGGTATTGTGAATAAGCTGAAGGGTCATGGTTTACCCTAAATTATTGTTTTAAACTAGGAATTGGTTCTGAATAATTGTGTTCCCTCAACCCATTTGTGAAATTGAACTCGAAATATGGATTTGTCATATGGTTTGACTTACTTACCCACACTATTGCATTGCATAAATGGTTAAAAAGTTAAACATGGATTTTGGAGGCCTTTTTGCATACATTTTGATTTGATAAACAAAGGAGGTCAAGACATTCCCCTGATTTGATTTAATAAATTGAAGGAGGTTGAGGCATTCCTCCAAATTGATTTAATAAACAAAGGGGGTTGAGGCATTCCCCCAGGATGATGGAATTATGATGGCATCATGATAAGCATTCAAGTGTATCTTATAAAGATACTCATGATATTCCTTAATGTATGATTCCTTGGTAAATGAAAAAGGAATTATGTGAAACGTGTTTTAATTTGGGCTTAATAGGGGTTATGTAGCTAAGTCGTGAAGGAGTGGGTCTTGAATGACTTTTACTGGAAACTCAAGTTTTCTAACTTAAGGTTTTGTCTTGAAAACCATGTAGTTTACATTATTGATATAATTGTATCTTTGATTGACGTAGGGTAAGGGCATTCCTTGGTCTTCCTTGATATATCCGGTACATATGGCTATCACGTGTTGGGGACCTTCAACAAGGGGAGTTGAACCCATATAGCCCGTGGGTGATTATGTATGATGTTGAGCTACATAGTCCAGGATAAAGTTTTACTTCATGCTAAGCCTTATTTTCTTTCCCAGCATGACAAGCTCTTATATACATATGATTATGTGCATTGGCTTTTAATGATTTTGAAATATTGATCATGGAATTATTTTATCCCCTATCCCAGAGTTATATGCTTGTGCTAAACCCACTAACCATCTCTGAATATTGTATCCCCATGTGATGTAGGTTCGGGAGATACCTCTACTTTTCTTGTCCAGTGTTAGGTGGATCGGTTTGATTCATCGTTCATTTGCGGTGAAGTTGTGAGCTTCTATTCTCCAAAAGACTTGGTCATTTCATTAGTTTTCTGTCATAGATTAAAATTGAAGAGTTAATGTTAACATTATCATTGTCATTGCATGATTAATGGGCTTGTCGCAACACATAGTTGATATTGATTCTGTTAGAAGGCTTTATGGATTACTGTGGACTTGGGTTATGTGATTGGTTATTTTCGGTTGGTTACTGGAAATACGTTGCGTGCATGTCTTAAATTCTTAAAGCTTAAATTATGTTATCTTGTTATATGTTCGAAATTCATCCGTTTTGAAGGTATTGTCTTTTTGGTCTTAGTGCAGGGGGTATTCTCCGATCCTTGTTGGACTTGAGATACCTGTCATGGTCAGGCCCTGGTTTGGGTCATGGCCATTAACTATTACATTTTGAGTATCAAGTTAATTAGATGAAGGTTGATACTTTAAATTACTGTTGTGACCTTCTTTTCCTAATCTCTACCTTTCTTTTAGAGTAAGTAGATAATGCAAGCAGGTTCTTAACTTCTACAGTTGTTAAGAAAGAAATCACGCTGAAAAAAATCACAATACATGCAAGAATGTCAATCAAGAACTACTTTACACTTTTTTTCATTTTGTTATTCCGTCAGGGTTCCCTCAACCTTAGTTTGGTGGTTTAGTCACTCATGTTTGCAAGAAGATTCATTGAATTCGTAGCTGAAAGCATTGGAATAATCTTACAATAATTTAAGAATGAAAACCAGAATCTTGAATCAATATTCAATAATAAAAACCAAGAACAAAGAATTCCAAAACCAAAAGTTGAATCACATAATCAATATGGTGTTAGGAATGTAAAGAGTGGGTACACTGATACAAAAACATCGAAGGGGTATTTTTAGAATACAATAGAACGCTAAAAATCATAACCAAAATCAAAAGGAAAACTGAGTTCACAACCACTTACGGACCCACATATGGGTCTTAAGTACTACTTATGGACCCTAGGTGGGTTCACAAGTCTCAGATAAATCAGCAGCCTTCAGGTCTTCTACCTATGATGGCCCTTAAGAGGGGCGTAAGTGATACTTACACCTCGTAAGTTAGTTTTGTAACTCTCAAAACAAATCTTCAGCTTTCAAAACTTCCCTTTTGACACCTACGGAGGGACCTACAACAATTGTAGGTACCATTACAGGTCGTAAGTGGTCCTTCTGTAACTTTTTATTATCTTTTTGTTATCCTCAACTACAAAACCTAATTTTTTAACACAAGAACAAACACACATCATATCTAACCAAAAAACTAAGTACATGTGTATTTGACAGTTTTAACCATCAGAAATGCCATGAAATCACAACACATTAACTTCCTATGAGACTGTAGGTTTGGTTCGTAGGCTGAAAACTCAAGATTCTGAAAGTGGAAAAATTCTCTGAGACCTATGAAGGCCATCTAAGATGCATGGGTGGTACCTACAGTCCCGTAGATACCCCTCGTAGGTTGGGATTCTAAAAGCTGTTGATTTCTCTAAAACCTACAAACCTACCTAGGGCCTGTAGATACTAATTATGGCTCATAAATAGGGTCATAGGTAGGTGCCAACCTTATTCCTACATAATTTTGGATAAAATTTTAGGTTTTTTGATGTAAGTATAGATACACCATTGATGTTTAATTTTTTAGGGACATACGCTTACATACTTTACATACTTATTACATTGTTTTGATTCTGAGATACAGTTTTGATCTTGCGATTCTTGCTCATGGTTTTTAGGGTTTGATATAAAGTTGTGATTTTGGTTTTCATTCTTAATTTATTGTGAGATTATTCATATGCTTTCAATTATGAAATCTATGGGTGTTCTTGCAATCATGAGAAGCTAACCCTCTTAACTAGGGTTGTAGGAAATCTTAATGGAAAAATGAAGTAGTTAAAGTGCAGTGTCTTTTTTTATTGGTGTTCTTGCATGTATTGTGGTTTTTTACATATTGATTTCTTTTTTGACAACTACAACCATTAAGAACCTACCTGTACTTGATACTAATGCGAGAGAGAGGTTGAGATCGGGAAAAAAAATCATTATGGTAATTTAAATCTACCAACCTTCAACTAATTAACTTGAGATCGAGAGGCGGTACTTAATTTGGGATCAGGACAAGGGTTAGTAATATGATACTCTGAGATCGAGAGGTGATGAGTAAAATTCACTAAATAGTGTTAAGAGATGGTTAGTGATACATAAATTGTTAGAATCTTCATGCAAGGCACCAGATAGTTTGATGAGCATGATAAGTCTATTGAGTTAGGAATTCAGGGGGAACATGATGTTCCGGCTTTTGATGGAATATTTTAGACCTTTTTCTTAGGACAATTGTGTGTTTTCTAGTAACTATTGTTGCATTTAACTATGTACATTAGTGTTTTCAGGATAAGAACTGAGTGTAAATGATAACTTGGATAAACTGGGCAAAACAAAGGAAAAAGATCATCGATGGCTCAGGCGATGGACTGTCGACCTTGCGACAAACCGTTGGCTTGAATCGTCATCCAAAAATAGAACATAGTGACACTGGACAGCCTGCGATGGCCTAGGCGACAGACCATCAATTCTGCAATAAACCGTCGGCCTAAATCATCGCTAAGAAATCAAATAAGGAAACACTTTATGTCATATAACGGTCCAGGAGATGGACCATCGGCCCTGCGATGAACCATCACCCTACCCGTTTATCAAAAATAGAACATAGACTCACTGGAGTTCCAGCGATGGTCTATACGATAGACCATCGGCCCTGCGATGAACTGTCGCTTGACCTATCAACCATGAAGCAAAAAATCAGAGTTTGAATTTTAAAATCTCAGTTCTGGAATCATATAAATACCAAGTATTAGGGTTTATTCCGTATCTTTTGTCATTAGTTTCATACTTTCTCCTCTATTGAGAGTTGTGTAACACTGTTCATTTAGATTGAAATCTAGAGATTGAGATTTGATTAATAGTTTTTATATTTTCCATTGAAGATTGAGAAGAACAATACTGTGATATTTGTATGTACTCTCTTGAAGCTATTTATGAACATCAATATATCTTTGATTTAGTATATGGAAATGAGTATCTAAACTCCCATAACTAGGTTATGGTAGTCTTGATATACAGAAATATTTGGGGTTGTGAGACAGTTTGATTTCTGACATATATCGAAATTACATGAATCTTTCTTCATTATAATAACATCTCTTGATTGCAAACTTGAGAAATGGGCCCATGAACACCACTTGTCTGACAAGAAAGCGGATGTTGGGAAAAGAAGTATTTTACATGAAATTCATAGGTGTTCCCTTTGGGTTAATAGGTTGATGCCTTAAGCAGGATTAACCCTAATGAGAATGTTATTGAATAATGCATGAATCCTTTAAGTTCAAGAGAAATTAAGGGTTAAACACCCATTAGGTTGAGAAACAAGTGGGTAAATCTTAGAACTCAATAATTCTTGAAATTGAATGCATAAGTTAGAATTTGAGCACAAAATTCACAGCCCTAACTATTTGAACATCTTGGTGAGCATAACTCTAGTTAATTCATTCTCATTGAAATTATATCTACATTAACTCTCATTAGCTAGGACTTTGTGTGATACAAATACAAAAGAATATTATTTACATATCAAAACCCCTTTTTACTTAGGAACCTTAGATCAACAGTCTAATAAGAGTCACAATACTATGTGAACACAGTATTCCCTATCAAATTTTGGTGTCACTGCTAGGGAATACGATTATCAATTAAGTTTGCGTTTGTTAATTGACCTTTGGTCAAGTTTCCTAAATTTTACTTTTATTTGTTGTTTTTGTTTTGTCCAGGGTAGTTTTTGTGCATGCCAAGCACATGGAGATCGGGTGTACCATTATTACCAATACATTTGAAACCACAGTAAATTGGCAGAATGGCAGACCCCCAAGAGGCTTAAATACTAGCCGCTCTGGCTAGAGCTCAAGTAAATCAATAGAATAATGGCCAGTAAGCGTGTCATCCTAATCTTGATGATGATGATTTGGAGGATAACAATTTGTTAGATCATATTAACCTAAGGCATGCAGAGAATGTGGTTTCACCAGCGAATCGGAATGTAAACAGAAATTGCCTCTTTAGGGCAAGGCAAGAGCGTCAACGAGTCCAGTTTGATCTGAACGACAATGAAGATGGAATGGATGGAGTGGATGCAACTATAGATATCACTCCTCTACCTCTAGCACCAGGAGATAAATTCAATATTTATAGTATGATGATTCAACTTCTTCATCCTAAGAATATGTTCGGGGGTCTTTTGGGAGATGATCCAAACATGCATTTGGTGTATTTTGTCATCATTTGCAAGTCTTTTGATAGTGCAGGAGTGAGCTAGAATGCTATCCGCCTATGTTTTTTTCCATTGTCTCTGTCTTGGGAGGCGACACTACGGCTAAATAAACTAACTCTCCACTCTATAACCAACTGGAGGCAGTTGAAAGAGGCTTTCTTAGAGAGGTTCTTTCCACCCTCCAGAAGGGTACAGTTAAGGGATGAAACTAGTAACTTTCCACAGCTTCCTACTAAAGCTCTTCATGAGACCTAGGGGAGGTTTAAAAAGAAGATAATACAATTCCCAAACCATAACATGATGAATATTCATTTGATGGAGACTCTTTATCAGGCTTTGAATTCTATTATGAAGCCAGTCGTGGATAATGCTGGAGGAGGTTCATTTGTTGACCTTACTTTTCCAAAGGCCTAAGAGATGCTTGATCGAATGATCAAACAAAGTATATCTTGGTATACCAGGGATTCTGTGGAAGCAATCCCTAATATGTCTAGTAGTATGACTATGGAGCAACACAAGAAGGAGAAAGAACGTGACCAGGATATGGCACATTTAACAACACAGATGGATTTGCTGACTAAGCATCTATTGTCTGGAAAAATGGAGAAGGAGAAAGCTATTGTATCCCAGTGGAGAGCTAATTCTGATTTGAAAGAAGAGGCAAACTATTTAAATAATCAGGAGGGTTCTAAGGCAATAGCCTAAGAAATCAAGGTTGAAACTATTGCGATAAAGCTAGTTACAAGGATAGAGATCAAGGGAACTGGAAGAGTAAAAATGATAGGAGTGGAATATATATATCTCCTGGAAGCAGAGATAATGTTACAACTAGCTTTAGCAAGATGTCTATGGAGGACATAATGGAGAAATTATTAAAGGGAGTTGAGACTACCAACTCTAAGGTGACCACTATAAAGAGTGACTGGTCTTTCATGAGTCAGTTGGTAAACTCACACTCTACTTCTATCAAGCATTTGGAGCAGTAAATGATCCAACTCTCAGCAACATTGAATCATAGAAAGAGTGGAACTTTGCCAAGTGATACAGTTCAGAATCCTCAAAATCATAGCTCTTGCATGGCAATTACCACACGGAGTTGTAAGGTATTACCAGGCCCATTTATGGGTAAAGATATGATTGCAGAGGATATTAATCCTGAAGAAACTTATCTAGTGGAGTCTGAAAAATTAGATAAAGTTATTTCTAATACACCATCCAACCATCAGCAGGTTGATGAGTTGGAGAAAAGCAAGGGAAAGGATACTGAAGTGATGGTTACTGTGCTCCCAAAACCACCTCCTCTATTTCCCCATTGGTTGAAAAAAAGGCCAACGACACAAAGTTTGGCAATTTTATAGCCATGCTTAAGTAGTTAACAATCAACGCCATTAGTAGAAGCATTGAAGCAAATGCCCGGGAATGCAAAGTTCATGAAAGACCTTGTTACGAAGAAGGAGACAATCAGTTATGAGATGGTGGATAATCTCCAGAATTTTTGATCTATTTCCATAAGGTCGTTGGTGCAGAAGAGGGCAGACTTGGGAGCATTTACTATCCCATGCACTATTGGGCCTCTTGAGTTCGCAAAAGCTCTTTGTGATTTGGGAGCAAGTATAAACTTGATGCCGCTTGTTGTGTATAAGAAACTGGGTTTGGTGGATCCTACTCCAACAAACATGAGATTAGTTATGGTAGACATATATGTGAAGTAGCCTTTAGGGATTTTATATGACGTATTAGTGAAAGTGGACGGTTTTATATTTCCCGTTGATTTTGTCATTCTCGATTGCGAGGTAGACTTCGAGGTGCCCATAATCTTGGGTAGACCTTTCTTCACAACCAGGAGTGTACTTATTGATCTTAAGGCAAATGCGCTACTATTTAGCATGAATGATAAAGTAGTTTGATTTGATGTATGCCAATCCATGAAACAGCAAAAAGATATGAGTGTATCTTCTATTATGGATGTTTATTATGAGGAAGAGGAGAAAGTCCTTATAGAAGAAAAATTTGTTGTGCAGACTTTAGTTGTCATATTAATGAATTTTGATAAAGACGGTATTAAAGATTATGAGGAGACTGTGTGTGCCTTGACAGGCATGGGGTCTTATTATTATGCACCCAATAAGCTTTATTTTGACTTGAAAAATTGTCCCAGTCCACCAGCCAAGCCGTCTATTGAAGAGGCACCCACTTTGGAGGTGAAAGAGTTGCCAGATTATTTGAGGTATGTGTTTCTAGGAAGCAGGACTATATTACTTGTTATTATTGTAGCTGACTTAGGTGAACACAGGTAGAATCCCTCATTTATGTTCTTAAGATATATAAAAGGGCTATTGGTTGGACGATTGCAGACATTATTGGTATTTCTCTTGTTATATGCACACATAAAATCCTACTAGAGGAGGATTATGTCCCGACTATTGAGCATTAGCATCATCTTAAACTACCTATGCAAGAGGTGGTGAATAAAGAAGTTATTAAGTGGATAGATACAGGAGTGGTGTACCCCATCTCAAATAGTAAGTGGGTAAGTCATGTTCAGTGCGTGTCCATGAAAGGGGGCATGATAGTTGTGTCTAATAAGAAGAATGAGTCAATTTTACTCAGGCCGGTTACTAGATGGAGGGTGTGCATGGGTTATAGAAAACTCAACTCGTGGACATGGAAGGATCACTTCCCAATGCCTTTCATGGATTAAATGCTTGATCGACTAGCGGGAAGAGGTTGGTATTGTTTCTTAGATGGGTATTCTAGTTACAACCTGATTTTTATTGCTCCTGAAGAATAGGAGAAGACGACATTCATATGCCCATATGGCACATTTGCTTTCAAGAGGATGCCTTTCGGGTTGTGTAATGCACTGCCACTTTTCAGTGGTGCATGATGTCAATATTCTCTGATATAGTTGAAGACACCTTAGAGGTGTTTATGGATGATTTCTCAGTTGTCGGTGATTATTTTGAGCTCTGCTTGGTAAATGTGTATAGGGCCTTGTAGCGGTGTGAGGATTTCAATCTTGTGCTTAATTGGGAGTAATGCCACTTCATGGTGAAGAAGGTCATTGTTCTTGGATACAAAATTTCAGCAAAGGGAATTAAAGTTGATCGAGCTAAAGTTGAAGTTATAGAGAAGCTTCCACCTCTTATTTTAATGAAAGGAATATGAAGTTTCCTTAGTTATGATGGCTTCTATAGTAGGTTTATAAAGGACTTCTTAAAGATTGCAAACCCCCTTTTCAAACTTTTGGAGAAGAAAGTCAAATTCTTCTTTGAGGATAATTGCTTGAAGGCATTTGAATGCCTTAAAGGGAAGTTGGTTGATGCTCCTATTATTGTTTCACCGGATTGGTCAAAACTATTTCAGATAATATGTGATGCAAGTGATGTTGACCTTAGAGCTGTGTTGGGATAAAAGAAAGACAAATTATTTCATTCAATCTATTATGCCAGCAAAGTGCTGAATGGAGCACAAAAAAACTACACCATCACAGAACAGGAACTTCTTGCAGTTGTCTATGCCTTTGAAAAGTTCCAGGCTTATTTACTAGGAACTAAGGTGGTGATCCACACTAACCATGCAGCCTTGAGATATTTGATGGTGAAAAAATATATGAAGCCAAGGTTGATTAGATGGGTGCTACTTCTTTAAGAATTTGACTGTGAAGTCAAAGATAGAAAGGGGTGTGAAAACTAAGTTGCGGATCATCTGTCTAGGATGGAAAGTGAACAAGCAATTAGAGATGAATTTGAGATCAATGATGCATTTCCAGATGAGGAAATCTTGGGTGTTGTTGTGTAAAAAATACCTTGATATGCTAATTTTTCAAATTATGTGGTGAGCGATGTGATACCAGGGAATCTTTCCTTTCATCAAAGAAAAAAGTTTCTCCATGATATGGCCCATTACTTTTGGGATGAGTCATATCTTTTTTGGCAATATGCAGATGGCATTATTAGACGGTGCATCCCAAAATTAGATATGTTGAGTATACTGGAAGTGAGTCAAGCTTCCCAAGTTGGAGGTCACCATGTAGGTTTCGGACTGCAAGGAAAGTGCTTCAGAGTGGCTACTATTGGCCCTCTTTGTTCAAAGATGACTACGAGTTCATGAAGAGGTGTGACCAATGTCAAAGGCAAGGGTCCATTTCAAAGCACCATGAGATGCCAATGTCTAAAATACTGGAGGTAGAATTATTTGATGTCTAGGGTATTGATTTCATGGGGCCCTTCGTAAGTTCATTTGGGATGAAATACATATTATTGGTTGTTGACTATGTGTTAAAATGGGTTAAGGAAGTGGCTCTGGCGGATAATTAAGAAAAGCGGGTTGTTTCATTATTAAAACTAAATATCTTCTCTTACTTTGGGGTACCACGTACCATCATAAGTGATGGGGGATCACACTTTTGCAATAAGATATCAGGGCCTCTTTAGCAAACTATGGAGTCAAACAGCATTAGGTAGCTACCCCATACCAACCACAGACCAGTGGACAGGAGGAGATCTCTAATTGGGAAATTAAAGATAACATTTCCAAGACTGTAAATTCTAGAAGGAAAGATTGGTCTACGAAACTGGATGATGCCTTACAGGCATATCGAACGGCTTTCAAGACACCAATTGGCATGTCACCATACCAATTAGTTTATGGCAAGGCATGTCATTTGTCGATTGAACTAAAGCATAAAGCACTGTAGGCATTGAAGCGGCTTAATCTAAATTGGAATAAGGCAGCGGATATAAGGCAGGGGCACCTAAATGAGATAGATGAGTTCCATCTTGGAGATTATGAAAGATCTTACTTGTACAAAGAAAAAATAAAGAAGTACCATGACCAGCAAATTAAAAAACGGGATTTTTGGAAAGGTGACTTGGTGCTCTTCTTCAACTCTGACTGAAGTTTTTTCTACGTAAGCTCAAATCTAAATGGTCTGGCCCATTTAGAGTTAACCAAGTCTACTCATCCGGAGTAGTGGAACTCAAAAATGAAGAAGAAAGTGTCTTCAAAGTCAACTGGCAATGATTTAAAATGTACATCGGTCCAATGAACTCGATAACAAGTATTAATACTATCTATCTCAATAAATTCTGAGTAATCGAGATAAATGAGTCATGTCTCAATAATAAATCAGGTGCTAGTGGGATGAAACATACGGTGTGTTGTTGTAAAGCATTAGTTTTAGTTATTTTATTATTTTATGCAAGCTGAAGGGTTTGTGTAAGTGTGTGGGTCAGACAATATAGGAAAATAGAAGATGAGAAAGTTTGGGGGTGACCGACAGGCTACCCAATAGATCGTCGATTACTCGATGGACCATCGTGGTAGCCATCGCAGAATAGTCCAAAAAGAAGGTTCCTGGATGAGTTTGACGGTTTGATCGGTGGACTGTGACGTACTCAATGGAAATGTATCCAAGTATATTCACTGGATAGGACTGACAGTTTGACCGATGGACCGTCGCATATGTGAAAGACCATCGCTTGAACCGTCGCATAAACCCTATTTCAGTGGGTCAGGTCGAATTAGCTTAAATAGTTGGATTTTTCATTCTTATCTAGCCCAAACAGTTTTAAATTGATAATTTAAGCCAGTTGAACAATGCCTCAACTGTTCAAGTACCTGAGGCTATTTAGTGTCCCTAAATTCAAAGAATCTGAGACTTTTCATTACCTTCTTAAACTTCTCATGTTCCCTTTTCCCATTTATTTAAACTTCATCACCTCTTTAGTCTTTCAAACATAAGCAACAAGAACTCTTCTCAAAAGCAAAAAGGGTAAACTTGTGTCCAGTATTTAGAGTGCAACGGAGGATATTGTTCAAGCATTGCAAAATTCAGGTATGATCATTTTGTTGTCTATATTTTATTCATCTCTAAGAACAAAGAAAATCATGTGAAGTCTGTGAATATTGAAATACTTTTCTTGATTTTGATTTGGTACTGTGAGTAGCCTGAATTTAGCAAACATTATCCTGGGTGATGTCTAAGTAACCAATGGACCAAAGATGGCAAAATATGGTGATATATTATTGATAAAAATGGCATAAAAGCGTCCTTAATGGAAGTCTATGCAAGGTGTTTGATAAAATACAGAAATGAGTCCTGAAAGTAAAAATAAAAAGCCATGGTTAGATCAATGGACCGTCGAATACCCGACGAGCCATCGCCTGAAACATTCTCCACTTTCTCAGAATTAATGTTACTAAAATGACCCCGATGAGTTAGGTCTATAGACCATCGCAGGCTCGATGGACCATCGCCCTAACCGTCGCTGGTCAATAATTTTTCCTGTCCTCTGGTTTAAGTCTGTGAACTAATAAATATTTTGCTTGTAGGTATCATGGAAAACAAATTACAAACCACCAGAGGTAGAGGTAGAGGCCAAGGCACCAGACAAGGGCTATCACAAGATGCAGATGCCCCGGCACACAACACCTGGCATAATCATAATGTCATTTCTTAATCCTTACAGTCTAAAGAGGAGGGTGAAAGCAGTAGCAGCAGCAGCTCAAGTTTAAGTCCGATTGAGGAAGGGGTTGAAGTATGTAACCCCATCCAAGAGGAGAGTCCAGAACAAGGGGACCCGAATTTGGTTTGATGCAAGGATCCACAAGTGCGGAAAGCTATAATATGGTAGGTTAAGGGTGCTCAAGAGCATTTCTACAAAGGGTTGGAATCAACAGAGAGGGTATCCATAAAAGGGTCTATTTTTGAAAAACATCAGATTGTGACAGCAAACTTGCCCGAGTACCCAGAACTTGAATGTTGATTCAATGAATATAAGTTGGCATGGATGAGCAGACCACTTGGATCCTATCAATCAAAATTGGTACGTGAGTTTCACCAATTACTTTGCATTGTTGGAGAAGAATTGTCCCCCAGAAAAGTCAGTTGCTGACATGAACAAGATGGACACAGTTTCTGTTCGTGGAGTTAGCATAGACATCTCAGAGCATACATTGAACAGATTATTTTTTAGGCTAAATATAAGATACCAGGTGCCAAACCGGACTTGGATCATCAGTTGTTCACATAAACTCAACAAAATCTGTGGTTAGCCAGAATATTGATAGATGGAAGAGAGCCTGCATGGCTATACAATCCCCATAAAAAGATATCCAAGTCTTCCCTTTTCCTTTAGGGCTAAATTTTAGTGGGCAATTATGAGGCTGAGATTGATGCCAACAGGCGGGGATGATTGCCTAGAACTCACTAGAGTTGTGATTGTTTTACCGCACTTACAAGACTCAGACTGTAATGCCATTTCCATGCCATATTACATAATTGTGCAAGCAGAATAGATAATGCGATCCCGGCAATACACAAGCAGAATATTGAAAAGAGTAGGGATTACTCGAAGTTAAACATAGTCAATAGAAACCAAGCTTAACAAACTTAGTCGGCACCAATTCCTGAGTGATCAGAATTCCCTTTAGGTATACCACTACCTCTTGCTCTATACGTGCATCCGACCATATCTACAGGTTTAGCTTCGATGCCTATGGGTAAGACCATAGATTTTACATCCATTCCACTCTAATATTCTGAGTATAGATTGAACTAGGAGAACTTTGCAAAGATAGTCCAAGCACAGAAGAGGTTTGAAAAGTAGTTAGCTATATGGGGGCAGATTTCAAACACAACGTTGGAAGAATTGTGGAGGAAGCAGTGAGTCTTTTCAGGAACATACATCAAAGAATGGACAACATGGAGGAGTGAATCAACAAGAAACTGAATGACATATCCATTCCAGATTTTGTAAAATTGATTAAAGAAGTTAACAAATCTAGGTTGACGTCGACAAGATAAATCAGCAGCCATAACAGCCTATATTTGATCCAGTCTAGATCAAATGTGATGAAGAAGAAGATTATGTTGACTTAATAGGGATACCAATCAAGGATAATGGTAATAAAGTAGCTGAAACCGATAAAAAGGCTGAGAAAGCTGCAAGAAAAGCCGCTAAAAAAAAGAGGTTTGAAGCCATGACATTGGAGGAATAAGAGAAACATAGTATAAAGAAAGCAAAAAAGAAATCAAGGAGAGATAAGGAAATAAAAAGGAAAAGAGCAGAGGATAAAGCAGCTAGAGTATCAACCAATTCAGCCCCAGCTAGGAGACAACCTGTAGATTTGGCTAGAGATGTGGTACCTCCGATTCCATAGGGAAAGATTCTGAGAACTCCCACCACCATGGGGTCAAACATTGTACCTGGTGAGGACACTGGAGCCTCACCGCACTTCACAGATTCCTTAGATGAATAAGAGGTACTACAAGTATTTCCTCTTCTATGTAATTCAATTATATGTATTGAGGACAAAGTATTATTTTCTGTGGGGGATGGTATGTGTTTCTGTGGGGGGTGGTATGTGCTTGTACCATAGAGGGGGGTGTTTTTGATATTCTTTTCCTCCCATATTCTATCTAGGAGAATCAGCATGTCTAGGTTATTATTAAGTTGTTGCATTTTCATTTCTTGTCTAGGATTAATGTAGATTTGAAATTTCTCTTTCCTATGTTATGTTTTGTTGGTAATGCTATTCCATCAAATAAAAGTGATGTTTATATTAGCATCGGTTTATATATGTGAATGATAACTGACTATGGCAAAGTGTTTGGGTACATTTGTTATATAATTAATTCTTCTTTTCCTGTTGGTAAAAGTATTGTGTGACCATCTGTGACTCTGAAACTGGCATACAAATGTAAGTGATTATAGCCATATGTTATGAATCCCAAGAATTGGTAGAATAGGAATTAACTTAGTTCTTGTGTGTGTGAGTGCTTGTATAGTTCTTATATAGATACTACACCTAAAACTTTCCCGGTTTATTTGTTGTTGTTTTGTTTTAGACTCAATAAGATGGGACAATAGACCTCCTTGTTTGTTAGCCCATTTAGCCAAAATAATGACCCACCAAAAATGTTTTATTTCCATTGCAACCCTGTTGAACCTTGTTAATGTTTGTTCTACCCAAATAAATAGTGATTCACTCTCTAGAAGACGTTAGCACTTAGCTTTGGCCCTGGTCCTATTTTGGACATTGTACACTTTAACTTAGGCAAATTCCCTAAGTTAAGGGTGGCTACTATTGGATTGTTGGTAGCCTGGGAGGTTGAGTTGAAATTGATTTGAGAGGTAGCATCTGGACCTGGTCTAGTTAGCTATCTAAATAGATATTATGCCCCTCAACTTTTTGCATCAGCATAAGTTGAGGGTGGCTGATACTGTTGTTTAATAAAAAATATTTAGGTTATGACAAGGGCACAGATGGATAATATTGATTGTCAATGAGTGAAAGGAACTTTAATTTTGGTGAGTAGCTACTGAAAAGGGTAAAGAGAGTGAAGTTTTGTACATTAAGTCATTTAGACAAATGAATAACCCTCACCGAGCCTAAAACCACATTACAATCCTTAGCAAGTCCTACTTAATCTTGGTGAGTAAATAATGAGAGAACATTGGATGATATAGGCGAGCCTATGGGTTTGCATTATGTTTACAACTTCTGTTTTGAGAGCGAGAGTATTAGTTTTGTCCACAGATTTATTATATAAGGAGAGGTGGATTTTATTGGTTGTAAGAGCACAACAGTTATCCATAGACGACTAATTCCTTTAGGATATTGTATCTGTGGCTATAAGTATGTTGAGTAGTATTTCATGCCAGTTATAGATCCTTATGTGTTAGAGCACTTATCCGAATGGGCAAGTGAATGATTGTATAGCTGTGTTGATATAATTGTTGAGTGCCCGTCATGATGTTGTTCATATATGTATCTTAGTGTTGAGTTTCTTGAGGATAAGCAATTGCCTTAAGTTGAAGGTGTTGATGTTCTGTCTTTTGATGGAACTTTTTAGGCCTTTTTCTTAGGATAATTGTGTGTTTTCAAGTAACTATTGTTGCATTTAACTATGTACTTTAGTATTTTCAGGATAAGAATTGAGAGTAAAGGATAACTTTGATAAACTAGGCAAAATAAAGAAAAAAAGATCATTGACAGCTAAGGCGATGGACCATCGACCTTGCGATGAACCATCGGCCTGAACTATTGCCCAAAGATAGAAGACAGTGACACTGGATAGCCTGCGACGATCCAGGCGATTGACTGTCGACTCTGCGATGAACCATCGGCCTAAACCGTCACTAAGAAATAGAATAAGAAAAAACTGGATGTCATGTAATGGTCCAGGCGAAGTACCGTCGGCCCTATGATGAACTGTTGCCCTACCCATCAATTAGAAATAGAACATAGACTCATTAGAGCTCCAGCGATGGTCTATATGATGAACCGTCGGCCCTATGATGAATCATCACTTGACCCGTCAATCATGAAGTGGAAAATCCGAGTTTGAATTTTAAAACCCCAGTTTTGGAATCATATAAATACCAAGTATTAGGGTTTATTCCGCATCTTTTGTCATTATTTTCACACTTTCACCTCTATTGAGAGTTGTGTAACACTGTTCATTTAGATTGGAATCTAGAGATTAAGATCTGATTAATAGTTTTTATATTTTCCATTGATGATTGAGAAGAACAATATTGTGACATTTGTAAGTACTCTTTTGAATCTATTTATGAACATCAATATATCTTTGAGTTCATATATTGAAATGAGTAGCTAAACTCCCATAACTAGGGTTATGGCATCCTTGATGTAGAAAACTATTTGGGGTTGTAATATCGGTTTGATTTCTGATATATATCTAAATTGAATGAATCTTTCTTCATTATAATGACATCTCTTGGTTGCAAACTTTAGAAGTGAGCCCATGAACACCACTTGTCTGACAAGAAAGTGGATGTTGGGAAAAGAAGTGATTCACATGAAATCCATAGGTTTTCCATTTGGGTTAATGGGTTGACGCCTTAAACAAGATTAACCCTCATGAGAGGGTTATTGCAAAATGCATGAATCCTTTAAGTTCAAGAGAAATATAGGGTGAAACACCCATTAGGTTGAGAAACAAGTGGGTAATTCATAGAACTCAATAATTCTTGCAATTGAATGCATAAGTTAGAATTCGAGCACAAAATTTGCAACCCTAACTGTTTGAACATCTTGGTGAGCATAACTCTAGTTAATTCATTCTCATTTAAATTACATCTACATTAAATCTCATTAGCTGGACCTTTGTGTGATACCAATATGAAAGAATACTGTTAACATATCAAAAGCCCCTTTTACTCAGGAACCTTAGATCAATAGTCTAATAATAGTCACAATACTCAGTAAACATTTTATTTCCCGTGGGATTCGACACCCAACCCAATTGGGTTCTATTTTTGACAGTGACCTCTTACTCTCTCATAAGAGAGGTATAATGTCAGTGTATCAGAACACAATCCTAGTAATTGTCTTATACAGCTATCAACCCTATTTGCAAAACATTATTACTACTACTACTGATTGTTACAAAACCCCTTATTTAATTTTTTCACTTTCCAACTACATCACCAATCTCATGGCTGATAACACCCAAGCTACACCTTTACTCTAAATATTATACGGTTGCTATCAAATATATTAACCTAATAAAGTTGGGGTTGAATCCCAAGGAATTTGTGAAATTGTGGCTCTCAGTTGTTGTAATTAATGTTAAGAACTTAAAAAGTAAATGGGGTTTTGAGTAGAAATATTGAACAAATGGATAATATCAACATCGGTTGTAATCAGTCGTAAGTTAACACTAGGATTGTCTTCTCCATGACTTCTCAACTCTGTAGGCTTATCATACTCTATAGAACCAACCTGATACCTTGCATGCAGAATCAATAAGTTATGTACCATTATCAATTATTTGGACGTGCTGACAGATTGCACATTTTACCTTTTGAGTCTCAGGATGTCGCCTTACTAACCCTTATCTTGATCCCAGTTAATTATTACCTTTTGAATCTCTTGTTATTAGATGACAGCTAACCATCTTACTTAGATAATACCTAGTATCATGGATCGACAGTTAAACTTCAAACTACTATTGTCATTATCTTTTCCTAGTCACTACTCCTCTTTTGGAGAAAGTAGCAATAATCTAGGCGAGATCCTAATGTTTGCAATCGCTAAGATAACTATTAAAGTAAATATAATACAATATATGCATGGGTATCAGTTCAGAATAACAATAGCACTTCCCTTACTTCATCAATCTGCAAGTGTTTTCATAACCCTGGCTAAGGGTTTTTAGCTGCTCATGCTTGTGAAGTAATCAACAACATTCATGATTGAAAGAATAAGATGAGATCACAATAATCATAAGTAAAAACCCAAAACTTTAACTGAAGTAGTCAATCAAAATTAATACAAAAGCATTTCAAGACCATAATTGAATCTCAAAATCATCATATGTTTGTAAGTATCAAAAGTGCATAACTTCTACTAAAAACACATAAAGGGTATTTATAGTACATGAAGAAACCCTAAAATCAAATCCTAGACTTAAAAGGACAAAAAAGGGTCGGTGGCATGTGTGGTGACCATATGCGGACTGGCCTTGGGCACATATAACACATACGGCCTGACGTTGGGTGTATATAGATACATACATGGGCAGGAAAAATTTCTTGCACCTTCTGCTCTCGGGATTTAGGACTTTTGGAACTTAACTTACCTATATGTGGTCCACATGTGCTACATGTGGTCCACATGTTGATATAGGTAAGTGTTAGAATTTATTTTTCAGGTTTTTCACTCTCAAAATCTTCCTTTTCGGTACTTGACTTAGTCTTATACAGACCCTATATGCTACATGTGGTCCACATGTATACATAGGTAAGTGTTGGGCCTTCAAATACTTGTAACCAAGCTTCAAATCTTCAACTTTCATCATATTCTTTGATCACGAACATCTGGAAAGTGTCACGAATACCCAAAATTGATCAAATAAGTAGCCAAAAATACCATTTTTCATCCTTTTCATGAACTAAGCATCCAAAACCTAGTTTTCTCCGAGCATATCCAAAATGCTTCATATCTAACAAAACAAGATAATAAACTTGCATATTTTCCTTATTTTAAGCACCAAAAGTATTATATTTCTATAGAACATTGATGAATTATTCCCATCTTATTCCTTATGGGTTTGATCCCAACCTAGTTGGGTTCTTTATTTCACGGTGATCACGTTATACTTTCTTGGAGGTGTAATTTAAGCGACGTCAAAGCCCCAAAATAATAGATATTTACTTGTTATAAAAGTTTATGTATTATTGGTTGAGAGTAATCTAATATAAAGAAAATTGATCCAAATAAGTAAATTATATGACAATGGAAAACACTCTGTACTAAAGATATGTAAGCGAGCTTACAGAGATGGGGCAAAACAAAAGAGACATGGGAAGATAGAAGTGGTGAAAAATAGGTTGGTTGAAGATGAGTTTGTTTATTAAAACACTTAGGGAGGATAGTTAAAATTAATAGCCAGAATAGTTCCTACCTATTACTTAGCCTACATTACAATCCTTAAAGTCTTACTTGATCTTCATCTTTGATATTTTGATAATGGTGGAGTACTACACTAAGGGAAATATGTTGGTTCATCTTATGTGACATATGAATTCCTTGTAAGAGTCAGAAAAATTTGATTCTTACGCCCATTATTATGATAAATTCCATAACTGTGAGTGAATAAGGGAGACCCTCTTATGGTGAGAGCACATGTTTAATGATGGATAAGTGACTTATATAGTTTAATTTTTGACTAATATGCATGAGTTTTCCAAATTGAAAGAGTCAATTCTTGAGTCTAGGAAGTCTTGAAATAGTATTCATATGCTTCAATTGTAATGTGGCATTCCAAATGTAGAACCTTCCATTCATGTAGTCATTATAGTTTTATCTTGGGTGTCTTAGTTCAAATAATGATGTTGGAGACTTTCTTGATTGTGATTGATGTAAAGATTTGTTCAAGGATGAACAAGGCTTTAAATGTGGGGTAGTGATCTTAGGTGTATTTATACACCTATGTGTGCTTAATAAAGTAAAAATTGTGTATTTTTGTTCTAAGTTATATTTTTAGAGATTTTAAGGTACATTTTAAACAATTCAAGAGTCAAAATGATCAAACAGAGTTTAAACAAGAAACCTAGTTCAGTTAGCCTATGCTATTCTTATTCTAGTGTACATTGATGAGCTTATTGTCTAGTATGGACTAATGGTTGTTATGAAATATTGTATAATACCACTGGAGCAAATATGTATGCTAAATGAATCCTAAAAAGGGCCCCAAGGAGTGTGTAAACCAGGAACAACTAGAAGAGAAGAAGAGAGAAAAGACAAAATAAAATCTCACCTTAATAATCCAACCATACTCCTCAGCCCCTAGGGTAAGGGAAAATTAGTTTGGTCATTCTATGGGCCATGATTCTCACCCCTTTGTCCACGCATTGGTCTATGTGAAGAAACCCTTTCCCCAAAAAAAATAACTAAAACTTGATTTTTTACTTGAGTTGAGGGTAAAGTGGTCAATGCCTATGATTTATTTGGGAATAATTATGAATGACCTAAGGGACTATATAAGGATTAATTATTCGTATTTACAATACATATTTGGATTACATACGAATTGGATATCAATCAAGACATCAAGGAGCTCAAACTAGGGTTCTTTATTCTTTTACTTTTCTTTCTTATAGTTTTACTTTATCAACTGTAATGGCCCTCCAAGTCATTTCCTCAAGTTACTCATATTTCTAGCATTTTTACCCTTTCCACAATAGCTACAGAGTATTTCTAACTTGCCTGAACTAACAATTCAGCTATTGGACTATTTATTTGGGTATTAGGCTCATTTTACTATTTTGGAGCTTTCACTGTTAAGAAATTGGTCTTAGACCAAAACACCTAGGAAATGAATGACCTCGAATAAGAATTTTAATAGTGCCATCAACTCTAGAACGTTGACTTTATACTAGAGGGACCTTTGGTTCAGGACCCAATGCTTCCGGACTCATTTAAGGATAATGGGTAAATTATATAAAAATTAAACAATAGGTATGGGGCTCACATTTAGCCAAAAAAATATCAGAAGAAAGTTTTAGTGGTTTCATTGAGATCAATATGTCAAATTTGGTGTGGTGGCATAGTTTATTTGTGCGCACAGGGTTTCAAATAAATCTCGAGCACCCGATCGGAGTCTATCTTGGACATAGCAAAATTCGGTGCATGGCAACCACTTAAGTGGACCATTGATCACTTAAACGGTAGTTTCTTTAGACCTCCTTAGTCACCTTAGTAGCCTTAGCCATTGGGATGAGGTCTGTTTTAGTGGTAAAGGATCACTTAAGGTACCCTTGCTTTAGCAGTCTTGAGGACGCTTTAGAAATGTCTGCATCCTTGGTGCTGGACTGCTTTAATAGACATGTGTTGCTTAAATGGTAGGCGCTTAAGTGGACAAGTGGACGCTTTGGTGGCACCTGGTGATTGTAAATATCCTATATTCATCCAATTTTTTCCAACATTATCTCTATCATTTTCCACTTTTTTGAGAGCTTAAAGAGAGGAAAAGAGTGGGGAATCATCCAGTGAAGCTAAGGAAAGTTAGCCTAACACTTCTTGGTCATTTCCTAATATTTTTTCCATCAATTTCTATCCCATTTCATTGTAAATCCTTAGTAATTAGGCATTTAAGTCCATAGAACCTAGGGGAAGATTTGGGCCCTAATTTATGAACCATTTGTGCTCAACTTTTGAGCACACATTCTTTGTCCTTCGAGGGACCTCGTAACAGATTCAATTTTGGATTCCATTAGTAGGCTTTACAAGACCATTCTTGACCCTAATTTTGAATCGATCTTATATATAGTAATACTGGTCTCGTTTAAATCCTAATAATATGTAGGTAACTATTTTGATAGCATGGCAGTATTTTAAGATCGAGGAGCAAAGGCAGGCAATTTGTGGATGACTCAAGACTTGTGGTTTAGCATCGAGGTAGGCTTCACTCTACTCTTCTTCATGATATAGTGTATGATATATATATATATATATATATATTGTATGTTAGTTAAGGATGATAGTATATGATTATGGATAGGATACTATGACTTAGCCTAATTTAGATGTTTAGGATTGAAGGGTGAACCGACCCTTAAGATAAAATGTGTTTTATAGCGATAGAAGCCTATCGCCCTAGATTATAAGTATGTTAACCATAGTTGATACTAAGTATCCTTTATATAAGTTTTACTACTTGACTTAGTGGACTATCATAATTGCCCAAATTACAGTACTATTGTTATAGTAGTTATATATTGTTAAGCCTGATGTCGTGGTTACGATACTTGTTGGACTCAAAGTGAGTATTACATCCTTATAAAGGATATATCTTTATTCTACAGAGGCTTAGCCTCTTATGATTGTATTATTTGGATGTTAGTGATGTCATGCTATATTATGGTACATTTATGCTCACTTAGTGTTACAATCCGAATTAAAATAATGATTTTACTATTATTTTATAAAAAGGGATTTATTTCCACTTTTACCTTTTTTAATTGATCCCTTTATGACTGGAATCATAACACCTTAATTGAAGATTTATGAGCTTTTAGAACTAAAGATACAGTTTTAGAAATAAAATTGAGATTAATTACGATCCATGGTTTATCCACTTTTTGACCATAGTCATTTACTTTGATTGAGAGAGACTCAGAACTTTTCTATGCTATTATACTAGTTCAATCTAGGAGTTGATCTTGGGCAATAGATTTATAGACTTACACTCTCTTAACCATGATTTGAGTCCATACATTTATTATTATAATGATTATTATTGTTATTATATATACACTTTGATACTGGATGAAGTAGATTGAAAATAATCATTATTAGAAATCCTATATTGGGACCACGTAAGTGTATATGGATATTCGTAAATCCCTAAGGGGCTCCTTTGTTCGTGAGCTGTCGTGCCAGAGAAGAGAGGTCGGCGTAGTCCTACCTTTATGATTTTTTATGTTAGAGGAGTTTTATACACTTAGTATATCATGCACTTGGATCGATTATGGTATTATGGATTTACTTTGCACTCATTTATTCGTATGCATTGACTATCACCAGCATGTTTTTTGGTGCTTATATCTATTAGCCTTATGGGCATTCGATAGGTATAGGCTATGATTGTTGTTTGTTGAGTATTGATTGAACCTTTCAAGTTTATGAGGCCTCGATTAGGTCTTGTTTATTCAGACTAGCTAGTTACTTTATTTTTGTTATTATGGTTAGTTAGTGGTAGTCATGATTTTGACCCTTTTCCTTTTTTATGGTATATTACATTATAGACATTGTATTCATGATTAGACATTTAACTATAGGCCTTGATCATCCTTGTATTACTTTCCTACTTTGTTAGGATTTTGCAGAGAGGTTAGGCTGGCCTTAGGTTGTTATCTTTGAGTTAGTCTTGTATAACTATATGTATAAACATATATCTAGTTATAGTATTACTATAGATCTCTCTCTTCTCTTATTTATTCATACTGTATATCTCTTTCTTGGCCTTGTATACTACTATATATACTTATTCCTCTCTTATTTTTATATTGGCTAGTGATATACGCTATAGTACTCTAGTTCCTGAATACTATGAGAATAGGACAGTTTTATCCTTACTGCCTCTCTAGCTTTATTATGCTAACTTCCTGGATAGTTGTTAGTTGCTTATATTCCTGCTTAGCATATTATCAGAGATTTGGGTTAAGCTTTTGGCGTTTGGAGTACTACTATTCTCCCTCTTATGGATTAGATCAATCTCTATATTGTATTTAGATATGGGTTGTACATGTATATTTATTCAGTATTTGACTTTGTACTCTTATTGTAATAGGAGTTCTTCCACAAACTTCTCCAAGTCTTAGGGTTGTCTTATATACATTATACCCACTGCTATATTTCTTAAATTGATCCTTTCATTTTCTGTGATAGTCCATTAGTTATTTATTAGAAGTTCTGTACTACGGGTTGGCTTACCTACTGATGGATTGTAGTAGGTGCCATTATAATAAGAGAAATTGGATGGTGACATGAACTCATTTCTTAGTATAACTACGAATAGCTAAATACCGTCTTTTTAGGGTTGAGGCTACAACATGATTGCTTAAATATAGTTTTATAATTGGTTTATATGTTTATCATGCCAACTATTTGTTCTTTCATTCTCTTTACTATTCTAAAGAGTCATGAACTATAGGATAAATCTATGTCTCAAAACAAATTAAACATAGAAGTGGAGGGATAGAATAAAAAAACATGATTAAGGATCATATCTTTAATTATTAGATACTAATTGTTAAAGGAGGATTTATGGTTAAAATATATATATATATATATATATATATATATATACCTAAATGGCCCACTTAATTAATGAAATTGGAAGATAGCTTTATACATTTGAATCAAAGATCCACATCTCCACTCAACAATGTAGTTGTGACATTAATTTGGGTAGATGACTTAGAGGATAAACATCCCCAAGTTGTAATACCTACCCCGTAGATCAAAAATCATGAAAAACAACAACAGTGGCTAGTAACCATGGTTATGCATGAATGTGCAGTAAGCCTCAACCCTAGAAGCTCTCCATTATTATTTACAATCTAAATTTCATATTTTTCAATTTTGTTACTTAGTTTATAATTACGAAACACAAACTCTGCTTGGTTAGAAACTGCACTTGTTTAATATAGGTAGTAGTAGTTGAGTTGGATCATATGTTTAACACTAAGTTCCTGTGGGATCGATATTCAGCTTCAAAAATCCATTTTATTACTTTCACGACCACGTATGCTAGAATCCAACTTCACATTCAGGTGTACATAGTCGTGCAAGTAATAAAGTGGCTCTTACGAGCTGAATATTGATCCTACAAGACTTGGTATTTAGCAGACAATCCAACTCAAGTATTACTATCCAAATTAAACAAGTGTAGTTTATATCCAAGATGAGTTTGAGTTTTGTAATTATAACTAAGTAAAAAAAGTAAAAATATTACCAAATTTGGATTGTAGATAATATAGAGAGAACTTTAGGATTAAGACTTACTACACATTCATGCATAACCATGGTTTTAAGATATTGTTGGTTTTTATCATAATTTTTTATCTATGGGTTTGATATTACAACTTGGAAATAGTCAACCTTTAAGTCAGTTATTCAATCTTGGTCTTAGTACATGGAGGTTGTTCTGGGTCAGAAGGTACGGTACATCAGAGCATTCTATGGGCATGTTTTGACTATGGGAAAATTGTTCATCGATCTAGGGAGTGCCCCAAACATCAGTTGGTTAGCCATTTAGGGTCATCTCATGTTTATCACTAGGTTAGATCTTCAGGGATTTTTTATGGCTGTAAAAAGATCAACTGTTAATCCAGAGAGTGTCCTAAATTGGGATTACTTAGTAGAAAGGGCAGTCTAATCAGTCTCTTAGTGTTATGGCACCTTTGGATAGAGAAGATGTTCTTAGTATTTTAGTTTATCTTTTAGATGCCTAATATGGGCTCAGATGCATTCAGATTTGTACTCTTTTACGCATGTTAAGACTATGACTTTGGATTTGACATAGGTGTGATTTGATTTTTTGTCTTTTGGTGTCTACTTAAATTATGATTTCATATCCATACCCATTGGTGGTCACATGCTTTGATATTAGCATATTGATTGTTGTAAGCCTTTCTGTGTATTTATGCAAACTTGACTACCCCCCATAAAAATTTTATTTTAGTAGTAGATTGATAGAATTGGTGTAGTAATTTCCTTAGGGTATAGCATTTGGGTTTAAGCCCTTTTTCATTAGCATATCGGGCTTAGTGTGATACATGAGTAGTACTGGTTATGTTTTCATTTTCTTGTGCCGCCTGCACTTTACACTATTGTTGTTAATGTTATTTCTTTGACTTTGGTTGATCATTACTTGATAAATGACTAGACTAGCATTTATCAAGTTAGTTTTCTCTACTTTGTATTCTTGCATGTTAGCTTAGGTAACTACCTTAGATATTTAGTTTTCCTTCCAATAAATAAGTTGAGGTTGGTTGTTAAGTGGGTTGTGAAAGTGAAGGTACATTTGGCATTCCATGATTCTTTTATGATTCTAGCATAGGCAACAATTTCTATAGCCTATTCTTGAGGTTGATTAGTTTGAGGATTGTCCTTTTGGTTTGGCGGGTTAATGGTCCCATAGTGGTCTTGACCTTGGTATTGGTCTTGACTTGAGTGATTCGTTCTTTATTTGACGTAGTTCATGGTCTAGTTGAGAAAAGGTTGTTTAAATGGATTAATTCAAAATTTCTCATTCGGTATTGGTTTAGCAAAATATGACTTTGTAGGGTGCTTCTACTTGGTGATATATGCTTGAGTATCATTTTTGGATGACCAAAGTGGGTTTCTTTCGAGAGAGAGTATTCATTTCCATAGATTAAGTAGTGGTTTGACCAGATTGAGACTAAAACCGTACTTTTTTTAGTTGCTCAAGATTGGCTATGAATAGTACTCTTTGCAGCCATGGTGAGTTTGTGGTTGTGCTTTGAAGCATTGAACTCTCCTAGCAGATGTGGTTTTTCTCTGTGGTTATTATGTTCTTCAATGACATCTTATTTTTAGCCTTTACAGAACTGTAGGATATATTCTTACTCTCTGAAGTCAGATTGATTTTGGTATTTTCTCTTTTTTAAAATTTATTGACTGTAACTATGATTTTTGACTCTTTTGAATGACGAATTAGGAGTTGTGATGGATTTTGCTACATTGATGCTTGCTCGCGAACAGGATTGATTTGTCTAGTCTAGGTTGAGCAGTTCATCTTTGGCAATAAGATTATAATTATGGATTAAATAACTTGGTTACAACCTTATTTCAAGATTTTGATTTAGTTGGGCATTTATTGATAGGTCGACTATGCCTACTCTTTACCTATCAGCTCAGTTTTCTTCAGTTCATATGGGTTATACTTGATAAATTTTTAAAATATGGTCCATTGGCACATGGTATTGTTTTCCACTATTTTTTACCCTGATTCTCAGTCTTCGTTGGACTTTTGAAAGCCTGCTTGGTAGAAGATGTGTACCCAATTTTAAGTTAGCATGGTTTTACCATAATCAATGGAACATTTTAGAGAATATCATTTAGTTTTGTAATATTGGGCATTGGACACATGCCTATTGGTATTGAGGGTCATCCGGACCAGTTAGTGTCTTGGAAGTGAAATGCCTAGAACTTTGGCCCTTGCAAAGATTCTTGAGTCCTAGACCGTCTATCAGTCAAATGACTCACATCATAAGTCGTATGGTGTGGTGATAGTTCTAGGGACCCTAGTCGTATATTGGTCAGTGTGTTGTTGGAAAAGTTCTGTCCTAGGTATAAAATACTCCATACAATTCGTACGGTCAAGTAACGATAAGTATAGGGTGTAATCATATGTTGTCCAATGTCTATCCTTTGATGATCTGCCTTAGGTATGACTTAATAATACTAGTCATATAGTTATGATATGAGTTGGGAAAGAGAGTCAGATGATTAGAAAAAATATAGTGTCCAACTTTCTACTCTGGTGACAATTTGAGGGTACCACTCGTTTAATGTGGTGACGACTTAGAGGGTGAACTCGTACCCACCTACAAGTTTTCAATAGCTTTTAAGCTAAGGATAGTTCGAACATTTCCTACCCCAAACCCTTAAGACCCAGGTCTTATATCACTTATTGGGCATTCATTTTACACTTTAGAAGATCAAACACTCTCTAAACTCTCTCTAAAATATCTTAAGCAAGATTGGGGTAGGATTTCTCCAAAGTGATCATCTAGAGGATTAAGGATCAAAATGTCTCTGTGAATCTTCGTAAATCATGCATATGACTTGTCCTTTATTGTCAATACACAAAAATTATATGTTTTAAACATTGTTCATGATTCATTAATGGTGGTTTTAAAAACCTTGGTTGAGGGAATTAATGTATAATGTTGAGTATTGTTTTCTCATGTCTTAAATTATGATTATACATGTTTTGATAATGGTTTTGCACATATGGGTTCTTAGGAATTGGGATTTAAACTAAAGGGTCATGGTTAACCCTAACTTGATGGTTTTTGTCTTGTATAATGGTTTAATAATGGTACACCCTCAACATATTTGTAAAAATGTCAATGAGAAGAATCTTGTCAACCTATTTGTAAAAATGTCAATGAGAATAATCTTGTCACATATGAATTGTGAGGCATTGGCCTATGAATGTTGATGATTGGTAAGTGGTTTCATGAAGGCCTTACAGGCCATAAATTGATTTGAATTGTATCCTTTGTGGTTTATTTGGTTAAATGGGTTCGAGTCCTTGAATGTTGAATTAAGTTGATGTCTTAGTTTAGAGAATTGGTTCAGGTCCCAAAGTTGAGTAAAAATAGTTATGACATGCTGTACGCTTACAAGTGAGGTTGGTAAGATGATACCAACGGGATGCCCTTGTTAAGTAATTTGATTAATAGTTGTGTGTATGTATAATGAATGTTTTAATTGGGTTTTAAAGCGGGATGTGTATCCAGGCCATGAAAGTGAAGTCCAAAGGATAAACACTGGAAATCATGCTAGTCAGTGCAGTGTCAATATGACAAGTAGATTTAAGTATGTCGAATGAATATATAAATAGGAGTTTTGAGTCACCCATATTGTATACCTTGGTGCTTACGTTACCTTGATTATGTTGGGAGGTTCGAGTTACCCATAAAGGCATATACGGATATGTATATTCTATGGTTCGTGTGGCTACATTCACTAGGTCCCCTCCATATAGGGGAGAGTTGGGCCTATATATCATATCGTTGCCTTGTTATATGACGGTTATGCTACACAGCCTAGGTTAAGGCTTTCAAAGTTCATGCTAAGCCTTGTACCCTATCCCGGCATGATATAAATATATATATATATATATGTTTATGTGATTGCATATCATGATTTGACTTGGTTTTGAATGATGGCATTATTATATTCATCTATCCCTGAGTTGCATGCTAGAGCTCCAGCTGCTAACCATCTCTGGATGTTGTATCCTCATGCGATGCAGTGCCCAAACGTCTTCTAATTTTCCTATGCAGTGATCAGGTGTTTGAGTGGTTCACAAGTTCATACTGAAATGGTGAGCTTCCATACTTTAGAAGGCTTCATTTCATGGTCTTTATTTCTTATGTATTAGACTTTTTTTAGACTATATTTTGGCTATTGTCGGGGGCATGTTCTGACATTTTGTTGACTTCGGATTTATAGAGGCTTTGTTGGTTTACTATGGACTTAGATGTGGTGATTTGGTGGATTGGTTTAGAAATTTCATGAGGTATGATTAATCTTCGAGCTATAAAGTCTAAGGTCTTGGATTCCTCAAATTTTTGTTTTCTCTCTTTTTTAGATCATGCCTCTCACACGATCTGAAGATCATAGGGACTCCTTTGTTCCACTTGGTACACTGTCAATGGGAAAATCTCTGCTTATAGGGTTCATGCCCGGTCATGGGGTCCAGTTCCTAATTTCCCTCCTAGAGTTTCGCCGATTCCCTCTAGCCCTACACGAGCTCCTCAGGCAAATATTGTGAACATTGAGTTTTGTCAGTCAATTCATATGTTGACTCAGTTGGTAGCTTCTCAGTCTTAGCGTGGTGCGTCTGTTACTCCATCTTTTGAGGCTACAAGGGTTGGCCAATTCATGAGGTTAAACCCTCTTGTTTTTATTAGTATTAAGTTTGGGGAGGACCCTCAAGATTTTATAGATGAGATAGAGAAGATCTGTTAGATTATGCATGTAACGACCCATTTCTCTGGAATCGAAATATCACACGGTACTCATGATCCCGAAGGACCACAAGCTTACCCTCTACTAATATCTCTACCTGAACACTACATAATATGGATAATAAATATGAAAACTGGCCATAAGGTTCAAAACATCTAAAAATACTCAAAATTGAAAACTAAATATTGATACATCTATTCGAAAAGCCTCTAAACTGTATGAACTATGGAGTTGATGGGACATGTCCCCAACTAACTCCGTCTACTAAAAATAAACTAAGTTTGATATGATAATAATAAAAATAAAGATCATCCTCAACTGAAGAGGACTCACTGCTATGTCTACTGCTGCTGACTGGGACTGAGCTGCTAAGGGTACTCTGGATCTTGTTCCTCTGAACCTATGGAGTCAAATAAAACACCATAGCACAAATGCGTCAGTATGGCAATATAGCGAGTATGAAGATAAGGAAACACTAAATAAAAGGGCTCATGCGTGAACAATTACTTAACTGAATAATCATGAGAGTACTGAATGAGAACATATGCATGAATGCACGAACCATAACTGAAATCATCGTGACTCAAAATACTAAAACTCAGATACTACTTTACTACCATCTGAACTTAAAACTAATGCCTAAGATACTGAACACTAAATCATTTGATATTGATAACTGAGTACTGGAGTTGAGATCAGTCCTCTCTAGCTAATGATCTCGGAAACTGATGTTACTGGAGTTGATTAACTGAATCTACTCACATCAATGACTAAAAGCTGAGCTTACTACTCTCGACTGTATGAATCTGAGATCAAACCTCTCTAATGTATGATCCTTAAAACTACTATCAATGATAAGAAAAGATTATATCTGAGATCAAACCTATCTAGCGGATGATCTCTGAATCTAATAAAGAGAATACTCAACTAAATTTGAGACTGAGTTCAAGCCTATCTAACGGGTGATCTCTGGATCTGATAATGAGATTACTCAACTGAATCTGAGACTAAGATCAAGCCTATCAAATGAGTTATCTCTAGATCTGATAATAAGACTACTTAACTGAATCTGAGAATGAGATCAAAACTATCTAATGGGTGATCTCTAGATCTGATAATGATATTACTTAACTAAATCTGAGACTAAGATCAAGCCTATCTAACGGGTGATCTCTAGATCTGATAATGAAATTACTCAACTGAATTTGAGATTGAGATCAAGTCTATCTAACAGGTGATCTCTGGATCTGATAATAAGATTACTCAACTGAATCTGAGACTGAGATCAAGCCTATCTAATGGCTGATCTCTGGATTTGATAATGAGATTACTTAACTGAATCTGAGACTGAGATCAAGCCTATCTAATGGGTGATCTGTGGATCTGATAATAAGATTACTCAATAACTTTATATGGGATCATGCCTATATAGCGGGTGGTCCATGAGTCAATGGAACTATCAAAGTTTCTTACTAAGATAGATGATTGTATCTGACAGTCCTGATTTCTGAGTTCTACTCTGAAGATTGATACTGAAACTATAACTGTGGGAGTTCTCACTTAACCGATATGCTCCGAATCTAAACTGGTGGGTTCCAACCTGTAACCCCAGCTGGAAAGGTATCAATACCGTACCACGGGTAAAGACCTCTCTGGTCAAGCCTCTCTAACAGGTGACCCTCGCAGAAAGTCAACCCTAAGGCAGTTAATAGTCAAGCCTATCTAGTGGGTGACAAGCCTTTTCTAATGGGTGACTCCTACATCCTGCGCTGGTTATGCATTTCTGGAGTGCAGGGATTTCTCCTAATGACTCTGCCTCTCAAACAGGGAGTCGTCATCCCTACACTCACTCGGTGATAGCTCCTACTCCCAACTAAAAGACTCTAAACTGATTCTTAACTTAAATCATGCTTAAACTGAGCTAAATCTATTACTGATCATATTTCTTGAATGATCTAACTGAGTTATGCTGAATTCACTTGGTTTTGTATCTGACAGAATACTATTGAATCTCGTTATCTAAATGTATGATACTGAGTTCTAAACTGAACACTTGAATATTACTAGGTCTTAGCTGAGTACTGGACTGAGTCTAGAATATTAACGATACTGCAATTACTGAGATTTCTAAGATTTCTTAAGTTCTATATCTTTCTGAGAGTATAGAGTTCTATAACTTTCTGAGTTCTAAGAGTTGTGGCTTAACCGAGATTATCGAGGAAACTGATATGGGCTCTAGACTGCAGCTAATTTGTCAGGTATAAATATCCCTAGGACTTGATAACATAAAAGTAAAACATAACCATTCTTGAATAATCAAGACCATTGACATTCATTCACTATCACAATCACTAAAGCATCTCCTCAAGTATTTAGGAATCATAAACACGTAATAACATAGGGAAACATGTTATTGGCTCATACTCCATTCAACAAGGTCTCGCATCAAACACTTAGCATGTATTAAAGTCTTAGCATGTATCGAATAGCACATAATTAGGGACACTTCATGATATTATTTCACAATTCATTCACTAAATCTTTTAAACAAACACTTAGCATGCATGGGCTTGCACACGTTTGGGGATTTCTAGTCAACATGCTATAATGGCTCTAATTCCTTCACATGGTTTGATTATTCAACAATTTCTACACCTAATTGACATGAACAAATCACTTAACAAGCAACTTGAAGAGGGTTTGTCATGAGCACCACATGAATATCGCATACTAGGGTCAAAGCTTGAAAAACTTGTAAACAAACATGAATCATAAACCAATAATAGCATGAACATCAATTTCAAACCCACATGAATCATGAAAACTCATAAATATAAGATCTTTGAAATTTAGAAAAGGATTCTTGAGCTTCTTGGATGAAAGGGACCCAAGAATCAACATCTGCATACCTTAGTTTCTTGATTCTTGAAAAGTTAATAGAGGAATATTGATGATTGGGGTCTTGATTTAGGAACCCTAGGTCTTGTTCTTGAACAACTTCGAGAGAAAACTAGTATTTTTGGGTCAAATGAGGCCAAATCCTATGTTAAGGAATATATATAGGGGTTGGGAATAAACACTTTTCGTCCTTAGAATTAAACTGGAAAATCTTGATTTTACATGCTGGCGTGATGTGCCATAATCGTGACATCTTACTGGAAACTGGACAATTAGAAAACTGGTTAGTGGCGTGATGCAGTGGAAATCGTATTGACACCTTGCTTGCGAACTGGAAAGGCACCGCTATCCGTTGGAATCACGTTGGTGTACTGGAAATTGACAACTCTAAAATTAAGACTTGGCGTGATACCCCATAATAGTGAAGGCTTACTGGGTTTTGACGATTGCCATTTTCGCTAGCTCCGCGACGTGCTAAAGTACCAGGTGGTACACAGTCTTACTAAACTAGCTCTAAATCTTCACCCAAGTTTCAGATTTGGAAAAATTTGGTATCGATGGAAAGCTTATTCAATGCTCTACATGACAAAAATTTGATATTAGAGAAATTCAACATGGTTCAAAATATTTCTCACTTGGGAAGATATTTCTTAACCTTTTAGAGATAGATTAACACTTTATTTAACACATTCTAACGCTCAGACTATGAGAAAATTTTTTAGGGTCTTACAATGCATGTGTCAGATGTTAAAGGTGTGGAGTTTGTAGCTTACCAATTGAAGGATGTGGCGTACCAGTGTTATGAAAAGTGGGAACAATCTAGGGGAAGTGACATTGACTCTACATTATAGGATGACTTTTCTAGTTTTTTTTAGACTATTTCTTTCCTTGGGAGTTGAGAAAGGCGAAAGCGGAGGAATTTTTGAATCTAAGACAAGGTAGGATGTCAATAAAGGAGTATGCCTTGAAATTACATTAGCTATCCAGGTATGCTCCTGAGTTAGTATCTAGAATGAGATCTAGAATGTGTAAGTTTGCTTCTGGTCTATGCTATGAGTTAACTATAAAGAGTAAGGTTGCCTTGTTGAATAATGATATGGATATTTCTTGACCTGTGGTTTATATACAATAGGTTAATGAAGAAAAGAAAAAGCAGGCTGAGATTGGTGAGAGGCAGAGTAAGAAATTTCTATTTTCTAATTAGGGTAGAGGCCAGCAGCAGAGTGATAGAGATAGGGAAAAGTGACCTAAGAAGAAGTGGGAGGTTATAGTTCCTTCCCTATGGATAGTACTCTTTCCCCAAAGCCATCGGGTGATTGTTTCTCTCAGAATGGTAAAGGGTACAGGGCAGAGGGTGCCTAATCTCCAACTAGTGGGGCTCAGTCCGCTCAATCATATCCTTTTTATAGATTTTGTGATCAGTCGTACTGTGACCAATGTGAGAAGGGAAGAAATTGATGTTTTACTTATGATTAGATTGGGCATATATTGTGTGATTGTCTTTCTAGGGTTGATTCTAGGGCTAATAAGGTTCATATTTTCTCTTCATTGGCTCCTTCACCAAAGAATGTTATTTTTGTCTCTACTTCTACTTTTGAAATCGATACTGACCAGAATTGCTTATATGCCCTTGCTTCTCATCAGGACTCTAGAGCATCTCCAGATGTCGTTACTGGTATGTTGAAACTCTTTTCTTGGGATGTGTACTATTTACTTTATTCGGGGTCCACTCTCTTATATGACTTCATTTATGGCTGTGCATTTTAGTTTTGGTCCTAAGTATATTTCAAACCCTTTTTCTATTTATACCTCAGTTGGAGACTCTGTGGTTGTTAGAAGAGTCTATAGTAGGTGTGTGGTATCTGTCGGAAGTAGAGAAACTCTGGTAGAATTTATAGAGTTAGACATGGTCGATTTTGATGTCATATTGGGAATGGATTGGCTGTACTTATGCTATGTATATTTAGATTGTCATACCTATAGGATTATCTTTAAACACCCTAATGAGTCAGTTATTAAGTAGGAGGGTGGTTTCCTAGCTTCTAAGGGGAGGTTTATATCATATCTTAGAGCCCAAAAGTTAATTTCCAAAGGTTGTCTCTATAATCTGGTACAAGTTAAAGATTCTAACTCGGAGGGTCCTTCTTTGTATTCTATCCCAGTGGTAAATGAATTTCCCGAGGTCTTCCCTGATGACCTTTTTGGTATTCCTCTAGATAGGGAGATTGATTTTGGGATAGATCTTGTTCCAGAAACTCGTCCTACATCTATTCCCCTATATAGAATGGCTCCAACTGAGTTAAAGGAGCTCACGGAGAAACTAAGGGATCTTTTAGTTAAGGATATCATCTATCATAGTATGTCTCCATGGGTTGCACCAGCTTTATTCATACGTAAGAAGGATGGTTCCATTTTGGATGTGAATTTATTACCGACAGATGAATAAGGTAATGGTAAAGAATAAGTACCCTCTTTTGAGGTTAGATGATTTGTTTATTCAACTTCAGGTGGCCAAGTTCTTCTTTAAATTGATCTTTGGTTTAGGTATCATCAGTTAAATATTAGGGAAGTGGTTATCCCTAAGACATCTTTTCATACCCAGTATGGGCATTTTGAGTTCTTAGTGATGTTGTGGCTTTTATGGACTTGATAAATAGGTTCTTTTGTCAGTTTCTAGATTTGTTTATGATTTTCTTCATTGATGATTTTTTGGTGTACTCCAAGAGTGAGGAGGAGCATGATAATCACCTTTATATTATGTTGCAAACCTTGAAAGATCAGCAGTTGTATGTTAAGTTCTCTAAGTGTAAGTTCTAGTTGAATGCTGTTACATTTTTGGGTCATGTTGTGTCTAGTGAAATGATCATGGAGATCCGCAAAAGGTTGCAGTGGTTAAGAAGTGGCCTAGACACATGACTACAACCGATATTCAAAGCTTTTTGGGTTTAGCCGTTTACTATGGGAGATTCATGGAAATTTTTTCTTCTATTGCTGACCCATGGACTAAGTTGACTTATAATATGGTGAAGTTATTATGATATGATGTTTTCGAGGATAGTTTTTATAAGCTGAAGGATAAGTTGACTTTGGCTCCGGTCTTGGCATTACCTGAGGGTACTGAGGGCTTTGTCGTCTATTATGATGCATCATGGGTTAGTTTTGGTTGTGTGTTGATGCATCATGGAAAGTTGGTTGCTTATGCCTCTAGATAGTTGAAGGTTCATGAGAAGAATTATCCAACCCATGACTTTAAGTTATTGGATATAGTATCGGATTGAAAATTTAGCGTCATTATCTGTATGGGGTGCATGTTGATATCAATTTTTATCATAAGATCCTGTAGCATGTGTTCACTCAAAAAAAGGTGGCTTGAGTTTCTTAAGGACTATGATATAATTCTTCACTACATCCAGGTAAAGCTAATGTGGTTGTTGATGCTCTTAGTTGGTTATCCATGGGAATCTTGTTGCATATGGATGAGGATAAGTGGTAATTAGTGAAAGACATAAACCATTTGACTAACCTTAGAGTTTATCTCTTGGACTCAGAGGATGGTGGTCTGTTTGTACAACAGGGAGTGCAATAGTCTCTTGGTTCGAAAATAAAGGAGAAGCGAGTATTAGATCTTCTCTTGATGAAAATGAAAAATGATATGGTAAGTAAAAGGTTATGGTTTATGAGATCAGTAGTGATGGTATCTTAAGATACCAAGAAAGGTTGTGTGATTTTGGTGTTGATAGATTGAGAGGAAGGATTTTGGTCGAGGCCTATGAATTGCGGTATACAATTCATCCCGATTCAACAAAGATGTATCATGACCTTAAGGAGATGATTGGTGGAATAATATGAAATAGGATGTAGACAACTTTGTGCCTAAATGTATGGTGTGTTATCAAGTAAAGGTGGAGCACATTAGGCCCGATGGGTAACTTCAAGAGATTGAATTAACGATGTGGAAGTGGGAGATAATTAATATGTATTTCATTGCCGACCTTCCATGGTCGTGGAATCAATATTACTCCATTTGGGTCATCACAGATAGGATGACTAAGTTCTCTCACTTCTTGCCAGTGACGACTACTTTTATTGCCGAGAATTATGTGAAGTTGTTCCTTCAGAAAGTTGTAAAGTTGCATGGTGCTTCTGTCTCAATCATTTTGGATCATGGTAATCAGTTATCATAGAATTTTTGGTGCACTTTTTAGTGTGCTTTGGGGACTAAAGTGAGTCTTAGTACAGCTTTTCATCCGCAATCAGATGGGCAAGCCAAGAGGACTATTCAGACTTTGGAAGATATATTGTGAGCTTGTGTAATTGATTTTGGTGGTAGTTGGCATGATCACTTGCCTATCATTGAATTTGCTTATAATAATAGTTACCATTCTAGCATCTGTATAGCTCTATTTGAGGCATTGTATAGTAGGAGGAGTAGATCTCCTATTGGGTGGTTTGAGGTTGGTGAAGCGAAAATGTTTGCCCCGAATTTGGTTCACCAAGCTATGTAGAAGGTGAAGGTAATTTAAGATAGGTTTAAGACAGCCCAAAACCGCCAAAAGTCCTATCCAGACATGAGGCGAAGGGACTTAGAATTTGAGGTTGGAGATTAGGTATTCTTAAATGTGTATCCCATGAAGGAGTAATGCGGTTTGGGAAGAGGGCGAAGCTCAATCCTCAATATATCGGCCGATGCTTGGTTTTGATAAGGGTTGGTAGTATTACGTATGAGTTGAAATTTCCCTCTAGCATGAGTTCCATTCGTCCGATGTTCCATGTATCCATGTTGCGTAAATGCATGGGTGATCCTTCATTGGTTGTTCCCTTGGATAACATTGATATTTTAGTTTGTTTGGCCTATGAGGAGGTCCTGGTGAGGATCTTAGACTGGCAAGTTCATTGGTTGCAAACGAAAGACGTGGATTTGGTAAAGGTTATATGGCAGAACCAAAAGTTTGAGAAAGCTACTTGGGAAGCTGAAGAGGACATAAAATCCAATTATCCTATTCCCTATTCCAGAAATTCATGCTTAAGTATGTATTGCTCTCAACACCCTTGTTTTCTATCTTTATTGATGGTAGATTGTTAATTCCTTAGTATTTTGTCTTTTGTCCAAAAGGTAAGAGTATAGGTGTTTGGGGGTCAATCGTGCTTGTATTGTCACGTCCCATCACTCAAGGACGAATGATCTAAAGTGGAGGAGACTGAAACACCCCAAACTTTGGTCCTTGTTAAAATTCTCAAGTCTTAGACCATCTATCAATCATATAACTGACACCATAAGTCGTATGGTATGATGATAGGTCTAGGGACCTTAGTCATATATTGGTCAGTGAGTTGTTGGCCAAGTCTTATCCTAGGTACTAGAAGACTCCATATGAGTCGTATGGTCAAGTAACGAGAAGTATAGGATCCAATCCTATGTTGTCCAGTATCTAGCCCTTGATGATCTGCCTTGGGTATGACTTAATGATACTAGTCGTATGGTGATGATATGAGTTGGGCAAGGATTCGTATGATTGGAAAGAATATGGTGTCCAAATTTTTACTCTAATGATGATTTGAGGGTACCACTCGTAAGATGTGGTGACGACTTAGAGGATAAACTCATACCCACCTGCGAGTTTTCTACATCTTTAAAGCTGAGGGTAGTTTGGACATTTCACACCCCAAGCCCTTAAGACCCCATATCTTGTAATACTTATTGAGCATTCATTCTACACTTTAGAAGATCAAACACTATCTAAACTCTCTTTATAACTTCTCAAGTAAGATTGGGCTAGGGTTTCTCCAAGGTGATCATCTAAAGGCTTAAGGATCAAACTCTGTGAATCTTTGAAACTCAGGCATGTGTCTCTTCCTTCATTGTTAGTTTACAAAAATCATGTGTTTTAAACATTGTTCATGATTCATTAACGGTGGTTTTAAAAACCATGGTTGAGGGTTTGAACGTATAATGTTGATATTATTTTCTCATGTGTTAAATTAGGATTATACATGTTTTGATAATGGTTTTGCACATGTGGGTTCTTGGGAATTGTGATTTAAACTAAGGGGTTATGGTTAACCCTAACTTGATAGTTTTGGGCTTGAATAATGGTTTCATAATGGTATGCCCTCAACCTATTTGTAAAAATGTCAATGAGAAGAATCTTGTCACATATGAATTGGGTTTGAACTAAGGCGTTGGCCTATGAATGTTGATGATTAGTAAATGGATTAACAGAGTCCTTGTTGGCGATAAATTAATTTGAATTGTAACCTTGATGGTTTATTTGGCTAAATAGGTTCAAGTCCCTAAATATTGAATTAAATTGATGTCTTGTTTAGACAATGGGTTTGAGTCCCAAAGTTGAGTAAAAATAGTTATGGCATGTTGTACGCTTGAAAGAGAGGTTGGTATGATGATACCAACAGAATGCCTTTTGTAAGTAATTAATGGTTGTTCATATGCGTAATGAATGTTTTAATTAGGCTTCAAAGCGGGATTGTAGTCGGGCCGTGAAAGTGAAGTCCAAAGGATTAACACTGGAAATCGCGCTAGTCGGTATGGGTGTCTATATGATTGAGAGGTTCAAGTCTCCTAAATAAATAAATGAATGGGAGGTTCGGGTATCCTATATTATATACATTGGTGCTTTTTACCTTGATTATACTGGGGGGTTTGAGTCCCCCATAAAGGCATATACGGATATAGATATTCTCTGGTTTTTATGACTATATGCACTAGGGCCCATCTATCTCGGGGAGAGTTGGACCCATATAGCCCTTGGGTTCCTTGTTATATGAAGGTTATGTTACACAGCCCAAGTTAAGATTTTCAAAGTTCATGTTAAGCCTTGTTCCTTATCCCGACATAATATATATAGATGTATGTATGTTATTGCATATGATGATCTAACTTGGTTTTGAATGATGGCATTATATTATTTATCAATTCCTGAGTTACATGTTAGCACTCTAACCGCTAACCATCTTCGGACGTTGTATCCCCATGCTATTTAAGGGCCAAAACTTCTTTCACTTTCCCTGCACAGTGATTAGATGTTTGAGTAATTCACTGGTGAAGTGGTGAGATTCTGTACTTCAGAAGGATTCATTTCATGGTCATCATTTTTTATGTATAAGACTTTGTTTAGACTACGTTTTGGCTATTGTTAGGGACATATCCCGATATTTTTTTGACTTCAGATTTATAAAGGCTTTGTTAGATTACTGTGGAGTTAGGTGTGATATTTTGGTGGATTGGTTTAGACATTTCATGAGTTATGATTGGTCTTATTTTGCACTATCATGTTATATATTCAGAACTAAACCGACTCTTAAGGTTGTTATGTTAACTAGGTTAGGTGAAGGGGGTGATCTTCGATCCACGTGGGACTTGAGATACTCATCACGACCAGGCCTTGGTTTGCATCATAATAGGAAAAGATTGCAATCATTGGTCATCACCGTTTGAATATCCAAGTAAACCTTACTGGCAATTGTTCTTATGCTAGCCCATATCGATTTTTGGTGGATCAGCTTTAGTATTTTGACACTAGTGTAATATTATTTCAAGGGAAAAAATTAAATGATTTTGGAGAGATTTTGTATAGTCGGGGTGTATATCAGGTTGGAAAGATAATAGAATGTTAGATTTGGAGTTTGGAGTTGGTTGCATGATTTCTTCCTTGGATTGACTTTGTCTTGGAAGTTTTTTCTTGGTTGTGCTTGTTTTGGTATGATGTTATCATGGTATGGTTTGGTTTTGCATGTTTTAGTAGTTCTCGAGTTAGTTGTTTGAAGTTGGGTTTTCGGTTATTTGGAAAGTGAAATAAGGATATGAAGGAAAAAAGGATGCCTTTAGAAAAATCCTTAGGAGCATTATATATGCTTGAAAATTATCTGAGGATTAGGGTATGCAGTCCCAGTACCTCATCCTTTTGGGCTTTTGATTTTTTCTATCCCTTGACTTTTGAGGACGAAAGTCCTTTTAGTAGTAGATGTTGTAATGACTCTCTGTGTCATTTCCTCAATTTTTATGCATTTTCCATATTTTATACCTTCTCATAGTGGCTATAAGTTATTTATGACTTTTCAAAATTGTAAGTTCAATTTCTGTAAAATTCATTTTATTTTTCAGCTCATTGATCTATTTTGGAGCTTTCGTTGTTAAGGAATTAATCTCAGACCAAAACACATAGTAACTAGCATCGGATGGGAATTCCAACAATGCCATTAGTTGTGGAATATTTTTTTAGGGCTAGGGGACCTTTGTTCTATTAGGTAGATTTGGTGAAATAAAACTATAGGTGTGGGACCCACATTTAATTGAAACAATCATGAATTGAAATTATGATATTTTTATTGAGCCCAAAATATTTAATTTAGTATGGTAAAGTTTTTCTAAACGTATGGGGTTCCAAACTAATCTTGAGCACCCAATCGGGGTCTGTAAGACTTGAGTTTTTGCTGGTTTTCTCAGCTTATGTGGAGGCCAATTCGGTCTTTACATTCATGTGGCATTGGATGCATTCGCAAAAAGGTAAAATCACTAGCCTTCATATTTTCAAAGGGTAAGCTGCCTTAGACAATCTAGCTTTACTCTTCGCGTTTGTGATGGATCGGTCGAGTTCGCAAAGGGTCTTTCCGGTCTGATCCCGTATTAGCGAAGGACCCCTGGCAGCCCCTTTATATTTCTCTCTTGATCAATCCTAAGCCCATTTGTAGTACTTTTTCCACCATTAAAGGTCCGAAGAGTTCAAGAACTCTTGGTAAATCATAAATTGGAGTTGGGGGAAAGTAAAGGACGTGGAGGTGACCAATTCCCATTAATTTCTATGTTAATTTTTGGCTTAAATCCTCTGTTAAATTCTTATTTTCTCTTTTATTATTACTTAACTTTTGTGTCTGATTTGAGCCCCAAATTGAGACTCCATTTGCACACAACTTTTGATCGCATATTCCTTGTCCTTCGAGAGATCTCATGATGAATTTAATTTTGAGATGATGGATTCAATTTTAAGATTCAATTACCAAGCCCCACAGGCCTATTATTGACCTAATTTTAGGTCCAAAGTTACATTTTTCAATATGGATAGTTTTTTACTCATATTAATATCAAGATGATGCTTTTGATAGTATGATATCATTTTGGTATTATGGAGCAAGGACGTGCAATTCATGAATGGTTTAAGACTGTGGTTCGGCATCGAGGTAAGCTTAGGTGTACTTATCTCTATGAGATTGTATATTGTATATCTCGCATGCTAGGTAGGAATTAAAGGTTATATTAATACCTATATCTATCATGACTTGACCTAATTAGAGGATTTATATTAGTCATGTAACCCGAACTTCAGCCTAGAATACATGTTAAGGCTGTAGGATCCTATTACATCTTATGATAGACTTGATTAACCATAGATTTGCATAAGAAATTAGCATTATATGTACCATATTACTTAGTGAATGGGAAGATATTCCCCGATTAGGCCCTTCTAGTAGCTTTATGCTCTTATGTACCATAGTTTCTCGATTTATGGTATTATTATCTTGTTGAGTTATATATTGTTAGACCCGAGGCCATGGTTATGATACTAGTTGGATGCCAGATTAGTATTTTATCCCTTGTGAATATATTTCTATAGTTTATAGATGCTTATGCGTTTATGATTTTATTGTTTGGGTATGGTGATGGAATGCATACAGTTTAGCTCTTCTATGCCTATTTAGTGGTACCGTTCTAAGTTAAAACATTGATTTTACTACCATTTTCTAAAAATAGAAGTATCCTAACTTTCCTACTTTTAAATTTGTTTTCTTAAAACGGAGGTCGTACCATACTTATTATTAGACTATGTTATTTTTAACTAATCATATTACTTTGAAAATTAGACAAAGGTTGATTCTACTCTATTATTGATCCACTCATTTTACCATCACTTATTCATTTTGATCGACGGAGATTTTAACCCTTTTTATATTATAATACTTATTTAGCCTGAATTCAATCTCAGACAATAGATTTGCAGAAATTCTCTCATTCAATGAGGTTTGAGTCTGGCATTCCTTATGATACTATACATACATACATATCTACACGTGGATCTCTGGTTGTAATACCCCGAACTTTCTTCAAGTCGAGTTTCATCCTTAAGAAGAGTAAGGGCTGACTTCCCAAGTGAAAAATATTTTAAAATGTGTATAATTTCCCTAATATCGACTTTTTTTCATGTGGAGAATTGAATAAGCTTTCCATCGATACTAAATTCGCTCAAATATGACACTCCGGCGAAGAGTTAGAGCCATTTTAGTGAGATAGTGTACCACCTGGTACTTTGGCGCGTTGCGGAGTCAGCCAAAATGGCAATCGTCAAAATCCAGTGAGCCTCCGCAATTCCACCACATCGCAGTGTATTTCCAGTTCTCAACCAAGGTGGCAACGCAATTTCCACCGCATAGCGCCATCAAGCAGTTTCCCAATTGTCCAATTTCCAGTAAGCTGGCGCGATTATGGCACGTCGCGCCAGCATGGAAAATTAGGATTTTCAGATTCCGTTATTTAATTCCAAGGTCATCTTAGACTTTTCCCATGACCCCTATCAGCCCTAAACACGAAATAAAATGCCCTATAAACCCTTATTCCATTATTTTCCTCACTTTTCTCTCAAGAACATTATATTTTCTCTCAAAGGAGCAAGAACCCTAGCCAAGAAATTAAGAACAAGACTAAGGATTTTCTTCAAGAACCTTCAAGAAAGAGTCTTCTAAGGTATGTTAGATGTTGATTCTTGGGTTCCTTCCACCCAAGAAGCTCAAGAATCCTTTTCAAAATTTTGAGGTTTACGTATTTATGAGATTTCATGATTTATGGGTATTAGAGTTCATGATTTTGTATTGTTGGGTTTTAATTCATGATTTCGACTACCAATTTCAAGATTTGATTCTAGCATGTGATGAATTGTATGATGTTCATGATAAACCCTCTTCAAGTTGCATGATATTGATGTATTCATGATGATTACATATAGAATATGTGGTATAACCAAAGCATGCTCCCTATGTGTATTCCTTATTGAACAACTATGATATATTAATATGCATTCCAAATACATTTAAATGTGTATGACATTCAAGTGATTGATGAGACATCGTACTGGTTGTGTTGTGAATGAAAGTCCATGGTCATGATTATTCAAGAATGGTTATGTTTTACTTTTATGTTATCAAGTCTTGGGGGTATTTATACCCGACAAATTAGTTGATGTCTAGAGCCAGTATCAGTTTTCATGATAATCTCAGTCAATCCATGATCCTTAGAACTCAGTCAGTTACAGAGTTCAGTACTCTCAGACAATTACAGAACTTAAGAAATCTCAGTAATCTAATTATCATTAGCATTCCAACTTCAATTCAGTACTCAGCTCAAATCTTAGTAGTATTCCAGAATTCAATTTCAGACCTCGGTAGAATTCAAGTAATCAATTTAGAACTTAGTATCATCTAGTTAGATAATGAGATTCAGAAGTATTCTGTCAGATAACAGAATCAAGTAAACTCAGTCAGATCAATCAAGTAAGATAATCAGTAATAAATTCAACTCAGTTTAGTACAGTCCAAGAATTAGTTTAGTGTCTTTCAGTTAGAAGTAGAAACTAGCACTGAGCGAGTGCAGAGATGATGGCTTCCCTGTTAGAGAGGCAGAGTCGTTCGTAATAATCCCTGAACTCCATAACTACGTAGCCAGCGTAGGACTAGTAGTCACCTGTTAGATTAAGGCTTGACTATGATATTTCCTTAGGCTCGACTTTCTGTTCAGGGTCAGCCGTTAGAGAGGCTTGACTATAGCAGAGGTCTTTACCCGTGGCACGATATTGACACCCTTCCATATGGGGTTATAGGTTGGACCCTACTAGATAAGATTCGAGGCATGTCGGTTAAGTAAGAACTCCCACTATTGCATTTTCAGTATCTATCTTAGTAGAACTCAGAAATCAGGACTGTCGGATACAGTCACCCATCTCAATAAAGAACTTAGATAGTTCCATAAATTCATGGACCACCCGCTAGATAGGCCTAGTCTCACATAAATTTAATCAGTATCAATACTAATTGAGCTGGAGATCACCCGTTAGATAGGCCTGATCTCAAACTCAGTCCGTCATTTCTATTATTAAAAGATTCAGAGATCTTCTCTAGAGAGGACTGATCACAACTTCAATCCTCAGTTATTAATATCAGAAGATTAAATTATTCAGTATCTCAGTATTAGTAGTGAGTTCAGATATCAGTAAAGCAGTATCCGAGTATTAGTATTCAAAGTCACGATGATTTCAGTTATGGTTTGTGTATTCATGCATATGTCCTTATTCAGTACGTTCATATTATTTACTTAATCTATGTCCATGCATAAGCCCTTGCATTTAGCCTTACCTTATATAGCATTCTAGTATATTCAAAGTACTGACGCATACTTTTCTCCATCACTATGGTGTCTTATACCATAGGTTCAGAAGCGCGAGATCTAGAGCACCCTTAGCAGTCCAGAGTTAGTCAGCAGCAGTAGATGTAGCAGTGGGTCCTCTTTATCTGAGGATGATCCTTATTTTATTATGGCATTAGACTTAGTTTATTTTCAGTAGACGGAGTTAGTTGGGGACATGTCCCATCAACTCTACAGTTTAGACAGTTAGAGGCTTTTCAGATAGATGTATCAGTATTAAGTGTTCATTTTTGAGTATTTTAGATGTTTTCAATCTTATGGCAAGTTTCCTCCAGTTTTTTGTATTTATTATATTATATTATGCAGTGCTCAGGTATAAATATCAATAGAGGGTTAGCTTGTGGTCCTTTGGGATCATAAGCACCGAGTGGCATTCTGATTCTAGAAAATTGGGGCATTACACTGGTACTGGATAGATTAGATTTGCGATGATGAATTATAGAAGTCCTAGTTTGGACCAGGCAATGTATATAGATATTTTGAATTTTCTATGGTTCTCTTCATTCAATGAGCCACAACACCGAAGATGGATAGTTGTTGTAGGTCATGCCTTTGCGAGATACTAAGATGGATGAGGTTTAAAAACTTGGTACGCTATGGAATTTGTGTTGGGTATGGTATTTTATTCACCTTGAATCACCCAGTTCTTTTCATGATTTTCATTCATTCATATGCATCAACTATCACCAGTATAATTGTTTGGTGCTTGTATCATCATTTTAATAGGGTTTTGTATAGGTACAGGTTATGGTTGTTATTTATTAAGTTCTTGGATATACCTTTTGGGCTTATGGGAGCATGGTTAGGTTATATTTTTTTGGGCTATCCGGTTATATTATTATTAAATGGATTTTGTTATATGATTAATGGTAGAATGGTTATGGATTGTTACCCGATATTATAGGTATGATTCTGAGTTCCTTTATTACCTACTATGGTAAGATTAAGTATTTGTAGGTTATTGTATGATTATTCACTTTGATAAAGACCCTGATGTGCTATATATAGATCCCATATCACTTATGACCCTTGAGATATTAGAATAACTCTCTCAGAGTAGTATTTTAATGACCCTCTAGGTTATTTCTTTGATTTACATGGATTTCCAATGTTTTGAGCTTCCCCACGGCTACAGGTCATTTACAATTTGCCAGAACTGTTAGTTAGTTAACAGACAGTTTGTTTAGGGTTTTAGGCTCATTTTCCTATTTTATAGTTTTTGTTATTTAGGATTTGATATCAGACTAATACGCCTAGTAGATAACCTTGAATGAGAATTGCGACAACACCATAAACTTCAGAACATTACTTTTAGGCTTGGGGGACCCTTAGTTCAGGTCTCGAGGCTTCCGTACTCATTTTGAGATATTGGGCGGATTATGAAAAATGTATCTATAGAAACAATCTTGGATGAAAGTTTTATTGGTTCCATTAAGTTGGAAACATCAAATTTGGAATGGTAGCATATTTCATTTACGTGCACGAGGTTTTGAATGAATTTTAAGAAACCAGTGGAAGTCCATTTTTGGACTTTAATAAATCTAATATCTGGTACCTGGTATGACCGCTTTAGCGCACCATGAGCCGCTTAAGCGGCCTTGGACATTGGGATAGGCCTGCTTTAGCAGCAAGGGGGCCGCTTAAGCGGACCCCACTTTAGCGCTATTGGGGCCGCTTTAGCGGTACCCCCGCCAAGATACCAGGCCACTTCAGCAATCGATATATCACTTTAGCGGCACCTAGGGGATTTTAAATAACCTTTCCCCACCGGATTTCTCATCATCTCTTTCACCATTTTCACACTATTTTGAGAGCTCAAAGAAGGAAAAGAGTGGAAAATCATCCATTGAAGCTAAGGTAAGCTATCCTAACACTCTTTGGTTATTTTTCATTAATTTTTTCATCAATTTCCATCCTATTTCATGGTAATTTTTTAGAAATTAGGTCTTAAAATTCCAAAACTTTAGGGGCTGATTTGGGCCCCAATTGTTGTATCATTTGTGCTCAACTTTTGAACACACATTCTTTGTCCTTCGAGGGACCTTGAGATGAATTTAATTTTGGATTCTGTTTGCGAGCCCGCAAGCCCTTTCTTGACCTAAATTTTGACTCAAACTATAGTATAACAATATGGTTCTCATTTTACTCCTAACGATGTGTAGATTAATATTTTAATAGTGTGGCGGCATTTTAGTATCGTGGAAAATACAAATAATTTATGGGCAATTCAAGGATTTACGATTTAGTGGCATCGAGGTAGGCTTTTGTCTACTCTTCTTCATAAGATAGTGTATTATATATATTGCATGTTAGATAAGAATGTTAGGGTATGATTATGGGTATATTACCATGATTTGGCCTAAATTATAAGTTTGGATAGTAGAAGGGTGAATTGACCCTTAAGATGAAATACTTATTATGCTTCTACAATCTCCTATCACCCTAGGTAACTAGCATATTAGATATAGTTGGGGTTAATAACCCTTTTTGTATAAGATGTACTAATTAACTCAATGGATTTTTATGGTTTTCCAGATTATGGTATTTTGGTTATGTTGTATATATATTATGGGGCCCAGGGTTGTGCACGATATTAGTGGGACTCCGGGTGAGTGATTTGTCCTTGTAAAGGACGTAGTCGTAGTCTATGGACATTTGGATGTTTATAATTGTATTATTTGGATACTAGTGATGGCATGTATAGAATCAGTAAGTTTATGCTTACTTAATGGTAGGATTCCAACTAAAACATAGTTTTACTCCTATTTTCCTAAAAAGGGATTTATTTCCACTTTTCACTTTTAAAATGGATTCTTTCATAACGGAAATCGTACCAACTTAACGAATGATTTATGAGCTTTGGAACTAAATATGATGTTTTAGAGATTTGACTGAGATAGATTTTGGTTCATGGTTTTATCACTACTATTTACTCCAGTCGGGAGAATTCTGAGTCTTTCTACACTATTATGATGATTTAGTCCTGAAATTGACCCCGGGCAATAGGTTTATAGGATTATACTCTTTTATCCATGGTTCAAATTTGTATCTTTATTACATATACATCTTTCTAATATTGAATAGAGTAGATTGATGACGAGGATAATGATTAGAAATCCTAGATCGGGACCAGGCCGGTGTATACAGGTACTCCCGAACACCCTATGGGACCCTTCTTCTATGAGACATTATATCAGAGAAGAAAGGTCGTTGTAGGTCATTCCTTTGCTAGCCGTCGAGCTAGGGAAGTTTATACACTGTGTTAATTTATCGGACTTGAATTGGTTATGATATTATGGATTTACTTTGCATTCATTCTTGCATGTGCCTAGCCTATCACCAGTATATTGTTTAATTCCTATATCTATCAACCTTATGATGGATTGCATAGATATGGGTTATAAGAACTGTTTGTTATGTGTTGTGAGATGATTGAGCCTTTCGAGTTATAAAGCTAATTTAGGTACTGTTTTTTCAAACTAGCCGATTATTATATTGTTGTTATTATGGTTAGTTTGTAGAATGTTGATTATTGGACTGATACTGAGATTCGATGAATAATTCTAATTTTTTTCTCTTACAATTATTTTATTATGGATAATTTCTCATGTTGAGATGTTTGGATTGGGGACCCTGATTATACCAGCCTTAGTTACCTTAGGTCATACCTCTTTAAGTTAGTCTTGTATACCTATATATATATATATATATATACATATATTTACTATGATGTTACCATATATCCCTCCCTTACCTTGTTTCTTCGTACTGTATATATATACCCCTTGGTCGTGTATACTATGATATATTCTTCCTCTACTCTTTGTTTGTATATTGGCCAGTAATATACGTCATAGTTCTTAGGTTTCTGACTATGGCTAGAATAGAAAAGTTCATAATTATTGCCTCCTTAGTTTTATATGTTAGTTCCTAGATATCTAGCAGTAGTTTACACTCTTGCTTGCATGTTATTCATATTGGCATTATCTTTGGAGCTCAGTCAGCAGTTGCCTACTGAGTACCACATATTTAGTACTCATACTATACTTCTACAGCCTGCAGATTATAGTATGGGTTCTCGTCATTGTTGTGTGTATCGTGTGGAGCAGCTATGGATCAGAGATTTGGGGTGAGCTCCTAGAATTTGGAGTATTATTATTCTCCCTCTATATATTAGACGAATATCTTTATATTGTAATCAAAGATGGGTTGTACCTGTGTATTCACTAAGAACTTCATTGTATTCTCATTATATTGGCAGCTCATGAACTGATTCCACCAGATTTTTAGAGTGTTTTATATATATATATATTAGTGTTATATTATATTTATTCCGCATTTCTCCTTTCATTTCTCTTAGTAGTCTGTTACTAGCAGTTTTGGACTACGAATTGGATTACCTACTAGTGGGTCATAGTAGGTGTCATCATGACCTGAGAAATTGGGTCATGACAAGTATCTTCGGGTTTGGTTGTCCGTATAACATTGATATATATATATATATACTCTCTTCCCTAGCCATGATTTGTATATTATTTCCTTCTTTCCTACTATAATTATACATTGTATATATATTTTTTCATTGTATTGTTGTATATGGTGTATCTCTTCCTTTCACTTAATACTGTATATTGGCTAGATACTTATGACATTGCGGTTGTACCGAATGATAAGTAGTTCGTGATCGGTTACCCTTATCGCTTCATTAGTATTATTATGCTTAGCTTTTGTCAAATAGCTGCCTAAATTTATATTCCTACTTTACATGTTATTTATATTTGCATTATCTTTGGAGCTCAGTCAGTTGATGCCTATTGAGTACCATGTGTTTGTACTCATGCTACACTTTTACAACCTGCATATCCTAGTACGAGTTCTCATCGTTGATGTGTGCATCACGCAGGGAAGCCATGGATCAAAGATTTGTGGTGAGCTCCTGACGTCCCGAGTGTTTTGGTTTCCCTCTTATTATTAGACTGATCTCTATTTTTTGTATTTTAGAGACAATTGTGTATATATTTATTCTATTTTATCTTACAGCTCCTGTTGTATTAGAAGCTCTTGTACTAACTTCACTAGGGTTTGGGGATATATTTACTTTCTTCTTGCCTTCTTTCTTATTGTTATTTATTTTGCTTTTGCTTCTATTATTAGTCTGCTAGCAATTTCAAACTATGGGTTGTCTTTTCTACTAGCGGGTTATGGTAGGTGTCATCATGACCTAAGAAAATGGATCATGAAACTTATCCCCCACCATAGTCATTCCTACCATTTTCGAATATCTTCATTTTTAATTGTATACCTACTTGTATGCTTCTTGTACATCATCACAACATTCTCATTTCTACAACTCGTCTTTTGAACATAAGAGTTCTTGATTGGCCAACACTTAGCCTCATGCAACATAGTTGATCTTATAACTACCACAAGTGTAATGCCTTTAAGTTTTGGTGATACCTTTTTATCAGACACAACATCGGATGCGAGCCTCTATTTCACCCACACCAATACGACGTGTAACATCATCTCTGTAATTCTTTGGATAATAGACCCAAAATACTTGAAAATTCAACTCTTTTGGTGGATATGTATCAAGCCTCATTTCCACACCAATCTCATGTGTTACGTCGCTAAACTTGCACTTTAAGCATTCTGTTTTGGTCCTGCTCAATTGACCCTTTAGATTTCAGAGTTTGTCTCCAAACCTCTAACTTAATGTTAACTCTGTCGCGAATCTCGTCAATTAAAACTATGTCAATCACAAATAACATACACCATGACACCTCTCCTTAAATATGTCATGTCAATTCATCCATTACCAAAACAAACAAAAATGGACTAAGATCTTTTACCTGTTGCAATCCCGTTACAATTGCAAAATGCTCTGAGCATTCTCTCACTATTTTTATCCTTAGTTTATCCTCACTATTTTTATCCTTAGTTTTGACATTATTATATATATTCTTGATATCCTTAGTGTACGCAGTGGTACCCTCTAACCTCCCATCATCTTTCATAAAAAAATCCCTTGAGACTTCGTAAATGATTGACCAACCAGCAATTACCTACTCCGTTTTAATTTGTTTGTCTGATTTTCACTTGATAGAAATTAAACAAATTAAAAAAGAATTACTAATCTTGTGATCTTAAATTATAGAATATATCAAAATACCTTTTGATCTTCTATTTTAAACTTGTCAGATAGAAAGTTAGGAATTAAAGATTTGCTAAAAAAAAAAAAAAAGAAAAATCCCTTTTTAAGAATGCGAAAAAGAATAATAAGACCAACAAATTAAAAGGCAGGCAGAAGTAGCAAGTTTAGTTGCGGTACAGTACAGCACTTTGTGCATTCGGAGGGTTGGAGTGCCAGCTATCAAAATGAGGAACCACACAAGCCAGCAATAATACTTTTGAAAAATTGGAGTTGAGAATCCATAATAATGGTTCCATCGGTTCGTTATTTTGATGACTAAAACAAAATACAATACTTGTGATTTCTTATTTTGGTATCACTAGAACAAGATGTAAATCACTTGCATCGGGGGAAAACACCATACTATCTGAAATTTCCAATATGTAAAAACACGGATCCACATTAATATGCCAACAGATAGGCAGAAGTAAATTATCAGATACATAAGAGATACGCTCCATAATAGAAGAAATTTTGAGAGGTTACCCTTGAACGTTTAAGACTCGCTTAATGTTATATAAGTAGAGCATTGTAGAATAGTCTCATCAGGAAACAAAAGCTTAAAAACTGGATGATATTTATACAAGAGAGGAAGTGATAATAAATTCACAGATCCTTTTCTTCTATTTCAGTACAGAAGACTGGGCTGCAAATTATGATTGGAAAAGCTAGAGCCACGTGATAAAGGATATATTGCACCCAGCTGTGACTAGAACTTTTACTGGGAGACTCAAATCAAGCCACAGCTGTTAGACAGGGATGAAAAGCAGTCCCGCATGCAATCCATTGCCTTTTTCTCCCACGTGGCAAGATACAACCAGGGACCTTCATCCATTTTCCGGTGGAGAAATCATACGTAACTAGCCGGTTCATTTGTCTTGATCTTAACGATAGCATGAGCAAACCTTTGTTACCCAAGCAAGTCATTCGAACGTGCTTTCCATAAAACTCCAAGCACCATATGTTTGGCATTCTGTCAACCTCCTTCCACAAAAGAGTCATCTTTTGCAGCTCCCATATGCACACACAAGTGGCCGCATTCTTTGTCAGCAAACCCACAAGCATTATGCGCCCCCCACATTCTGCTAGTGTATGATCACTCAGATGTAGAGGGGCAGGGATAATGAACTGTTTCCAAACCCCAGTAACCATGTCATAGGACACGATCCCATCAGGGTCCGAGCGCATGAAGTAAAGTTTACTACCGATGGAGACTGTCTGCGACTTGAAGTTGAGCGCCAGAGGGAGCTTAATATTCGAGGACATGGTTCCTGGACGATCCCAAGAGTTGTTTCTGGAGTTGTAAACTTCAAACTCTCCATCGCAACCAACCCAAAGGATATTGTATCCCTCGCTGGCTGACTTCCCACACAGTGTAATACCTACTGCCACACGGGACCACACCTTAACAGATCTGGCTGGTAACTCTTTGAAGGACCTAGTAAGAGGGTTGCAGACGTAGAAGCTCCTGTGTCCAATATCAAGGAAACAGACAAGACCTCCTGCAGAAGCAACTGGCAAGACTATCAACTTGGTTGGCAATGCAGGTATAGTAGGATGATGCCATTTCTTCAATGTTGGGTCATACATGGCTCCAGTATTCACGTTTTCATGAGTAATGGTGTAGAACCATGGTTGTGGTTGAGGAACTTGGGCACACTCTTCAGAAAAACTTTGGGACGTCAGCATTGAGTTCCATTTGCGGCAAACTAATCTGAAGCGGAAAAATGTGGCAATTGGTAGTCTTGCAACAACAGCTTCAATTAGGTCTTCGGGAAATTCTTTCCAAATTTGTTGATCCAAATTCTCGATGGAGTGTGAAGTTCCAGTCACTTCTCCCCGATTTCTTTCCTTCCGGGCTTTCTTTTTTGGTGGTGGCTTCCCAGGTTCCAACATCTTGAGATTTTCAGATTTTCCGGCAGTCATGAAGATATTGAAGCAACTGTCTTCGGCAGAATTTTCATCCCGATTTAGGAAATAAAATCTGGACATATGCAAAACGGTTAATTTACATATTTTCTGCCAAGCTAAAAAGTTTCAAAAATTGCATCATGCAGTGAATCGATGAAATCAATATCTTTATGAGAAACTGAAAAAGGACTGAACACCCCTGCATTTCGTAACACCCATAAAGTATCTTAAGTAACAATACAACAACAACAACAACAACAACAACAACAACAACAAACCCAGTGTATTCCCACATAATGGGGTCTGGGGGGTAAGATGTACGCAGTCCATACCTCTACCTCTAAAGAAGTAGAAAGGTTGTTTCCGATAGACCCCCGGCTTGAGACACGAGATACTACACAAATACATAGTAAAGCATAGAACAAGATGTCAAACATAAATACGACACCCATAAGTAATAAAAAATAGTGAAAAGCAAACAGATTTGTAATAAGACATGGAACAAGGTATCATAGCAAGAATAATACCCCCACCAAGTAATTCCCTACACGAGCGACCCAAACTGGCCCTAGCCTTCTGCCCTAATTCGCGTCCTCTAGATCTTCCTATCTAGGGTCATGTCCTCAGTGAGCTGTAACTGCTCCATGTCCCGCCTAATCACCTCACCCCAGTACTTCTTCGGCCTACCCCGACCCCGCCTAAAACCATCCAAAGCTAGCCTCTCACACCTACGAACCAGGGCATCCATGCCCCTCCTCATCACGTGTCCTAACCATCTCAATCGGACTTTCCGCATCTTATACTCCACTGGGGTCACACCAACCTTCTCCCTGATAGTCTCATTCCGAACTCTATCCTCTCTAGTCAGCCCACACATCCAACGCAACATCCGCATTTCTGCCACCTTCATTTTTTGAATGTAGGAGTTCTTAACTGGCCAACACTCCGCTCCATATAACATGGCCGGACGAACTACCACCCTGTAGAATTTGCCTTTAAGCTTGGGCGGCACCTTCTTATCACACAACACCCCCGACGCGAGCTTCCACTTCATCCATCCCGCCCCAATACGGTGCGAGACATCGTCGTCAATCTCACCGTTACCCTGAATCACGGACCCGAGATACTTGAAACTATCCCTCTTACATACCTCCTGTGATTCCAACTTCACTACCACCTCATTCTCCAGCCTCACGTCATTAAACTTGCATTCCAAATACTCTGTCTTGCTTCTGCTCAACCTGAACCCTTTAGACTCAAGAGTTTGTCTCCATACCTCTAATTTGTCATTCACACCCCCTCGCGTCTCATCAATCAAAACTACATCATCTGCAAAAAGCATACACCAAGGCACCTCCCCTTGAATACGCCGCGTCAACACATCCATCACCAAAGCAAACAAAAAGGAACTAAGAGTAGATCCCTAATGCAATCCTGTCAAGAGAGTGAAATGCTCTGAGTCTCCTCCCGCCGTCCTCACCTGAGTTTTCGCTCCATCATACATGTCCTTAATTGCTCTGATATATGCCAGCGGAACTCCACTCACCTCCAAGCATCTCCAAAGCACCTCCCTGGGGACTTTGTCGTATGCCTTCTCCAGGTCGATAAACACCATGTGCAGGTCCTTCTTCCTTTCCCTATATTGTTCCACCAGCCTCAGTACCAGGTGAATTGCCTCCGTCGTCGAGCGTCCAGGCATAAATCCAAATTGGTTTTCCGAAATAGACACTATCCGTCTCCGCCTCACCTCGACCACTCTCTCCCAAATCTTCATAGAGTGACTCAATAACTTAATCCCCCTATAGTTATTGCAACTCTTAATGTCACCCTTATTCTTATAAAGAGGGGTCATGGTACTCCACCTCCAAGCCTCGGGCATTTTTGCCGTCTTGAAGATTTCGTTAAACAATCCAGTCAACCACCTTACACCAGCCTCTCCAAAGAACTTCCAAAAATCCACCAGTATCTCATCCGGCCCCGTCGCCCTACCCCTTCGCATCCTGCGGACAGCCTCTCTAACCTCTTCTACCTTAAAACGTCTACAATAACAAAAATCCCAACACTCCTCTGAGTGCTCCAGCTCCCCTAACACAATCGCTCTATCCCCTTCGTCATTCAAGAGCCTATGAAAATACGACTGCCATCTATTCTTAAGGTGGCCGTCCTCCACCAACACTGTGCCGTCCTCCCCCTTAATGCACTTCGCCTGGTCGAGGTCACGACCCTTCCTCTCCCTAGCCTTAGCGAGTCTAAACAACTTTTTTTCCCCTCCTTTCTCCTGTAACCCTGCATACAAGCTCTCAAAAGCTGCCGTCTTAGCCGCCGTAACTGCTAACTTAGCCTCCTTCCTAGCTAACTTGTACTCTTTCCAGTTTACCCGCTTCTCTTCTTCGTCCTTACTCTCAACCAACTTAGCATACGCCCCTTTCTTGGTCCCCACTTTCTTCTTAACCTCTTCATTCCACCACCAATCCCCCTGATGATGCCCGGCCCGGCCCCTAGAAACCCCAACACCTCACTTGCATTCTCCCTGATGCACCTAGCCACCCTATCCCACATACTATCCACGTCCCCCCTCTCTCACACCCCCATTCCCGCCAACTTCTCCCCTATCTCCCACGCATTCACTGGCGTCAAGCCGCCCCACTTAATTCTAGGTCTACACTCCTCACCCCTCTTATTTCTATTCTTCTTTATACCCAAATCCATAACCAAGAGCCTATGCTGGGTCGAAAGATTCTCACTCGGGATGAACTTACAGTCCTTACACAACACCCTATCCCCTTTCCTAAGCAACAAAAAGTCAATCTGGGTCTTGGCTATCGCGCTTCGAAAGGTGATCAGGTGATCATCCTTCTTCGGGAAGCCCGAGTTCACCACCACCAGCCCAAAAGACCTCGCAAAATCCAATAGAGTAGCCCCCTCTTCATTTCTTTCCCCAAAACCAAAACCACCATGCACATCACCAAAGCCTCCCGATAACGCCCCGATGTGCCCGTTGAAATCTCCTGGCCGTTAAGTAACAATGTATATAAAAAATTAATTGCATCGAATTAATTAAAGAAGTACAAAATCATAAATAATTATAATAAATAATAACTATTAAATTGACATTCTAGTGACTTAATTAAGATTAATGGATGACTTTTAGTTTTAAAGTAATCATTACATGACCAAAGCGAGCCAACCGAGCCGAAGCTGTGACCGAGCTTAAACTGAGCCAAGCTAAATACAGGCGAGCAGAGCTGGCTCGGCTCTATGCCCAGCCCTACCTACACTTTCCCAGCCCTACCTGCAAGTTTTATAATTTCTCATTCATGAAATATTAGGAAAAGAACTTTGAATTAAGTGGGTGACCCTCCTAGCGAACAGACCGTAGCCAAACTGATACAAGTGAACAAATAAAGTACGGACGCTTGAGGGAATCATGTCAGAGGAACTCGGCAAAATGACCCATGATGGGTGTTGTGCCACTGCATCAGCTCTATCTAAGATGCTCAGGTAATTGAGAAGATTCCAGATTAGGTAAATATAGGTCCTGTGCCTAAATCAACCTTTGCAGAGCTAGCGAGAAAGATCTGCTTTTCAAACTTGCTTAACTGACTAAGTTCTATTATTACAAGATTATTTAACTGATAAGATAACCATAAACTCTAAGAGAACATTGAACAAGGAGAACTTTCTCACGTTCCAGAATTTTCCAAAATAATTTGATCTAGTTTTCTCATGTTTCGCTTTTACGGTCAGTTTGACTGATACACAAATTACTGCATGCATAGTCTTCATTCTAACCAAACCTGTGTAACCAATATCCTCAACTTTCGTGGATCTTGAGAGGAATGTGCCAAAAAAGCATTTACTCAAAGAGTAAAAAGTTAGCAGACCTAGTAACTTGGAAATATCCAGAAATAAACATAAGCAGCATTTCCCAAATTGTTCTTCTGCTTAACTGGGACATAACTTCTAGTCTTAACAAGTGATTATTCCACCTAATTCACTCATCAAAGCACAAAGTAGCTAACAGATGTATCTGCAAACACCAGGCACCTTCAAATACTTCTGGCTATTCTAGACCATACCAGTAAATGTTTAAGAAAAAATGTTCGAATACAGAAAATTCAGTCACAGAGATGCTACAAACCTGCACCCAAGGGTGTGTGTGAAAACCATGAGAAAGCAGGGGTTAACTCCCAGTAGGTACAAAGACACTAAGGTGGTTCTTCCTGTCTGCCTAAGCTTTGGTGGGAAGAGTTACCTAGTACCTGTGCTTGTGAGAGGAAGAACGTACTTGATGGAATACCTGAGGTGCGCTTACACTGGAACGGACATCACTTTAATAAATAATAAAACTAAAAAGAGAGACAGAGATGCTAGAAACCTAAATATTAATGCCACATAAGCAGGCAACCATCTCCAACTAACATGACAAGTATCAGCCAGATATAAGCTCCAATAGTTTTAAGAGGGTAAAGTTTCTTTTAAAAGATTCTTTCAGATAAAAATGAGTTTCAACTTCAATCCTACTAATCATCACCATTGTATTGTGCAGAATTAGGGAATCCATGTGTTTATGTTTAAAAGGAAAAAGAAAACGAAGAAGAAAGTTTTGACTTCCATGAATTCCCATGAGACTCTACTTTGCAATGAGCATGTGACAAGCTCAAATGATAGAGAACCATAAAGGACTTTAAAATGGAGGGAGCTTAAGCTGCTAAAAGCATCTTTTGATAATTCCAATACATAAGGGTACTTCTGTTTGAGATATGGTCTTTAAAAGGCAATGCAACATGTAAATAGGAAAATCTTAAGACACATTACGTCAAACAAACAAGTAGATGCATATAGTGTCCATTATAGAGGTCTAATTCCCGCTATAACGGCCTCACTATAGTGGGATCTGCCTACTATAGCAGGAATGACCAATATTGACTTCCGCTATAGCGGGAAAATTACACAAATGAAAGGATTTAGTGATCATAATTTTAAAATAGCACAAAATCCTGACACAGAAAGTAGCATCTGGTTCCAATATTAGCAGTCCTAGAAGGCGTAAAATTTATTTTAATCTCCAAAAGATAGACCCTAAGGCTGCATTTATTTATTTTTAAGATTTAGACGTCTGAATCTGAATGCACATCTGAATGATTAAGATGTCTTTAGATCTAAAAACTGAATGATTAAGGTTGTTTGTTTTTAAATATCTGAATGTGTAAAAATTTTATTTGTATATATAATAAAATAAAAAATACAATTCAAATAAAGAACTAATTATATATCAGAAAATATAATTGAATACAACAAAATTATTATTTGATTGAAAAAAAATATTTATGTTTGTTAGTGATAGTGGAGATGGTTTATAATGGTGGTTGCGGTGACAATGATTGATGTTAGGGATTAGTAATGTTGGTGGTGATAGTTGTGATGGTTGGTATTGTAGTGACTGTAATGATGATGGCGGTTGATAGTGGTGGTGGTGATTGTGATGTGACGTTACTTGATGTTAGAAGTTGGAGGTGTTAATTGTGATGACTGAAAAATGAATGCATGATGGTTGACAATGTGTTGGTGCTACTTGGAGATGTTGTTAGTTGTGATGGTGGAGATGGTTGTTAGTAGAGATAAATTGTAGTGATGGTAGTGGTTGAAGTGATGGTAGAGGTAGCGTTACTAGTGACAATGGTAGTGGCGGTCGAAGATGTGTGGAGGTTGTGATGTATTAGTGGTAGTTAGCGGTGGTGGAAGTTGTGATAGATGAGCTGATTGATAGTAGAGATTGGCTGATAGTGATTGGTGATGGTGGTACTATTGACAGCAGTGGCGGTGGTGAATATAATTAGAATAATAGAGGTAGTAGGTGTGGTAGCGATTGACAATAGTGGTTGGTAGTGATATCTGTTGTCGATGGTGGTTGTGATGGTGGAGGTGGTTGGTGGCGGTGGGTGGTGGTTGATAATGGTGGTGGTGGCAGAGGTGATTAGTGGTGGTGATTGATGATTATGAATAGAGTGGCCGTGAATATTATCTAACACCAGAATACCTCTTCAGACCTATTAAGACTTGATTCTAGATCTGAATGATTAAGACCTATTAAGAGCTAAAATCTTAATAAAAAATAAATGCACTTAATGATTTGAAGTCTGAACCATTCAGATTCAGATATCCATTAAGAGCAAACAAATGAGCCCTAAGACAGCAGACATAAGGATATTTTTGGCTAAACTGCAAAGACTCTTTCTTAGCAAGATATTTCTTTTGCTTTTCTTTTTTTTGATAACCATGGTGTCCAAGACTTTTGTCTATGCTGGCTTTGAACCGGAGACCTCAGGTTCTCAACCCATTTCATTCACCACCAGGCCACACCGTTGGGTGCTTAGCAAGATATTTGAAACTCGAAAAAAATGAGTTCTCAAACTTGTCATGTTGCAAAACAAAGAGCATGGGGTTTGAGCAGTTCAAAAACACTACAAGACGATATAAATGTTCTTTCCCCGGTAGGGAATGGGCAAACAATCCCTAAAAGGACACTTGAACCATGTTCATTTGCTAATCAATATTGTTTCTAACTGCTTGCGTTTGAGATACCAACTAACTTTGTCTAAGAGACCATCGCTTCATCCAGTAGCTTCCTATACACCAGCTGTTTGAATACAAAAAGTTAAGTCGGATAGATTTCGTGGAATCCTTCTCAAAAATTCATACATCCATCTGGAAGAATGTCATTGAGTATTTATCCGATAACATAAACATTACAAACGAAGCAACTTGTGAATCATGAAACAATTTGAACTACTAGTATTGTACCATTTTGGATTGGGAACAACAACTTTTGCCATGATCATTCTACAAACAAGAAAATATGAGATCGAGTTTACAAATTCAAACAAGAACTATGATATAATTTTTATTGACTAAAAAAAACGGAAAACCAAACTTCAAGACCTAAAGTTTACAAATTTGACAGTTATATAGTGCTAAGCAACTTGATTACTTAAAAACTGCTGAACATGAGAGCATCACACTAAAAAAGCATACAATTCCCCAAAGTTCCAATTCAATCAACAAAAAGAATGCAAAGAGAAACAGCACAAAAATACCCGAACCATCAGAAAAATTATAAAGTTAAAAGTTTTATTTACACCAAAAAGCTCAAATAATCACATTTGACAAAGTGAGAAATTTGACATTAATGACACAGATCGAACAAAACAACGACAAAAACCGAAAATAAGGGGAAAACCCATGGGTAAATAAGAAAAGTAGGAGAAATAATAAAACCTTGGGAGGTGTAAAAGTGGTGGCGTTTGAGGATGAAAAGAGATGTTCGAAGAGGACGAAGAAGCAGCGTGGAGTTCTAATAGTTGTTTAACCTGTCCAATGAGTTGCCTGAGCATGGCCAACACTTCCATGCCCTTCAGGTGAGGCCCTATTACCCAAACACCCCTCCACCCCTCCTTTCTATAGTATTTATCTATCTGAAAATGAAAAATCTCCCTTTCTTTTCTCTAGGAGTTGAGGGTGTTTGTTCGTGTGATACTAATTACACGCTCCTTTATTTACACATCAACTAGGTGCCTTTGATCATGAGTAGTATTGACCGTGTACGCAACTTTCTAATCATCTCCTTAGTTCAACCCTTTTTCCCAATCTAACCTCCTCCATTTCCATTTATTTAATGGAAAAACTACAAGAAACAGACTTAAATTATAAAAAATAGTAACACTTTAATAAAATTACATTGTGTAGTAAAGATAATATTTTTTTAAGTGTAATCCTTTATTTACTATCTTTGAGGAGTTACCATATATAATATTCTTTTTTCATGTCATTTCTATTTCTCTTTCCTTTAACTGCTTTTTACTTTTATCTTTTATTGTATGAAATCTTTTAGATTATTCTTTTAATTTTTTTTCTTTTCCCCTAAATTACTCTTATATAGATTAATAGATTTCTTTTCTAAATTAAATTCAATTATGAATAATATTATCTTCATGACATTCAAAATTTTAAAATATCTCTAACTTTTTTATCTTGCTAGTTTTTTCAATTTCTTTTGTTTAATTTTTTAATTTAATTTTTTTTTTATTTTTTCTTTTCATTTTATTTTCTCTCTTCTACTTCTCTTTTATTTTTTTCCTTTTTCGTTTTTTCTTTATTTTTTTCTTTTTTTGTTTTCTTATTTTTCCTTATATTTTTTTCGTTTTCTTCTTCTTCTTTTTTTTTCGCTTTTGTTTTTATACTTTTATTTCTAGTTTTTATTTCTCTTTTTTTTTCTTTTTCACTTCTTTTTTTAGATTTTTATTTTTCATTTTTTTTCTTTTTTTCATTATTTTACTCTTCTATCTGGGACTTTGAATTAAAAGGGACAAACAAGTTTCTCAATTAACTTAAAACGATTTAATGTTGTATGATATCGTTTTTATGTCTTTAATCATTTTTTTTATCAATTTTTTTCAGCAAATAGTTTTTTGAATATTTAGTATATGAATTTTAAAAAAATAAACGCGATTGTACTATTTCATCAAATTAGATGAAAATTGAACTGATCAAGTTATTATTTGTTCAAACTCGATTTTGATACGTTAAATAGTTATTAAAAAAATTGAATTTTATCGAATTGTATAGTCGATTAATATGTTTGTACATTCGGAATAGTGAAATTGTAATCTATTGATTTTTATCTATATATATTGTTTGCGTTTGTATATACTGGTTATGTTTGTATATTTACAGGTCTGCATATGTATTTGAATTGTATTTTTAAGTTTCTACATATATATTTTTCTGTTCGGCATATTTATTTTACAGGTCTGCATATGAATTCATAGGTCGTTATATGTATTTTTTATATTTTTTAACTTTGTATATGTATTTTATGCAAATCTATACATATATCTTTCATACCACATATGAAAATACATTTTTTTTAGTGAAATCAAACACGTATATATTTACATAGAATTTTTAGCAAGTACATATACGTAATTGTACATGTATTAGTTATTTGTAATATAATTATATCTTTTTTTTATTATACTTTTACCCATATATGTGTTGTTATTTACATACAATACTTCAAAAATGGTCACATTCATAAAATACTTTTTCAGTATTTTGATTACCTATATGTATATGTATATAGTTGTCATTTTTGTTATAGAGATTTTGTATTCTATATGTTTATATATGCATATGAGTCAGATATGTATTTATGTAAATATATATGCACATATATATGTATATTTTGTACTGTAAATACATATGTAGATCTGTATATCTATTTATTTTGTATATTTTTTAAATATTTATATATTATATAGATATTTATCTTTTAAAAATAAAAGTTAGCGATAAAAAAAAAACACAAAAAATAAAAAAAAAACGAAAATGAAAAATCCAAAAAAACAAAGAAGTGAAAACGAAAAAAATAGAAATGTAAAATAAAATAAAAAAAATAACAATAGAAAAAAGAGGAAGAAAACAAAAAATAAAAATATGAGAAAAGAAAAAAATAAGAAAACGAAAAAGAAAAAAAATAAAGAAAAAATGAAAAAGAAAAAAAAGAGAAATAGAAGAGGAAAAATAAAGTGGAGAGAAAAAATGGTAAAAGAAAAAAAAATAAAATAAAAAAAGAAATAGAAGCTAAAAATAGAAGTGTAAAAATAAAAGCGAAACAATAAAAAAAACAGAAAGAAGAAGAAGAAAACAAAAATAGTAAAAGAAAAAAATACGTGAAAGAAAAAAATGAAAAAGAAAAAAATAAAGGAAAAAAAAGAGAAATAGAACAAAGAAAATAAAGTGGAAAGAAAAAAATAGAAGAGAAAAAAAAAATCAAAATAAAAAAGAGTGAATGAAAGGAAAAAAATGATAATGATACTTTATTTTGAATTTTTGAAGATCATAATTTCATATTTGAGTTTGATTTGAAAAAGTAATCTATTAATTTAATTAAGATTAATTTATGAAAAAAAAAAATATACTGCTTTAAATAAGAATTTACTATTTTAAACACATGAGATAATTATTCCTTATTTAACTCAACTGATTTGAGTAAAAAAGGATAGTAAATCTTGTTGTGTATGTATTTTAATAGCAACACTTTTATAAAATACAAAATACAAGTTGATATATCATGTAATTATGGAACAATTGTTATAAAACTCTTAATTATGATCTTAAGTTTGCTACTTTTGAAATTTCTGATTACTACGAACTAATCTTCTTTCTTTACGTGCGATTACTAATCAACTATTGCCTCCGTCTCAAAAATTACCAAGGAAGGGTATATGAATATTATTTGATTATTCAAATTTACTTACTTTAGATCATTTATTTTATGTTTTACATTGGTTGTAACTTATTAGATTTCTCATGTATTATAATTATTACTTTACTCTATATACAACAACCAAAAAACATTCAACATCAAAAATTGCAAAAAATTGTTTTAATTGTTTTCTCTTTATCCAAGAGGGCAATACAATAACATGACTCAAGTAAGAGTATTAGGAATTCAGATTTTAATGTAGGTTTTTGGGTTACCATCAACTAATTGTGTATTATTTACTCTTGAATTAATACATGGAAGAAAAAAAATTCTACTCTTAACCTTAATTTACAACTTTTATTTTGGTTAGTTTGATTTTTAACTTCCAAGCTTTTAACTTGTTGAAATATTATGAGTTCCTTTGCCTTTTTGGGTATGCATCATGAGTGGCAGTTAAGCAAACCAATTAATTGATAAAAATAATTACTACCTGTATGATAAATTTAAAACTTCAAATGTTTAACTGATCTAATGTTATATGTTTATTTTTTTTGTATAATTAAATGATGTATCAAACAATTTATTTTAACGTTATTAATACTTTTTGTGATTTATTTCATAACACGGTGTAGAAAAAAAGTTAAATAATGCACTTAAGCTTTAATAGTTTCGTTCTAAAACTAGATGGGAGAGTAGAGTGAAATAGAGCTTATATTTCAAAGGAGCCGCAAAAGTCAAGGAACGACTCTTTTGTTAAATTTTTCGAAGAGTTGGTTAACGAAAAGAAACAAAAAGGGCAGTCAATATAATGACTGTGCAAAGTACTATTTTGTTTTCTATTGTTGTATTATTATTAGGAATGGTTTGTTGGTTGAAAAAGAGTTATTTTGAAATAATTAATCTTGAATTAATTATTTTTTATATATATATGGGATAACTTATCATACAATGTGGTGTAAATTGTGGATAAATAATTATGGCACCAATTAATGCCTCAACCTAATATGAGATAAAATAGTCATTCATTTTATTTCGGGACTATTTATCTTTATGTCTTACACCAAAAGACCCCATAATCTTTCATTTGATTGCAAACTCTGAGATAACTTATTTTGAGATTAGTTAGTAGTACCAGAATTAGTTATTCCTCTCTCTTAATGATATTATAGTACTAGAATAATTTATCATGAAATAAAATAATTAAAATGACAAAAATAACCCTCAAACTCTTTTTATAATCACTAATTTGATCTTGCATTCTACTAATTTGGGTTTATAAAACTAGCATAATCGCACGTGTCTCGCACATGTAACGTTTGATTATTTAAAATTAAATAATTTTATTTATTACGGAGATTTTTAATAAAATATAAAAGTGCAAATTACTTTTCAAAAATCCTTCACACTTTAATATAATAATATAAACATAAATATATACCCATATATATTTTACCAGCAAAATTTTCAAATGATTAATGGATTATCACTTTTGCGTTTGCCTGTACCAATCTAAACATAAATATATAAAGATAAAGTAAAGAAAATAGCCCATGGAAAGTATAGACTTACTAAGCATTCATAATGATGAATTCTTGTGTTCTTTTCATATGTGGGGAGCCTGGAAGATCGGTATCAATCACAATGCAAGCAGCGGCGAAGCTAAAATTTTTATCTAGATGTGTTAAAATATAAATAAATAAATTCACAAAAAAATCAAGGAGTGTCAATATATATGTGTGTAAAAATATTTTTACCTAACTAGACAGTGTAATTTTTTAATAATGGAAAAATAAGTAAAGAATAAAGTATTTGCTAATAGATAAATTTTAAGTCTTCAAATTCAGATAGTGAAAACCTGCTCTCATATTTTTGGGGGGTTTGCAAATTTAGTTGTTCTATTTGATTAATTAATTAAGGCAAAAAGTGATTTGATTTTGTCTCGAGATTAAACAAATATCACAGAACAAACTCAAACTCATAATAGGATAAACTGAATTTGAGATAAAAAAATCTCATATATCAAAGAAAGAACAAGAACCAACACGGGTTGCAGTGTAGTGGATGGGGCTGCTCCACCGTTAACCAGAGGTTGAGGGTTCGACTCTGGGTATGGAGAAAACTCTGTTGGGAGCGTTGCCACCCTAATGGGCCCTGCAACGCGCGATCCAAATTAGTCGAGACTCCAATGCAGACACCAAACACTGAATGAAAAACCAACAAAAGAAAGAACAAGAATTTTTACAATTGAAAAGAATTAAATCTTAAGGATGGAAAAGCTAACCTCCAAGTTAAAGTTTTTCCACACTCGTCGAACATACAAATAACCCTCTCCTATCTTTTTTTGAAGGGTCCTTTGCTTAGTGCAATCCCATGTATTCACAGAAATAAAAAAAAAATATGCATTCATAGAATAAATATCAAATTTGTCAAATTTATAACATAATTAACGATTTCACAAAGATGAATTAAAAATCTCCCTCATTTTCTTTAATTCGTGATATTATGTGAAAATAAGAATTGATAAAGAAAAATAAAGAGTACTCATGCTTCTAATATAGTAGAAAAATATATTTAAAAAAAAAAATTAAATAAAGTGAAGAGTATTTTTATAAATAAATTATTTTTTCTTAAAAAATATGCAATGCATATTATTTTTAGTACAACAAACTAAACTAGTAATAAGAAATTATACCAGAATGACTAAATACGAAATAACTAATCACAACATAATTAATTCAATTCTAATTTATCCCAACATAACTTGACTTCAAACCAAACAATCCCTTACAGACTTATCACTTTACAGGATAAGAAGAATTCAAACTTTCAATTTTGACATAAACGTAAATTTAAGATACAAAATTAAAGACAAAAAAAAAAAAAAAAAAAAAAAGGAGACAGGAGAGGAGCCTTAGAAGCAAGACAAGTCCCTCCATAGTGATGACCAACAATTAAATATTAAAAATAAAAGAGGATGGAGAAAAAGAAATGCTTCACCAACTCTGCAAATTGTCAATTGTAATTGGAAATTAGAGAAAACATGAAATTCTTACAAGAAGTAGTAGTTCCATAAATAAAAATTATTTACTAATAACTTTATAAGATGTTCTGTCACTTTTTATTTTTTATAATTTTTTATTTAATCTTTATAACTTATATGTACATTCTTGTGGTTGCGCCTTTTTCCAATTCTACGTATATCGAAAGTTTTAGTGAACCGACTGTCCTGTTTTTTAATTAGTATTTCAACTTTTCCTTAATTGATTATTTCTTTCCAAAATGGCAACCAATTACCACCGCTTTGGTTTCCCCTTCATTCATTTTATACAAACCACCCTCGAGTCGTTTTATATTTTTATCCTCCGATCCATTCAAGTAAGTAATGATCGTTTCACTAACATATTGATGCATTAAAGCACAACGATGAACTATATATGGTCTCCACAATTTTATTAGAAAATCACATACACCTAGCTAAGTTGAAATACTGTGGTTGGATAAATGAAAATTACATACACCTACCTAAGTTGAAATACTGTGGTTGGATAAATAATTGCAGTTACATTTTCCTTGCTTAAAGAAAGGTTTCATATTCAATATCTGTGGGTAGGGACGGACCTACGCTTACACTCAATGCGGAATAGGTATAATTACATAAAAAATATACAAAGATAGGTATAAAATGTATAAAAGCACCCATTGAAACAAAAAATTGGTTGGATGCACTAACATTTAGGCTAATCTTAAGGTTTTCTATTGGAAGGGGTGCCCTAGGTTTGAACTTCATTGAGGGATTATTTTTTTTAATTTTTTTAATTTTTTTAAGCACTCACAATCCTTACATTTTGAATCCGTCACTGTCTGTGAGACCTAAACTATGATGAAAAGCGAGATCTATTGTCTGCTTAGAACTTGAATAAAAGAAAATAATTTTTTAGCTCTTTTATAGAAAATAATAAAAGTCTCTTATATAAAAATGAAGATATCTTATAAAAAAAGTCATAAAGATTACAAAAACAAATGTAAAAGACTAGAAAATCATTTCTATACCTTAGTAGCATGTATCCTCGTGCCATAATTCACAAGAGAATTGAGTTTTTAGGTCACTTACAATTTTTATTTTACTTTATGACTTTTTTATATGAGATCTTCATTTTTACATATAAGAGATCTTTACTTGAGCAAAAGATTAATAAGTCACCGTGTATAAAACTTTGTACCCGTTTCTTCGTCCGTATTTTCTTCTTTCTCATTTTTGACGTACTAGAAATGAAAGTTGTGCCTTATTTATGATGCTTTTGGTTCAACCACCTCCCAACATCATTTTGACAAAGTCTCAGTTGAGCATATATATGTTAAATCTCAGCAATATGGAAGGTAAATTGGTAAATCGGTAAATTGCAAGCTAAATGAGTAGATATTTTCTTATCATAAAATGATGAAGAAGAAAAATGAATACAGAAGTTGTTAACTACTATGCCTAATGCTCTGTTTATAGACATAATCTTCTGACTAATCTTATCAATTAAGTTAGCTTAACTAACTAACGGATCCTAACTAGCATCTGTGTACAACTCAGCACTCGTCGCATTGCTGTACACTTCATTAATTGCTTAACATTCTCCCTCAAGCTAGGTGTATGACAATTGATGTTGGGTTCATAGAAGTGTGAATGGAAAATGGAGAAAAAATGACGGAGAAGAGGAGACACCAATTTGGAAAGTGTACTCCCAAAATTGGAAAGTTCACTAATTCTCCCACATTGGTGGGAGAAGGGAACGTTGGAGTGTTTATAATGATGAATATTTACTCCACATGATAAGTGAGACAAGAAATAAGAGATGCCTCGTGCAGTCGTCGTTGCTCGCTAGGCTTTGGCTTCGAACTGATGAGATCTATCTTATTGGACAAACTTTATTTGACGAAATCTAATCAATACTCCATTTATATGCATGCAGTAACAGTAACAGATGCACTGTTTCGACTGAACTGATGCACTATTTCTTTTCGACTGAACTGATGCATGCACTGAACTGATATACTGTTTCTATTTCGACTGAACAGATGCAATTCTTCAATGAAGTGATACACTGTTTCGAACCGGTGCACTGTTCGGTGAAATGGTATACTGCTTCAACAAAAATGCTGCAAACATGCATTTTCAGAAACATCACACCATTTAAGTGAACCAATGCCACTTTTTTCGAAGAGGCATCTGCTAGGCTATATAAACTTGCTTTCCTTCACAGGTTTTGATATAAAATTTTCACAATAAAAACTCTCTTCTTTTCTTTACAAATATTCTTTATGATCAATCAAAACGTTTTGTGCGTTCGAAAAATCCGCCTATTTGAGGTACTGCTATAGTCGGATTAAAGGCCATTTTATCCTGGGAGGAAGATTCCATAACCTCGAGTACAGTGAGGGAAATTATTCCATAAGGAAAGTCCGTGAATTCGGACGACTTGGTCTTATTCATTTCTGTTTCATCTATTTTCTGAAAAATAAAATACACCTCTTGAAAAGGTCATTTTGATCTTATGTTGAGGGTATTTGATATACTTCATTGTATTCTTGTTTATATACTTGAACTTTAGTTGAAGTTATTGTTTCTACTATACAGATTCTGCATACCGGTAGAAGGAAAATAACAATCTTAAGGAATAAATTAATTTTACAAAATCTGTATAACTTGTTTTTGGAGATTAAAGCTTTAAGCTTTCTACTCCGCTTGAATTTAACTAGTGATTAGAAGACATAAAATCTTTATCACAAGTTAAAGGTCACTCGATTGACGATTTGAAGTTATAAAAACTTCATTGCTAATTAGAAACAAGAAGAAAAGTTGAAAAGTTATTTAACTTTATAAATAGTATTCTGAAAATATTAAATTTTTCTGTTTTGTGTTGACAGGAAAGATGACTAACGAAAGTCAAATGATGGATACGACAACATCTGTGGGGGCAATTAATATTGCCACATCAAGTCGCACAAATGCTCCGCCAACAATGGCACCGGCGGAGAAGCCCGAAAAATTTTCGGGCATTGACTTCAAGTGGTGGCAGCAAAAGATGTTCTTTTACCTTACCACTTTATATCTGCACCAGTTCACTAGCGAAGACGTTCCCAAGGTGCCCGAGGGAACCTCGGACAAAGAGCGCTTCATTATTATAAAAACTTGAAAACATTCGGACTTCCTTTGCAGGAATTAAAGGAACTGTGGAACCAAGACATCAAAGGAACTGTGGGGGACACTTGAATGAAAATATAAGACGGAGGATGTGGGAATTAAGAAATTTTTGTTGCACGGTTCCTGGACTTAAAAATGATAGATAGCAAATCTGTTGTCTCTCAAGTACAGGAGTTGCAAGTCATCATATATGATCTCCTAGCAGAAGGTATATCTTTGAAAAATACCTTAGTTGAACAAATTAAAAATGTTCTTAATACTTACATAAACTATTTTGTAGGTTTAATTGTGAATGATGCTTTCCAAGTAGCAGCGATAGTTGAGAAGCTACCACCTTTGTGGAAAGACTTCAAAAACTACTTAAAGCATAAACGCAAAGAGACGACTATTGAAGATCTTATTGTCTGACTTCATATTGAAGAGGATAATAAGGCTTTCGAAAGAAGGACAAAGAGGAATTCTACAATTAATAGAGCACATATTGTAGAAGATGACCAAAACAATTCCAAGAAAAGGAAGAAAGCTGAACAAGGAAGCAATCAACCCAAGAAAAATTTCAAGGAAAAATGCTTTAAATATGGCAAGATTGGCCACAAGTCCACAGATTGTCGTGCCCCAAAGAAAGGAAAGAATAAGTATTAAGCAAATATGATTGAATCCAACAAAGAATGCGATGATCTATGTGCTATATTCTCAGAATGCAACTTGACGGGGAATCCTCGCGAATGGTGGATGGATTCTGGTGCCACCCGCCATGTATGTGCCAACAAGGAGTTATTTTCGTCATTCGCTCTGGCTCAAGTAGAAGAAATGATCTACATGGCTAACTCCGCTACGGCTAAGGTAGAAGAAACGGGAAAAATTTGCTTAAAGATGACTTCTGAAAAGGTCTTGACACTTAACAATATCTTGTATGTTCCGGAGTTATGTAGGAATTTAATTTCTGTTTCACTTCTAGACAAGAACAGATTCAAATATGTAACCGTTTCTGGAAAAATTGTAATTAGCAAAGGAGAAATTTATGTAGGAAAAGGCTATCTGACCGAAGGCCTTTATAAAATGAATGTAATGACTGTTGAAATAAATAGAAGTTCGAATTAGTCTTATGATTTATGGCATGAACGTTTAGGCCATGTTAATTACAAAACGTTACGAAAACTGATTAACTTATAAGTTTTGCCAAACTTTGAGTGCAATAATTCAAAGTGTCAAACGTGTGGAATCAAAGTATGCAAAGCATCTTATAAGTCCGTTGAAAAGAATTCCAATCCCTTAGACTTAATACACACTGACATTTGTGATATGAAGTCAACACCATCATGTGGTGGGAAAAAGTATTTCATAACTTTTATTGATGATTACACTAGATATTGTTATGTTTACTTGCTAAATAGTAAGGATAGAGCAATAGATGCGTTTAGGCAATATAAAACTGAAGTTAAAAATTAGTTACACAGAAAGATCAAAATGATAAGAAGTGATAGGGGCGGAGAATATGAATCTCCCTTTGCGCAAATATGTGTAGAGAATGGAATAATCTATCAAACTACGACCCCATATTCACCTCAATCTAATGGAATTACAAAAGAAAAAACCAAACTTTGAAGGAAATGATAAATGCCTTACTTATAAGTTCTGGTTTATCGCAAAACTTGTGGGGGGAGTCTATCCTTACAGCCAACCTTATACTCAATAGAGTTCCCCATAATAAGACACAATCAATTCCTTATGAAAAATGGAAAGAAAGAAAACCCAACTTGAAATATTTCAAAGTGTGGGGGTGTCTAGCAAAGGTCCAAGTTCCTGTACCTAAAAGGGTTAAGATAGGACCTAAGACAGTGGACTGTGTGTTCATAGTATATGCTAAAAGCAGTAAGGCATGTCGATTTTTGGTTCATAAATCCGAACATCCAGATATTGATGAAAATACGATAATTGAATCAGATAATGCTGAATTCTTTGAAAACATTTATCCGTATAAAACTAGACACGAACAATCTAGTTGGGGGGTCTAAACGACCTCAAGATGAACCAAGTAAGAATGTACATAATGAAGAAAATCTAAGATGTAGTACATGTCAAAGAACGTCAACTTCGTTTGGATCGGATTTTGTAACATTTCTCTTAGAAAATGAGCCTCAAACATTTAAAGAAGCAATGTCGTCGTCAGGCTCATCCTTTTGGAAATAGGCAGTCAATAGTGAGATAGATTCAATCTTAAGCAACCATATATAGGAATTGGTTTACCTTCCTTCCAGAAATAAACCGTTAGGTTCTAAATGGATCTTCAAAAGGAAAATGAAGGCGGATGGTACTATTGACAAATAAAAGGCAAGACTTGTAGTAAAAGGTTTCAAACAAAAGGAAGGCCTTGATTACTTTGATACATACTCGCCAGTAACAAGTATAACCTCGATTCGAATGTTAATTGCCTTGGCGGCGGTATATGATCTTCAAATTCATTAAATGGATATGAAGACCACATTCTTAATGGAGATTTGGAGAAAGAAATATACGTGGAACAACCTGAGGGTTTTGTGGTTCCAGGAAAAGAAAATAAGGTGTGTAAACTTGTTAAGTCACTTTATAGACTAAAACAAGCACCTAAGTAATGACATGCAAAGTTTGACCAAACCATGTTCGCAGATGGATTCAAGATAAATAAATGTAACAAATGTGTATATATTAAAGACACACCAAATCACCAAGTCATTGTTTGTTTATATGTGGAAGATATGTTGATCATCAGAAGAGATATTTGTGACATAAATACAACCAAATGAATGCTCGAGAACAAGTTTGATATGAAAGACCTTGGAGTTGCAGATGTGATCTTAGGTATAAGAATCCATCGAACTCCACAAGGGTTAGCATTGTCATAGTCTCATTATATCGACAAAGTACTTGACAAGTTCAAGGATATGAAATTCGGTATTGCGAAGACTCCATTGAATGTGAACTTTTAACTTCGAAAGAATGAAGGTGAAAGTGACTCACAATTGGAGTACGCAAGATTATTTGGATGTTTAATGTATATAATGAACTGTACACGACCAGACATAACATGTGCAATTAGTAAATTGAGTCTGTACACGAGTAATCCCAACAAAACTCATTGGATGGCAATGAAAAGAGTTTTGGGGTATCTTAAATACACTCAAAACTATGTTTTGCATTATAATAAATATCCTACGGTACTTAAAGGATATAGTGATGCAAATTGGATCACCGGATCGAACGAAGTAAAATTCACAAGTGGATATGTATTTACTATCGGTAGAGGAGCAGTTTATTGGAAATCATCCAAACAGACTTGTATCGCTCGCTCTACAATGGAATATGAATCTATCCCATTAGATAAAGCTAGTTAAGAAGCAGAATGGCTTCGGAATTTCTTGAAAGATATTCCGTATTGGCCCAAGCCAGTGGCACCAGTATGTATACACTGTGATAGCCAAGCGGCAATAGGTAGGGCAGGGAGCATGATGTACAACAGTAAATCTCGTCACATATGATGGAGACATAATATCGTTAGAAAACTTCTCTCTAGTGGAATTATCACTGTTGACTACGTAAAGTCAAAGGATAATGTGTCGGATCCACTTACAAATGGCCTATCTAGAGAAGGAGTGGAAAGAACATCCAAGGGAATGGGTTTAAGGCCTAGGACGAGTCAGCATGGCGGTAACTCTACCTAGCAGACTGGAGATCCCAAGAGCTAGGTTCAAAGAGATCAAACAAAGTTGTGTCTGACAGGTTCAACATTGTCAATTACCCAACCCATTCTCATGATGTAGACAATGTATAGTAAACTAGGATAAGACTTAAGGTGAAAAGTTTTTAATGATTATCTAAATTTGACAGATTTAACCAAATAGTTTAATCTATAGGATTGAACATTTAGAAATCACCTATGTGAGGGCGAAGTGGAAGCCGCTTCAAGGAGAATGTTAGTAAAGGCCTATTCTCTAAGCTCTCATGAAAACCGGGACGTATTCATGGCTGAAAAGAACAAAATCGTAAGAACCATAAACATTAAAAGGCTGGTTGTGTGACATGTGTTGTCTAGGTGAACATTAAAGCTCGACGGTTCAAAGATATCAAATCTACCGATTGACCAAGTGCATCCGATGCATGTTCACTACGGAAAGTTCAAAGGGAAACCCACTTATCCAGATGCAATCAGTCTTTGCTTGATGATCACATACTTGTCCGTAAAAGTTTTACAAAAAATAGCCATTCCCCATTCATGTGGGGGATTGTTGGGTTCATAGAAGTGTGAATGGAAAATGGATAAAAAATGGTGGAGAAGAGGAGACACCAATTTGGAAAGTGTACTCCCAAAATTGAAAAGCTCACTAATTCTCCCACATTGGTGGGAGAAGGGAACTTTGGAGTGTTTATAATGATGAATACTTACTCCATATGATAAGTGAGACAATAAATAAGAGATGCCTCACGCCGTTGTCATCGTCGCTCGTTCGACTTCGGCTTTGGATTTGGATTTGGATTTGGTTTTGGATTTGTCAAATGATCGATCGATGAGATCTATCTTTTTGGAAAAACTTTATTTGATGAAATCTGATCAATACACTATTTATATGAATGCAGTAACAGTAACAGATGCAATGTTTTGACAGAACTGATGCACTGTTTCGACTAAATTGATGCATTGTTTCTGAACTGATGCACTGTTCTGATATACTATTTCTATTTCGACTGAGCAGATGTAATTCTTTAATGAAGTGATGCACTGTTTCAAACCGGTGCACTGTTCGGTGAAATAGTATACTGCTTCAGCAAAAATGCTGCAGACATGTATTTTCAGAAACATCACACTATTTAAGTGAACCAATGCCATCTTTTCGAAGAGGCATCTTCTAGGCTATATAAACCTGCTTTTCTTCACAGGTTTTGTGTCACGACCCGAATCGGGGCCCTGATCGTGATGAGCATTCCGAACCATGAATGCCCGAAACACCCCTATCTATCTGGTAATTATGCACATAATTCATATGATAATAAGAAATTCAGAAGATACACAATATTACGAAAACATGGTCATAAATCAAATGAAAAATCAATAAAGGGGATATTAATATCCCACAACATCTATCGACATCTGAATAACCATCTGTGAAATCTCGACTATATGACTGAAACAAATTACTATTTGAAAACTGGGACAAGGCCTCCAGTAGACCCCAAACTACTAAATGATAAACGAACTGACAGACATCAGATCTTCTGAAATATAGAAGGCTCACCACTTGATTCTGCAAATCTGTCGGAAGAGATCTACTGGTTATCTGGACCCCTAGACTGTGCCTCCGAACCTGGGAGGGAAGGGGGTCAATACAAAAGTACTGGTATGTAGAGAAATCAAACAAAATATAATATTTTTACCAAATATAGGTGAGAGCTATTATAAAGCAGTTTCATATCAAATAATTTGAAAATACATGGGCATAATGCAATAGTTTTTCAACAATAATGCTATGCAGTTGAGCTAGGTGGAATACCCTACATAATTTACACCAACTTTCAAACCTCGATTGCCACCGAGATTAGAGTATACATAAGGGGAAGACACGCAAGATCACACAGCAGGGTGTCCCGACCCAATAAAGTATTGTAGTGCCCAAGATCACTTAGCCTGGGCTCCTAACAATAGTCCCAATTTGGGAATGACATAAAGTCAGGTACACAAGATCACTTAGCCCGGTACCAAATTTCCATGTCAGCAAACAAGGTTTCCAGTGATGAGCCCTTATAATCAAATGCCTTCTTCGAGCATCCACCTATCTCATGAAAAATTAATGCATTCAACTCCATTTAATTCAATCACATAGCTTATTCTGTAGGGTATCGTCATACCCGACTTGCAAGCCATCAATACCATATCATTATTTCATGCAACCATTATATTCATCATATATCAACAAAAACAACCCTCTCATGGTAATTCAAAAATCATGCCCAAATCATAACAATGTTCAAAGCATTTCATGTCATGCTTGTTAATATGATTTCAAACAGTTCACATCATATGAAAATATAAAACAAAATCATATTAAGAGAGGGATTTCATATAATTCATGCTATCAAGTTCACATCTTTTCAAAATACATGTATATACGTATATCATATATCAAATCACTTCGGAAATAGGCCTAAAGACCAAATCAATATCATAAAACGTATAAAATATAATCATATTCATAATTTCAAAACCCCCATTTTGAAAACATGAATTTTAAGGCCATGAGATTTTTTTAGGATAACCCCACGTACCTCTATATGTGAAAAATATTAGGTGCTTCTTGAAGCCTATGTTGCGGGGATTCCAAATCTTCAATTTATTTTGAAAATCCATGGTTGAATCTTGAGTGGAAAATCCATAGTTCAAAACCCAACATCAATATATCATGAATAATAGTTTGAATAACATGCTTTTGCAAAATTTACAATGAGGGAAGAGTAGCATGCCTTAAACACCAAGAAGTACGGAGAGAAATAACCCTTGGATGCCTCAATTAGTTAATACCTTGAAAACTATAAGGTTTTTTACCTTATGGATTTAAGAGTGTTTAAGAGTTTATTTGATGTGTTTTATGAGGTCTAAGGATAACCTAAAGAGGATATAAGATATGGGTTTCAAGTAGGGCAAAAGGGGAAATGTCTAGAATGCCCTTAACTTAAAAACTAGAAAAAGGTCGCCTTTGACTACGAGTCAACCATTGACTCATAACCACTCCTTATGACTCATCACCAGGTCAGTCTTACTAAGACCATAAACTGTTATCTTTATGACTCAACCAACCAACCCGTAATGAGACCCTACGACTTATAAAGTCTAATCATAGTCAACATAGAACTCAAATAGGTTAAACACTGGAATTATTATGATTTTATCCCATGACTCATAAAATATCCCTATGATAGTGATCCACACGTACTTATTATAGAATCATGCCATAAATTTTTACGATTTATTTACGACTCCACCTAACATCTCATTATAATCCCATATGACTCATGCTCTCAAGTCATACCTAGGATAGAAACTTAACACCACACACTGATAGCCTTAAAATAAGGGTCACTTGACTCATCAAAACACCATATGACTCATGGGGTCAAGTCATAACCAAGACAGTGAGCTAAAAGCTCAAGAAGTTTTCAAGGACAAAAAATTTAGGGTGTTTTATGATATCATGACCTTTTGGATTTTGGTCCATGACAAATTAGTATCAGAGAAGCCAAGTTTCACTGGTATCATCAGTGTAAGAACAAAATGTCTAACAGAGTCTTGCGAATTGGTATGTACACGCCCTTATCTATCTTCTAGAGGCTATAGGATGTCTTTAGGAAAATATTCCTCATTTTATTACTTATCATGCAAATTTATTTAATACCTTATGTTTTAAGTTATGTTTCACTCTTTCTTCGAATATGGAGTCGACTAGGTTCAGTGTGATCAGAAATATAAAGCCTCCTCCTAGAGGGAGAGCCTTGAGTCATGGATAAACTCGAGGAGTGGATGGGCCCGTGGATCATCCTTAACTATGGATGGTGCTAGGGGACTCTCCCTTAAGCCTCATGATGAGTAGGATGGAGGTGTGAGTTCTACTCCAGTTCCTCAAAGTTCTTCTACCTCTATGTTGGAGGGATTATTTATTCTCTGTTGACCCATTTGGAGGGGCCCTTATAATTTGTTTGGTATTCCACCATTTTTTAGCATGTTACCTCCATCTATGCCAGAGTATATTTATGGTGTTCCTCCAGTCATGAGAGTGGATCCCTTAGTTTCACCTACTTCTATTTTGGGTACTCCTCATACCCCAAGTACTATACCTCTTTCAATCCTGGAATTTGAGTATTGTGTTCCAAGGGTAGGAGTTATATCTTCATCTATGTTACATCCCAAGGTAGAGTCTCATCCAGCTAGGCTTGCTATGCCTCCTGTTCATCAGTGATCCATGGCATAGATGGTTGTATTTAAAGCATTTTTTCTTAATTTTGTGGATCACTGTAAGGTGAAAAAGGATATTTCTTGGGTATCTTAGGGAGACTCCAAGAAGGTGAAATATTTTGTTGGGTTTAGAGGTTTGATTTCTCGAAGAAGAGATTTTAGAGGTTCTCATGGGTCTTTTGGTTCAGTAGTACAGGGTGTCTATTTGGGCCTAGTAGTTCCTTCTCTTATTTTTGTAGGCTATAGGACTTGTTATGTGTGTTGTGAGGTTGGCCATTTAACTAAGGACTACCCCCATCATGTGATTAAATCTAATTCTATTTCAGTAGTAAGAGGTAGAGGTAATACTAGAGGTACGAGAGGTAAAGATAGTTGAGCCCATGTTAGTAGTTATTGGACTACTCATCCAGTTGGTGGTCGTGGTATATACTATGCCATACCCACCAATCTAAAAACAGAGGCTTCTGATGCTGTGATCATAGGTATCATCCCTATTTATTTCAGATTTCCATCTGTGCTATTTGACCTCAGATCAAATTTCTCCTTTGTGTTTGCATATTTTTCTTTAAGTTTTGATTCAATTAGTGAGCCTCTTTCCATGCTTATTTGTGTATCTACCTCTATAGGAGATTCTTTAGTAGTGGATCGAGTGTACCAATCTTGTGTTATGATTTTTTTTATGGTTGTAAGACTTGGATAGATTTTCTTGTATTGGATATGGTTGATTTGTTATTATTTTGGGTATGGATTGGTTGTATCCCTACTATGTTGTCTTATTATTTTTCTAAGATCATGACTTTAGCTTTGCCGGGTGTGCCAAGGATAGCTTGGAAGGGTGCACTTTATTCATGTCCTAAGAGGGTCATATCTTATGTTCAGGCTTGTAGATTGGTTGAGAGGGGATGTTTATCTTATTTGGCCCACATTATGATACTAGTGTCCCTTCACCTTATTCTTTGGTCTTTTCATGTTGTTTGTGAGTTTATGGATGTGTTCCCTACGTATTTGCTTGGTATGTCTCTGGATTGTAATATTAATTTTGCTATTGATGTTGAGTTGGGAACCAAGCCCATTTCTATTTTTCCTTACAGGATGGCCCCAGCCAAGTTGAAGGAATTAAATAATCAGTTGTAGGAGTCAATGGATAAGGGATTCATCCGACCTAGTGTATCGATGTGGGGTGCGCCAGTCTTGTTTGTAAGGAAGAAGGAAAGGTCTATGCATATGTGCATTGTTATCAGTAGTTTAACAATGTGACGGTTAAGAATAAGTATCCTCTTCCCTATTTGATGATTCACATGATCATCTCTAGGGTGCTGCAATATTTTTAAAGATTGATTTAAGATCTGGTTATCACTAGTTGAGGATTAGAGCTTTAGATATCCCGAAGACCGCTTTTCTGACTCGATATAGTCATTATGAGCAGCTGCAATGTTAGCACTTATTACAATTTTTGATGGGCTTTAATGATGGCTATACTCAGGCTAGGGGTCAAATAATGATAATGCATAATTTTCCCAGTGTCAATCAAAATATGCCCTAATAATTCAGTATGAAAGTCAAAAAAGTATAACTGGTAACATTCATGAAGGGATACAATCTATGGATTTACACACTAACACGGGAAAAGACATTGGCAACACAAGTCATAAAGGAATGGAGCCGATGGATTTCTATACACCTAAAAACAATAAGCAACATCAATATTTTAAGTAGAGGAACTTCAATAACCTTTATTAATACTATTGTCCCATAAAGGGATATGTTAGAGATAATTGTAACAAGTTAAAAGAGTATGATTACTTTAATTCTACTAGACATATAATGGAGAAATATTTCATGTTAATCAGTTACCTAAAGAATTTCAAGGGAAATAAGAACCTCAATATTATCATGCGAGGAGGCTAGGTTGTTCAACAGAAGCATTAATAAGGGATACATACAAATTATACAGTAACAGAGAATGAGATAGTGGCCTCGGTTTATGCATTTTATAATTTTTGTTCATATTTGGTGGGTATCAAAGTTGTTTCTTATACAGATCATATGGATATTTAGAATGCTGGTACATATAACAAATCACTAATCTTGTCTTCTTCACTTAATTAGAAATTTTAAATGTGTGATACTGTGGCTGAATCACCAATTGGTAATTACACCTATCCGATATGCCCTACCATCATTTCACTATTTAAGTGTCTACCAAAACTTGTCATATGATACGTAACTACAAAATCGATAATCCATTTCAGAGTTTTGACATTAGAATTACCTACGATGCTGGCAATGCCACGTGACTCACCAATGTTTTTGGTATTTAGCACCTTTAAAATTTGTTGAAGTTGTTATAGTGAAGCTTTGTCCATCAAATGTATTAATTGATCCTATGAGAGAATGTGATTTTGTATATTTTATCTCTAACCATTGTATTTTCCCTTTACACAACATGCTGATCATCCTCTGTCACCCTAATGCATTTATGACTCTATACCCCAACCCAACTTGCTCTAACCTTGGGTCTTTCTTTTTTATTGATGAAATTCCTTGATATAAACCTCTATATCATTGATGTAGCCTCTGATAACATGTTAAATCTCTGCTATGGAAGGTAAATTTGTAAATTTCAAGCTAAATAAGAAGATATTTTCTTTATCATAAACTAATGAAGAAGAAAATTGAATACAAAAGTTGTTAACTGCTATGCTTATTGGTCTATTGTCAGGACTCAATTTTAGAGTCATGATGAAACCTAATTTATCCCACCATTAGGTAATTCAAACTGTAGCCCGAAGCTATAAGCAATGGAAAATGGCATAAATGTGGAAATATGCAAGTACAAGGCTTATAAGTAGTAAATCATAGAATAATAATTAAATGGAAGATAAATAAGAGAAATAACAATATCCCATGACCTATTTGTGTCGATACAATAGACTCTAATCCAAAATAATACAATTACTTTAAGTTAATATACAATAGGATGAAAATGAAAAAAACTAGCAAAAACAGAAGAGGGAGAAAAGGTCAACTCCAGCTCCAAGAGCTCACTCTGTCACCAAACTCTGACCAGTACAAATCTCGGTGTCAAAGGTGGAAACAGGTACTCAGATCTATACCAAAAAGTTACAAAAGTGTAGTATGAGTACCAAATCCACGAGTACTTATTAGAGATCGTCGTTCGACTGAGCTAAATCATAGCATAAATATAATAGAATGCGAGATAAATAAGCTAATTCAAGGTAAGAGGAAAAACATTAAATAATTCTCCAAATACTATAAAAAAAATAACTGAAATAATTATGATAAAGAAAAACATAAGACTAAAGGATGCAACCAAGGAGAAACAATAATCAGAATTTTATGTGTTAACTATCTATCGAAATCAAAACCATGGAAACTTTCACAGCATGAAACACGAATCTTAGGTAGATTTTTGCACCTTAGTGTCATTATTTACATGCAATTTGCCTAGTTTTGAGGACTACTTTGTGTTCTTAATGATTTTTTAATGGTATATTGAGAACCTATGTGTTAAAGTATATTTTTATAGTGTTTAAGGTGTTTTTAAAACAAGTTTAGAATTAAATTGTTCACTTAGAATTTAGATAAGAAAACTAGTATTACTAGCTTGAGCTATGTGTTGTTCTAGTCTATCTTGGTGAATTTTGTTGTGTTGCATGAACTAATTCATCTTGTTTGATGTTACAGAATAAAAGGAATTATGTTAAAATAAATTTTTGGAATCTAAACAAGCTGAAATTAAATTGGAAGGGCACCTACCAATTGAGGACATCAAAGGCAAATGGATAGAGTAAACCTTAATGAAATCTGGAATTTCTAAGCACAAGGGTATGCCACGCCCTTAGAAATCCGATATAAGGGAGTGACATGACCAATACACAAAATAACATGTATAAAACAATAATAATCTACATTAATGTCATGAAATTCCCTGAAGGCGCCATAACATAGGCAAAACGACCAACTTATCTCTTATTATAAATAAGACCATTGGGACTTATTGTAAACAACTTGGAATACTTTTGGGGATTAAATTAAAATTTAGCAAGATTAAATTATGGTTATTTATCTTTAATTTATTTTACTTTTTATTTTTACACATGAATTTCATCTTTGTGATTCGTTGTAAGACCATGAGTGGCTAAACACCCTCACCTAGGGTTGAGGTAAATAACATGATTAATTATGCTTTAATTTGAGTTTTTTTAAGTTTATTATCATTATTGGGCGTTAATAGATGATGTTGGGTGTATTTATGCATTCTAGCGTCACTATTCTAGCCTTTTTAGCCTTGTTTTGAGGATGATTCATGTGATATGTGGGTGGATAATGATATAAATGTGTATAATAATATTAAATCATGTATTTATGATATTCAAAGTGAGTTTCAAACAATTTTGTACCTAAAAGATTCATTTAGAGTTCAACCCGAAAAACTAGTGTTACTAGCGTAAGCTAGGTGCTTGTCTAGTTGATTCCGGTGGATTCTATTATGTTTAAAGTGTTACAAATGGTTTTTATGTGTATTTATATGTGAAAAAACTTGTATATAATTCTCAAGGGTCAATTGTATCAATCCAAGGGTCAAAATAATGAGTTAAAGATCAAAGTGAAATTAGCCTGTGCTTAGCTCATGTTTCTAGTTTGTCGTGTTCAAAGTTGTGTTGTTTTGAGCTTTAAATTGTTGTGTTTAATGCTATAGGATACTTTTTTAATGGAGTTTTATGATATATTAAGGATATTAAAGCTTCAAATAAAGTGGTAACAACTCAAAAAGGCTCACAATGGCTCAACGAAGACACAATACACAGATTGGCACACTTTTGGATCCCTGGAATGACTTGGGCATGTGTGGACTGTAGTTGTGGACAATGGAAGTGTTAAAAACTCCAATGAATTCATAATACTCCTAAATTATCAACAAACTAGCGTGTGGTGGTCCTAAAGGCGATTAGACCTTGACACGGTCTCATTTCGATGCTCCCTTGCCTTAGAAAATTTTTTGAAGACAACTTCCAGAGAGTGCATGCGATTAGCATGAGTCGCATGCTCTATTAAAGGGGGATATTCGGTGAGGAGTACTCCCCATTCCATAGGAATAGAGGTTCAACACACGCTCCACTCTACACCTAGGCGTTTCAAGCTAATTTGACTCCTACACAGGCTTGGCTTACCCTTATCCTATATATACATGTTGTATCACATTTTTACACATATTTTGACATATATTGGAGATCAAGGTGATGATACAGATTCATTATTAGTTATTTATTAATTTTATTTAGTTCATACATATTTTTAGTCGTTAATTACGACCTTGTGATTATAATTATGACTATGCATGGCTAAACGCCCTCTTTCTGAGGTTGAAGCCAAGAACATGATTATTATTGCTATGGATTAAGTTTGTTTTCTTTTATTATCAATATTGGTTGTTTATTTATTCTTATTGGAACTATTTTAAGGATTTGTGACCCTTAGAATACATCTATAGTCAACCTTGTAAACTCAGGAGAGGGAATAGGGCGATAAAACATAGGAATAAGCAGAGTATGGTTCTTGATTATTTATAAAGTAAGAAACCTAAATTAGTATCCAGGATAGATATATACTTAGATACCTTACTTGATTCATATATAGGATGATATTTTTTAAGAACTTAAGTGAATTATTACATCCCCACACAACGATGTAGGTGTAAGGTTCAGCTTAGGTAATAGATTATACGTTGGAAACCATAATCACACAATTAACCCTACGAATCAACAACCAAATAATTAAGTTAATGAATGAAATCTAAAAGAAAAATATGATTGTTCAGATTGCTTCAACCTTGAGTTTTCTCTTTTTGATTGTCTCAAGATCTTTACTTTCCGCATTGTTTAGTTTCAATTTACAATTTCCAAACTCTTTATTTGGTTACTCTCGCAACAATTAAATCTAAAGTATGAACTAAAATCAAATCATTGCCAAATCTAGTCTCTATAGGATCGATAACTCGACTTTCTTGAAGGCCACTATATTACTTGGTAGACCATATACACTTACATGTGTGCTATCAGTTTTTTTGCTCCATTGCCGGGGACTTGTTAATTTTAGTTTTACTTTTTGATTTATTTGGTGCTTTTATGCTTGGTTTTGGTTTTGTTCTTGCAAAAAATAGGTCTTTAAGTTGATAAGCTGGCAAGGGATCAGGAGTTTGCAGAACTAAGCCCGGAACCCGAGCAACTTTGCTATCAACTCTGGAGATAAGCAGTCTTTCTCCCTAGAATTCCTCCAATCCAAGAAGTCCAAGAGAATACTGCTCCTATGGATGAACAACAAGAATATGGTAGGAAGGTTAGGGAAGTGGCAGTCCCACTTCTAACGAACTTGACTTCCCCAATTCAAAGACTGGCAGCTGGGAGGAATTTTGAGTTGAAACACAATATGGTGCAAGTTCTTATTAGCAGTGGATAGTTTTCAGGGATTTCACATGAGGATCCACAAGTCCATTTGCAAACTTTCATTGATCTTACTAATATATTCACTCCGACTGGGTTGACTCCAGATTATGTAAGGCTAACACTATTTCCCCATTCACTTTTGGGGGAAGCTAAAAGGTGGTTGAATGTGGAGCCAGTTAATTTAATACATCATGGGATGACTTAGCCAGAAAGTTCCTCATTAGATTCTTTCCATTAGGCAAGACTGTGAGACTTCACAGTGAGATAGTGAGCTTCAAACAGAAGCCTGATGAAAACCTCTATCATGCTTGGGAATGCTTCAAGGCTTTTCTTTGGGAGTGTCCATACCACTAACAGTCTAATGAGGTACTTGCTCATACTTTTGTACAAGCTTTTGATCATTATACAAATATTTTTCTAGATTCATCCGAGGTGGTCAAGCACTAGAGTTGACTTATGATGATCTGTGCATATTACTGAACCGCATAGCACAAGGAAATCCAGAATGGCATTCAAATTCTAAAAGTGCCACAAAAAGAATTGTGGATATATTGGAGGTGGACCAATTCACGGCTTAATCATCATAGGTTTCTGCACTACAAAATTTGACCAACACATCATTCAGTAGAATGATGTTGGGAGCAACATAACCTGCAGCCACAGTCAATGCTTTCCAACAAACTATAAGTTGGTGTGAGTATGCGAAAATAGTGGTCATGTAGCGGCCATGTGTTTTTTAAATCTAGAATTTGTAATGTATGCAGGTAATTCTCAAAGGACAAATTATGGTAATACCTACAACATAAAGTGAAAGACTCAACCACCAAATCATCCATGGAATGCCCCACAGCCACAGACCCAATTAAATCCATCAACGAGCAACATAGAAGAGATGATTAAAAAACTCTTAGCTAGTCAAGCACAATTATTTGCAGATCTAAAAAGTCAAAAGGCAAAATTACAGAATCATCTAGTGGACACAAGAAGCTTAGAGTTACATATGGGACAATTATGATAGGCAATAACTACTAGAATATAAGGTGGGTTGCCAGCAGATACAAAAAATCCAAAGAAGGTTATGGAAATCACCTTGAAAAGTGGTAACAAACTTCAAGGAGAACCTCCCAAGGCAACAATGGAGGTAGATGCTGATATGGTGACCAAACAGGTAAAATACAGAGTTACTAAAAATTCAAGAAAGTCCGAGTACTTGAAAGAAAAAGTTACTGAACCATAAGTGAAGAAGACACTGCCATTACCCTTCTCTCAAATACACATGAAAGAGAAGGAGGATGCCCTGTTTAAAAAGTTCATTGATATATTTAAAGAACTTTATATTAACTTACCTTTGCTAGTTGTTTTGTAGAGTATGCCTAAGTATGCAAAGTACTTGAGGGATAAGGTGGCAAAAAAGGTGAAATTGCAGTATGTAGGAGCTATAACACTCACTAAAAAGTGTAGTGCGGTGATAACACAGAAAATCCCCAAGAAATTAAGAGATTCGGGGAAGTTTACTCTCCCTATCCAAATTGGGATTAAAGTGGTCCATGAATTGAGTGATTTAGGGGTAAGTATAAATTTGATGCCCCTATCTCTATTTGAAAAATTAGGCTTGGGAAAGCCTAGATCGACCACCATGGTTTTGCAGCTAGCAGACGGTTCCTTGGCATATTCAAAAGGAATAATTAATGATGTCCTCATTAAGGTTGGTAAATTTGTTATTCCTGCTGACTTTATTGTTTTTGATTTTGAGGTAGACGAACTGGTACCAATTATTTTGGGGCATCCATTTTTAGCAACCATAGGAGCCTTGATTGATGTTAGAGAAGTCATAGTCAAAATGAAAGTAGAGGATAAAGAAGTAGAGTTTGATGTATACAAAGCACCCATAATTACATCCCAAGTTAAAGATTTATGTATGATAAATGTTATTGAAGGGGCAAGTGTGGGGTGGCTAGTTCACAAAAGAGCTCTTCAAATTACCTGGTTGAGCAGCCTAAGACTCTATCTCTTAAGCCTGACATGATAGAAGTTGATAATCCTGAAAAGGCTAAAGTTAAGAAACCTGCTGCTCTTGAGAATTCACACCCAAAAGGGGTGAAAGGATAAAAAGATGGCCTCCAAGTGTGAGGAAAAAGATGAAGGAATATGGTTGAGTTGAAGTAGGTTAGGTTGTGCCGCGACACTAAATTAGGCGTTGCTTTGGAGGTAACCCAAGTTAATTAGGAGATCTTGAGCGTATTTATATGTCCAAACACTATTATAGACCTATATTTGGACTTGTTTTGAGAACAAAAAGTGTGTTAATTATATTATATTTGAGCTAAATTGTGGTTCGTGGCTAACCAATGTGATTAGTGATAAAGGGTAAATTTTTGAGGGTTTTGGACAAAAATTGGATGCATTGGAGCAAGAATAAAAGAAATCAACTGAAAAGGAATCGATTATTAACTTAACAGAAGTTTCAGTGGGAAATTCTAATGACGCGATGCAAAGTCGACGCGTCGCATCGGCATGTAAGTTTTATGCCTTAGCCAAAAGTTTAGAAGACAATTCTTGAACATCAATGAAAAGTTGACGTGTCACGTTGATCTGGGAATTTGGTGACTTAGTAAAAATTTTAGATGGTAAGTCCAGTGATACGATGTGATGTCAACGCGTCACGTTGTATGTTGTGATTAAAGACTTAGGCAGATTTTTGAAGCATAATTCTAGTAGCTCGATGCTAAGTCGACGCAATGCATTGGCTTTAGAAATGCGATTGGTAACGCGTCACGCCAGTAGTCCATATTTGGAGAAATTTTCCTAAGTATAAAAGGAACACGTGAACACAATTCCAAATACTTTTTGCAAGCATAGCAGTGGCGAAAAAGGAAAAAATTCTCTCTTTTAGGGTTCTTATTATTTATTTTAAACTTCCTTACTTCAAGATTAATTTTGGGTATGATTAATTACTTATTGTTTATGTTTAATTCAAACATTAGTGGCTAAATACCCTTGTTCAGGGGTTGAGGTCAAGAACATGATTACTCTTTGATATTCTTTATAGTAGTTTCTTTTTGGATTATCATCTGGGTTGTTCTTAATTTCTTGACCTTACTATTTTGATGAGTGGCCACCATTATAATAAATCTATATTTCTATGTGAATTTGAAAGGAGAATTGTAGGATAGAACGAAGAAATTAAAAAGCAAGGTTCTTATCCTTTTATAAAATAAAGGGTATGAATTAGCTTCTAGGATAGGGATATACCTAGAAGCCTTGCTTGGTTCAATTGCAAAAACATAACTTTAAGAATCTAGAAGAATTGTTGTATTTTTGCGGAAGTAGTAGCTGCAATATTCCATTGATAAAGGATTTGAGGTTGGGAGACCACGATCGTAGCATAAACCTTGTGAATCAACAACCCGATAAGAAATTAGACTGCTACAAGAATAGAGACTTGTATGATTGTTCGAAATGTCTCAACCCTGGAATTCTTATCATTACTGTTTACAACCGTACTTGTTTTGCTATTGTCACCAATTACTATTTCTTATTTATTAATTTCCATTTTTATTCTTAAATTCCAAATTATCTTGATTCTTTTCGACACTTAATACTTTATTACATAAAACTAAAATTTGGTTGAATTTTGAGTTGCTTAGTCCTCGTGGGAACGATATTATACTGTCTATGTCACTATATTACTTGTACGATCGTGTGCACTTGCGTGTGCATTTGAGTTGCAATAAGTTTTTGGCGCCGATGCCGGGGATTATTATAATTAGTAAATTGCTAATTTTTTTGTTTTTGATAATAAGTTTAAGTGTTAACGACTTGATCCTAGCGGCTAAATTTTTAAAGGATCAGCTGACTATAGGACTGGCGAGAGATAAAGGGTTGGTATAGCCTTTTGTAGAACCAGAACTGATATTTTAACAAATGAGAAAAGCTCAATATCCCAATCAACAGGTTCAAATGACTCACCCAGTTGATCCAAATGACCCTATCATTCCAAATGTCAGTAATTTCTCAGCTTCGATTATGCCAGTTTTTCCTGCTCAACCAGATGCTAGACCTGTTCGTGAAGTGTCAATCCTACTCACGAAATATGTGACAAATAGTATTCACAAGTTTGAACCAGGAGGTCAATTTGAATTGAAACAAAATATGGCACAATTGTTGAATTCAGTGGGGCAATTCCATGGACTCTCACATGAAGACCCACAGCAGCACATACGGACCTTCCTGGAAATAAGAGATACTTATATTCCTGAAAAGGTGAATTTTGATTATACCAGATTAATACTTTTCTCTTTTTCTCTAATCGTGGAAGAAAAGAGGTGGTTATATGCAGAACCACCACTCTCCATTACTTTATGGGATAATCTAGCTAGAAATTTCCTTATTCAATTCTTTCTATCAGGGAAGACTGCATGTTTGAGAAGTGAGAGTCTGAGTTTCAGACAAAAAGAGGAGAGAATCTCTACCAAGCTTGGGAGAGATTTAAAGGTATGCTCAAAAATTACCCTCACCATCATCAGTCTAATGATGTTTTTGTTCATACTTCCATTGAGATATTAGAGTCAAATACCAAGATTCTCTTAGATTCATCAGTAGGTGGGAAGGCTCTTGAAAAGACTTATGAAGAAATATACACATTGCTGAATAGGATTTCATAAGGGAATCCTGATTGGCATGCTGATTTGAGGAGTGCTCCTAAGAAGGTTGCTAATGTATTGGAGGTAGATCAATTTACTGCATTACAGGCGTAGATTACTCAGCTTAATAACATAAATTTTGGGGTTCAACAAGCAGCAACTACATCTAATGTAGTCCAACAGGCCAATTCTTGGTGTGAGGTTTGTGGAAGTAGTGAGCATGTAGCCGATGCTTGTATGACTAATCCAAATTCTATTAACTATATAGGGAATACGAGTCTTCAGGGACAACAAAATTTTGGTAACATGTATAATCCGAACTGGAGGAACCATCCCAATTTCTCATAGGGTGGAAATCAGGCACCAAACACTAATCAGTATAAGGGGTCAGTGCAACTAAATCAACAGCAGGTTCGGAACAATCAGGCTACTGCTCAATCAAGTAACATGGAAGAGATGCTGAAGCAACTTTAAGCTCAACAAGCACAGTTTTCTGCAGAAGTAATGACTTAACAAGCATAGTTTGTAAAAGAATTGAAGAGTCAACAATTGCTTATGAGAAATCTAGAGTTACAACTTGGTCAAATTGAGGATCACAGAATACAAGACCTCAAGGAGCTTTACCTAGAGATACCAAGGCAAATCCAAAGTAAGTAAATGTAGTGATAACAAAGAGTTGGTTGCGGTTAAATGAGGCAGTATCTGAGTAGGTTAGTCCTATAACCACTAAATATGATCCTAAGGTTAATGAAGAGAAAGGGGTAGAAGAAAAGCTGCAAGTGATTAAATTCATAAGGAAAAAAAGACTTTACCCCTACCATTCCCTCAAAAGGTAAGAGAGCATCGGGAGGAAGCGAGTTATAAGAAATTCTTGGATCTTCTAAAGCAGGTTCACATAAACATTTCACTTGTTGATATTCTACAGAGTGTCCCAAAATATGCAAAATACCTAACGAATATAGTGACGAACAAGAACTGGTTGACCAAATATGCTATAGTTGCACTTATTGAGGAGTGCACATCCAAGATTCAAACAAACTACCCATAAAGCTAAAGGATCTAGGTAGTTTTACTTTGCAGATCACTATAAGGCAGACCATCAATTCTCATGGATTGTGTGACAATCCCCATATCTTGGTACCAGAAGATGGGTCTTGGGAGTCCTAAACCAACTACTATTATTTTTCTATTGGCAGATTGGTCTTTTGCTAGGCCTGATGGTATTATCGAAGATGTCTTAGTGTAAGTGGGATCCTTAATCTTTTGGTGGATTTTGTAAATCTTGACTTTAAAGATGATCCTATTGTTTCATTTATTTTAGGATGACCTTTCCTAGAAATAAACAATCATTAATTGATATAGCAGTAGGGAAGATAACACTGATAGTGCATGATAAAGTAAAGGTTTTTGATGTGTATAAGGTGCTAAAATTTCTAGCTATATATGAGGAGTTGGTCTGCTATATCCGTTATAGATCTTGAGTCTGATCAGAGGCTTTTATTGTCAGATGATTCATTAGAGCGAGCTTTGGTGGGTCGTGATCTCTATGGAGATTTGAAGGCATTGGAATTAGTTCAAGTCATGAATTTGACAGTCATTGAAATAAGAAAATTACCTTTTGAGCCATTGAATAGTCCAATTGGTCTATCCCCCAAAGCGTCAATTGATGAAGCTCTAAAATTAGAGCTTTAGGTTCTTCCTTCTTATTTGAAATATGTTTACCTTGGTGATAATGATACCTTACCTAATATTTTGTCTGTAAGATTATCTGATATATAGGTTAAGAAAGCAATGATAATGTTAAAAAAAAGGAAGAAAGAGATCGGGTGGCAGATGTCTGACATTAAAGGGATAAATCCAACTTTTTGCATGCATAAAATACACATGGAATAAGGTTTCAAACCAAGGGTGCAACAAAAATATTGGTGTAATCCAGTGATGAAAGACGTGGTGCGAAAAAAGGTCATCAAGTGGTTTAATAATAAGATTGTTTACCTAATTTTAGATAGTAAGTGGGCAAGCCTAATATATTGTGTGCCAAAAAATGGTGAGATGACCACGATTACTAATGAAGCAAATAAATGAATTCCCACTTGTATAGTAGCTGGATGGAGAATCTGTATTGACTACCGAATGTTGAATGAAGCCATAAGAAAGGACCACTATCCTATCCCATTCATTGATTAGATGTTGGATAGGTCGGCAGGGCAGGAGTACTACTATTTCTTGATGGTTACTAGGGTTATAATCAAATCACCATTGCTCTCGAGGACCACGAGAAGATAACTTTGTCCATATGGTACTTATGCTTTTAGATGCATACCTTTTGGCCTTTGCAATGCTCTTGCAATGTCTTAGAAATGCATGATGGCAATCTTCTACAACATGGTTGAAGAATTTATCGAGGTATTTATGGACGACTTCTCTGATATGGTGATTCTTTTGATAAATGCTTGCAAAATCTAGATCGAGTCTTAGCTCGATGAGAAGAGACAAATTTGGTACGGAACTAGGAGAAGTGCCATTTTTTGGCGAAGGAAGGAATAGTCCTTGGCCATAAAGTGTCATTTAGAGGACTAGAAGTTGATCGAGCAAAAATTAAATGATTGAAAAGCTGCTACATCCAGTCACAGTGAAGGAAGCGTGAAGTTTCTTAAGGCATGCAGGTTTCTATAGACATTTTATCTAGGACTTTTCAAAGGTTTCAAGCCTGATGTGTAAATTGTTAGAAAAAAAGTCTGAGTTTTATTTTGGGGCAAATTTTCAAGAAGTCTTTGAGAAACTGAAGAAGAAGCTGATAGAAGCTCCTATTTTGATTTCTACAGATTGGGAGTTGCCATTTGAATTGATGTGTGATGCTAGTGACGTGGCTGTAGGAGCTCTTTTAAGGAAAAGAAAAGACAAAGTATTTCTATCTATTTACTATACTAGTAAAGTCTTGAATGATGCCCAAATGAATTATACAGTCACTGAAAAGGAGATATTAGCGGTATTTTATGCATTTGATAAATTTAGAGCGTACTTGGTGGGCATAAAATTTATTGTTCACATAGACCATGCGGTCATCAAGCATATCTTCATAAAATGATGCAAAGCCTAGGCTGATCCAGTGGATTTTATTTCTGCAAGAGTTTGACTTAGAGGTTCATGATTGAAAAGGGGGCAGAAAATTAAGATGCAGACCACTTATGAAGGTTAGAGACTCATGATCATATTATTGATAACTTTCTCTACATTCGAGAAGAGTTTTTGGATGAAAAATTACTATCTATAAAGGAGTGTGAAGTTCTTTGGTATATTGACATTGTGAATTTATTGGCAAGTAACTTTTACCCTCTTGAAAGTACAATTCAACAGAGGAAGAAACTGCTTTATGATTCTCGTGCTTATTATGGGATGATCCATATCTTTTCAAGTAGGGTCCGGATAGAACTATACGCAGATGAGTTCCGGAAGCTGAATTCACACAAGTGCTACAAAAGTACAATTCATCTCCTTATGGTGGCTATTATGGGGGTAAAAGAACAGTAAGAAAAGTGTTATAATCTGGTTTCTTTTGGCCAACATTATTTAGAGATGCCATGGCTTTCATAAAGAGTGTGATCAATGCCAGAGGTTGGGAATAATTTCAAGGTGTCATGAGATGCCCCTAAATAATATTCTTGAAGTTGAAGTATTTGATGTTTTGGGAATTGATTTATGGGGACATTCCTACCTTCCAATGGCAACTTATACATTCAAGTGGCATTTGATTATGTATTCAAATGGGTGGAAGCTGCAGCTTGTCCCACTAATGATGCAGTAGTAGTGCTGAAGTTTGTGAAGAAGCAAATATTTTCATGGTTTGGCACTCCAAGAGCTATAATCAGTGACAGAGGTACGTACTTTATTAATACTTGTTTTAAGAATCTTTTACCTAAATTTGGTGTTAGGCACAAGGTGGCCACTATGTATCATCCACAAAGGACAAGTTAAGCTCTCCAATAGGGAGATAAAGTAAATACTATAGAAGACTGTTAATGGGAAACGTAAGGATTAGGCCAAAAAGCTAGATGATGCATTGTGCGGTTACAGGACAGCTTATAAGATGCCTATAGGGACCTCACCATATCACTTGGTCTATGAAAAAGATTACCATTTCCCTGTAGATCTAGAACATCAAGCTTATTGGGTGTTAAAAAATTGAATCTATAGATAAAGGCCGCGGGAGAGAAGAGATTGTTGCAGCTTATTAAATTAGATGGATTTCATCTCAATGCTTATGAGAATGCAAAATTGTATAAGGAGAGAACCAAGAGATGGCACTGCAGGCAAATTTAGGATAGAGTGCTTGAACCCAGACAACTTATTTTGCTATTCAATGTAAGATTAAAGTTGTTTCTGGGTAAATTACGGTCTAAGTGGTCTGGGCCTTTTAAGGTAGTACAAATGATGCCCCATGGAGCAGTTGAACTGTGGAACAAAGAGAAGACTGAGAAAATTTTGGTGAATGGACCATGTGTGAAGCATTATTGGGCTGAAAATGAAGACAAGCACAACGTGTCCATCACTTTTGCTGATGAGTGAGACTAAGCTAAGTCATCCCACAATGTAAAATAAGGCGCTATATAGGAGGCAACCCACAAATTATAATGTAATAGGTAGTTTTATTTTTTGTTGTTGAAGATAAAAAGAAAAATACAAAAAGATGAGTCATGCCACGACAAAAAATAAGGCGCTTGGTGGGAGGCAGCCCACTTTTTCTTATGTAATTTTGTTATTTTTAGTCAATGTGCAAGAATGAGAAATGTGGTGGAGATAGAGAAGATAAGAAGGGGGTGAACAATGATCTTTGAGTAAGTTAAATAGGTTCTAAGAGGAGAAAAGGGTAAAGGAGGAAGAAAAGCTTCCCCAAAATGTGAAGAAATTTGCCTTAGAAAAATTCCTGGATACAAATTCCAGTGATAAGATGATAACTCGATGCATCATGTCACTGTGCCTATGCTCACACTTAGAAAAAAATTTCCAGGCAATTCTAGTGGATCGATGCTAAGTCGACGCATCGCATCAATGTGCATCACTTATACACTTAGAAATTATTTTAAAGGCTAAGTCCAGTGTAACGATGCAGACTCGACGCATCATATTGCTTTTTCAATGCGATTTTTGACACATCACGTCGACAACACCTTTCAATACAAATATAACCCTGATCGAACCCCTCATTTCTCCACTCTATATATATCCCATTTTTCCTTATTCACCTCAACCTAAATCCCTAGCAGTAGCAGCAGCCCCCTAATTTCAAAAATTTAGAAATTGTTTTTAAATTGTGTCCCTTCTTGGCACTAACAAAAAAATTCCATCTTTATTTTTTAATCAAGCTTAAGGTAAGTTCTTCACTATTCATTTGCTCAAATTTCAATTATATGATAGCTTGATTTGATTTCTTAATAATTAGTGATATGTGTAGTGGCTTAGTTCTTGATTCATGGAAATTTAATGATAAATGAAATGTATACTTGAATTAATAATAGTGATAGGTTTAATTGGGGGGTCTAAACTGGGCTCAACTAGTAGAATCTTTATGGGTATCATATGAAGGTTTGTGATTTATGCACATTGCGATAAAAAATGGTGAATGTTAAAAAAACATTATTTGGCTGCACTGATAGTTCTTGTGTAGTATTTGTGCGGGTGATGTCAATCTGTGATGGAATCTGATTGCTTGTGTGCTTGCTCTAGTTGAAAAAATAAACTGCACTTTAAGTTAATCTAGTACCTACATGCTGTACATTGCTACATAGTCGAGTTATTTTGCTGCACCATGAGATAAATTTAAATAATGTTGGGGTGTTAAAATTCACTACATGATAGCAAATAAGTGTGGGGTGAATTCTGATCTACACCACCTTAGTGGTAGCTATAAATCACTGAATTGAGTTTCATTGAGTTGAGTATATATTTGACATAGTGAACACACACTTGTGAAATTATTGAAGAAAGGTAATGTGATTAAGTTGTTAGATCATTAAGCTATTGAGCTGAGTCTGTGAATTTCCACTTCTCTAAAATACCTTTGTGTGTCATGTTGTAAGACTGAGAATGGTAATTGTATGTTGAACAAGGGAAGTCTGAGTATCTTGGGTCACTTATTGATGAACCTGTGCTAGCAACTAAGTGTGGGGTGAATTTCATACTTAGTGGTTACTAGTTCCTAAGGTGGTTGTCTGATGTGTTTGTGGGTTGTTGTGCTTAATAGGTACAATATATAGCCAGCAACAGAGGAGTAAGGGAAAGAATATGGCTGGTTCATCTGAATCTAGATGAAAAAAAAATTGGCATGCTGACCGTGTGCCCCCAGCTGCACATATTCCATGAGGTCAATTAAGGAGGTATGGGACACAGACAATTATGGAATCGGAGAGAAAATGGTATTCCCAACACAAAGGGTCTAAGTATTCAGCTGATCAATTCATTGATAGGGCGAGCTTGATGAAAGTGTATCCAAATATGGTGCGCAGAATTGAGGTACTACATATGACTTTTCTATTTGAACAACAATCTGAGTGCAACCTAAGTCTTGTACCAAATTTTTATACTAATTGGGACCCACAAAACAAGGATATAGAGGTTTGGGTAAGGGGTTATATGGTTATTGTTACTACTAATACTGTGAATGACCTGCTAGGTACACCTGTGGTGGATGCTGAGCCACTGAAAAGACTGAATGTAGAGCCACTGTACCAGCACATTCGCCATCTCTTATGTGGTACACGTTTGACAGCCCAGTGGATTTTCTATAAGGAGGGTGGGACTCGGGTATCACTCCTTTTTGCTCATATAAATAGGGAGGCTCGACTATAGGAAAAAATTATTTATGCTTGCCTTGTCCATGGAACACATATGACAGAGGTGATATGTGATAGGGTGTGTATTATTTATGCTTTTATGCACAAAGATATGGAGTTGAATGCTAGCGCAATTATCTTCTCCCCCATGAGAAAAGCTAGGTTTTTGGGAGGTCGTTGATTTGGATTTTGTAGGCTATTAACTCGATTTCTGCTACAGCAGGGGGTACCTGAGGAGGATGTCGACTACATACCACCTGTTGTTATGCGACTATTAGATTTCTCTCATACTAAGGGCCTAGCCCTTATGGTGTTACATTCACTATGCCTGAGCATCAGTCTTGGAATGACAAGATTTCCGCCCACATATATGGACTTACTATGCTTTAGTTGAAGGTTGGAGGGCATCCAGTAACCCAATCGGAGGTTCATGCTATGTAGCTAGATTATCCACTCGAGCATTATGCCCGAACTATGTTGAGGATAGGCCTCGACTTTGATGAACAATTAAATGATGATGTCCTCACGGATGTGGAGAGGTAGAATAGCTATTTCAATAATGAGTTAAAAGAGAAAGAGCAGTCCGATGATGGCGATTCACGTGAAGATTATGGTGATGATGAATTGTGTTGATGATGACATGACGACACTAGTACCATTCGATTGAGTAGGAAGTATGACACCACCTTACCGTATGCTTATTTGATAGCACTGGGACAGTGCTTTATTTTAAGTGTGGGGTGGGGTAGAATTTTTCATTTATTCCTCTTTATTATGTTTAATGGTTTGGTTGAAAAATTTTATTTTTCTTTTTTATTTTGATGATTTTCTAGCTATTCAGGATAGTATGTCTGTAATAGTTAGTAAGTTTACAATTTGGATGGTTGCGCTTTGTGGCAAATTTGGATGGTGGCCCTTTTTGGTAAACTCAGTTAAAGTATTTATTTTTCACCCTTCTTGGAAAATTTTAGTTTACAGTATTATTTTTGCCCTTTTTGTTAATTAGAAATAATTTATCATAGTTAGTGCCCTCCCCTATGATAGATGGATGGCGACCGTCTTAAGGGGATTTTTTCTTTAGAAGCTGGGAAAGTGATAAGATCCCGATTGCGACCTTTGAGAAATGCTTGGTGTTGGGCTAGAATTTTTTTTTTGTGACTATAAATTCAATTTCTTTGAAACAAAAGAATGAGTGTTTTTAGATGTGAAATCTCAACAGGTGTAGTGCAATTTGATTGGCTTAATGTTGAATTTGACAAAGAACAAGATTGGGAACCTTAAGAATCCAACTTGATTCTTAGCATGCATAGAGTGTGTGAGTATTTGTTTTGTATTTTACATGTATAGTATTGACTAGAACTTGCCTGGTGTGTTTACAAAGTGAAATAAAGGGTGTTGAGTGTAGGAAGTGATTTAGGCATTTATTTGTTAACCAAATTGTAAAGACTTTATTTACCGACCTTTATGCGTGTCCCTAGTTATCCCCTTTGATCCTATAGATTGATTTCCTTGGTAGCCTCATATCTAGCCTAATCCTTTCTTTGATAGACCTTAATTCGATCCATAGCTCCTAAGCTCTTTAATATAGATAACTGAATAAGAAGGGAGTGTGAAATTGAAAAAGGAAAAAAGTGAAAGTGAAGATCTAAAGAAGTGTTCATTGTGTGTTTAATTGTGAGGGTTAGGAGTTAGAGAAATTATGATAGAAAGTTTGGTTTTCGTTGTTCGATTTTTGTTACAATGAACCTGTTTTAGCCCTGGTCCATTTAGGATAATGTGCACCTCAACCAAAGTGAATAGTTTTAGTTGAGAGTGGCTACTATAGGGGTGTGTAAAAAGAATTGGGGTGTGAAAAAGAGTTGAGAATTGAATTGTGATGTTAAAAATAAAAAGAAAAACACTCCTACCATAGTTTTGTTAATGTGCTTAAAAGATTGGGGTGAAACAATTGATGTGTGAAGGTAATGAAGTGTAAAATTAGGTTGATAAAATGTGATTTTGATTAAAGAAGGTTATGTATTAAAGCGCGTAGGGAAATTAGTCACTATTTCCTAAAAAGTTCCTGCCCGTCCCTCAGCCTACATTACAACCATGAAAGATCTAATTGATCCTATATTTCAACATTTGACTATTAGTAGAGTATTGCACTATGAGCAAGCTTATGATATATTATCTATTATGTATGAATTCTTTGTTGAGAAAGAGTTATTAAATTTTGATATTCCCCTCATGAATAAATGTTGAGAAATTATGAGTGATATGGGGAAACTTTCTTTTAATGAGGGTGCATGCGGATGAAAGTCAGGATTACTTATTGTGTTGTTGATTGCATACTTTGATTAAGATTGCCAATGAATTAAATGTCATTTTTGAGATGATAAGGTTCGAAACAAAATATACATATGCAAAGAGTATTCTTGATAAGTTTGTGTAAATGCCCAATGCTAGCATGACTCGTAGGTTGTGATTAAAAGATTTAGTGATTGTGCTACTTGAAGTTGTTTGAGGACGAATAAGGTTTTAAGTGTGGGGTGGTGATCTTTGGCGTATTTATATGTCCAAACACCATTATAGACCATATTTGGACTTGTTTTGAGAATAAAAAGTGTGTTAATTATATTTCATTTGAGCTAAATTGTGGTTAGTGGCTAACCAATGTGATTAGTGATATGGGGTAAATTTCTGAGGGATTTGGATGAAATTGGACTCATTGGAGCAAGAATAAGAGAAAGTTACTGAAAAGGAATTGATTATTGACTTAACAGAAGTTTTAGTATGAAATTCCAGTGACGTGATGTGAAGTCACGCGTCGTGTCGGCCTGTAAGTTTTGTGCCTTAGCCAAAAGTTTAGAAGATAATTCCAGAACATTGACGTAAAGTTGACACATCGCGTAGATATGTGAATTTGGTGACTTAGTCAAAATTTCAGATGGTGATTACAGTGACGTGATGCAATGTTGATACTCGCGTCGTGTGTTGTGATTAAAGACTTAGCAGGATTTTTGAAGCATAATTCTAGTAGATCGATGCTAAGTCGACGCAACGCGTTAGATTTAGCAATGTGATTGGTAACGCGTCACTCCAGTAGTCCAGATCTGGAGAAATTTTTCCAAGTATAAAAGGAACACTGAGCACAATTTCGAACACTTTTTGCAAGCATAGCAGCGGCGAAAAAGCAAAAAATTCTCTCTTTTAGGGATCTTATTATTTCTTTTGAACTTCTTTACTCCAAGATTAATTTTGGGTATAATTAATTACTTATTTTTGATGTTTAATTCAAACATGAGTGGCTAAATACCCCTATTCTAGGGTTGAGGTCAAGAACACGATTACTCTTTGATATTCTTTATAGTAGTTTCTTTTTGGATTATCATCTGGGTTGTTCTTAATTTCTTGACCTTACTATTTTGATGAGTGGCCACCATTAAAAAAATCTATATTTCTATGTGAATCCAGGAGGAGAATCATAGGATAGACTAACGAAATTAAGGAGCAAGGTTCTTATTCTTGTATGAAATAAGAGGTTTGAATTAGCATCTAGGATAAGGATATACCTAGAAGCCTTGCTTGGTTCTATTGCAAGAACATAGCTTTATGAATCTAGAAGAATTGTTGTATCTCTGCGGGAGTAGTAGCTACAATATTCAATAAATAGAAGATTTAAGGTCGGGAGACCAAGATTGTAGCATAAACCTTGCGAATCAACAACCCAATAACCAATTAGACTGCTACAAGAATAGAGACTTGTATGATTGTTCGAAATGCCTTAACCCTGGAATTCTCATCATTACTGTTTACAACCGTGCTTGTTTTGCGATTGTCACCAATTACAATTTCTTATTTATTAATTTCCATTTTTATTCTTAAATTCCAAATCATACTTGATTCTTTTTAACACTTAATACTTTATCACCTAAAACTAAAATTTGGTTGAATTTCTAGTTTCTTAGTCCTCATGGGAATGATATCTGACTTTCTAAGTGACTATATTACTTGTACGATCGTGCACACTTGGGTGTGCATTTGAGTCCCAACATTAGGTATGCTTTCATTTCAGTTATTTTTTAGTGTTTATTTCATGTAATTTTTGTTTTTGGTTAAGTCACAGGTTAATGGGAAGTCTGAGTACCATAAACTTGAGCTACGGAGCATGGCAAAGACTAAGTGTGGAGTCCCATAGATCTCCTTTATGTGAAGATTCTACTAGATAGGCCTAGAGGCCTCAAGGAGTATTCCTTTCTCTTACTTTAAATTAACTTTGGGGATAAAGTAGATTTATTAAGTGCAGAATGGGGAAATTCCCAAAATTTTGGCTCAATTTAAATTTTTTTAGGATAGGAATAAGTGAGATACTTGAGTCGGTACTATTTTTTATTACATGATGCAAGTGGGTTTGTTTGTAAAAGCATGTTAATTGAGTGAATTTCTATTTTTGAGACTCTTAGGCTCAAGTTTATGACTCTTGTTCATGGTGGCTTAAATTTGAATTCATGCTGTTACTTTGTTGGGAATCTATGATGATCCTATAAAGTTGAACATGTACTATGTGTAATGTGAGGTTTTTATATATTCCTTGTTGCATGTGATGTCGAGAACTTGCCCGCTATGTATGTAAAGTGAAATAAAGAATGTGGGGTTTAGGAGATGATATAGGCATTTGCTTGATATCTTTGTTTTATACCTTCTTTTTGTCCTACCCTTGTGCATTATCCTAGTTAACCCCCATTGAGCCTTTAGCTTTTTCTTTGGCAACCTAATAAGTATCCTAATCCCTTCTTTGATAGAACATAATATGATCCAAAAATCTCCAAAGTGCTTTAACAAAAAAAATTATTGAGTAAGAAGTTTGAGAAATTGAAGAAGAAAAAGGTGAAATTGATGTCATAAGGTAATAGTTATTGGTGTATAAGTGATGTGTGGTGGATGTTTGTGACAAAATTTATGCTAAAAATCTTACCATGAATTTGAAAAAAGAGAAAAATTAAATCTTGAAGAAATAATCAATATGCCCACCATGTGTTTGTGAAAATACCTAAAAGAGATTGGGCAAATAAAAGAATGGGGTAGACAAAAAATTAGTGTAAATGGGTTGTTGGATATTGGTTCTAATTGCATAATGTAGTGTATTAAATCGCTTAGAGAGGTTAGTCACTATTTCCAAATAGTTCCTACCCGTCCCTTGGCCTACATTACAATCCGAAAAAGACCTAATTGATTCGAAACTTTACATTCGACTATTAGTGGATCATTACACTAAGGGAGAGCCTATGGTTCATTGTGTAACTTGTTAATCCCTTGTGAGAGTGGGCATAATTTGATTTTTGTACCCATCATGTTATGAATTGCTTAATTATGACTGATTATGGGTAACTCTTTTGTTGTGAGGGGAACATGTTTGATGAATGTGGTTGATTTGTATGATGTCTTTTATGGAATGAAGTTCATGAGTTTTCCAACTTGGTGAGTCAATTCTTGAGGCTAGGATGTTTTGGAGTAGTGTTCATAAGCTTTTAATTGTGTTTGTAACATGCTTTGTATAATAACCTGCATTCCGTGTAGTCATTGTAGTACTATCTTGAGTGTCTTGATTGTTGTAGAAGTGTAGAACCTCCAGATCATGAAGTTTCTAGTAAAGAGTTGTTCGAGGATGAACAAGCCTTTAAGTGTGGGGTGGTGATGTTGGGTGTATTTATGCATTCTAGCGTCACTATTCTAGCCTTTTTAGCCTTGTTTTAAGGATGATTCATGTGATATATGGTGTATAATGAGATAAATGTATATCATAGTGTTAAATCATGTGTTTATTATGTTCAAAGTGAGTATCAAACATGTTTGTACCTAAAAGATTCATTTAGAGTTCAATCTGGAAAACTAGTGTTACTAGCTTGAGCTAGGTTCTTGTCTAGTTGATTCTGGTGGATTCGATTGTGTCTAAAGTGTTACAAATGGTTTTTATGTGTATTTATATGTGAAAAAACTTGTTGATAATGCTCAAGGGTCAATGGATCAAGCCAAGGGTCAAAACAATGAGTTAAAGATCAAAGTGAAATTAGCCTATGCTTAACTCATGTTTCTAGTTCGTTATGTTGGATGTTGTATTGTTTTAAGCTTTAAATTGTTGTGTTTAATTCTATATGGTGCTTTTTAAATGGATTATGATGATATATGAAGGATATACAAGCTTCAAATCAAGTGGGAATAACTCAAAAAGGCTCAGAATGGATCAACGAAGGCACAATACGCAGATTGATGCACTTTTGGACCCCTGGAATGTCATAGGCGCATGTGGACTGTAGAAGTAGAAAATTGATGCGTTCAAAGCTCCAATGGATTCATAATATATCCAAAATATCAACCAACTAAAGAGTGGTGGTCGTAAAGGTGATTAGCCCGCGATGCGGGCTCATTTCGGTGCACCCTTGCCTTAGAAAATTTTCTGAAGACAACTTCCAGAGAGTGCATGCGATTAGCATACGTTGCATGCTCTTTCTATGGGGATATAGGGTGATACTTACACCCCATTCCATAGGAATAGAGGGTGCGATGCATGCTCCACTTCACATCTGGGTGTTTCAAGCTAATTCGACTCCTACACGGACTTGGCTTACCCTTATGCTATATATACATGTTGTATCACATTTTTACACATCTTTTGACATAGTTTGGAGATGAAGGGGCTGCTAAAAATTCATTATTAGGTTTTTATTAATTTTATTTAGTTCATTCATATTTTTTAGTCGTTAATTACAACCTTGTGATTGCTATTATGACTATACATGGCTAAACGCCCTCTTTCCGGGGTTGAAGCCAAGAACATGATTATTATTTCTATGGATTAAGTTTGTTTGCTTTGCTTATCAATATTGGTTGTTTTTTTATTCTTATTATAACCATTTTAAGGATTTGCGACCCTTAGAATACATCCATTGTCAACCTTGTAAACTCAGGAGAGGGAATAGGGTGATAGAACATGGGAATAAGCAGAGTATGGTTCTTTATTTTTTATAAAATAAGAAACTTGAAGTAGTATCTAAGACAGAAATGTACTTAGATACCTTACTTGATTTATATGTAGGATGATATTTGTTAAGAACTTAAGTGAATTATTACATCCCCGCTCAACGATGTAGGTGTAAGGTTCAACTTAGGTAATAGCTTATAGGTTGAAAAACCATAATCTCACAATTAACCCTATGAATCAACAACAAAGATAAGCAAGTTAATGAAATCCAAAAGCATAATATGATTGTTCAGAGTGCTTCAACCCTTGGTTTTCTCTTTTTGATTGTCTCAAGATCTTTACTTTCCACACTGTTTAGTTTCAATTTACAATTTCCAAACTCTTTATTTGGTTACTCTTGCATCAATTGAATCTAAACTGAAATCAAATCGTTGCCAAAAATAGTCTCTATGGGATCGATAACTCGACTTTCTTAAAGGCCACTATATTACTTAGTAGACCACAGACACTTGCATGTGTGCGTTTAATATATCCCTGTTATTACTGTTATATGGATTCATGCCCTTTATGATAAACCTATATTTCTATTGTGAGCTCAAAAATAGGAATAATAGATTAGATCATGGGATATATGGAATGGGATCCTATACGTTCCAGGGATGAAAGTTACGATTTGCTTTTAGTATAGGAATATACCTAATTCTTCCAATTTATCTCAAATATGGGAAGATATGTAAATGTGCTTAACTTAGTTCTCACATCTCTGCTCAATGATGTAGTTGTGGGGCTTAGTTAGATAGACGATTAGAGACTCAGAAGATCATAATAATGTTATCAACCCCGTGAGTCAACAACCAATATAATTAATTAAATTAAAAACATTGTATAGCTAAGTAGGATTGTTTATAATGTCTTAACCCTATATTTTCCCCCAATATTCTCTCCAATATTTTATAATATCGCATTGTTTATGATTATTGGTACATTTTTTATCTTGAGCCTAGACTTGGTAAGAGAAATTTACTCCCTGAATCTATGCAACTATTTTATTTTGTTGGTTTCAACATGTATTTTTTCTTTAAACCAACAATATATTGAAATTTTTTCACATAATTTACACAACAAAGGACATGTATGAATTTAATGCTCTTCCTACTTCCTTTATCAAAATAAATAATATCTGGGAGTGATTGAACATATGAGATTATTCTTTCAATGCTTGGCTACCCTAATCGTTCAATGCTTAATTTCTTATTGATATCTCATTCATTAAATTGATTTGCCTCTAAACTTTTTTTGGTGAGTGACGTCAGTGTCCTGCAAAACTAATTGTTATTTTTATGTTTCCTTCCGATCATCTCATCAAAATAGAATTTCCAACCATCCTATTGAAATAGAAGTTCCAACCATTCCATTAGGAAATTTTTTAAAGATTTGACAAATATTTTCGACCATCCTCTTCTCCATATCTTGTGCTATAAGGATTAAATCTTACCGGTAAAGCATCCTCCGACGACCTAATATGTGCTTTTTCTTCTTCTGTTGGATCTCTTTCTTTTGTTTTATAACCCTTTACAGGTACTTCAAGTTTGGTGCATATTTCACGGTGGCTTGTGCCATATATTTTACGATGAAAATTGCATTTTTCAACGAACAACATATTTTTTGGAAATCGAGTTCAAGGATGGTATCATCAGAAGGTGAAGGCAAAGATGTTAATTTCGATGACAATTTTTATATCAAGTTTCTAGAATTTGAATAGCCAATTTAATAAAACATCCCCAGTTTCATCTTCTCCCCGGATCAGGTGCACTCGTTTTATCTCTTCTAGTTTATATAGTCTATATATTTCACTCCTTTCTCTCTTGGTTTCTTGTTTGATTATCTTGACAGTTCTTATGGGATTAGTGACTCCTGTTTTTCTTTTACTTAGTAGGAGTTAACTGAGACTAGCATATCTATTTCCTGGTTTTGTTACTTTTGGTATACATGGTGGATTGATTCTTGATTCTTCCCTATAGATTTCTTTCATTATTACATTTGTGTTTTTTTAGATTTACCTGTTTATTTTTTATCTCGCCTTATTTTTTTCTCCTATCATATTGTGTGGTGGTTGTAGGTTTTAATGATGGACTGGGTTCGTGTCATAGGTCAGGATGGGGGTTGGGCTTGGGGTTAGTTCTAGGGTGAGGGAAAGGTCTGGTTCTTGTGTTGGGTCAGGGTCGGGTCTAGGATCTAGTTTGTGGTTGGAGTGAGGAGTAGTAGGGTTATGTGGGATAAGGAAGCTTCCAAGTTAAGGGTTGGATCTTGGAACATAGAAACTCTTCAAGGTAAACATATAGAGTTTATGAAGATTCTTAATAAGAAAAGGATTGATATAGCTTGTTTCCAGGAAACCAAATGGTTAGGCTATAAGGCGAGGGATGTGGATGGGTATAAGTTATGGTACTTGGGTAGTGTAAGACATGAGAATGGGGTAGGTATCGTAGTGGATGAATATCTTAGGGGGAAAGTAGTAGAGTTTAAGCGATTTAATGATAGGTTGATTTCAATTAAGTTAGTCATTGGAGGATCTACGTTGAATGTTATTAATGCCTACTCTCCAAAAGCAGGGTTAAACTAGGAGGAGAAAAAAGATTTTGAGAGGTTTTAGATGATATAGTGAGGCATTTCGAGCACTAAGAAGCTTTTCGTTGGAGGGGATTTCAATGAGCATATTGGGTCTTTATTAGGGGGTTATAATGATGTTTATGGCATTGGTTTCGGGGAGCGAAATGAAGGAAGATATTTGCTTTTGGAATTTTATAGGGCCTTTGGGTGTCCTATAGTCTGTCCTATACACCCATAATGCATCATCTAGCTTAGTTGACCAATCCTTACACTGAACATTAACAGTGTTCTGTAGAATCTTAATGATCTCTCTGTTAGATACTTCCACTTAGTCACTCATTTATGGATGATATGCAGTGCCTACCTTATGTCTGACTCCAAATTTCTCCAATTAGTTCGTGAGCCAATGATTCACAAAATACGTTCCTCTATCACTAATGATTGCCCTGGGTGTGCCAAAACGAGAAGTATATTCTTCTTAAAAAATTTCATCACCACCCTAGCATCATTAGTCTGGAGTTCTACAGCCTCTACCCACTTGGACACTTAATATACAGCCACCAGAATATACAGATTACCATTTGATAGTGAAAATAGGCTCGTGAAATCAATCCCCCACACATAAAAACTTTCAACTTCAAGAATATTATTCAAGGGAATTTCATGGAGCCTCGAGATAGTGCCCATTCTCTGGCATTGATCACATTTACTGACATAAGCTATATCATCTCTGAATAATGTATGTTGAAAAAAACCAGGCTGTTATACCTTTCTTGTTGTTCGTTCACCTCTATGATGACCTACATAAGCTGATGAATGGTAATTTTTCAACACCTGTTTGGATTGACCTTCTGAAATAAATCTCACAATTCTATCAATACCTTGCTTGATTACATAAGGCTCGTCCTACATATATAAATAGGAATTACAGAAAAACTTCTTCTTCTATTGACTTGTGTCATCTGGAGGATAAATACCACTAACCAAAATATTTACTATATCAACATACCAAGGAACCTCTGCAATATCGAGTGCCATCAACTGCTTATCCAAAAACTCCTCCTGAATACGTATTGTATCATTAGAAACATGAGCATGACTCTAAAGCCTTGATAAATGGTCAGCAACTTAATTTTTAGCTTCCTTTCTGTCACGAACTTCCAAATTAAATTCTTAAGAGCAGAAGAATCTGTATGATTAACTTGGCTTTACATCTTTCTTGTTGAACAAATACTGGATGACAATATGATTCGTATGAACAATTACCTATGTGCCCACCAAGTGTGGTCTAAATTTATCAAATGCATTGACGAGTTCCAGAATCTCTTTCTCTGTGACTGTATAATTGACCTAGGATGGATCTAAGTTTTACTTGCATAGTAGATAGAGTGAAATACCTTATCTTTCTGCTTCCCTAATACTTCTCCAATAGCTATATTACTTACATCATACATCAGCTAGAATGGCAATGCCAAATAAGGAGCTATCAGACTGGGTGCTTCCGTCAATCTTCTTTTCAAGTTCTCAATTGCTTTCTAACACTCAGCTCTAAAGTCAAAATTTACCTCTTTAATAAAGCATCTGTAAAACCCCACATGCTCGAGAAAGCTTTTTAAACCTTTCACTGACACCAATTATGGTAACTTTTCAATGACCTCCACTTTAGCTTTGTCTACTTCAAGTCCTATGTGTGACACCTTATGACCAAGGACAATACCTTCCTTGATAAAAAAGTGGCATTTCTCTACGTTTAATATGAGGTTAGCCTCTTCACAGTGATCCAAGATGATGTCTAAGTTCTGCAAGTACATATCAATCAAATTACTAAAAATGGAAAAATTTTCCATAAATACCTCAACAAAATCCTTTACTATATTGTAGAAGATAGCCATCATACATCTATGTAAAGTCACTGGTTCATTTTAAAGACCAAAGGGCATACGTCTGAATGCATAAGTGCCATAAGGACAGGAGAATATGGTCTTCTCCTAATATTCTAGCACTATGGCTATCCAATTATAGCATGAATACCCATCCCACAAGTAGTAATATTCTTGTCCCGTCAACCTATCCAGCATTTGATTAATAAAAGGAATGGGATAATGATCCTTCCGAGTGGAATCATTCAACTTCCTATAATCTATATAGATCCTGTCACTGTATGAGTTGGAATCAGTTTATTATTTCCATTCATCACAATAATCATCCCTCCTTTCTTTGGAACACAATGCAGATGACTGAACCATTTACTATTCGAGATGGGATAAACTATCCCAGTATGAAGCCACTTAATTACTTTTTTCTTACTACTTCTTTCATCATAGGATTCAGTTTTCACTGATGTTGCACACTTGCTTTATATCCATTCTTTATCAATATTTTGTCTATACAGAAAATATGATTGATTCCTGTAATATCTGACACTTGCCATCTAATCACCTTCTTTCTTCTCTTCAGTGCTGTCAATGCCTCTCTCACCTGCATATTATATAAACCTACAGACAAAATCATAGGCAGAGTATCATCTTTAATAAGTAAAGCATATTTCAAATGAGAGGGTAGAGCTTTGAGCTCTAGCTTTGGTACTTCATCAATAAATGCCTTGGGAGAGGGACCAATTGGTCTATTCAATGGCTTAAATTTGGGTTTTCTGGTAATAATGCTTTCCACATCCTAAAGCTATACCATTTCAACTGCTTCAGCAATACCAAAGAGATCATATCCCACCAATGCTTGCTCTAAGAATCCTTGGACGTAATAAGGTGAAAGTCAGAATCAATATCCAAGATTGTGATAGCAGAAAAATCTTCATATACTGTAGGTAACTTCATTTCTTTGTATACGTCAAACACCTCAACCTTGTCATGAGCACGCATGTTCAACTGTCTTGAATCTATATTAATCAATGAATGTTCGATTTCTAAAAAGAGACGTCCCCAAATAAATAAGACTTTTAGATCAACATCAAAATCAAGAGTAATGAAATCCACCTGGAATATGAGTGACCCCACTTACACCAATACATCTTTAATAATTCCATCTGGTCTGGAAAGCAAACGATCAACTAACTGCAAAAAAACTGTGGTGGGTCTTGGGTTGCCTAGCCCCATCTTTCTGACCAATGATGTGGGCATAAGATTTATCCTCTTCCTAAGATCACATATTTATCGAGGGCTTATTGATTGCTCGATTGTAAAATGAATAGTAAAACTCCCTATATCTTTCAGCTTTATGTACAACCTATTCAGGATTCATGATGTCCACTCCTCAGTAAGTGCCACAGTATCATATTAAGGTAGGTAGTTCTTGTTGGCCACGATACCTTTTATGTACTTAGCATACTTTGGAACACTCTGGAAAATATCAATGAGAGGCAAGTTAATATGAACCTACCTTAGTACATTAATAAACCTCTTTTAACAAGCCTTTCCTTGATGTTTTTGAAGCCTTTGTGGGAAAGGTGGAGGAGGCATCACACTTTCCGCCTTGGTTCCCTTGCTTTTAACTTTATCTTTTGCAATTTTTTCCTCATCCCTTGCTGTCTCACCATCAGTAGCCTTTTGAATCACCTGCTTAGCTTCTAACTCCTTCAGCTATAGCCTACTCTGAGAAGTGACTGCATTCACCTATTTTAAATTTTTCTCAGTATCACTAGTGTAAAAAAACTGAGACTAACCCCTAGTCGTAATTCAGTTCTTAAAACTATAAGTAATCTCAAGCTAACCCATGTACTGGCATACTAGTTGAGCAACTGATTTATAATGTAAATAATACTAAATTTACTGAGAAAAAACACAATCATGAGAAAATCTAAAGGAATGTATTACTGATAAAGTTTACAATATGATAAATCTGAAGAAAGAACTTGAATTACATATCATTACTCTGACTGACTATCTGTGAAGCCTCTGCTATACTGACTGTAGATGGATGGGACATGCCTCCAGCTACCATAAATTAATACATAAGAATAAGAACAATACAGTAAATAAACTACAACTAAATGGAGTTCGTTCCTGAAATAAGAGAACTCATCATTTACTGGTTGAATACTGAGAACTGTCTTACCCTCGTGTATGGACTATATCTGGTACCAATATCATAATGAAATGTAGCCAAAAATGCATATACGTGGTCAGTACTTTGGAGTGTACTGAGTATATGAGGACATGCAATAAGTCATAGAAATATTTAAAACATTCTTTAAAATTGAGGATATAAGTTATTTGCTGAAACATACCTTTAAAACATGGATATACGTGAAAACTGTTAGTCATAGTGAGATTTATAAATCATGAGCCAAAAACAATTCTGTAATATAGGAAGTAGAAGAAACATAAATGCTATATGTAAATCTCATGTAAAGCTGACATGCTGTAAAATTGAACTGAGGATCATGTATAGATACTGAGCATGAAAATATGAACACATAAGATGAATACAAGACCAAGTAAAGTATGTACTGAAATAATTTGTAAAATTGACTAACTGAACAATTGGAAATCTAATTACTTGTTTAAGTAAACCTGAACTAATATAGACATAGTACTGACTAAAATTGTGGGAGCTATCTATAACCGACATAAACCATATGAGCTATCATGGAGTCCAACGTCTGACCCATTTTGAGGAGGGTAGTTCTATCCTTGTCATCAGAGTAGAACCTGAACTAGAGTGATCACTAAACTAATCCCAAATTGGTCAAGGGGAAACACTCCCTAGAGAGGCCCCTAAACCTATGATGGCACGTAGTTTCTAGGAAATAAGATGTGTTGAACCCACACTTGTCTCTCTGTGTAAAATCCTACTCCTAACTCAATGACACTTGTGTTATTAATGGTTTAACATGACATGGTACTGTATTGATAAGCACTCAACATAAACATGGTATTCTGAATATAGTAATAAAAATCATGACCTGTTTGACTTGTAACTTGAAAACAAAGACATGTATAAACAGATAACTACCGGGTATTCATAACCTGCCAGCACTTATTGATTACATAAAGTACAATAAAATTATTTAAAAAACTGGTTGTAAATCATAATTTTGTGACCCAAAACATAATACATTGCAATAAACTGACGAATTATATGAATTTGATCATGAGGAAGAATTGAACTTGGGAGGATATCATGTAATCATGGTTAAATGCATAAATTTGATACTTTAGCATAGTAATGACTAAACATGACATGGGTGTTTGAAACATCAAGCATATAGGAGCATGATTCATATGATTTAGTTCATTAATTGATTATTTAACATAGAATCAATTTAATATGACGTGGATAATTGAAATTCAAAACATGATATAGCTTAATTCACATGGGAACATATGTTGACATGGCTTGAATTCAAATTATTGAGAGAACATAGATTAAATTCATGATTTACATGGATAATTTCACAATGAATATTTAAAAGTTCATACTTGAACGAAAAGAAGATTTTGGGACTCAATGGGTGAAAGGAACCCATTCATGAATATCCCACATACCCAAATGTAGAAGTCTTAGATAAATAATCTTAGGATTGAACTTGAACTTAAGAAACCTAGTTGGATTTGGGGAGAAATAAATTGCCTCTTTTTTTTTTATGATGAATGATTTCTATGTTATGATAAGTTAAGGTAATATTTACACTTGATAAGTGTTGTATGAAGGGTGAAACCAGGTAGTTTTGGGGTTAAAAGAGTGGGAAAAGATCAAAAAACCACTTAGGAATCATCTAGAAAACTTCTTGAAGCTGTCCCAATGGCTTAGGTCATGACTCGTAAGCTCTGGCTACGAGTGGTGTCTTGGGTCGTAGTCATAAACCCATTTTCATCCTTTACTGCCTAGGTTACTACTCTCTCCCATCGACCCGTAATGAGACATTTTGAGTCGTAGTCCGGGCAGCTTTGACAGTGCTTCAGTATTTTGGCCATAACTCTTCACTGCGATATCAGATTAAGGTGAAATTGGTATCGTTGGAAATATAATTCAATTATCTATCTGTTGGAAAATTTCATAACTTCTTTCCATGCTATCAGATTGAGGCGAGACTTTCAGCGTTGGAAAGCTAACTTCATAGGCTATCTTTTGAGAGATTTGGAACATGAAATCTCAGGGTATTATAATATCTCCCCATTGGGGTCATCATCCCCAAATGATACTGACTTAGATAAAATACTAAGAAAAGGCTGAGGTGATGTATTGAACACTTACAAGATGAATCCTGAATTAATATCTAGATCTGAAACTGATACGTGATGCATGGACTGAGCTAAATTCATGAATGTATGTTGTGACATCTTGAAAATCTAGGAACCCACGATTATTTTTGGATGAATTCTGATGTTGGTAACTGACATGATATCAATTTCTAAATTCGAGTAAGAACTCAATTGAGTTTACACATATAATAAAAATAAAGGACCTCATGAAATAGGAATATTCATGAAACTTCAGATAGTAAGACTAGATGAAAAGATGGAAAACTATAGGAGCTTACCTGTCTGCTTGCTAAACTGAGTTGATGGCTATACAAACTGACTCATACTGAAAGTTGATAGCTCAATTAAAGTATTCTTGGCACGAACAAATATTTAGAATAATAAAGTGATATCTAATGACATAAAATTTCTAATATCCACTTGAAATAGAATAGTTGCTACCTTCAACATTCCTTGTCAGAAGTTCTAATAACATTAGGGAGCAAAGAATTTTGGGCATAATCTAAGTAAGATATCTGAATGTGGAATCACAACATGGCTAAAACTCTGAAACATGAAATATACACATATAAAACATAAGCTAGGATGGAACAACTATGCCCTGGGCAATGCAACTTCTAACTTTCTAGATTAGCCACACTTCTTAGCTACTCTCTTAACTACACTTCATGTGACACCACTTGTAATATTCACATGGGTACTGATAAGTCATTCTTCTAAAGTCTGAGTTGAACTAAATCTTCTTTTCATGTTCAAGCTTAACTCAAAGTCACAAGGTACTATGCATAACACTATAATACTAGTCTAAACCACGAATTCAATATCCTATGTGCTTTCAAAGCTCTTATCCCAAGAATAATACTACCTACCACTTCAAAAGTAAATTTAACCTCTTACTAGGAATTCACTAGCATACACTACAGTCATCCATTTTTACACCAACATGACATTCAAGCCTATCATTAAATTATAACTGTATAAGAACTTTTAGGTAACCAACCCACTTAGGAATTTTTCCATACTCTCTAATACCCTTATAAATAGCAACTTCCATGCACTATCCCCAAAAAGACATACATAGAATTCTCAACTAACCATGACATATCTCAAAAGCTTTGCCTCAATATTCTTTCACACTTACAGCTTTAGAAAAAACAATCATAAAACAATCTTTTCCTTAATAAGGAACATTTATTCTTTCCCATCTAAGCCATTGTTCATCTATTTTCATCACCACTATTTTTACATAAGGAGAGGTTAGTGAAAGGTTGAGCATGAGGACCTAAACTATCACACAATATTACACATAAGCTTGACACTTAACTGAGGCTTGATGAATGGAGTATCGAAGGCATAGATTCATTAAAGAGATCTAAACTGAGGATACACATGCCATAATGCGAATTTCTCTGGTCATTAAGGGTGTACCATGACTTCTAGGAACTGAGCATAGTATAAAACATGAGTACATAAGTCATGAGCTACATGACTGGAGATTGGAATTCATAAATTTATGGAATATGATTTGTACTTCTGAATTTTTTGAACTATCGCTCCCTATACTAGGAACTAGGAGCATACATAATTCTATATAATATGCATGAATATGAGATATGATCATGAAGTTGACTTGTAAGGTATGAGTAGATGTAGTGATGACTGAAGTATAAAAAAATTGCACTGAGATAAGAATGGGTTGGGTATTTTCCTCCCCTATTGATTTTCTACAATACACTGGTATCACCACTATAATCTGAATTCCTGACTCGATTTCATGTTCTATTATCCCTCCCTTAGATTTAAGCCATTGTTCTAAGTTAGTGGAACTCTTTAACAAAGTCTAACCTGAAGTGCAATCACGCTACCATAAAGTTTAGGATATAACGGTATGCATAAATGCTAAACTCCTCATTAAAGACTAAGCCATAATTTCTTCTCTAGAACATTGTACACATGAATGCTCAACCTCACCAGAATAGACTATATCTAAACAATACTAACTTCAGTCTTGGACACTCCCTTAATATATACTATTCTTAACTTTCTGTAGCTTCAACAATCATCATCATATACTTACACCCTTCTAGACAACATATTTGCCTCACTAAACACTTGATATACCTCTTTTCTTTCATAGCATACTAATATTACATCTCTAAACTTTTATTTTTCCCTAAACCACGAGAATTAGCATTATATCAAAATACTTGACATCAACAACCTATATCCCATAACTTAGCTAGTAAAAACATCATATACTATATTACTAGCCTTATTTGCACTTAGCAACTCAAGGGTACTATCTAAGCACCCACACCTTAAAAACTTAGCAATAACACAATCCCATGTAACCTTGGGTACACCTCTTGATCATACCCATACCATTATACTTAATTTCAAAATCAATAAACTTAAATTCTTGCATATACTATTTCAAGCCTATTGGTTCACCTTTCAGACAACTAGCCCCATGGATACATAATTTACTAAATCCAGATAAATACTATCCCACTTTACTATAGTAAAAATTCTAGGTTCAGGCTTGATGAGTGGTGATTTTATCACTTATTTGGATCAAACATTTGTGTACCCTACCATGTTTTGCATAAGAAAATGTGACATCATCATGATTTAAATGCACAAATATCCATATTTTGTAGGTATATAGGTAAAAAGGTGAAAAGATGTTGGTTTGAGGTAAAACGAGGATCAAATAGAAGCAAAAAGAGTGCAACTAGAGACCTGGAGTAGTTCAGCCTCAGTTATCACAATCGTGGTTCTCAGGCCGTGATCGCAATAATTCAAAATGGTCCGCATAATGTGATTAGGAATTACAACTACAGATGCTTAGCTGCGGTCGCGGTCAAATCTATGCGATCGCGGCTAAGTGGGAGCATGACCCATGGTAGTTTTGTAATTTCTCTTGGACGAATCCCAAACCTTGTATTGGAAAAATCCCTTTATTCTTTAGGCGTTGATTATCTCATAAATATTTTTTTTGAATTGAAAGCAAGAAACTCTAATTGGGCAAGTGTGTAAATAATTATGGAGGCTTAACTTTTTAGTATTTTTTGAAGAATGAATTATTTGGATAATCCTTAAGGTATATCTTTATTTATCTTCTTCATAAGTAGCTAAGTAAATTAGTCTTGGAATTATGTTGAACTAAAGTATAATTGTGTATGGGTGTTGCTGTGTTTGCATGATTGCTAGTGTTGAGTGAAAATTCCACCATTTCTTGAATTTATGAGTTGGAATTTATGGGTGAAAACACCAAATATCCAAATGGGCTTGATGGGTGAAAACCCCATACTCTAGAAACCCCTTTATCATCCTTGCAAGAGGGATGGAGATGAACTTGAGGTAACCCATAATATCTTTGAAAGAGGGTTACAAGGGGACAAGGCAATGGTGGACAATTGAGCCTATGGTTTACTACCCCTTTCAATCTTAGAAATAAGTGTATTTAGAGTGTAAATCATGTAAAGAGCATCATACTAGAAATAGGAATGCTTGATTAAGATTTTGGGTAATTACGAATTGCACACTTATTAGGTGCTCGAAAGAGTCAATGGGTGAAATCATTGTGGATTTATTGAAAGATTGACCAGAATGACCTTTGACCTAGACCATCCTTTAGTTAAAAACTAAGATTTATGTTAAACCATAATCTACCCAGATGTTTTACCTTTAGGTAGAAATAATCTCAAGATATCCTCAAATCTTGATTTTAAATCAAAAAGTGTCAAATACGTGCATTGTTAATAAAAAATTGTTACAGTCAAATCCCCCAATTTTATTTTACATGTCGCATTTGTTAGCATTTTGGGTAACATCTTAGTAATTAGAGCACCCATAGGAATTGAAATTTGTAACTCGCTCTTTGTGGATTTGACCCCAACTTAAGTTGGGTTATTGACAATAACTGCCTCACCCCTCAAGAATGAGAGTAAGTTGAGCGTTATCAATGATTCTTACTCTTGGTCATATACTGTTATAAGATTCTCAGAGCACATATGACTTTGGCTCAATATATGGTTTTCATAAATAAGAACAAACTCTTTCAAACTTTGGAACTTAAGGGAACTAATGGAATAATTTTTAGCCCACATGCAATCCCACAACTGTCTGTGGGGAGTATTTAAGAAAACTCTATCAGTAAGAATTTAAGCTTGACTATTTCTATTACCCTAAATATAAGGCAGAGTTGGCATGAATGGAGAAATGTAAGAATTTGTATAAGATTCTTAGATAACACTTCTACTGCATGATTTGAGATTTGAAAGAAGGAAAATATTTCTTAAATAACCTGTAGCCTCTTAAAGAAAAGTATAGACGTCTCCTTACTGTTCTGGAAGACTCTATAAGACACGACTTCATAAACACCCTAGGACACTTGAACCTTGTGCTCTGATACCAAGTTTGTCAAGACTTGACACTACCCTTAGTTGTAATACGGTGATTAGAACCATACGAGACCCTAAGCTAACCCATGTACTGGCATACTTCTTGAGCAATTGATTTATAATGTAAACAAAAGCTAAATTTGCTGAGCAGAAACATAATCATGAGAAAATCTAAATAAATGTAATACTGATAAAGTTTACAACATGATAAATCTGAAGAAAGAACTTGAATTACATATCATTACACTGACTGACTATCTATGAAGCCTTTGTTATACTCATTGCAAGTGGATGGGACGTTTCCAACTACCACAAATTAATACATAAGAATAATAATAATACAGTATATGAACTATAACTGGCTGGAGTTATTAAAATAACAAAACTTATCACCTATTGGTTGAATGCTGAGAACTATCTGACCCTGGTATATCAACTACATCTGGTACCTATATCATGAAGAAATGTAGCTACAAATGCATATATGTGGTCAGTACTTTAGAATGTACTTAGTATATGGTAACATGCATTAAGTCATGAAAATATTTACAACATACTTTAGAGCTGAGGATATAAGTTATTTGATGAACCATACATTTAAATCATAGTTATACGTGAAACCTGTAAGTCATAGTAAGTTTATAAATCATGAGCAAAAAATAATTTTGTAAGATGGGAAGTGGTAGAAACATGAATCTATATGTAAATCTCATGTAAAGATAAACATACTGTAAAACTGAACTGAAGATCATGTATGGATACTGAGTATGAAAACATGGACATGTAAAATGAATGCAAGACCAAGTAAGGTATGTGCTGAAATAATCTGTAAAACTGACTGATTGAATAATTAAAAATCTGATTACTTGGTCAACCAAGCCTGAACTGATATAGACTAAGTACTGACTGAAACTGTGGGAGCTATCATGTAACCGACATAAATCATGTGAGCCATCATGGAGTTCAACGTCTGACCTACAATAAGGATAGCTGTTTTATCCTTGCCATCGAAGTAGAACCTTAACTGGAGTTTTCACTAAACTGAGCCCATATTGGTCAAGGGAAAACACTCTCTAGTGAGGCCCCTACACCTACGGTGGCATATAGTTTCTAGGAATTAGGAGGAACTAAACCCATACTTCCCTCTCAATTCTAAATCCTACTCCCAAGTGATTAACACTTGCTTTATTAATGATTTAGCATGACATGGTACTATACTGATAAATGCTCAATATGAACACGGTAGTCTGAATATAGTAATAAGAATCATGACCTGTCTAACTTATAACTTGAAAACAAAGACATGTATAAATAGATAGGTCTCGGATGTTTATAACCCGCCAACATTGAATGATTATGTAAAGTAGAAAATCAAAATTCGGATACCCAAAACACAATACATTTTATAAACTGGTGAATTATGTAAATTTGACCATGGTGATGAATTGAACTTGGGAGGATACATACTATCATGGTTAAATACATAAATTTGATAGTTTAACAAAGTAATGACTAAACATGATATGGGTGTTCGAAACTTCAAGCATATAGGAGCACGATTCACATAATTTAGTCCATAACTTGATAATTTAACATAGAATCAATTGAATATAACATGGGTAATTGAAATATGAAACATGAAATAGCTTGATTCACATGGGAACACATATTGACATGTCTTGAATTCGAATTACTTAGAGAACATGGATTAAATTCATGATTTACATGGATAATTTCACATAGAACATTTAAAAGTTCATACTTGAACTAAAAGGGGATTATGGGACTCAATGGGTTAAAGGAACCAATTGAATGAATACCCCACATACTTGAATATAGAAGCCTTGGATAAATTTCTTAGGATTGAACTTGAACTTGAAGAACCCTAGTTGTCTTTGGAGAGAAAGAAATTGCCTCTTTTTGCTTTGTGATGAATGATTTCTAAGTTATTATAGGTTAGGGTATTATTTAAGCTTGATAACTGTTGTTTGAAGGGTGAAACGAGATAGTTTTGGGGTTAAAAGAGCGGGAAAAGGCCATAAAATCCCTTATGAATCATCTGGAAAACGTCTGGAAGCCATAACAGCGACTTAGGCCATGACTCAAATGGTTTGGATATGAATCGTTGCTTGGGTCATAGCTAGAAACCCATTTTCATCCTTTACTATCTAGGTTACGACTCCCTCCTATCGACCCATAATGAGGCATTAGGAGTTGTAGTTTGGGAAGCTTTGACAATTCTACAGTACTTTGGCCATAAAAGTTCATCCCATTATTAGATTAAGAAGAAATTGGTATCGTTGGAAACATAATTCAATTATCTATCTTTTGCTGGGTCTTGAGCTTAAAAAGTCTTAGTAGAACATAAGTTAATCTCATTTGAAGATGACTATAGTTATATACATTCCAAGACTTTAATCGCTATGGGATGTTTTAACTTTTCAATAAGAGAGTGGCCATTTAAGGACTAAATATATATCTAAGTCACTAATAAAACCACCAAAATATGAGGCTTGATTTTTGGATCCTTTACTGGCCGGCTATAGGTCCATACAATAATTTGTAATGCCTTACTGCAAGTCATGTGTTGGACTAGTAACCACTAGAACATATTTTTGGATGAGCACTGGTGACTATGGTTACTCGTAAGGACTCATAACGTCTGATTATGGGTCATCACGTTAGTCATAACCACTGGCAGCTGATTGACAATTAAAGGAAAAATTTTATAACTTCTTTCCACGTTACTAGATCGAGGCGAGAGTTGCAGTGTTTGAAATCTAACTTCATAGGCTATATTTTGAGATATTTGGAACATGAAATTTTAGGGTATTATAATATCTCCCCCTTGGAATCATTCATCCCCAAATAATATCTCCCCCTTGGGATCAATCTTTGAAATCATTAGCTGGTTCCTTACATTTGCTACCAACTGTGCTTGAGTAGCCAAAATCTGTTTCTTCATCTCTTTAATATTTCTTGTTTGAATTGTGGCTTAATTCTCTGTAGCATGTTGCTGCTGATTTTGACCTACTTGCCCATGATATTGATTTGTATTTATGTGCTTGATTTCCACCATATGAGAAATTAGGATGATTCCGCTAGTTAGTATTGTAAGTATTACCAAAGTTATATTGTACTTGCCAATTAGCATTTCCTACACAGTTAACAGACTTTGGATTAGCTGCACAAACATCGACTGCATGATCACTACTTTCGCAAACCTTGCACTACGTCTGAGCTTGATAAACTTTATTTGCTATTGCTGGTGTGGATTGTGTGACTTCCAGATTCATATTAATGAGCTATATACTTAGCTAATTTTTTAATGCAACAATCTTGGTTGATATAGCCATAAACTGATCACCTCCAACACACATTCAACCTTCTTTGGAGCACTTCTTGCATCAACATGCCATTCAGGATTCCTCTATGAAATCTGATTCATCAGTAGGTATAATTAATCATACAGTAGGTATACCAACACCTTTTTAGACTGATAATGGTGAGGAAATTTTTTTATCATAGCCTTGAATCTTTTCCAATCTTGGTAAAGATTCTCTCCATCTTTATACCTAAAATTGACACTACTAAAAAAAGGCCAAAAAGTGATAGCCAAAAGCGACGCCCATCGTCGCTTTTTTGGCCAAAATCGACAGAAAAGCATCATTTTTTCATCTCAAAAAGGGCCTGTTGTTTTTTTAAAAACGACGGCATGCGTCACTTTTTTACGATAGACAATGTTGCTTTTTGAAAGAAAATATTTTTAGTTACTTTTAAAAAAATAGACGCTGTGTGTCATTTTTTGTTCTTCATGTGAAGAACACATGATGAACAAAAAAAAGTCGCATAGCATCGTTTTATTGAAGAAAAAATTTTAAAAAATTCAGAAAAAATGACATTGTCGATCGTATTTTGAGAAAAATAAAATCTTTTTTTCATAATAAAGACAAAAAGCAACGTTGGTCGTCGCTTTTTGTTCTTCATAATGAACTAAAAAAGTGACGTTGGCTGTTGCTTTTTTTAAAATTTATTTTAAAAATATTCAGAAAAGCGATAGACAAAAGGGACCATGTCCGTCGCTTTTCTGCATTTTTTTAGATGCAAAAATCTTTTTTTTGCATTCCACCTGCCAAATAAAAAAGCAATTCAATATATACATCTCATGCAATACACATTTTTAACATAATCATACAACGCACTACATTATCAAAATATTTAAGCAATTCAAATCAACAATACTTAAACAATCAAATCCGAAATACAAAACACTCAATAATTAATCCAAAAACCACTAAAACACTTAAACAATCCTAAAGTTTTCATTGGAGTCTACAAGTGTCCAAGATTTCTTTTTAGCAGTTGACTTCAAACTCTTATCAGGATAAGGCCAATCACCATCACCACTGGATGCCATCTGTATCCAAGTTTACATCAAAACATATAAAAATCAAGTCATTAGTTCATATTTCGTGTGACTACACTTACTATTTTCAAGTTACTAGTACACATTTCAAGATACTACACTCAAACCATTTTCAAATATCTAATCGACTTTTTATTTCACTATACTCAACCATTTTCAAATAACTAGTAGACATTTCAAGTAACTACACTTAACCATTACACGTTTAAGTCACTATACTTAACCATTTTTAAATAACTAATTCACATTGCAAGTCACCAAACATAAAATATTTTCAAGTCACTGGTACACATTTCAAATCAGTACACTTAACTATTTTCAATTAAATAAATCACATTTCAAGTCAATATACTTAATCATTTTCGAGTGACTATAATTTATTATTTTAAAGTTATTAGTAAACATTTCAAGTGACTATAGTTAACCATTTTCAAGCATCAAGTTCACAATTTCAAGTAACTACACTTAACCGTTTTCAAGTCACAAGTTCACAATTTCAAGTAACTATACTTAATCATTTTCAAGTCACTACAATTAATAATTTTCAAATAACTTATTCTTTAGTACACATTTCAAGTCACTACACTCAAACCATTTTCAAATAGCTAATTAACATTTCAAGTCACTATACTTAAGCATTTTCAAGTAACTAACACTTAACCATTTTCAAGTCACTATTACACATTTCAAGTCACTACACTTAGCCATTTTCAAATAACTAGTAGACATTTCAAGTCACTACATTTAACCATTTTCAAATAACTAATTCACATTTCAAGTCACAACACTTAACCATTTTTAAATAACTAATTCACATTTCAAGTCACTATACTTAACCATTTTCAAGTAACTACTTCACATTTAAAATAACTATACTAAACCATTTTCAAGTCACTACACTTAATTATTCATTTCAAGTCACTATTCTTAACCACTTTCAAGTAACTAATTCACATTTCAAGTAGCTACACTTAACCATTTTCAAGTCACTAGTAACTGTTTTCAAGTCACAAGTTTGCAATTTCAAGTAACTACGCTAAACCATTTCTTCCAAGTCAACACACTTAATAATTTTCAAATAACTTATTCACATTTCAAGTCACTACACTCTGACCATATTCAAATAGCTAATTGACATTTCAAGTCACTATACTTAACCATTTTCAATTAACTAATTAACATTTTTAAGTCACTATACTTAACCATTTTCAAATAACTATATGTAACCATTTTCAAGTCACTAGTACACATTTCAAGTGATTAAGCTTAATCATTTTCAAGTCATGAATTCACATTTCAAGTACCAACACTAAACCAATTTCAAGTCATGAATTCACATTTTCAAGTGATTACACTTTACTAATTTCAAAACATAAGTTCAGCTTTCAAGAACTACACTAAACCATTTTCAAGCTATTTCCATGTATTTGAATTGTTATTTGACTGCATAAAAGAAGTAAGTAGTGCTTTTTGTTGCCTACCTTTTGGTATTGCTAATGTGCATAATATGGATTATCCATTGTAATAACTGAAAGTGTAACATTATTATTTTTTGTTCAATTTTAATGAATTATTAGTTATATAATATTTAAATAAGCTACTCACTGGAATATCACCGAAGAAAATAAATAGTGTAGTTTTCTTATCAAAAAGTTTTGTCTTCTTCACCTCCTAATTGCCTATACATTATTTAGCAGTAAACTGAATAGGTTTCTAAATAACCACCATAAGATTCTTCACATTATTTAAAAGTTAACTATATAGCTGATAGCACATTATTCAGTAGTTAACAACATAAGTTTATTCAAACTCACCACATCTCATTAATAGTTCACCATACCGGTCTTCATATTTGCACCTCTAATAACATGATCGACTCAAAAAACTGGTGTTTATTTTAAAAATTGCATAAACATTAAATGAACACCACGTGAAGGGAAACCAAGAATGTTCTCAAACCAACAACAACAAACCCAGCGTATTTTCACATAGTGGATTTTGGGGAGGATAAAATGTATGCAGTCTATACCACTACCTCTGGAGAAGTAGAGAAGTTGTTTCCGATAAACCCTCGGCTCAAGACATATATATATACTTGATGATTCCTTAAATTACAAAATATATACAAATGATTATTACTGAATTTTCAATTCACAAAATAAACCAACACATACTATTTCACTAAATCACCAATCAAAACATAAAAATAAAAACAAACTAACCCACAGATTGCCCTCCAGAGAATTTTGGAAGGAGCACCAAAGTGAATAGGTCCACGAGAAGGTTTCTTAAAAACCTAAGATACTTTATTTTGTACCTAACAAGTCCAACTGATAAACAAATTTCTTCACATCTATCGAGCATCTGATGGCGAGCATCAACTACAATTCTCCTAGCCAAGATTCCTGAACCTAACACCATTTTTGTCTACACATTATTCCTAGTGTCCCTTTTTCCACTTTGTCACAACAACAAATGATACATATACAAAGAATTCCTTCTGAATCTACAAATCACAAAACAAATCTATCAAAACACTTTACAACTAAAATCACAAATATGAAGCTAAAAAAGGTGAAAAAATTACAAAATAATAATACATCGAGACACTACTGCAGTAAAAAATTGCCAATAAAATTGAAAACAATTGAAAATAATCATTAAAAAACTATCAAAACTATCTTTTACAACCAAAATTACCAATAAAAACTCAAACCAAAGGTAGAAAATACCAATTGAAGAAAACAACTACTTAATTCATGAATCTGTGAATGCATGACTTACCTTATCCAAAATAATGCGATCCCACTTCACTGAATACAGAACTAAGTTGCGGTAGAGCTGCTGGAGCAATAATTGGTGGTAGGAGAAGAGATCACCGATGATGAAGAAAGTGGAGGCGATGGCTGTTTGAGAAGGAGGGACGATAGCGGTGCTATTTCACCACTGTGGTGTTGGGTGGCTGTTGTTAGAGATGAACGAAGGGGACATAGCGGCGACGGAGGTCGATGAGGCAGAGCGGAAATGAAGGTCGGTAATGATTTTATTTTAGAGAGAAGGTAGAGAAGAGAGGGTTTGTAGAGAACGAGTAGGAGAGGGGAGGCTCGTCGGTGCTGGGATGGCCGATAGCAGCCATGGATGCTAATGGAGAGGGGATGAGAGTGTAGAGAGAGAAGGTAGAGAGAGAGGGATGATGTGCGGCTATTTTTTGTGAAAAAAGAAAACTAGGGTTTGGTGTTTTGAGTTAAAGAGGAAAGAAAGAGTTGAACGATCTCAGCTGTTGGATTAGTTTTGATCAATGACTGAGATCAAAATTATTTAAAAATAAGGCCACCCATTGAATTTTAATTAGGATGTTAAAAATTGTATCAATTTTGGCTATAATTACAATAAATTAAATAGAACTTGGGCTAAAATCATTATATTCTGGTAAAAATTGGGTCAAAATTAAATAGATCAAACAAATTGATTTAATTTAGGTTGTGTATTTAAATAATAGTAATAAAAATAACAAACGATAATAATACTAATAATAAAACAATAATGAAATCTGGATAATGTATTTAAAAAAATTGTGAGTGTGCATAATTACGTCAGAAATGAATTAAAATATTAATAAAAATCATGTAAAATGTCGTATTTGAGTTAGAAAATTATAAAAAATGATACTAAAATATAATATAAATAATTTGCGCCTTTTGATCATAAATGTGACACGTCAGTATGTATTTTAATTTAAGAATAATTTGTAAAAATTGGGTGTCAACAACACAATTAAACCGATTTAGTCCCACAAATTAGGTTTGTGGAGGGTACAGTTTATGCAGACCTTCTCGAAAACCTATTCAAGCTTGAAGATTCTTGTAAAATAAAACACATCATGTAGGATTTTTGCTGCAATAAGATTTCATTTTTTTCTTGTTAATTAGTTGCTACTATTTCTATTTTATGCATATTTTCTTATTGGTTAAATCGAAAATTGAACCGTTAAGGACTAAAAATCGATAAACAAAAAACCAATAAAAAATACCTTATTGATTTGATTATTGGTTTAACTTGTTTAAAAATCGATAACCAATAAACCAAACCAATAATATATAAAATCAAATCAAACCGATTGATGCACACCCCTAATTTAAAGAAAAAAAATAGTGAAAATTGATTTTAATATTGACCATTGATAAAAAATGATGTACGGTTGAGATTAAAATTGAGGAAATGAGTCAAATTGAAATTGGGTTAAAAAAGATTGAATTGGAGATTTCGATTACGTTAATACAACGTATTAATATGATGAATTGTCAGTTAATTGGATTCATTATTATAACTTCAATAGTGTATTATTAACTCAATCATATAATGTTAACGTATTATTTAAAATATTTGGATATATAGATTCAGTTAGCTAGCTTTTAACTTACTATGTACACCACTATACGGGAGATACATATTTAAACATACATACATACATAAACACACACACAGATATATATATATTTGATTGATTATTAACTTTGTAATATGTACTATATACATCACATACACGAGTATATTACCTCGTAATACAGCGTATTTTATTTTTACTTTGATGAATTATCATTTAATTTAGCTTACATTATTATATTATAACTTCAACAATATATTATTAACTTGATCAATCAATCGTATCATATCAATGTATTCAATATATATAGTTGATTGACTGAAAATTTTATAATATGTACTAGATACATCACATACACATGTAAATTACCTTGTAATACACCGTTTTGCATATATACAATGATAAATTATCGTTTAATTTAACTTATATTATTCTATTATAACTTCAACGGTATATTATTTTTTGATCAATCGGCTGTATGATATCAATGTATTCAATATATAATTGAATACTTTTACTTTTTTTTAAATATAAAAATTATTTATTTAATAGTAAATTAAAAATATCAAATATCAACAGACAATGTCATTTTCATAAAGTTAATTTTTATTTAGTTTTAACAAAAGTGACATTGTCCATCGCTTTTTGTAAAAAAATTAAAGAAAAATTAAAAATATTTACAAATTGCGACGGACAACGTCGCTTTTCTAGAATTAATATTTTAAAAAATAAAAATAATAGCGACGTTGTCCATCACTTTTAATAAAAATAAAAATAAAATTTAAAAATCGACGGACAACGTTGCTTTTCAAAAAATTAATTTTTATTTAGTTTTAGAAAAATTAAAAATAATTACAAATTGACATGGACAACGTCACTTTTCTGAAATTAATATTTTAAAAAATAAAAGTTATAGCGACGTTGTCCATCGCTTTTAAGAAAAATAAACAAAAAAAAAATTAAATTTAAAAAGCGACGGACAACGTCGCTTTTTTTAAAAAATAATTTTTATTTAATTTTAACAAAAGCGATGTTGTCCATCACTTTTTTAAAAAAATAAGGAAAAAATAAAAATAATTATAAATTTCAACGGACAACATCATTTTCTAGAATTAATATTTTAAAAAATAAAAATTATAGCGACGTTGTCCATCGCTTTTAATAAAAATAAATAGAAACAAAAATCAAATTCTAAAATCGACGGACTACGTCGCTTTTTAAAAAATAATTTTTATTATTTTTTAATAAATTACGATGTTGTCCGTCGCTTTTATTAAAAAAATTATAAATTATTTTTTAATTAGTCAGCACAAAAAATCATGAAAAAAAGTGACGGATATTAAGACGTTGGCCATCTCTTTTAATAAAATATAAATTAAAACTAAAAAAAAAAAGCGACGGTCAACATCACTTTTCTCATTGCTTTTTAAAGCGACACAGTCCGTCATTTTTTTGCATTGTTTTTTGGCCATTTTTAGTAGTGTGAGAATCTCACTTCTCAAAAGTGTTGTCTTTTTAGATAGAACGAATCAACAACAACAACAACAAACCCAATGTATTCCCACATAATGGGGTCTGGGAGGGGAGGGGGTAAGATGTACGCAGTTCATACCTCTACCTCTAAAGAAGTAGAAAGGTTGTTTCCGATTGACCCCCGGATAAGATAGAATGAATCAAATAAGGAATTTTTGAGCCAGATCATCCTAGGAAGTAATAGAGTTTGGTGGTTCAATATGCAACCACCTTTTTGCTTCCCCAGTAGAGAAAAGGGAAAGAGAGTCAATTTGACATAATCGGTAGATACCCTAGCTGGAATGTAGGTTTCAATGATCTCAAGAAAATTTTGTATTGTTATGGGTCCTCATGAAATAAACCTATGAACTTCCCGCTCGAGTGTTAGAGTTGCACCATATGATGCTTCAATTCAAATCGACCACTCGTATATGGATTGTGGAAGCTATTAGTAGCATTATTTGTAAGTGGGATTTCCATTTCGCGATAGGTCTTACTTCTTCTCTAGCAGGAGCAGCTGGAGCTGGGAGAGATGGGGCAACTGGAGCAACAAGATTAAGATTCACCTATCTCCCATTTGAATTTGCTAAATTAGGTAGTGAAGTGTTGTTGCTCTTCGCCTTTGATCAAATACCTGTTCTAGTTCCGAATAAGGATTAAGTAATTCTTTTACTCTTGCCAGTCCGATATATTACTTTTCCTACAAAAATCAGTTGCTAAGATCAAGTTGTTAACACTTAAATTTATTATCAAAAGAAAATTAATAATTATTTGAGTCCCTAGCAACCGATCCAAAAACTTGTTACAGTCTATCTCACACGCAAGTGCACATAATTGTACAAGTAATATAGTGACTCCAATAATAGGATATCTATAACGCTCCGAATCTGGTACTCAGAATGCTACATGGTACTCATGACCCCAAAGGACCACAAACTAACCCATGAATGGTATCTGTAACTAACCCCTAAATAATACATTGTAAATATGCGGAATATAAGCTGTAATACCATAAGGTTCAAAACTGAACTAATACAAAATATAATACAATGTCTGTAATAGGGTATGACAATACCCAAAACTGAGATAAACTGTCTGAAATATGTTGTAGTATGAGCACCTCTAAGTTGTCTGAAAACTGTAGAGTTGATGGGACATATCCCCAACTAACTCCGAACTATTGAAATAATAAAGTAATAGAATAATCATGCTATCCTCGAATGATGAGGACTCACTGCTAGTCTGGCTGCTGAATGTCTGATCTACTAAGGTGATCGGGAGCTCGTGCTTCTAAACCTATGGTATAAAACACCATAGCACAAATGCATCAGTACTTTGAATATAATCTTATACAAGTGAGGTAGGCTAAATGCAATGGTTCATATGCATGAACAATACTAACTGACGGACTAACATGAACGTGAGAATACATATATGAATAAGAGACTGTAACTGAATTCGTGATAACACTGACTTGTGAATTTTGATAAAATGGATTTACTGATATCTGAGTACTAATATTGGGATACTGAATAACTGATTCTATAGAGTACTGAGGAACTGATGTTATATTATTAATAAAGGAAAGACTATTTTTGTCAGTTCTGATTATAAAGAACTGGTTTGATTGATTGTGTCTGACAGTCCTAAAACTGAATACTAGTAACATGAGTATCGTATAACTAGTATACTAATACTGAGGGACTGTACTTGATAGTCTAAGTTTTGATGAAACTAGATGAGTTTCGGACTGTACTGAGTTGACTTTATCTGATAGTCCTAAAATTTGAAGCACTATCTGAGTTCTATTACTGAGATTGAATGATTGTATCTGACAGACTTGATTTTGTAAATGAAACTATGGGAAGTAGTTATCTAATCGATATGCCCCTAATACGCCATTATAGATGAGTTGGGGTCCAATCTGTAACCCCAATTAGAAGGGTGTCAATACTGCTTCACTGGTAAGGATAAGTTGTGGGTGACCCTCATCTGATAGTGTCCCCTAAAAGAGAACGGTGGGACCCTCATCTGATAGTGTTTATCCACCTCATCAACCCTCATCTGATAGTGTTGATGTCTCAACCTATGCTAGCTACATAGTTCTGGAATGCAAGGATGACTTCTAAGAATCACACCCTCATCTGACAATGTGTATTCCTATCCCTGGGTTCACTTGGTATGAATTCCTACTCCCATTTGAATAGACACTAAACATGGATTACTAAAATGAACTGAATTAGCTGAATTTCATTGACTGATAAAATATTACTGAGATCTGATAACTGACCGAGATTACTAAGATTACTAAGTTTTACCTGAGTCATAAGACTGATTGAATTCTATTGAATCTGGCTTGACTGAGAGTATCTTGAAACATGACACTGATTCTAGGCACACAACTATCTTTTTCGGGTACAAGTACCCCTAGGACTCAATGGAAGGAAACTGACAAGGCATGACATTCTTGAATACATGACTAACATCAACAATCCATAATATAATAATTAAATATATTTCATGAAGCATATGGTTATCATAGTCTTGTACATGAATGGAATTGTGTATAAACATGTCATACTTTCATCAACCTAATATCATGGACATTCCCTCAACCACTCATAATGCACACAATATCATGGAAGTCATTCTTGGTCATAAGGTAAAGCATGCATTTATCACTTAGGTCACAATTAAGCTATAATGCATAATTTCTATTCTCTTAGGCATTTCATCAAACACCTAGGATGCATGACTTAGGGAATAGGCATGAACATCAAATTAATACAACAAAAATCCACATTTTAACTCAATTTCGCATGTTCCAGACTACATACCAGCATAGGTTCACGAAGAACACATAAAGATTCCAACTTGGGAACCATACAACCATAGTCACATTAAGATAATCAACCCACTACAAAATATTCATAATACAATATTTAAAACTTGATTCATGGGCTTCATGGATGAAAGGACTCCATGAATGAACATTGTGCATACCTTATTTCTTGATTCTATGAAGATTGATGGAGAGATTCTTGAATTTAAGTCTTGAATATGAATCCTTAATTAAAAACCCTAGCTTGTTCTTGAGAGAAACCCTATATTTTGGATAAAATATGGCTGAATCACGTGTTATTGGGTTTATATAGGGTTGAGAAATTGACACTTTTAACCCTTGGACGCATATTTTATTTCTGAGAAAATTTCTCGATTTGGTAGGCTGGCATAACGCGACGCTATCGCGTCGTGTCACTGGAAATTGCCAACTGGGAACTGGGCTGGCGTAACGTGGAGCTATCACACCGTGTCACTAGAAATTTCCAATTAGGAACTGGGATAACGGTACGATATGGTGAAATCATGTTGCAATACTAGATGGGACCTGGAAGTTTACCATGATGCGGTCGTGTCGCTTTGAGACACTAGAAAAAGGATTATTCTGAATTTGAACCTTAGAACGATGTGACATAATTGCGGAGGCTCACTGGATTTTGACGATTGCCATTTTGACCTGCTCCGTGACGCATTGATGGCTCAGGTGGGATACTGTCTTACTAAAATGGCTCTAACTCTTCACCCGGGTGTCGGATTTGGGCGAATTTGATATCGATGGAAAGCTTATTAAATTTCCCATATGTTAAAAAGTGAAGATCTTACAAATACCACATGTATAATAGTGTATTCATCTTTAAAACAAGTCTTTAATATTTTTGGGATGATTTTTAAGCTAGGTAGAAATATGGGGTATTACAATATCGTACCCACAAGGACTACTTGATTTGTAATTTACTTAATTTTAGTTTCAACAATAATATATTTAAGTGTTTCAGAGTATCAAAATAGGTTAAACAATTTAATGAATAATTTAACAACTAAGTTAATAACAAAGTAATGACAATCACAACGTAATCTAGGTTGTAAACAATACGAGAGAAAATTCTAGGGTTGAGGCACTCTGAGCAATCCTATAAGTCTTTATCCTTATCAGGGTCATGTTGATTATCGAGTTATTAATTTTCAGGGTTTATATTATGATCATGGTCTTCCGAACCTCTAATTTTCTACCTAAAAGGACATTGCAACTATATTGTTGATTGGGGATGCAATAATACATTTTAATTCTATAAGTTATCTTCCTACAATTGAACCAAATAAGACCTCTAGGAATATTCCTATCCTAATGGATACTTCACATTCTTTAGTCAGTAGAAGAATACAAACTTGCTCCTTAAGCTCTTTGATCTCTCTCTATGATGATTCTTCCAGGTTTACAAAGGGATTATAGATGTATTATAATGGTGGCCATTCATTAAAATGGTAGAAACAAGAGAATAAGAATAACCTATATGATAAATCAACGTTAACCACTCAGAATATCAAAATATTATCATCTCCTCAGCTCAACCCCAGAACTAGGGTTTTTAGCCACTCATAAATCAACATAAACAAAATGTAAATAATCATACCAAAGTTAATTGTTGAAATATGAAAATTCAAAGAACCCTAAGAGAACTCTCGTAATTGTTTTTACCTTTGCTATGCATATGCCAAGATGATCTAATTTGTATTTAAGTCTTTTTTTTATAATGGGGCACAATCCACATGAAAATTCCTCTTCACTGTGCTACGGAGGTCATCATGGACACTAGGGTCTGCGTTGCGGGGCTATTGCAGACCCTCAATGGAAATTGGCTTGCTAAGTCAGTGTCATGACCCGAGACTACCTCCTAGTCATAACATGGTGCTTGGAACCACAAGTGATCCCAAGCTAACCTATAAACTGGCATACTTTTAAGCAACTAATTTATAATATATTAAATAACTGGTTCTGCTGTACAAAAGTATAATCATGACAAAATATGGGAAGAATTATAATACTTATACAATTTACAATCTAATAAAACTGAAGAGAGTAATGAGATTACATGACTGACTCTGACTGGCATCTATGAAGCCTATACTATACTGACTATAGATAGATGGTACATGCCTCTAACTACCACTAATCAATACATATGAATAATAAAGTAAAGTACATGAAGAACATCTGACCGAAGTCTCCAAAATAGGAAAACTCCTCACCTACTAGCTAGAAACTGAAACTATCTGATAATGATGTGTCGACTACAATTGGTACATATATTCTGAAACAATGTTGCCACATAGACGTATATGTAGATCAGTGCCTCTGGAATATACTGAGTAAGTAGGGGTGAATAGAGTAAGTAAACCTGATTATATATGAAATCTTAAAGCGTGCATTCTAAGATTAAGTAGACTCACCAAGAGACTGAAATAGATTGAAAGCTGAAATATCTTAAAACATGTGTACCAATATAATCTGATAAGTTGGTGAATCACTATACTTCGTTTCTTAAAATTTTACTTTTATAATATAAGTATAACTGAAGCTGGGATACAGTTAAACATGAATACATAAACATACGAAACTAAACATACATGCATCAAGCTAATTTGATTAATTAAATAACTAATGCCTGGGTAACGGAATGATTGAAATCTAAGAAAAGGGATAACTAGTGCCTATACACTAAGTAGCTGATATATGAATACGGACTATTGATATCCGAACCCTAAATAGTTGATGATTGAATACTAATAATGTAATATTGAACTGTACTTAGTCTGAATAACTAGACTAAAACTGTAGGGTAATGTGCATATGGGATAGGACTAACTGAACAACACGAGATGATTGAGCATGAATGCATGAAAACTATAATATTTGAGAATTCATGACTAAGTGTATATCTGTTATGTCACTGAGACAAGTTGTAATATGAAAAATTGAAATCCCTATAATTGAATATCTGAAAGTCTGTACACTTAGTCAAGCAAATCTAAACTGAGAATACAGTGAATACGATATTAAGATTATGGGAACTATCATCTAACTCGTATAAACCATGTGATCTATCATGGAGTCCAATGTCTGACCCATGTTGATTAGGGCTATTATATCCTTGACATCAAAATAGAACATAAACTGTAGTGATTACTAATTAATGTCCTGAAGGACTAAGGAGTCACTTTATACTGGAAGGCGCTCTCATGAGATATGTATCAATCTTAAACTGACAGGAAGATATCTCAACCCTACGCTGGCTACATAGTTCTGTAACTCAAGGATTGCTACTAAGGGTCAAACCATAAAATGGCAGGAATACCCCCATCCCTAGGTTCGCTCGGTGCTAAATCCTAATCATAACAGAAAGACACTGAAACACTAATTGATGTATGTACTGATAATTGATAACTGATAAGCTCAGATCCTGGTATTCTAAAAATAATAGTGCATACAAATTCTGGGGTAATTATTAGCATATAGACTAATAATGCTTATCATGAATATGAATAACTGAATATAATAGTAAAGTTCATGGACTAACAATCTGAATACTTGAAAAGATAAATTTATGTAAATCACATAGGTATCGGGTGTTCATAACCCACCAAGACTAAATGACTATAAAGCACGATATGATACTTAAAACTGTAGTATGGGAATCATGGTTCAAAGAACCAAAACATGATCATTCCACCAAACATGTGAGAATTATTAACTTGAACATGGAAATGCTTTAAACATATGTAAATAGTATGACTACATTACTAAAATCATAAATTGGGGATTTAACATGGAATTCACTTGAAATAGGACATGGGAAACTAAAATTCATAGCACGAGGAAATCAAATCATGCATGGGATCATATAGGGGATGAATTGAATTTAAATCACCATGAAAACATGAAATTGAATCTTTTTTGAACTTATAAAATATCATAATGATAGGAAATTCATTCTTTAATTTAAAGAAATGGATTTTTAGGCTCCATGGGTGAAAGGGGACCCATGAATGAACTCCCACATACCTTAAATTCTTAATATTGAGAGGAAAACACAATTCTTGATGCTTTCTTGAAGGATCTTGAACTTGGGAAACTTGAATTCTTGATTTTCTAGGGAAAAAGGAATTGGATTTGTTCTTGGAGAAATGGGAGGGTTTTTCTTGAGAGAGATTTAGAGAGGAATGGCTAATAATGACCTAAAATATGCCTTAAATTATGTTATGAATGATTGGGTTGAGGTGGAAAAAGACTCAATTATCCCTCAATCATTTAAAACAAAAATTTTGGATGCAACTATGTCACTGCGACGCGGTCTTAACGTTGTGGTTTACTGGTTCTGACCAAAATTATTATAACTATTTACTTGGGTATCAGATTAAGGCAAAATTGGTATTATTGGAAATATAATTCAATTATCTACAATTTGGTTGGTCTTGATCTAAAAAATTCCATATATGTCAAAAGTTATACACGTTCAAAGTTGACCCTTGTAGGATCGAACATCAAACTTTAGACGAATCAAAGGCTCTTAGCTCAACCTTTTTTGAGGTTATTTCTATGAACATTTTTCCCCTCATAATCGCTTCACATTCTAGGATAAAGATTAGGAAACGTGCATTCAAATTATAAATCAAGAACTGGATACAAAACCCACACCGCGATGAGGTATATGTGCCAATAGGAATAGAACCACGATGTAGTGCTATTGCGGAGACTTGCTAGATTGATGATCCAAACATGACCCAATTCTCATACAAAAAATCCAAAATTCCCCGAGATATGATCCTTACATCCTTGAATATGAATTTACTTAAAAACTAATGTCTTGGGGTCAGGAAAGTCAAAATAAAAATCCTTAAAATTTTAGGGGTCTTGAAGATGATTAAGTCCCCAACACTTAGTGAAAATTTCAAGCCTTAATCCCCTTAAACATGCAACTAAGAGCTGAATCAAGTTTAGTATGGGGTATTACATTCAGTCATATTTCGATACGTGAGAATCCCCGACCTTTTATTATATCTCCGGTAGGTGCTGTTAACATGCACTGGGGACCAACCACAGGGTTATAACTGGACCTACACAGCCTGTGGATGGATTTTATAATGGTCAAGCTACACCGTCCAAGTTAAGATTTTAAATATTTATGCTAATCCTTGTTCCCTATCCCAATATATGTTATATATATACGTATTTACATTTGATGGTATGCATAAGATTTGACTGGTTTTGAATTATCATCCATGGCATTATTTTTTCCCTTATCCCAGAGTTACATGCTATCTCTCTAACTTCTAACTGTTTTCAGATGATGTATCCTACATGGTGTAAGATTTTGCCATACTTCTACTCCTCCTGCATAGTGACTAGGATTCAGGAGCAGTTTGTGTGTTGATATTGAAGTGGTGAGCTTTCATACATCGGAAGTATACATTTCATGCTTTAGTCTCTTATATCTCTAATTTGTTTAGACTTGTTTTTGGCTATAGTCGGGGGCATGTCCTGACATTTTATTAGTATTCTATTTTGTTAGAGGCCTTTTTGGATACTGTATAAACAGGTATGGTGGTTGTCTTTTGGTATTGGTTTTGGTATTATGGATAATTTTGGATATTGATTTTAAATAGACCTTTGAGTTTATCTTTCAAGACTTTCTTTATATTGGTACTGTGGATAATTTTAAATATTGATTTTAAATAGACCTTTGAGTTTATCTTTCATGACTTTCTTTATATTGGTATTCATCTACTACTAGGATTTCTCAGTTATATTAGAGTAGGCTCAGAGGGCGGTCTTCGATCCTCGGTGGACTTATGATGCTCATTACGGCCAGGCCCTGGTTTGGATCTTGATAATTTCTCATGGTTCTAATGGCATTTGGGTCATTATGGATCAATTGACCAAATCAATAAATTTTATTCCTAATTAGACATTCTTCAGCATTGAGTAGTTATACCATATTAGTGTGCCTAGGATAGTTTATTTGCATGGTGTACCTATATCTATCATTTTAGATCAGGGTTTAGTGTTAACTTCTAGATTTTGGAGACCTTTTTAGGAGAAGTTGGGTACTTAGGTGGATATTAGTACAATCTTCCATCATGAGACAGATGGCCAGTAGTAGTAGACCATTCAAATTTTTAAAGATATGCTCTGAGACTGTGGCATGGATTTTGGAGGTTAATGGGAGCCGTACTTAGCTGTGATAAAGTTTTCATATAATAACAGTTACCATTCGAGCATTGATATGGAGCCCTTTGAGTCCTTATATGGTAGGTGATGTCGTTAATCGATTAGGCGATTTGAAATTTCTGAGATTAGACCTTATAGTAGTGACTTTCTTTAAGAGTCATAAGATAGAGTCAAGGTGATTCAGGATAGTTTGAGGGTAGCTCAGAGTAGGAAGAAGTCTTATGTAGATTATGGACTTCATACCTTGAGATTTAGAGTTGGTGATCAGGTATTCCTACACGTATCTCTAAAGAAAGGTGTGATTAGATTAGAAAGGAAAGGCTAGCTCAGCCCCAGATATATTGGACCCTTCGAGATTCTTCACATAGTTGGTAAGGTAGTCTACGAGCTAGACTTACCTCCAGAATTTGCTGCTATCCATCTAATTTTCTATGTTTTTATGTTGCAGCGATAAATTCTTGATCCATATCGAAGGGACTCAGTCTAGTTAGATGAGTGGTAGACTTTCATGGAGGAGCCTGTACTCATTTTGGCTAGTGATGCAAGGCGGTTGCGCACTAGAGAGATTTCTGCAGTTAAGGTTCAACAAAGGCACCACCTAATAGAGGTGGTGACTTGGGAGATTTAGAGTTAGATGAGGATACAGTAACCTCACCAATTTAAGGATTCAGGTACATCCAAATTCTTTACTTTCACTGACAAAAGTATTGTTAGTAGTGGATATTATAATGACCCTTCATATTATTTTCTATATTTCTATTTATTTTCTTTATTTAGAGCTTTCATATAGCTATCTCAAGTCATTTATGACTTATTGGGATAGTCAGTTCGGTTACCAGATGGTTTGTTTGTTTTTTAAATCCAATTCCCAATGTCAAAGTCTTTGTTGGTTCAATTTGGCTACTTGGTGAAAAATTCAGTCAAATGATATTGCTTTCTAATTTTGACTGCTCCAACAACTCTGAAATATCAATCTTAGCCTAGGGGGACCCTTGGTCTGGGTCCCGAGGAACCTAGGATCATTTTAGGCAATTTGTTTGGATGTTAAGAAAAATGACAAATGAGTGTGGGACCCACTTTTCATTGAAATGACTTCAGATGGAAATTTTGACTGAGCCATTGAGTTTGGAACATTGAATTTGATAGGGTATCATAGTTTGTTTATGAATACAGGAATCCGAATGAATCCTAATAGATTAGCGAAGACTTGGAACTCTAAGTCTTAGCTGGTGCTAGTGTATCGCGTCCATGATGCCCGTGATTTCTTAATAAATCTACTAGGAACCAAGAAATGTTATGTAAGTAACATTTTAGTTGCATAAGCAACACCCTTTTAGCATGGAAAGTATCCCGTATGCGATGGTGATGTTGCGCATGCAATATTTGCACCTTTGTCTAGGTATCACATACGCGATCATCTCATTGCATAAGTGATACACGTGTACCTGAGAAGGGTATAAATACCCTATTTAGCCCCCTTTTAACCATTTCTCATCCACATCAAAGATATTTAAACACTAAAAAGTGGGAGAATTTGGGATAGCATTGGTGGGTGATTTTGCAACCCAGTAAGGATAAATTATGTAATTCTTCTTCATATTCATGGTAAGATTTCATTATTTTCATGGTTTATTTCTCCATTCTCATCTAAAAAAACTCAAAATCTTGGTTACTTTATTTTATCACAAATATAGCTTAAAATTCTCCCATTTTTAGGGTAAATATTTCTTGAGCATAGAGGGACGTTGAGTTGATTGCAAAACTGTAATTCTGTAGATGGAACCATATAGGATTTTTACATAATTTTGGACCCAAAGTATAATAGGTGCAATATGGGTATTATTTTTCTCATTTTGATGAGTATATTGTGATTTTGAAGCATGACACCTTACACAAGCTTCTAAAAAAGGGAGATCAGTGATTTAGCGGATTCTTCTGGCTTTCTTCAGTGTCTAGGGAGGCTAGGCATACCTTCTTCATATAGTGGGCTCTCTCACAGTATGATTATTATATTATGCTAGATATGGGGTGGGATTTAGGCATTGGAAGCATGAATGAGGATATTTAGTTTAATTGGACTATTACTCTACCTTGAAACCTTAGACTTGGAGTAGTTGGCAGAGTTAAGTCATGGTTTAGGTGATTTGGGTTTCAAGGTATATATTTAGAATGAAGCTGTACTAGTTACTTAAGGTAGGTGAATTTTTCTAGTCATTCATGTTAGAGCAAAACTATCCTTAGTTGCTTACATTAGGGAAATTTCTTTAGTTGCTATCATTTTTGGTAGAATTACCTTAGTTGCTCATGTGTGGAAAGGATCACTATTTTAGGACTAATTATGGCTTACTCAACATCTAGGTATAAATTTAGATACCTTGTCCTAGTTCAGGGTGCAAGTTGCCTAAATAGATCTTGAGGATTTGAAGTAGGCCCCTCCGACCCACCTTAGACCAAGACTTGTGATAACCTCGTAGACTTATCTACATTTGGTATACTCTTATTTATGGTAAATATGACACTTGAGGAGGTTGAATATAATTATTGTGTATATTAGTTGGATATTGGAGGATTGATGCTAATTTTGAGCATCGCTAATGATATTGATCATATGCATGGTATAGATATAGTTTACAAGTGTCATTATTGATATGACTTTTGGATATGATTAATGGCTTGTCCTATTGATATACTTAATACTATAGACCTCGGTGTGATGGGTGGCGAATGGCTTATGGATATGTTAAGGATTATATGTGTAGTATGGCTTATATATAGAAATAATATGGATTATATGTGTAATGTGGCTTATATATAGATATATATTGCTTATATGTATAGGATGACTTATACATAGATATAATATGGCTTATGGATATGTTATGGGTTATTTACATAGTGTGTCTTATATATAAATATAAGGCGGTTTATAGATATGGTATATATATATATGTACGTATGTATATATGTATGTATATGTATATAAATATATATGATATGGCTCTGAGATATTATATGGCATATAAATATGTTACAACTCATCGATAAGATGTTGCTCGTAGATATGATTAACGGCCTATAGATAAGATGGGTGGCCTATAGATATGCTTAATGAAATGGATTATGAATATTAGTATTGATATGGATTCTGAATATGGCCAATAATATGGCTTAAAGATGTAATTATAGTTGAGACTTGTGGCTACAATTCTTGGTCCGATGTATAGATATGAGTGAAGGGATGGTTTGTAACAATGATTTATTGGTATGATTTATTAATTTTATTTTATTGAAATGACTCACTAGTATGATTCATTGATACGTCTTGTAAATATGAGTTTTGGTTCAAGTCCGACAATTGTTTGTGGTATTGATATATGAGATCCGATTCAATAGTTCAGCAATTGTTGATGATATTTATAATATGAGTTCTGGTTCGAGTCTGACATTGATAGTTCCTTGTGATGTGATATGGAATGGATGGATTCTTGGTTATGGCATGATAAATGATAAATTACAATTATTCAGTGGTTTACTTGCCTTGATTGTAGTCTCCAGGCTTATGGGGGCTTGCGTGGGTTCATTTACTTTCCCGCACTTATTGGCTTGTTAGGGCCAATTTAGTAGTTATAAATGTACGATGGTTTTGTTGACATTCCAATTTTATTTATTTATGTATGTACATTGATGTTGGATGTTGCTTTTAGGTTTGCCCCTTTTACCTTGACTTAACTTATGCTATCTTGTATCTTTTGTTATCTATATCATGATTTAGAAGGCAACCGATGATACCTACTGAGTATCCATGGTTTTGGTACTCATACTACACTTTGGTACCTTTTTGGTACACATTCGAGTACAAGTTGCCACCTTTTGTTCGACAATTGTGTAGAGTTTATCTCAGAGATTGGGTGAGATCTTGGAGTTGGACTTATTCTTTTTCCTTATATTTATCTATGTTCAATCTTTCATTTTTGTCATGAATTATATTTGTCTATTCAATACTCATAGTTCTTTTGCAGTAGATCTTGTAACTACATTACTGAGTCTTGGGATATTTGTTGGTTTCTGTCTATCTATAAGACCTTTATGATTGTATTATTTCTATTTGAATCTCTAATTATGAATTTTTGGAATTTAGGCCATTTTCCCACCAAGTTAGCCCATTACATCTGACTCCATGCTATGGTTTGGCTTATCTACTAGTGGGATAAAGTAGGTGCCATCAAGACTACCTTGATGCATAAGCAGTAACATGACCATGCTGCATCAACACACAATCCAAATCAATGCCGGAAGCATCACAATCTATGGTGAAACCCCCACCGTCAACAGGAAGAGGCAATATACCAGTTGAAATGAGAAATCCCTTAAGATTTTAAAAGCTTGAGTCACACTACTTGGACCACTGAAAAGGAACCTCCTTTCGGTTTAATTTGGTCATCAACGCTGCAATAATAGAAAACCCTCAAAAACCGCCTATAGTAACTGGCCAAACCAATGAAGCTACGAACCTCAGACGGTGATGTAGGCCTGGCCTAATCACAAATAGCCTTAATCTTCATCTCCCTCACCACAATACTATCCTTAGACACCACATGTCCTAGGAATGTCATCGACTCAATCCAGAACTCACACTTTGAGAATTTGAAAAAGCCTAGGGTCTCTCAAAGTCTGGATCATAATCCTCAAATATTGCATATGCTCCTCTATACTCCTCGAATAGACAAGAATGTTATTGATGAACAAAATTATGAAGGAATCAAAATAAGGCCTGTAAAAAAAATTCATCAAAGTCATAAACATAGCTAGGGCATCGGTCCACCCAAAAGACATCGCCAAGAACGCATAATAACCATAATGAGTCCTAAAGGTCATCTTTGGGATGTCCTCAGCTCGAATCATCAACTGATGATAAATGAACCTAAAGTCAATCTTAGAGAACACTGGTTCTCCTAGAAGCTAGTCAAGTAAATCATCAATAAGAGGCATAGGATACAGGTTCGTCATTGTCACCTTATTAAGTTGCCTGCAATCAATATAGGAAAGAAACCATCCTTATTCTTTATAACAAGATAGTTGCATCCCAAAAAGACACACAAGGTATAATGAAACCCTTACCCATAGGATCCTAAAGCTGAAAAGTCAGCTTCTTAAGCTCGGTAGGAGCCATACTGTAAGGTGACATGAAAATAGGTCTGGTCCTCCGCTCAAGATCAATAATAAACTCAATATCACACTCAGGAGAAAGACCAGGTAGATTGATAAGGAAAATATTAGAAAACTCATAGACTATAGAAATAGAGTCAAGGGAGGGACTCTCCACACAAACATCATAAACATGAGCGAGATAAGACTTGCAACCCCTTGATATAAGTCTCCTAGACCGAACATAAGATATAATTTCCTAGACCGAACATAATAAATAATCTTTATTGGCCTGTGGCTAATAGACCTTACCACACAAATGAGGGTTTTCCAGGTATAACTATGTAGCAGCCTTGAAAATATAATTCAAGACCATATATAGGGGATAACCAATCCATGCTCAGAATTACATCAAAATCCACTATATCTAGCATGATAAGATCAGCCTGGGTATCAAACTCTCAAACAGTTACAACATATGATTTATAAACCCAATCCACTACTAAAAAATCATCCACAGGAGTAGATACAAATGAAGAAATACATAAAGAATCCCAAGATAACTCTAACCGTGGTGCAATATATATAAGCATATATATAAGAATAAGTGGATATTGGATCAAATAAAGCAAAAGCCGACTGTTGGCACACTGAAATCACACCGATTTCTTGTCTTACCTGCCTGAGGACCTCCATGAGAACCCTAGGGACCACCCCAATCACCATGCATAACACCTCTAGTTATAGCAGTACTGTTGTAATTAGTGAAACACTCTACATTGCGGGAACAACTACCCCACACTTGGGATACTCTCTAGAGAAATGACTAAAGGTACCACAATTATAACACGCCTCAAGTGCTACACTGATGTAATGACCTAATTTTTGATAAATTATGTGAAATATTTATTTTTGTATGATTTGACCATTTTATCCCTCCCAGTGGTTACATTATAGTATTCTTGAGGTGTGGGGATAATTGGCACGGTTCTCAATGTATTTTGGTTTACTTTATGTGAAATTATGATTTTTGGTGGCTTGAAAAGCCTTATAGTTGACGTCGGTCAACAATCATTGATCTATGCATTAGATGGCAAAGAACATTACGCCAATTGATCTAAAATGTTGATTTTAGATTAGTAACATAATTGGTGTAATTTTATGGATTTGATATCTCATTTTAACCCTCGATTTGGAAAATTATGAAATTGGGTTTAAAGGGTAAACTTAGAGAAAACATCATTTTTTCAAAATCTAATATCACTATTAAGTCCGAAGCATCGAATTTTAGGGTAGCATAGTTCGACTGCATTCATGGGATTCCAGATGAATATGAAATTGGGTTTAAAGGGTCAACTTAGAGAAAACATCATTTTTTCAAAATCTAATATCGCTATTAATTTCGAAGAATCAAATTTTAGGGTAGCATAGTTCGACTGCGTTTATGGATTCCAGATGAATCTTAATGGGTCTACAAAGACTTGAAATTCTCCAAGTCTCCAGCTGGTACTGGTGCACCTAGAAATGCGGTAGGTCATTTGCTTACGCGACTCAAATGATCAGATGCAAGTATCATATACACGATATCTTGGTCGCGATTGCAGGATATGCGTAGGCTATAACAGGTTTGCATTGGTGGTAAATTTCATCAGGACAGGTACTATGTATGTGACTCGATGATCGCCTATGCGATGTTGGGTCATTTATATACCCATTTTCATTATTTTTTAGACTTGGAGCTTTGGATTTCATGATTTTGAACAATTCCTTCCACTTTTAAGCTTGAGTAAGCTTCATAACAACTATTTCAACTATTTTCTCCAAATTTCATCATGTAATTCTTGTTTAAGTATGAATTAAAAAGGTAAAAATTGGAAATTTTGGCTCGTAAGGCCTACAGAATTGTAATTATCTAATTTAAACCCCAATTTCAATCCATTTTCACTTACACAAGTTTCTAATTATATAATTATCACTTTTTTTAGGTTTCATCTTCAAAACAACTTTAATTCTTGATTTTAAAATAAATTTTGAGGATTTTTGTCGATAAAGCTTAAGCATGGTTTTTCTTCAATTGGGACTTTGTTTTAACTTATTTTTGCTTGAGTTTTCAGCTGTAGACTCCTATAATTATTAGAAACATGTTTCAAAAATAAAATTATGATTTTATTCCCTTTTTAATCCATTTCAGGGGTCTGTTTTGATCCCGACATAAAAGTAGGCAATATGAATATCATTGACTTTCTTTTAATGCATAAGTTCTATTTTTGTAGGATTTAATTGATTCTGAGTCTGTTCTTAAGGAGTAAGGCTTTGAATTGAAGGCTTTCGGACTAGTTTACGATATTCAAAGTAGGTTATGGCTTGACTTTATTTAGACTGGGTAGGTAGTTAATGTTGATACAAAAGCATGTTAAGAGTGTGCCAACTAATTATGAAAATAGATATATTTATTATGTTGTGCCCGTGTGAGGGCCTATATATTGGTGTTATTTAGTGGAATTTGGAATATTATTTTCTATGTGTGATCATGTGGGGTCTTATATGATGTTGTTAGCCTTGTATACATGAAATTAATTGTATCCTAATAATGAAAAAGCCTAATGTGGTACCAATGGTGTAATTTAGTTGTACTCTACTCTCTTGGCATATAGTTTATGTTGGCATTCATGGATGGTTGAAAATATTAAGTAAATTATTGGCTCACTTGGTTGGTATATTGGTTGGATATAAAAATACTCATTCTTGTTGGTTGTGAGAATTACATTCTCATATGGTATACATTAATAAAACATTGGTACCACTTTGGAAATTAAGAAAAGTATTATGGTTGATCCAGCCAATATTGCAGTGGTTCCTAATTGGGATAGGACTACTTCGCCCACTGAGATTCAAAGTTTTATTGGCTTAGCAGTTTACTATTGATATTTTGTTGAGGTTTTCTCATATATTGTAGCTCCATTGACCAAGTTAATTCAAAAGAAGGTGTCTTTTCAGTGGTTCGATGCTTATGAGGTGAGCTTCCAAAAGCTTAAGGATTTGTTGACATCAAATCCTATCTTGACCTTTCCTAAGAAGGGTGTGGGTTTTACCATCTTTTGTGATGCTTTATGTGTTAGGTTAGGTGTTGTGTTAATGAAAGAGGGTAAGGTGATTACGTATGTTTCTCTTTAGTTGAAGCCTCATAAGAAGAATTACCCTACCCATGTTTTGGAGTTGTAGTAGTTGTTTTTGCTTTGAAGTTGTGGAGGCACTACTTGTTTGAAGTATGTTATGAGATTTTTTTGGATCATTATAGCCTTTAGTATTTCCTTACCTAGCAAGATCTTAATATGAGGAAGTGCCATTGGCTTAAATTGCTTAAGGATTATGACTTGACTATTCTCTATCATCCGATCAAGGCTAATATACTTATAGATACTTGGATCTAAAAGTCGACTAGCATGGGTAGCTTGGCACATCTTTTGATCTAGGAGAGGCCTTTGGCCTTAGAGGTTCAGTCTATGGCTAACCGGATGGTTAGGCTTGATATTTCTACAACTGGGTGTGTTTTGGCATTCATGGAAGATAGGTCTGATGGGGAAGATTTGAGCTCATCAGTTTGATGATATTAGATTGAGATTGATTCGGGATAAGGTGTTGAGTGGTAAGGCTAAGGAATCCTTACTCAATTCAAATGGTGTTTGAGGAATGGAGGCTGGGTTTGTGTTCCAAAAGAGGCTGATTGGATTTAATTGATTTTGGAAGAGGCTCATTATTCCAGGTGTTCTATCTATTCGGGAGTGACCAAAATGTATTGTAATTTGAGGAAATATTAATGTTGGGGTAGTATAAGGAGGGATATAGCAGATTTTGTAGCTCAATGCCTATGTTACTAACAGGTAAAGGTCGAGCATTGGAGACCTAGTGGATTGCTTCAGAAGTTACCCACTCTTGAGTGGACGTGGTAATGAACTACTATAGACTTCCTCTTACTTTGCATGGTTATGATAGTGTTTGGGTCATCGTGGATCAATTTACCAAATCTTTCTTTTTCATTCCCATTCAGGTATTTTTCAGTGCTGAAAGGTTGGCTCGTATCTATATTCGTGAGATTGAATGTCTTTATGGTGTGCTAATGTCAATCATCTCATATCGAGGTTCAGTGTTCACATCTCACATTTGAAAGACCTTTTATTATGAGTTCGGTACTCAGGTTAATCTTAGAATAATATTTTACCCACGACTGATGGTCAGTCAGAGTGGACCATGCAGGTAAGAGAGGATACGCTCCGTCTTGTGTGATAGACTTTGGTGGCCAGTGGGAGCAATATCTAGCTTTGGCAGAGTATGCGTATAATAATGGCTACTATTTCAGTATTGATATGACTTCTTTCAATGCCTTTTATGGTAGAGTTTGAATTATCCAGGATAGATTTTGAATCATCCAGGATAGAATTTGAGCAGCTAAGAGTAGATAGATGTGCTATGCAGCTCATAGCCTTTGTGCCTTGACTTTTGGTATGGGTAATCGTGTTTTACTTTGAGTTTTTCCATAAAGGGTGTGATGGGGTTTGGGAAGAGGGGCAAACTTAGGCCTAGGTATATTGGGCCATTTGAGATTCTTCATCAATTGGATGAGAGGTTGTCTATTGTTGAGGATCCTGTCCCTATATTTGCTAGGAATGTTAGACAGTTGCGTTCTAGATATATTTCAGTAGTTCAGGTCCAGTGGAGGCATCAACCTGTAGATGAGGCTACTTGGGAGGTCGAGTCTGATATGTATAGTTCTTATCCCTATCTTTTTGTTGATTCGGGTATTTTTCTTTTCCTTTAGTTTGAAGATGAACTAGATTTTTAGTGGTGGATTATGTAAGGACTCGATTTTTGATGATTTATATTAAATATTCCTTTTTTTCTTTAACCATTTTACCCCTCCCTGCAGTTGGATTGTGGTATTTTTAGGGTGTGGGGATGCTTGGCATGATTCCCAGTGCATTTTGGTGTGATTTATGTTTACGATTTTTGGTTCTTGAAAAGCCTTATTGTTGACTTTGGTCAACATTTATTGATCTGCACTTCGGATGGATAAACGGACTATGCCAACAGATCCAAAATATTAATTCTAGCTTGGTAACATGGCTGGTGTGGTTTTATGTTTATATCTTAATTCGACTCTCGGTTTAAAAAGTGAAATTGGATTTCGAGGTCAACTTTATGAAAAAGTTTTTTTTTTTAAATTTGATATCACTATTAAGTTTGGATCATCAAATTTGATAGAATAACATAGTTCATTTGCATTCACAGGATTTTGAATGAATTTCGAGGGGTCCGCAGAGACATAGAATTCTACAAGTCTCCAACTGGTGTTGGTGCACCCGCAAACATGATGAGTTAGTCGCTTATGCGACTTAGCAGACCAACACAAGTATCGCATATGCGATATCTTAGTCACAATTGTGGGACTCACATATGCGACGACCGATTCGTGAATGCGATGCCTTCCCTCACGCCAGGTACCGCATACACGATCCAGTGATCACGAATATGATTCTTGGGTCCTTTATATACCCATGTTTCGCCATTTTTAACAATTTTTATGACTTAGAGCTTAGAGTTTCTTGATTTTGAGCAATTTCCCCTTTTAAACTTGGGTAAGCTCCATAACACCTATTTCAACTATTTTATACAAATTTCAGCATGTAAGTCTTGTTTAAATGCAAATTTAAAACGTAAAAATTGGAGATTTTGTCCAATAAGGCCTAAAAAATTACAATTCTCCGATTTAAATCTTGACTTCAACCATTTTCACTTGGAGGAGTTTCTAATCTTATAAGTATCACTTTTCTTTCAACTTCATCTTCAAAATAACTTCTGTTCTTCATTTTAAAATGAATTTCGAGGATTTTATCAGTAAAGTTCAAACATGGTTTTTCTTCCATTGGGACTTCATTTTTAACTTATTTTTACTTAGGTTTTCAGCTGTAGACTTCTATAATTATGAAAAATATGTTTCAAAATTAAAATTATGATTTTACCCTTCTTTTTTGAAAATCCATTTTGGAGGTCCGTTTTGACCCCAACGCAGAAATAGGCAATATGGGTATCGTTGAATTTCTTTTGATTCATAGATTCTATATTTGTATGATTTAATTGATTTTGATTCTGTTCATGAGGAGTAAGGATTTGAATTGAAGGCTTTTAGATTGGTTTACGACATTTGAGGTAGGTGATAACGCTCAAACTACAGATCTCGTAAGAGTGTAAGCGGTCGTTGTCAAATATAGAACCTAACCGGGTTGGGTCTCGAATCCCACAGGGAATACTCGGTCACTAAGTATGCAACGATTAGTAGACTTTTGGTGAAAGTTCTGTAAAAAGGGGGGATTTAATTGTAGCGTGAATTAAGAGTATCAAAGTAACAAAGAAAAATGGAATGTTTAGTAAGTTTTAATCAATGAGAATTGTAAGTTAGGGTTATGTCCACCTTATGAGTTCTACGTATCTATTAGCTATGAGTTATGCGGAATTCAGAAATGCATGCGCTTATAGAGATTCATATTCTATGGTAAATCCTAGCGTCTTTCGACCATCACGGATTATCTCACTTTAACTCTTTCGAGCTTAAAGCATATCTAATGGTACGAACTCTCCAAGAGGTTAATCCAGTTACGGCACTAACTTTTAAACAGGGGTTGGTAGCCCTATTTCCTTGTCATTCTCTCTTTTTCAGACATGTAACTTTTCTCTCGAACAAGTTAATGCTATACTGGCGTATTCTATATGTTTGCAACCACAAGAATTTAAATTAAGATGAAGAGAGTAATGATATAAGCAACATACGTGTCAAGAATTCACAAACTCATAGCAATAGATAGTATCTCATAAGGCTTCCATAACCCTAACAGAGAAGTTTAGCTACTCATGAGTGCAACGGAGATCACCATAAACATCATTATCATATCAAAACTAGAATGATCTTACGTTGGTCACAAGATCCGTTCTTTCTCTGTCAGAAAGTAACGTGAACGACTAAATGTCGAATAAAAGAAAAATAGAATTGAATAGAAAATAGGATGAATAAATTGAATGCTGAAAAGTTCAGCAAAATAGGGTTTTTATAACACCCATATCCTATTCCTACTAAGCTACTGCATACTTGTCCTAATCCTAATAGGTTACTGCATCCTTATCCTAATCCTTCTAAGTTACTGCTGATCCCCAAGTCTTTGGAAATGTTGTTTTTGCCTGGGACAACTTTTTCATGCATCACTTTCAGTCCATAGACTTCCAAAAGTTGCCTTCCTTCTTTCGTGAAGCTTCCTTTGGCGTCAACCAGTCCATAAAATACTGAAATCTTCATCATTTATACCTGAAACTTACTAATCACGTTGGTTAGCTCACTTACAGGAAAAAGGACTAAAAGTGCATGAATTATATATGTTGTCCTCAAAACTTAGCTAAAATATGGGTAAATTAAGGTTCTTTAGGCGTGTAAATACACCTAACATCAACACCCCACACTTAAAGATTTGTTCGTCCTCGAATAATATATCATGTCCATATAAACTTCTACTTAGGGTTTCACAGTAACAACATAAAATATTCATCAAGACAGGCACGACAATTATTAACAAAGAGTAATTTTCTGATCACTACTAGAAACAATTCAACCTCTAATATAGACTCATGATGATGGTTAATTCGTATCCACAAGTTAAGGCACAAAGAATCATACAAAGCTACCCAAAACTCATCAACCATGTGTGTCTCACATAAGATATTACCCATAATCACTCACAAGTATTGCATTTTTCGAAACATGGGTATAAGATTCTCCTTGCTCTCACTCTTACAAAGAATTCATATGTTGTAACTGATGACCATAGGCTTGCCCTTAGTGTCATGCTCCACTAATATCAGAATGCTAAGCTTAGGATCAAATAGTTCTTTTACAGTTAATGTAGGCTAAGGGATGGGTAGGACTATTTTGGCCAGAAATAGTGACTATGTTCCTAAGCGCTTTAATACATCACATTATGCCATTAACATTTTCTTTTAATCAACCCTGCTACCTTTCTTTCATCTATCACCCTTTTCACCTCTTTTGCCATTCAAACTTAACTATCTTTTTATTTAATCATAAACACAATTTATCTTTTTATTTTTCTATTTTCTTTTTTTTTTCTTTTCTTTTCTATAGCACACCTCTACGATAGCCACTCTTTTTCATAACAAATTCAAGCACCAATAAACTCGAAGGCATCACTCTCACCCAATTTCCTCTTATTTCATCACATGACTTTACAATTTAAAGCACTTAGGAATTTGGATCAAATTATGGTCTTGAAAAAAATGGATTAGGCTTACATATGAGGCTGTCAAAGAAAATAGCTAAAGGCTCAAAGGGGTTTAACTAGGATAATGTCCACGGGTAGGTAAAAAGAAGGTAAACAAGTACAGGTTGCCAAAGAAATGCCTAAATCATCTCCTAAACTTGCACTCTTTATTTCGCTTTACACACACACCAGGCAAGTTCTAGCATCAGCTACAAACACAGAATATACTATAACCTCGCACACACAAGGAACATGGTCAACTTTATTAGGAGCAGTATAGACTCTTGACCCAATGGATGAATGAATTAAACCACACACTTATCACATAATGAGTCACACTTAGAGCCTAAATATCTCAATAGTAATGATTTTAGCACAAACTCTTGTCATAATACCATGACGCCTATCAGAACAATTTCATGCAACTAAGACTCTATGCTACAACTAACTAAAATAAACAAACATAGATAGATGCAGGCAAGGAAGTATAACATACAAATACCAGAACACCCCACACTTAGACGGGACACACTACCCTCAGTGGAAAATAAATAAGGAAAACCTGATTCCAAGCGTGCGTCAAGGTATTTGCATCGAGGAGGATTCAACTTGCTCTTTTCTTCCTCTTTTCTGCCCCTTCTGTAAGGTGGATGCTTTTTCCTTTCCTAGTCGACTTTTTGGTGCCATTGAGCCTGAAATTAAAGTCATGTTAGCCTCATTTTGGTAAGATTCAGTCGACAAACAAACAACAAAGGCACCACCCCACACTTAATTCGTTGGCACAACTAATTAGGTGAACGATGTCGATTATTCAGATTTCATCGCTATACAATTGGGTGTTATGTTCCAATAATATATTCAGTGTTATCATACTTTTCATGTCATCTTAACTATCTTGTTCAACTCTATTTGATGTAATCTGGTCCATGCTTTATGGTTTTCATTAATGCACTTTGGAACAAGATAACTACGTAGAGATCGAATCAAGTTTATGGTGTAGAAATAATCACAACATCTCATGCTTGTATTCAATTATGATCGATCTATTCAAAACATTCCAATGTTCAACTTACATGATTATGTGATTAACTTTACCATTTTGATTCCGCAACAAGATGACAGTGTATAACAATCAACAACAAATTGGAACAAAGTCTAGAACACCCTTACGTCGTTCCCTCACTTAGTTGTATCACAACAAATCAAACATACTCAAATCACCAAGAATACTTCAAGATTTAACAAATCATTATAGGCGTAGTATTGTAATGACTACGGAATATAAAAGAAGAGCAAAGAAGTACTTACTTGGTTAATGGCCTTGGAAGATGTTCTTGCAAAGTTAAAAGAGCAAAAAGAAAATTTTTAAGAGAATTTGGAGAGGTAGGCGGCGCTTAGGTTGGATTTGCAATGAGTTTTTGTTTTAAAACTAAGGTTCTATTTATAGGACAAGCTAGGGTCGGGTTTTTACCCATTTGGAATCGGATTAGGAGACCAAAAGTGAGCATAGGCGGCGCCTAAGCCATGGCATTCTAGATTCAGAGACAAAAGGCATTGGCATAGGCGGCGCCTATGCTATGGCATTGTTGAGCATAGGCGGCGCCTATGCTATGGCATTCTAGATTCTGAGAGCTTAGGCCATAGCATAGGCCATGCCTTGTTCGTTGCCTAGATTTACATAGGCCTTGCCTTGTTCGTTGCCTAGATTTTCATAGGCAATGCCTAACCCATAGCCTTTTCTTCTTCATTCCTAACTTACCACCTTCACCATTGCTCACTTTCAAATCAAAATTTGAGACAAATCTCCTCCTTTATACGTCTTGCACCTACACTTACTCAAAAACAACAAAAACAATTAGAACGATGGGTTGCCTCCCACCAAGCACCTTGGTTTTGGTAGTGGCTCGACAAAATCCTAGGAAAACAAAAACAACAAAAATAATTAAAAATGATGGGTTGCCTCCCACCAAGCGCTTGATTTATTGCCCCGGCACGACATAGCTATCTCGATTACTTAGACTTCATCGAGATATTCTGAATGGATTCAGATGACGCTGGTGCTTACTTGTGGGCATGCAATCTCCTTCGATATGAATCTTGTGCGTACATATCCCAAGAGGGATCCCAATTATATCATCAATAGACCACCCAATGGCTCTCTTGTACCTCTTTAGAGCAGAGATGAGAGCCTCTACGTGCTGTTCACTTAAATCATTTGCAACACTCATCGGAAGTGTATTTCTATATCCCAAGAACGTATACCTTAGGTGACTTGGTAGCTCTTTCAATTCTAGCACGGGTGGCTCTTCAAATGAAGTCTTCGCTATTGGTGAAGATTGATTCCTAAGATGAAGGTCCAGCTTCTTAGGATCATGAGAATAGGACTTTATTCCTGTTAGAGCACAAATGGTTTCCTCATGTTCTTCAGCCTCCTCACGCTCAAAATTCAGCACATCAGATAGTGGCTCAATAGTAAGCTGCTTCTCTACAGATAATTCTTTCTTATCCTTATAATAAACATCATCTACAGAGAACACATTCATATCGCTGGGCTGCTTCATTGCTTTGCATACATCTAAATGGACAACTTCGTCATTCAACCGAAATAAAAGCTCATTAGCTCTCATGTTAATAAGCACACTTCCTGTTGCAAGGAAAGGATGTCCCAAGATTATGAGAACTTCAGAATCCACCTCGCAAGCCAAAATCACAAAGTCTGCAGGAAAAATGAAGGTAGAAACCTTTACCAACACATCATTCAGGATACCCACAGGTCATTTTACCGACCTATCTGCCATCACGAGCCGCATATTAGTGGGTGTCGGATCACCTAACCCCAACTTTCTGTAGACGGATAGTGGCATCAAATTGATGCTATCTCCCAAATCGCATAATGCCTTAGCGAAATTCATAGTTCCAACAGTGCAAGGAATAGTAAAAGCACCAGGATCTTCCTTCTTCTGAACTAACGATCTTAGCGATTGCACTACAATAATGAACATTATCGGCTAGCTCATAGCTTACTACCCGCTTCTTTGTCAAAAGGTCCTTCATGAATTTAGCATACCCAGGCATCTGTTCCAGCGCCTCTACCAAAAGAACATTAATGGTCAGCTGCTTCAACATAGCAATGAATTTACTGAACCTTGTATCATCCGCTTTCTTCTTTAGTCTCTGCGGAAAAGATGGGGCTGGAAGGGGAATCGTTTTCTCCACCATTTTCTTTTTATCTTGCTTCCGATTATCAGCCTTTTTAGGAGTGTCATCAGCCTTTTTCTTCAATCTCTAAGGAAAAGGTGGGGGTGGAAGAGGAATAGTTTTCTTATGAACGCTCTCATTCTGGTTTTCAGCTTCTGTGGAATCATCACAATCTGCGTCAATAACACTCTCCTCTGTATCATCAACCACCTGCTTGCCTTTAGACGGATTGTCTAACACCTTACCGCTCCTGGTAGTAATAGCCATGCATGATCCATCATTCCTTGGATTTTGCACAGTGTCACTAGGTAAAGTGCCAGCTTTTCTTTGGTTGAATGCCGCTGATAGTTGACTCAATTGTTGTTCCAGCTATTTTATTGCAGTGGAATGCGAGTCAACTAATTGCTTCATTGAGGACAAATCATTTATTACCTCAGTTACTCCCGTGTTGGTTGCTTCCACTCCTTTTAACAATTTAGCCATCATATCTTCCATTGACATATTTCCAGAACTAGATGCACCGACGTCACGTCTTCCAGGAGGAACATACAAACCACTCATGTCAGTCTTATCCTTCCAACTACCTTGATCACGGTCCTTGTTTCCAGATTTATCATAATAGTTACGACCTTGGTTTCCTTGGGCATTGCCTCGAAAACCCCCCTAATTATTCAAGTAGTTAACTTCTTCCTCAGAATCGAATTCCTCTCTAGCTTTTGACGCCACCATTTTGACTTTTTCGGTCTTCCCTGATAATAAATGCTTGGTAATAAGATTCATCTGTGTTTTCATGTGTGCCATGTCCTGGTCACGTTCCTCTTCTGTTCACCTCTGTTCTGTAGTCATGCCAATCGATACAGTAGAGTTTGCTACCTCAGAATCCCTGGTATGCCAAGCTCTACTTTGCTTTGTCATATGATCTAACATATCACTTGCCTAAATAAAAGTGAGATCCATGAATGACCCACCTGCTGCATTATCAACCACTGGCTTAGTCACCGAATTCAAAGATCTGTATAATATCTCCATCAAGTGGACATTGGTCATATGATGGTTTGGGCACCGCATAAGCTTCGTCTTGAACCTCTCCCATATTTCATGGAGAGCTTCAGTTGGAAGCTGTCGAAAATTGCTGATTTCATCTCTCAACTGTGCTCTCTTGGATGGCGGAAAGAATCTTTCTAGGAAAGCGTCTTTCAGTTGCCTCCAATTAGTAATAGAATCAGGAGTCAGCCCATTCAACCATAGAGTTGCCTCCCCAGATAGAGACAATGGAAATAAGCGGAGTCGAATTGCATTCTGTCCAACGCCAGGATTGTTGAATGACTTACATGTAGAAATAAAGTTGATCAGATGCATATTCGGATCATCGCCTGCAAGTCCACCAAATAGTCCCTTGAGCTGCACGCCTGCAAGTCCACCAAATAGTCCCTTGAGCTGCAATAGTTGAATCATGGTGCTAGTGATATTGAACTTGACTCCAGGTGCCAAGGGTGGAGGAATAATAGCTCCTGTGGCACCAGCTCCGTCCAAATCATCATCATCATCATCAAAAGGAATCTTTATAGCTCGGCGTTCAGGTCTAAATCTAGCTTGACGATCTCTTCTGTTAGCAGGTGTCGCCACCTCAGCATCACGCCTAGGGTTTAGTAACTCGTCATCACCTAGGTCCTCATCATCAGGATTTGTTGCTCGCCCAGGGTTATCAATATTCTGTTGATGTACTTGGGCAGCGGCCAACGCAGCTAGTCTAGCCTGCTCCTGTTGAGCAGTCCTTCTTTCACTGTCATATTGTGCATCCATTCTGTCAATAGAACCTAAATAAAACAAAAACAACAACTGTAAAATCTGAGAATCTTTGACCAAAGGGTCTAGTAATTATCACAAACTTAGTTGACAACTGTATTCCCCGGCAACGGCGCCAAAATTTGATAACGCTCAAACTACAGCTCTCGTAAGAGTATAAGCGGTCGTTGTCAAATATAGAACCCAACTGGATTGGGTGTCGAATCCCACAAGGAATACTCGGTCACTAAGTATGCAACGATTAGTAGACTTTTGGTGAAAGTTCTATAAAAAGGGGGGATTTAATTATAGCGTGAATTAAGAGTATCAAAGTAACAAAGAAAAATGGAATGTTTAGTAAGTTTTAATCAATGAGAATTGTAAGTAAGGGTTATGTCCACCTTATGAGTTCTACGTATCTATTAGCTATGAGTTATGCGGAATTCAGAAATGCATGCGCTTATAGAGATTCGTATTTTATGGTAAATCCTAGCGTCTTTCGACCATCATGGATTATCTCACTGTAACTCTTTCGAGCTTAAAGCGTATCTAATGGTACGAACTCTCCAAGAGGTTAATCCAGTTACGACACTAACTTTTAAACAGGGGTTGGTAGCCCTATTTCCTTGTCATTCTCTCTTTTCCAGACATGTAACTTTTCTCTCGAACAAGTTAATGCTATACTGGCGTATTCTATATGTTTGTAACCACAAGAATTTAAATTAAGATGAAGAGAGTAATGATATAAGTAACATACGTGTCAAGAATTCACAAACTCATAGCAATAGATAGTATCTCATAAGGCTTCCATAACCCTAACAGAGAAGTTTAGCTACTCATGAGTGCAACAGAGATCACCATAAACATCATCATCATATCAAAACTATAATGATCTTACGCTGGTCACAAGAGTCGTGCTTTCTCTGTCAGAAAGTAACGTAAAGGACTAAATGTCGAATAAAAGAAAAATAGAATTGAATAGAAAATAGGATGAATGAATTGAATGCTGAAAAGTTCAACAAAATAGGGTTTTTATAACACCCATATCCTATTCCTACTAAGCTACTGCATACTTGTCCTAATCCTAATAGGTTACTGCATCCTTATCATAATCCTACTAAGTTACTGCTGATCCCCAAGTCTTTGGAAATGTTGTTTTTACCCGGGACAACTTTTCCATGCATCACTTTCAGTCCATAGACTTCCAAAAGCTACCTTCCTTCTTTCGTGAAGCTTCCTTTGGCGTCAACCAGTCCATAAAATGCTGAAATCTTCATCATTTATACCTGAAAACTTGCTAATCACGTTGGTTAGCTCACTTACAGGAAAAAGGACTAAAAGTGCATGAATTATATATTTTGTCCTCAAAACTTAGCTAAAATATGGGTAAATTAAGGTGCTTTAGGCGTGTAAATACGCCTAACATCAGTAGGTTATGACTTGCCTTGGTTCAAAATGGGGTAGGTAGTTAATGTTGATACAAAAGCATGTTAAGGGTGTGGCAACTAATCATAAAAACGGATATGATTATTATGATGTGCCCATGTGAGGGCCTATATATTGATGTTATTTGGTGGAATTTGGAACATTACTTGTTTTGTGTGACCATGTGGGGTCTTATATGATATTGTTGGCCTTGTATACGTGAAATTAATCATATCCTAATAATGAAAAAGCCTAATATGGTACCAATGGTGTAATTTAGTTGTACTCGACTCTCTTGGCATATGGTGTATATTGGAATTCATAGATGGTTGGAAATATTGAGTGAATGATTGGCTCACTTGGTTGGTATATTGGTTAGATATGAAAATACTCATTCTGGTTGGTTGTGAGAATTACATTCTCATAGCATATACATTCATGAAACATTGGTACTACTATGAAAATACTGGAAACATTGGTTTTTTCTAACAGAAAATGTGACATTAAAATTCTATACCGAAGGATGTGCTGGAGAGGAGTTATGAATATTCATATTGGATATTAGTTTTATACGGGTTGGTAAACCCTCCCCATGCATCCTACATATGAAGCTTTAGATCTGTGTACGGATGTTGTGCATAACCTCGAGCATCATCATCACTATCATCATCATCATATTAGCATTATCATCATCATCATATCCATTGCATTTGTACTTACTTTGTACATTTTAGTAATGTATTATTTTCCTTGATATGATACCGGTCTGTGTGTATTTCTTCCTTTGTATTCGTATGTGTGATACTTATATACATGTACTTCTCTTTCATATTGTTCTAATGTATGGGAATATTATAAAACTGTTAGTGGAGACATGGGATACCATTTGGGATATTTTCTAGTTGTAGGTGACGTGCCCTTAGTGTGTATTTTGTATGCTTTATTTTCCATTTTTCGTAGTTGGCCTATGATACCTATTGAGTACAAGTGGACCGTACTCACCACTACTGCGCTCTTTCGATGCAGATCCTAGTTTGAGTATGTTTTGTGGTGGTTTTATCTCGATGATACTTTGGATCTACTCAAGGTAGCAGTTGGATTCTTGTTTCCGGAGTCGACTACTACCTTTCTAAATTTTGCATTTAGAGATAGAGTTGTTCCTATTTTGGATATCTTATGTATTTTGATCTCGAGTTATACTAATGATGTTCTTACACTAGCACCAGGTTCTGGGATTATGGTATGATATCTTTGGTTATGTTCTTCTGCTTTTATTATATTATTTGGTTCGGCTTTGTTATAGAAGCCTTAGTTTGGTTTACTGATATTATTTTACTTTTATGTATCAGTTTGTGTGATAGGCTTACTTGTTAAGGCTTGTCACGAGAAGTGCGATCATGACCCATAGTTTTTGGGTCATGACAAGTGAACCCAGAATATCTGTTTAACCCAAAATTACTACCTCAACTAGAATACCAAGAAGATGAACCTCTCAGAGACTGACTACTACTCTGGCTAGAATGATCACTGTAGCTAGACTGACCTCCATGGGTAATCTGAAGTGCGGCATGAACAGGCCTACTATGGGACATACAATGCATTACAAACGTATGATCATTACGCTTCAACCGGGTTATTATATTCCACTTGTTAACCCTGATGCTGATAAGGATGACATGGAGGGTACCTACCCTAGGAACCACTACCTCTGAATTATGAGACACTTTGGTTCCCACTGAAATTGCCATGATATCGTGGCCTCTTATCGTTGCACCCTTGGGTCTCGTGATGCATCTCTTGTATAATTTGAGCATGATTAGAATCCTCGGCAAAAAATCTACTAGAAGCAACCAAACTTTGCATAGCCATGCGGAGAATATGTCTCAATCCCTGAACAAAACACCAAACCTAATCATATTCGATTGGCAAGATAGATATAACATAGCTATCAAACGCATAAAATCAAGCCTCATACAACACAACAGTTATGGAGATCTGCTCTAATCTCGAGAACTGATCTCTCAGACGATCCTTAATGCTACGGGGCATATACTTCTCAAAGAAAATCTTAGTGAATTAAGTCTAAGTCAATGGGGGAGATCCAGCTAGCATGGAATCAAGATGACCTTTCCACCAAAGTCGAGCAGCCAATCTAACAGGGAGGTGGTATAGTCCATACTGCGAGTCTCAACTAGGCCCAAATAATGGATCATATCCTTGCCAACAACTAAGAACTCGTATGCATCCTCACTCGGTGCACAATAAAATATACGCGAAGTCAATCTCAAGAATCTACCCAACATCTTCTGCTCCTCAACAGACATAGCAAGCTAACCAACTACCGATTAAGAAACCACTGGCGCTATATCAATCTCAATGCTAGGAGCCATAATTATAGGTTGCGCCCTCGCTCAATACCACACTGGTCCACAAACTGCACACCATTAGAAGGTGCACCACCTACTTAAACCAAGAGATAGACCAATGCATTTTTCAGAACTGATGAAGAAATAAACCCTAGTGAAGCCTGGGCTAGCCTCTGGCCCACCACTAGCTTGGGTGGAGAATCTCTGGAGCGAGAGCAGGGATAGGGTCTGGTAAAGAATCTCCATCCTGGTCTCTGGCTGGGGATGCATCTCTCAGCTGTTCTTAACCTATGGATCATCCATGAACTTTGATAGGATCCATAGTCATGAACTTAGGGTCCTCATCTCGTATAGCGATAACACGCGTCATATCCACCTTTAAAAGAGTAAGACAAAACAAATCCTTAGAAACCAACTCAAACTCTTAGTATGAAGTGAGTGAAAGAAGTGAATATCTTCTAAGAATCTCCTATATCCTTCCAAATATAAGAAACAAACGTCATCATTCCGATCTGCGGGACACTGTTAGACATTTTCTCTTGTACCAATAATACTGTTGACCCTAGCGCTCTGATACCAATTTATCATGATCAAATTTTTAAGTCATGATGACACTTACTTTACCTGCCAAAAGGTAAGCCAAACCGAAGTCTGAAGCTATAAAGCGATGGGCTAATTTGGTGAAAAATCACATAAATGTCAGAAATATGCAAGTAAAAGGCTTACAAGAAATAAATCATAGAATAATAATAAAATGGAAGATAAATAAGAGAAATGACAACATCTCATGACCTAGTAGTGTCTGTACAAAATCCTCTAACCCAAAAGAATACAAGTACTATCAAGTCAGTACACAGTAGTCTCAAGAATGGAAAGACTAGAAAAAATAGAAAGTGAGAAAAGGTCAACTCTAGCTCCGAGAGCTCACTCTGTCTCCAGACTCTGACCAGCATAAATTTCGGCATCAACGATGGTAACTAGTACTTGAATCTGCACTAAAAAGGTACAAAAATGTAGTATGAGTACCAATGGCCATGGGTACTTAGTAGGATTCATCGATTAATTGAGCTAAATCATATTACAAATATAATAAAATGTGAGATAAATAAGTTAAACCAGGGTAAGAGGGTAAACCTAAAATGACGCTCCAAATATAACTATCTCTACATACTGGCCCCCATAAGATAGAAAGCGTAATAAATTAAATAACCCAATGTGGGTCTCCGTAAGCCTGAAGATGCAATCAAGGAGAAATAATAATTAGAATTATATAAGTTAACTATATCTTGAAATCATAATCGTAATATCTTTCATAACGTGAAACAACAGACTCGATCCGATTCCATAACCGTCGTAATCAACACCTCATTGCCAGACTTGAACCAAAACTCTTATCATCATTTGCCGGACTTGAAAAATCATATCATGGATAATGTCGGAATTGAACCCGTCTTAATATCATAAATCCTCGGAATCGAATCAGAACTAATATCATCTTCCGATTATCAATCTAGCATAAGGCATCATGTATCTAAGCCTCCTTAAGCTCTAGAATATAAATTTAGTTGATGCAGCACATCCATAAAGTCTACAAGGAGCTAGTAGTAGTTTTGGCCTAAGGTGGGCCAGAGGGCCCACTTCTAGTCCCCAAAATTCATTCTAACGCAAATTTTATCCCTAACTAGTCTAAGGTATCTAATTTTACTACTGGATATTAAATAAGCCACATTTTAGTCCTAAGATAGTAATTCTAGCAAACGAAAGGGTAGTCAAGGCAATTATGCCTAATTATGGCCTCTAATCGACTAAATAATTCAAATTCACGCTAAATTTAACCCAAAGTCCTAATTTTCAACCCATATCAAGCATATTATCATAAATATACTACAATTTAGCTCAATCTATGAGAAAAGTAAACCTAGCCTACTTGAACGTTGAAGAACGCCCGATAAAGTACACTAAATCAATTATTTTTCCTTTCAATAAGCTTTCACACGATGCCACACTATCAAAATGGTAATCTACTCATTAATATGATAAAAAAATAACCATATTACTCTTTTATGCTTCGGGTCTAAAATCATATAAAAATTTCATGTGGGGCCCATTTGCAAAACTATATTTTCGAAAATATCAACACGTCCCTCTATGTTCAAGAAGCATTTATCCTTAAGAATGGGCAAATTCCGAGCTCAAATGATACCTCAATCTACTGAACAGGAATTTAAGAATTTGAGAATAAATTGAGAAATTAACCATGAAGTTAACACAAACTTACCAAGATTTTGATGAAAAAATGAGTAATCCGAGCTCACGAACATCCCAAAATCTCCTAATTATGATTCTCCCAATTTTTTACACTTTCTAGGCTTTTAAATCTTGAGACTTGTGAGAGAAATGGGAGAAAATCGGGCTAATGAGGCATTTAATGGCCTCTAGGTGCCGCTTAAGCGGCCAATTGACTACTTAAGCGGTCACTGCTAAAGTGGCCAAGTACCGCTAAAGCGGTAACCGCTTGTCTTGGCATACATCCGCTTTAGTGACAGTCTTTCTGCTTTAGAAGTCATACCAATGCTAAAATGGCTTGGTTGGGGCAAGCCATGTCCACTAAAGCGATCGGTTGTTCGCTAAGCGACCTTCGCTAAAGAGCCCAAAGGGTCGCTTTAGCGGATACACCAACTGAAACTTGAATTTTTTTCAAGTTTCCACCAACTCCTCGGGATTCATTCGAAATTCTGTGAACTCAAAGGAACTATGATATCCTATCAAATTTGACATTCTGGACCCAGTGATGCACTCAAAATTTTCATACGAGGTCTATTCAATGAAAAGTGAGCCCAGACCCAAGGGTCATTTTTATCAATTTTTGGCCAATAGTTCAACGTGAGTTCGGATGCCTTCGGACCTGAACGAAAGGTTCTCCTAGCCTAAAATCAACATTCCGGAGCTGATGGAATTGTCATAATTGACATACGGGATCTTTAAGTTGAAGTTTATGTCTGGTAGCTAATTCTTATCATCGAAAAGTTCAAAATAGAAAATTGACTCAAAAAATCAAATGAACTACTCAGCAACTGAATGTCAGCTCCAGCAAGTCATAAATGACTTAGGATAGCTAAGATAAGCTCTAAATGGTGAAAATACGTGAAAATATAAAAAAAATAACCTGAAGGGTCATTACATATATTTATAGACAATCTTTTAAACTAATCTTATCAATTAAGTTAGCTAAACTAACTGCGAGATCCTAACTAACAGTTATGTACAACTCAACACTCAATGCACTCTTGTACACTTCAATAACTGCTTAATAATACACTCTAATGTTTTACTGTTCTCAAAATAAAGTAGAACTAAACATGCAGCTTTTATGAAATAGAATTTGGAACTAGATAATTTTTGGCAATGAATATGTGTTTTTGGGTTTGACTAGGTTTCATGTTATAGAGGAAAAAAATTCTAGACATAATTGATTTAATTTGATCTTTACTAAAAAATAAAAGTTAATTTATTGAGGTCGAATCAACAATATTTTGGCCTGCAATTTTATTAATCACTCCCTTCTTTTCAATTTATTTGTTTTACTTTTCATTTAATTTGTTCAAAAAATATCTTTTTTTTTTTTTTACAACTCTTTAATCTTAATTTTTTACGTTACATGTTTAAGGCAACAAGATTAAAACATATTTTAATACATTCTGCGTCTCTTTAATTTATGATCACAAGATTTAAAAGTTTTATTTACTTTCTTAATCTTCATGCGAAGTTAAAATCAAACAGACAAAATAAATAGAGGAAGTAACTTAGAGAGAGTCCAAACCAAGACCAAATATTTCCCCTCTATCCATATACAGTACATTAGCTTAAATGAAACCATGACACTCCTAGTACTTTCAGTAATTCATCCATTTTAAACCAATTTTCTGTCTACATGAAAAAAATTAAGTTAGAAAGAGCTCAACTTCAAATAGTTGAGGCTCCCAATGTATAATATACTCTCTCCGTTTTATTTTATGTATCATTATTTTTTTTATTCGTCCCCAAAAAATGTTACCTTTCATTATTTGATAACAATTAAAAAACATAATTTCATAGTTATCCTTAGTGGTCCCACTTAATTAAAGATACTAATAGTATATTTTTTAATAAAGAGTAATTTAATAAAAATTATCAAGTCTTTTTTTATCTCTTAAACTTCACGTCCGGTCAAATTATGATACATCGAATGAGATGGAGGGAGTAATTTTTTTTCTTTCTCTTTTGGTGTTATGGGTGATAGTTCTTTGTGTATTTGTTATGATGAATTGTATTATATATGCTTGAATGAAATAGTATGATATTTATATCATATTTCACAAAAATCAAAAGAATGTTGTTATGAAATATTTCACATCTAATCGTCAAAGAAGGTCGAAAAAATAAAAAATGAAATCCCCCGACTTTATAAATCTATTGTGGTTTATAATTATAACATAAATTCGATATAATTGATTTAAGGAAAAAAAGTATAAAACCTTTATTAGACTTGTCGCCACAATTTACTTTAACACTTTAATTTTACATGCATTTAAATAGCCCCTAAACAACTTTCAAGTATATTAAATATCACCCTCAAAATGTAATATTACTCTCATAATAGAGAGTGCATTACACTCGCGCCACGTCATTGCCTGGACGGAGCCAATCCTTCAGTAGGGGGTTCAGACGAAAAAATATATTATTTTTACATAATTAAAATTAAGTTCTATGTATCTATCGCAGGTGTTGAACCCTTTCGTCTAGATTTTCTTCAAATATTGAACTCCTTTAGTTGAAATCCTAACTCCGCCTTTAATCATTACCATGTCAATGCAACGTCATTACCACATCAAAGCCACATAAAAAATATTTAAAAGTATAAGTTCACAAATATATATTTTATATAGTTAAAAAAAAATATCTACCCCTCCTCCCTCCCTCGTTCTTTCTTCTTCAAAAGACCCATCATTTTTTCACAATCTTCACAGCCAACCCACCAGCAACCCGCGCTTCCTCTCTTCTTCTTTTAACCTTCATTTATACTTCTTAGTCTTTTTATTATTGATTTAATTTTTGAAAATTATCTCTTTTATTTTTGTAACCCTTAATAAAGCTTCGCTAGTTATCGCTACTTCTAATTTCTCTTCTCATTGTATTTTTTTTTTTTTAAAAAGGAATTCTAAATTGGATATTTGAAAATTATAATAATGATTTTTGAAGTAAGATAAATATTTTTTCTTTTGGAGATGATAGTGGTTTGGAAAAAAAGAAAGAGAAAGGAGAAGATTCAAAGAAAAAGAAAAGGGATGGAAGTTTGTAGAAGACGAAGGGAGGGAGCTGGGGTTCGAGAAGAAGAGGGGCAGGGTGGGAAGGGTCATAGAAGATGCAAGGGGGGTGGGTTTGAAGAAGATGAAAGGGGTGGGGGATGTGTTTTATTTTTTATTATATATAATTAATTTAATAGGATCCACCAAGACCTTTTTTTCAAAAAAATGTGTTTTAGTTTTGTAATTTTTTTGCCACGTCATTCACTAAGGGGGTAATATAATTCACGTGAAAGATATTTAAAGGGATATTTATATGCGTGTAAAATTAAAGTACTGAAATACATTGTGGTGAGAAATTTATGGGATTTTTATATATTTTCTCTTAATTTAATAAACAAACAATTTGAATCAATTCGATTTATGTATACCTTTTAATGTCAACCAAAAAAAAAAGAAATTCTACTTTTTAATAAGGATAGACCTTTAGCTCATCTTTATTTTGTTTTTGTTTTCTCATTTCCTCTTTTTTCCCTTCTTTATAATTAGAATGCCTACTGACCATTGCTTATTCATAAAGCAAGTAAATGCACATTGGAAGCATAGGATGTTACATACGATGTTGTTAGAGTTTTTGTCCTGATTTTTTTATCAAATTTAAGTTTTATTGTTTCTGAAAGAAAAATATAAAACTTTTTCATATTTGACTAACTTCTTTTTGGAGGAATGGTTTTGAACCTCTATAAATAGAAAACTCCTCTTCTCATACCATAATACAATAGTATCCACAATGTAGTCAGCAAGAAGTCTTGTTTAGGGGGGATTTTCTCTCGCATTAGTTTCTGTATTTTTAATATTATATTTTATATGTAGTTCGATTGGCTAAATAATATAATAATATTAAATTTTTAGTATTGTTTTTATGTGTTTTCTGAATTGACACTACAATGGTTTGCAACTAATAGCTTCCGTTAACGTTCTCTCGATTTCGATTCCAACAAGTGATATTAGAGCGTATGATTCAATAGTCCAATGGTGTGGTGAGGCGAGATTAAACAGGTTCAAAGCGGTTTCAAAAATATGCTGCAACAACTTGGCGATGATGAAGTTTTTATAAAAAAAATCAAGAAAACTACATGTGGGAAAAAAGTTTCAAACAAAATTTCAACAATCTTGCTGCTAATCCATCTTTAAAATCAAAATCATTTTTCAATCCATGTTTATGGGCTACTTCCAACCCCCGCTTACTTTTATGCTAGGGCTCCTTTCAACTTATGCATTTACTTTTAACGCATGAACTCCACTCTTAACCTGTGCTCACTTTTAATGCACAAGGCTTAACTTTCAACCCTGTTACTTATAACACAGGGCTCCAATAATATTAATCTATGCTTTTATTTTCAACGCATAGGGCTCCAATTTTCAAACCATATCAACTTTTAATTATGGTAAGCAGCAGTGATGTATGAAAATCGTTGATATATGAAGATCATGTGAAGAATGAAGATGAAGTCAAGAGAATCAAGCCAAAAATGAGAGATTTATTAGTGTTTTTGCCTTGATTTTCTTACCAAATTAATTTTTTTTTTCTTAGAAGAAAAATAAAAGTAATACCATAATTACTTTTATTTTCCTGAAAGAAAAATATAAAACATTTCCATATAGTTTTGAACCTCTATAAATAGAAAAACTCCTCTTCTCATACCATAACACAATAGTATCCACAATGTAGTCGTCAAAGAGTCTTATTTAGGGAGAGATTTTCTCTCTCATTAGTTTCTATGTTTTTAATATTATGTTTTATATGTAGGCCGATTGACCAAATAATATAACAATATTAAGTTTTTAGTATTATTTTTATGTATTTTTTGAATTGTCACCACAATAATTTGCAACTAATAGCTTCCGTATGCCGCCCTCTCGATTTCGAACCCAACAGATACCACTCAAGCAAATAAATTCTCCATATTCAATTTAAAATCTCCTACTCTGGTTGGTACTCCAAATGTTTAGTATTTAGGGTGTGTTTGGTACCAAGGAAAATATTTTATGAAAAACAAGTTGGTTTCTTACATATTTTTTTTATGTTAAGTGTTGAGTGAAAAATATTTTCAGAAAATATTTTCTAGTATTTGGTTGGTGAATGAAAAAATATTTCTCAAAAAAAAAATATATTTTTTAGAAAATATATTTTAGCGTTTAGCTGTAGCAAATACTTTCTAGAAAAATAATTTTTGACCCTAAAAATACTTTTTGGAGGGTGTGTTCGATATGGAGGAGGAAAACATTTTCTAGAAAAATAAATTATTTCTTACCTATATTCTTTTTTTCGTTATGCAAGTCGGAAAATAATTTCTAAAAGTATTTGTATATATTAACAAAAACAATAAAAATGAATAGCGCAAGAAGGGTGGGATAAGAAAAAAACTTTTGAAACTTTTTTTAAAAAATAAATTTAAAAATTAAATATTTGTTTCTAGGGAGGGGGCTGGTAGGCAGAAGCGGAGCCAGAATTTCAACTCAGGAGATTTAATATTTGAAGAAAATCTAGCTGGAAGGCATCCAACACCTACTATACATACATAAAAAGATAATTTTAATCATGTAAAAATAATATATTTTTTTTATCAAAAGAGTTTGAATGAAACCCTATCAAATGGCTGGATCCGTCCTTGCTGGTAGTTTGGGGGAGGGGATGTTAGAGTAGGTGTTAGGGGTCACTATTGGAAATTACGACAACCAACTTTTTGACAGCAGTTGTCAAAGCATAGCTATAAAAGGTCTATTACAACAATTTCGATCGTTATAAAAATAATAATTTTATTAATTATAATTTAGCTTTATAATCATTACTATTAAATACTAACAGTTGCAATAAGTAGATTTATAGCAACGATTGTTGAAGTCTTTGCGGTAAAATCATCTATGATAACACTTCATGAGCAAAAAAAACTTATTGCATTGACTCTTTAAGTTCCCTTTACAAAAATTTTCAAGTCCGCCCAAAAAAACCATTTTAATAAAAACCTCTCTCTTAAACCAAATATCGATTTTGCGGATAACAAACCATATTGCGATTTTGTGGGTGGTACCCTTTAGATTGTTTTCCGATGGTAAAAGCCAGCCTCACTCGCCGGCCACCGTGGTTCTCTGGGCGATTTAATTTCAGACCAACATTTGAAGAATGTATTTTGGTGAGTTAAAGATAAACCATATTCAATTTGCACTTCAATTTCTCTCAGTGGTGGAAAGTCAGTTCAAATTTTGATTCTCAATTTGTGTTGAAAAGTCAGATCGAATTTTCACTTCAATTGTTTTAATTTGGGAATTTTAAGGTTAGTGTATTCTTCTACGATTTTGACATAATTTTTGGACTTATTATCTGTCGAATTCTTCAAAATTTCTGTTAGTTCTGGCCATTACAATTGTGACATATGCACAGTTCACTCTTGTGCTCTTCCGTCTTCATTTCTAGTGTATTCCTTTTTTGGAGTTGATTTTGATTCATTTTTTCTTCTCTTTGCCAAAAAAGTAAGAAACTAGTGGATTTGATTTGATATGAAGTTTGAGAAAGTAAGAAATTTTTGAATGTTATGGTCTTGAAATCTTGTGATGTTTAAGATGACGTGTGAAAAATTGATATTAAAGAGTTGCCGAAAAAGAAAAACGACATTCTTTTTGAAGCGGACTAAAAGTGAAAGTAAGATAATCGAATTGAAGTAGGGAGAAACATTTTGCTATGTGTTGTTTTAGCACTTTGATTGGTTTGACAAAAATTTGAAACTTTATACTTTTTGTGCAGCCTTGGGTTTAGATGAGTTTTAATTTTGGGAATAGGAATTAATTTGATGTAATTTAGTTTCGAAGATTGGTTAGATTAAGGTTTAATGATAAAAAAAATATACACACATTGACATGTTCAATCTACATTACAATTGAATCCTCTTGCTAGTCTAAGTTGCTCGGACTCGGGTGCGGGTGTTCGATATGGGTACGGATCTAGAGGTTGAATCCTTCACGGTCTCAATTTAAATATTCGGCAATATGGATCTAGGGATAGATGCGGGTGTGGGGATTCGGCAAAAAATAATTTAAATCTAAAAAATTTCCATGGCCAAACACCTACTTACGGGTGTGGGGATTCGGCAAAAAATAATTTAAATCTAAAAAGTTTCCATGGCCAAACACCTACTTAATCTTCTTACTTTCTTTTTATTTTGTTTATCTTGGTTACAATCCATTGGATGCTTGTTCCAGTATGTTAATCTCCAATATGAATTTAGTTCCTGACTTAGTGCATTATTTAAAGTTCTTTTCTTTCGGGTACAAACAAATTAATTAATGCATATTGTGTTGCTCTAAGAAATGAAACTTAGCAAAAAACAGAACCTGCAGTCAGCACTATCAACCAAGTAGTAAGTTGGAAAGGAAGACATCACCTCTAGGTTTACACATGTAGTTTGTGTTTATGTCTTGTTAGGATGTTGAACTATCTTGTATGCTTTCTTATTCTTTATTATATTGTTACCTGAATCTACTGTTCTAGTTGTGGAATCTATAATGTTGATAGACTCTGTTCTTTTCTCATAATTCAATTCGTGTCACTATACACTTCTCTTTCTTTTGATCGATTATGTTGTCTAGAAACTATGTAATGGTAAAATGTTTAAATTTCTTTTTTTTTGTTTCAGAATCTTTATGTTGACATCAGTCTTAGATAACTATCTCCTTTGGTTTGTGTTTCTCGATACACTTTTAAGTGTTTTGATCCTTTAGTTTAATATTCATTAGATTACCCTTTTCCTGTTAGATGACAGTCTTGCCAGGTTGACCTTGTTAAGGAAGGTGGACATAGGTATTTCATTAGATTTCTTGACAGCGGTGAGGCTTATCCAGAGCAAAGGGCAATGGCTTTACTTGTCTTGGCAGTAATTGTTGATGGTCAGAGACGGGGTCAGGAGGCGTGTATTGTTGTAGGGCTTATTAATGTCTTCTTGAAGCATATTCAAGCATCAATCTGTAATGATGCCCAAACTGAACTCGTGTTTCTTCAAAGGCTGTGCCTTTGTCTGCGCAAGCTCTGGAAGAATTTCAAGGAGGCTCAAGTACTAGGTTTTCAGGCAGATGCGTCAGTAATATTTGGGCCTCTACTTTATCAATCGTAGCCTGAGGTTTGTTGTTTAGTTATATGTTAAGTTAGTGTATTATTACTATGGTTCTGCATTATTTGTTCAAACTATTGTAAAGAGAAATTTTTTTACAAGCTGCATCTATATTTGCACTAGGCACTTACTTGATGTTGGGTTTGATACATCTAGGGATGACATTGGAGAGGAGGAAGATTATGATGACGAGGGAAAAATGAGGGGAGAATTCATTATAAGGAGACATTTAAGTTCAGTTTTTTATGCTTGCCCGTTGGTACCAGCTGATTTGCTGTTGGTATGTATTTACTGAATTAATCCCACCCTAGGGAGAGCTTTCTTTGTGATGCACTTACTTTTGTTCCTAATTTGTTTGCTGATTTGTCCCATGTTTGATCTTTCTTTGTGTAAGAGTAGAATATTGCAAGTTCTATGATTGTAGAAATTTGATGATATGTCTGAAACAGTCGACCATTACATTTCTTGTATGATGAGGACACCCCCTGAACTAAATCTGGCCAGACTATGAATGTTGTTTATCTTTCACTTTGAAGTGGTAGCCTTATGTTGAATGATACCATTATTTAGTAACATATTACTTCTTCGAAATGTGTGGAGGATGCGAATTAGGATAGAAGGATAGTACGAAGGAGTGTGTCCTTGCTAGTAGGTAGGAGTACTTTGTTTTGTTATCGTGCTAGTGGACAATGCTAATGGTGCTTGGGGACAAGAATTCCAGAATGCTTCATTACGTGCTAGACATATATGATATATTAGAATAGTTGACACCATCCATAAATCTCTCTACACAGTCTCTCCTTAGCCCTCCTAGCTATACATACCCACCAGCTTTCTAGCTTCATATTTTATCGTCTGATCTTTAGCCATCCTAGTATATTCTCAACCTATTTTTTTAGAGAAACATATTGGAAGAATAGATTTTGTATTTTTTTTTTATCTATAGTACATAAAGCACAACCCTCATCTTCTCCTAGCCCCAGCCTTTTAAGAGTATTCTTTTTCATTAATCTCTTGTGTATAGCTAGCAAACATATGAACTGCTGCTTTGGATTGCTTGCTTTGCACCATATGCCTCTCCAGTTTATCCTTGAGGGGTTATCCCTCTTATCCATTCATACCAACTATGGATAGCGTATGTACCAGTTGGCTTTAACCAATCAGTCCCCATAAATCCTACAACAAATTTCTGTTTTACTCCACATGCCTGCTTTTAGGTATTTTAGCAGATCTTAGGGAAGGTAATGTTTTTATTCATCTGTTTTACACTCTGATTATATTTTTAGATAAGGTAATTGTTCTGCAGATCCTTTAGCCAACTTAGGAAAGGAATCTAAAGCAAATATTACCCTCAAGACTTGTAACAACAACAACATATCTAATGTAATCCCACAAATGAGATCTTACTTCTACCTTTAGACCATTTCAAATAGACCCCCGAACCACGACTTTCATTGTATAAAAATAAATGAATTACCTGTGCAATGCAACCTCCAAGACCCATTCTTTCAAATATCTGGCGAAAGGACACTGCAAGCATAAGTGGTCTAATAGTAACTGATTCTGTGACATCTCTAAAGTCACACCAATTATAACTGAATAAAAGATTATACCAATTTCCAACACTTGTGATACTAATATCTGCTTCATTTTTATTAATTCCTCTTCCTCTTTCTCCTGCTCCGCATGCTGAATCTCAACATCAACAATTTTCTTACACACTTTCTGATTCTTCACTCTTCCTGATTGTTGCATATCTAATAAAATCTAGAATCACACATTGGCATGGACAAAGTACTGGTGTATTTTTGGTTAACTGTTCTGTGTTCTAATAGTGACTTGGAACTTGAAAATATTTATTTTCTTCTATGTTAGTCTATGAGTTTAAGCATTTTTGTATTGTTTAGAATCATTTTTAGTTTTATTTGATAGAGAAGTTTGATATGAGTTGTTGTTTGTTTGCCGTTACAGCATTATAAAGGAAGAAAGAGTAAACATGTATAGAAATTTTACATTGTTCTCTATATAATTCTGCTCTTTTATACTCTGATTGGAGCTTTGGTGAAGATCTGATAGTTTGTTTCTAAAGCATTCTGCACCTAACTTTGAGGTTGACTTTAGAGCTTTTAGTAGCTTCCATGACCCGTCTAATCTGGAGTAGCTGGAGAACTTTATGGTCCATGATGTTACAGAAAATGCAAAACTTGAGGTCTTTTTTAGCTTGAGATCAACTGGAAAATTTGTTGATTTCTGCTTAGCTTTCCACAACAAGGACGTTTACTAGAAAAGTGCCGATCTTGCGAATCATTGTGCACATAATCTATTTTGCAATAAGATTTTAAATTATATTCATTGACAATGTGATAAACCTTATTTTTTGATTTACTAATTTCACTTCAGAAGTTGGGAAAGGGCCTACCATACTAATAAGTAAGTTATGTTCACTACCTTATTTCACCTTCATGTAGTTTAATGCATTACTAGAAATAAGCATAACATGAATGGGAAGTGAAATGAGAATGCAAAGGATTGTACGTGTAGTTGTACCGATACAGGACAAAGAAAATGATTAACTTTGAGGACAGGAGCAGACACCATAAACGACAGTAAGATTATGTTGTTCAGCTTCACTTCTAATGATTGAAGATAAGTTTCTAGCCACACAATCATATTTGGCAAGGCTAACTTTTACCTCGTATAATGAAGAAGCTGCTTACGGACAATGACAAGTTGGAATAGAAGTGGAAGGAATAAGTTTTTCCTGCTTTTTTTTCCTTCCCAGTTGTAACCTTTCAGTTGCTGATTCTCTGTCTTTTGCTTCAAATTATACACGATCGCCCAACTTTTCCTCTTTAAATATGTTTTTATTTAAGTGCTAAATGAGCTTATTTATTCTCTTTTTGTAGGTGTTCAAAATGGAGGAGATGAAGAAAAAAGTGATGAAGAAATTGACCTTACTTGAGAAGATTTTTGAATTGTTGATAGATGCTTTAATATCTATCTTTTTTATATTGAATTTCGTGAAATTCACAGCCACTCAAATTTTATACTATGTGGAAAATCTAATGATGATTTGACTTTAACATTTTCCGTTTGGATTTAGATTACTAGTTTGTTGCATATTTTAATTTGGATTATTATTAATGAAATATTTTATTGTAATGTGTGTATATATATATATTTCAATTGGTATTTGAACTATTAATGGTATTTGAAGTAGTTGAAATAGGTGGCAAAAATTGTTGCAATAGCTAATTATAATAGTTGCAATAGTTAGCAAAAATATATTGCAAAAAACTCGAAAACTGTTGCAATAGGTGTCAAAAAGAGTTTCAATAGGTAGTTAGAAATCATTGCAAAGAATAATAAGTGTTACAGTAGATATCCGAAAATTATTTCAATAGGGTTATTGCTACGCTTTCATGTCGTTGCAACGTATTCTATTGCAACGGTTCTTAACCTTGCTGTAGACGATACAAAGTGTCGCAATAGGAGATTAGAAAAATCATTGCAATAGGTCTATCTATTGCAACGGTTGGCGTAACCATCGCAATAACCGCTGCGATAGACCTATCAGAACGCTCACATATGCAATGCCTATCTAATTGTTGCGGTAGACCTATCACAACGATTTCTTTATCTATCACAACGGTTTTTAAACCGTTGTCATAGGGCTAATTTCTAGTAGTGCGGTGAGAAAAGAAAAAGATTTTAATCTTTTTTTTTTTAAAATTGAATATATTTTTTGAGGGAGGGGGGCTCGTAGGGATTGAGTTTTGGTGTAGGGGATGAGGTAAGAAAAAATTTAAAATATTTTTTTAAAAATAAAATTATTTTTTTTTGGATGAGGGCTGGTAGGGATTGGGGGCAGGGGTAGGGGTCGGTGATTTTCAGAGTTATACGAACATTTCAACTTGAGAGTGAGGTTGAAAGAGAGTTTTGAAAAATGTTTTTCTTACTTTTTTGGAGAGAAGTCATTTTTCTTAAATTTGAGGAAAATAAGTTGATTTGAAAACATTTTTCAAAACGTTTAAGCCATCCAAATATGAAAAATTGAAAAATATTTTCCTTCATATCAAACACACTCTTAATTATTTAACAAGGTATTGACCGTCTTACCCTTCTAGAAAATTTTATTTCTAGTTGATGTTGGAATTTTTGAAAACATTACGTTTAGTTTGAATTGTTGGACGAATATCATGTTTTTTTTGTTCTTCATAATGTGTCCATTGTTCGGCATTAACATTGAGGTGTAATTGATTTGGACTTGTGCCAACAAGTTCCACCGTAAAGCTAAAATGCCATGTATCAAAGATAACTATATTTCCAAATGCCATGTATCAAAGATAACTATATTTCCAAAGACTCAAACTCGCAGATCTATTTAAGAATTAAAAGATTATGTGTGTAGATAATATGAGTGGAAGTGAAGAACACTACGAGCTTTGAATATTATAACTAATCATCTTTCGAATTTAGAAAGGCCGGCTCAAGCCTAAAGCAACTAAAGCCATTGTTTTAGACCTCGAACTTTCGGGCCTCTAAATTTTTTAATATGTGTATATAGCTTCGTTTATAAATAAATAACGTTTCTAATTTTAGAAAATCCTTTAAAATAAAATATTCTTGAAAATAAAAAGTGTTTTTACTAACTTATTTTTAATTAATTAAATTCTCGAAGAAAAAAAGTAATTCCTTAATGGTATAGAATTTCGTGTACCCCTCTGTATCATTTTACTTGGTCTTTTTTCTAAATATGTTTGTTTCATATTAGTTGTTCATTTTCACAAATCAAGAGCATTTTAATGGCCTAGGTTAAGGTTTTTAAATAGCATGCTAAACCTGGTCCCTTATCCCATCACTTACATATGTATGGTTGCTTGTATTGGATGATCTTTACTTGGTTATGATAAATGGCATTACTTTATCCTTATCTCGAGATTCATGCTAGCGTTTACCCACTAACCCGTCTACTGGCAATTGTATACCCATGCTATGCAGGAACCAGATGTTCAAATTTTTCTTCATAGTACTTGATTTGAGGATTGATTATTGGACTAAAGTGGTGAGCTTTCATTCTTTTAGAATGCATCATTTAATGTTGGACATTCTAAGACTTTTTATTTTCTTTCCGAATAATGGTTTAACCATGGTTGGGGGCATATCCCAATCGAGTATTTATATTCTTTTAGATAGAGGCTTTGTAGTACTTCTGGAGGTTGGAATAGGCAAAATCGGTATTGGTATCAGCCTTGGCAGTGGACTAAGCTGGGAGGCTGGCATCATCAGACATAATTTCTCACTATTCTATCGTATTATAATTTGGGTTTGACTTTCATATTATGTTCGATATTCTCTTTGGTTTGGTATGGACAGACTTAGTTTGGTTGGTCATATTGTGACCCTTTCCTAAAGTCTTCATGAGAGCAATGCGCAATCTTGCTATATTCTTAAAATTTAGCTCATCTAAGGCTGTATAAGGTGGTTGGGTTGGGTTAAGAAGGTGATCCCCTATCCTAGGTGGACTTGGAATGACCATTATGACAAGGCCCTAGTTTAGGCTACATCAAGTTGGTACTAGATTCTAAGTTCATATTTAATTGGGACCACAAAGTCGTATTGAGTATAGTCTCTTTTAGGGATGTGTAGCACTCCACACTCATAAGGGAGAGGCTATAAGACATCTAGGAATATTTTACTTTCTTGGTGTTGTTTCTTCAAGCTTACCTTTTCAATCCTGGAATCTCCTCTAATCCTTATTTGTTCATCTTTTAGATCATACCTCCTAGATCTGGAATAAAAGAAAATTCTTCCATCTTATTTGGGGATAATGCTGAAGGAGTACCTCCTACGTATGGAGCACATCTTTGATCTCATGGTCCTGTTCCTGATTATACCAAAGTTTCTTTTATGTTTATACTGCTCCTTATTTCCCTCAGGGTAATATAACGAATGTAGAGTTTGGTTAGTCTATGCATGCTATTGCCCAACTGGTTACTGCTCAGGCCGAGCAGGGTGTGGCTGGTGTTGTATCTATTGAGGCAGCTAGGCTTAGACAGTTTATGAAGATAGGTACTCTGACTTTTATGGAAGTGAAGGTAGAAAAAGATCCATAGGGCTTTCTTGATGAGATGGAGAAGATCTTTTGGGTAATGAGAGTTACTAATGTGGAAGGAGTAAACTTGCAGCTTTTTAGCTCTAAATGGTTTCTTATTAGTAGTATGAGGAGTGGGACAAATATAAGGATGATGTAGAAGAGGATGGTTTGTGGGAGGCCTTTTCTGATACCTTCATAGATTACTTCTTTTCTTAAGAGTTGAGGGAAGTTAAGATGAAGGTGTTTGTGAACTTTAGGCAAGGGAGAATATCTGTGAAGGAGTATGCTTTGAAGTTCTATTAGTTACGAGGTATGCTCTTGATTTGGTAGCTGATATAAGGTCGAGAATGAGGAAGTTTGCTTCTGGGCTAAACAGAGATCTGATTTTGGAGAGCAAGACTGTTTTGCTCATGATGGATATGGATATGCCAAGGCTAACTATTCATATGCAGCAGGTTGAGGATGAGAAGAGAAAGAAGGCGGAATATGAAGACAAGCAGGGTAAGCAAGGTGTTTTTTTTTATCAGGGAGATGCCCAGTCTCAAGGTGGTAGAGATGGTGGGAAATGGTAGAAAAGAAGTGGGGGAGTTCTGGTTCCTTCTCTACTTCCAGTGCTCCTTGCCCCAAGCAGTCGAGCGACAGGCGTCATTATGATAGTGATAATTCTCTGGTGCAGGGATCCCAGTCTCAGGTAAGCGGAGGTTAGTCTATTTCTTCATTTTCTCCTTGTCGCTTTTACGGTCATTCTCACCAGGGATTATGTGAGGAAGGTAGGTATAAGTGCTTCAAGTGTGGACAAGTAGGCCATCGACTCAGAGATTGTCCATCTAACAAGGTTTTTACGGAGGCAAATAAGATTTTGATGGCTTTATCTTATGTTCCTACACCTGGTGGTGTGGCATCTACTTCTGTTACTGCTCCTAGTTCCAATGCTGGTTGGAATAGGTTGTATGCTTTGGAGTTCCCATCGGGAATCTGAGGCATCATCTGATGTTGTTATTGGTATGTTACAGATTTTCTCTCATGATGTGTATTGTTTGCTTGTTCTAGGTTCTACCCTTTCCTATGTGACTTCTTATGTAGCTGTGTCTTTTGTTTTAATTTGGAAGTTATTTTGGATTCATTATTTTTTTTTACCCTGATAGGTGATCCGATCATTGTTGAATGGTTCTATAGGGGCTGTGTGGTATTTGTGAGTGGTAGGTAAACTTTGGAAGATTTGTTTGAGTTGGGTATGATAGATTTTGATGTAATCTTTGGCATGGATTGGTTGCATTCTTGTTATGAAAATTTGGATTGTCTATCCAGAAATAAAATGGGAAGGTTGTTCCTTAGCACCTAGGGGGAAGTTTATTTATTATCTTAGAGCTCGAAGGTTAATCTCTAAAGGTTGTCTTTATCACTTGGTCCGGGTTAAAGATTATAATATGGAAGGTCCTCCGTTGTCTTCGGTCCCTGTAGTTAATGAGTTTCCAGAGGTCTTTTCAAATAATCTTCCAGGTGTTCCTCTGGATAGAGAAATAGAGTTTGGTATTAATTTTCTTTTGGACACTCATCCAATTTCTATTCCTCTATATAGAATGGCTTCGGCAGGGTTAAGGGAACTCAAGGAGCAATTAAGGATCTTTTAGATAAAGGATTTATTCGTCCTAGTATTTCCCCATGGGGTCCACTGATATTGTTTATGCACAAGAAGGATGGTTCTCTTTGTATGTGCATCGACTATAGGCAGTTGAATAAGGTAACGGTCAAGAACAAATATCCACTCCCTCGAATAGATGATCTGTTTGACCAATTGCAAGGAGTAAAGTTCTTCTCTAAGATAGATCTTTGGTCTGGGTACCATCAGTTGAATATTAGGGAGGTGGATATCCCTAAGATATCTTTTCGTACAACGTATGGGCATTATGAGTTTTTGGTGATGTCATTTAGATTGACAAATGACTCGACAACATTTATGGATCTGATGAACAGGGCATTTTGGCATTATTTGATTCTCTTTTTCATTGTGTTTATTGATGATATTCTGGTGTATTTGAAGAGTGAGGTAGATCATGCTAATTACCTCCGTGTGGTGTTGCATTCCTTAAGGGAAGTTCTCTAAGTACGAGTTTTGGTTGAATGTTGTGACTTTCTTGGGTCACATCATTTCTAGTCAAGGGATCATGGTGGATCCACAGAAGGTGGCTATGGTGAAGAAGTGGACTAGACCTATGACTCCATATAATATTTGGAGCTTCTTGGGTTTAGCCTGGTATTATAGGCGGTTTGTGGAGAGCTTCTCATCGATAGATGCTCCTTTGACTAAGTTGACTCAGAAGAAGGTTAAGTTTTCTTAGTCGGATGCATGTGAGAGGAGTTTTGCTAAGTTGAGGAATAAGTTGACTTCAGCTCTAGTTTTGACTTTGCCGGAAGGAAATGATGGGTTCGTGGTTTATTATGATGCATCTCAGGTTGGTCTTGGTTGCATGTTGATGCAGTATGGAAAGGTGATAGCCTATACTTCCAGGCAGTTAAAGGTGCATGAAAGGGACTATCCTACTCATGATTTAGAGCTGTTGGCTGTTGTGTTTGCTTTGAAGATATGGAAACATTATTTGTTTGGGGTCCACGTCGATATCATTTTTGATCACAAGAGTTTGTAGTATGTGTTCTTGCAGAAAGAGCTTAATCTCAGGTAGAGGAGATGACTTTAACTTCTCAAAGACTATGATATGAGTGTTCACTACTATCCAGGTAAAGCTAACATGGTTGCTGATGCTCTTAATAGGTTATCCATGGGTAGTTTGGCTCATATGGAAGAAGGAAAACGAGAATTGATGAAGGATATTCATTGCTTGGTAAATCTTAGGGTTCATCTCTTGGACTCTAAGGATGGTGGTATGATGGTGCAATAAGTAGTTAGATCATCTCTTAGTACAGAGATTAAGGAGAAATAAGTAATGGATTCTTACTTGATAAAAATCAAGGGTACTATTGGTGAGTAAAAGGTGGTGGATTTTAAGATTAGCTGTGATTGTACTTTGCAGTGCCAAGAGAGGTTGTGTGTGCCTTATGTAGACAATTTGCGGCTAAGGTCTTGGCTGAGGCACACGAGTTGCACTATGTTGTTCATCCTAGTTATACAAAGATTTACCATGATCTCAAGGAGATCTATTAGTGGAGTGGCATGAAGCGGGACGTGGTTGATTTTGTATCCTAGTGCTTGGTGTGTCAACAAGTTAAGTTTGAGAACATGAGGACTGGTGGGTTGTATCAAGAGATTAATTTCCTGAATGGAAGTGGGAAAAGATCAATATGTATTTAGTTACCGTTCTTCCTTAGTATTGGAACCAATTTGATTTAATTTGGGTCATTGCGGATAGGAGGATGAAGTTTGTGAAATTCTTACCTGTGCGGAATAGCTTTTCGGCGGAGGATTATGCAAATTTTATCATCAAGATATTGTGAAACTGTATGGAGTGCTTGTTTTGTTTATTTTTTATCGTACTACGCAGTTTATGTCCCACTTTTGGCGGTGTTTTCAGAAAGCATTGGGGACTAAGATGAGTCTAAGTATGGCTTTCCACCCGCAGTCGGATGGGCAGGCAGAAAGAACTATTTAGACATTGAAAGATATACTTCGAGTCTGTGTGATTCATTATGGTGGAAATTGAGTGGAGCATATACCTTTGGTAGAGTTTACTGACAACAATAGCTATCATAAGAGTATTGGTATGGCTTCTTTTGAGGTATTATATGGTAGAAGGTATAGATCTCCTATTGGTTGGTTTGAGCACGATGAGGCTGATTTGTTTGTTCTGGATTTGGTTCATTAAGCTATGGAAAAGGTGAAGGTGATTCGGGACAGGCTCAAGGCTTTCTAGAGTTGTCAAAATTTGTATGCGCAGGAGTAGAGATTTGGAGTTTGCAGTAGGGGATAAGGTTTTTCTTAAGGTGTGTCCTATAAAGGGGGTAGTGAGGTTTGGCAAAAAAAGAAATCTCAGTCCTCGGTACATTGGTCCTTATGAGATTTTACAGAGAGTGAGTAATGTTGTGTATGCGTTATAGTTGCCATTTAGTTTGGGTTTGGTTCATCCGATATTTCATGTTTCTATGTTGAGAAAGTGCATTGGTGATTCGTCTTTGATTGTGACTTTGGAAGGATTGGATATCTTGAATTCTCTATCTTATAAAGAGGTCCCGGTTGAGATATTGGATAGGTAGGTTCATTGGTTGTAGACTACGTATATAGCTTTGGTTAAGGTTCTATGGCGGAACCACAAGGTGGAAGAGGCCACATGGGAAGTGAAAGAGGACATGAAGTCCAAGTATCGGCTCTTGTTTTCTGCTCTTGATATTCATGTGGAAGGTATGTGTTCTTGAACATATCTTTATTTTCTGAGTTTGTTAAAGGAAAGATTAACATCTTTGCCTCTTTGTTTTCAAACTTTGTTAAAGGGATGTTTGATAATGCAAATGACTCTATGTGTGGTTACCCCTACCTTATCCATCATTCACGGATGAATGTTCCTAATGGGGGAAACTGAAGCATCCCAGGTTTGGACCCTTAGAAATATCCAAGAATTTCATTATTCGGACCCATTATAACTCATGGTACAAGCCATAAGCTGGGGTACAAGTGGTGAAGTCCTATCGTAAGCCGACCAGTGTTAGTTGGTGGGTTGGTTTTAGACATTGGAATGGATATGAATTGAGGGTATGAGTCATAAGACATAGGTATGAGTCATATAGGTGACTCGTAATGTGGTCAGTGTTTAATCCTTCCGGTGTTACATTTTTCTAGGGATACAGATCATGGGTACGAATTATATACTGAAGTTACGACTTATTTGGATAAGTGGTATACTGGACAGTGTCTGATCCATGGTTGAGGATTAGTTATAATTGGGTGGGTATCAACCGTAAGCTAGGTTACGACTCATAAGGAGGTCAGCCATAACCCTGTGTTAGTTTTTTATGGGATTTAAGTGGGGGTATTCTGGACATTTTCCTACTTACCCTAATAAGGACCCACAACTTCTAATACACTCAGGAAGTTATTTACCATATTATTTTATTCTTAAACACTTAGAATCTCCTCAAAAATATATCATAATTCTCTCAAGAGATTTTGGGAAAAAGAGCAAGGGTTTCAACTAAGGGATAACTTTGGGGCTTTTCTTGGTGGATTCTTTCCATCAACCTTCTTGGTTTAAGGAATGATTCTCTTCCCTACTTGTAATTTGAATTAAAGGCATGGTTATATGGTTGATTTCATGGTTTTTACTTTTTCATGGTTTTGGTTTTCAATCATTAATTTGGGGGTTTTGAAGTTAAAGGCTTGGTTATGATTTGTTATGGTTTTAATTATACTTTCTATGCGTTAATGGTAGTTTTGTATAATGGAATTGCATGGTAATGGCTAATGGTAATGTAATTTGGTTTTGATTATACTATGCCCCTATGGTGTTTGATAAAATATTTATAAGGATATATTCATTGCATTGACTTATGTTAATGGAACTCTTGCTTGTTTTTAACTTATATATGAAACTTTAAATATTTCAATGATTTACAAAGGGTAATGGCTAATTGGTAATGCTTGTGGAGAACATGGTAGTCTCCCAAGAGGTTAATATGGTAAATGGAAAGGGCAGCGAGAGCCCCCATAATCTAAATGGTTTGGCTATGGATAATGCTTGCAAGTATGGTGGTATGACAATACTGCTGGTTTATCAAATATCTTGGTTAATAAATGGATAATTGATTGTTTGGACTTGGTTTTAATTGGTTATTGAAGGCGTAAAGTGTAAGCTAAGTCGTGAAAGGTGGTGATCCTGGGGAGATCAAAACTGAAAACTCATATTTACCGATATGAGGGGTCTTTGATGGCCACGTTCGAGTGTGATGTTTATATTGGAGGGATGTAATAGTCATCCTAGGGTTATTGCTTGGTCGTGCGGCTACACGTACCGAGTCCCTTTCAGCAGGGGGAGCTGAACCCATATGGCCCATGGGTGGTAGAACGGCTAAGCTACACGACCTTGGTTAAGGTTTTTAAATGGCATGCTAAATCGGGTCCCTTATCCCAACACTTATATATGTATGGCTGTTTGCATTGGATGATTTTCAATTGGTTTTGATAAATAATGTTACTTTATCCTTATCCCGATATTCATGCTAGTATTCACCCACTAACCCATCTACTGGCGGCTGTATACCCATGCTATGTAGAAACCAGATGTTCGAATCCTCCTTCATTGTACTTGATTTGGGGACAACTTATTGGACTGAAGTGGTGGTCTTCCATCCTTTCAGAAGGCATCATTGCATGTTGGATATTTTTAGACTTTTTTTTTATATTGGTTTAGTCATGGTTGGGGGCATTCCCAACTAGATATTTGTATTCTTTTGGATAGAGGCTTTGTGGTACTTCTGTGGGTTGGAATGAGAGGGATCTACATTGGTGTCAGCCTTGGCATTGGAATAAGTTAGGAGACTAGCATCATTGGACATAATTTCTCACTGTTCCATCGTATTACATTTTGTATTTGACTTTCATATTATGTTTTGATATTCTCTTTGGTTTGGTATGGCATGGATGGTTGGTTTGGTATGGAGAGACTTGGTTGGGTTGATCATGGTTGTGACCCTATCCCAAAGTGATTGGGTTGGGTTAAGGAAGTGATGCCCGGTCCTAGGTGGACTTGGGATGCCCATTACAGCAAGGCCCCGGTCTGGCCTGCGTTAGATTCATTCCCAATCTTAGATACTGATGATTTAATAATCAACTTTCCTTGAGAACAAACAACATAAGAGAATTCCTTTGATTGAAGAATATTTTGATTCTTCAAAGTATGCCCGTGTGAATTCTTAATAATTCTGTGCATCATATTAAAATTGGGATGATTCAACTGATCATGCCAAATAATAATATTATTAGAACCTGTAAACATTGTGTTTACTATGATATGTGATTCAACCATACAAATACTTGTATGGTATATTCGAGAAGAAAGTGCGGATAGATTTTCATGCATAATTTTTTTTCTGTCTTTATAGTAGTAATATAAAGGTATTCAACCTTTTATTCATTTGCAGTCTCAATATGATAGCCATTTTGGCGAATAACCTTGAAACTTAACGAGTTTCTTTGAGACTTACTACATTATAATGTATTATCAATGTCCAATACTGTCTCCTCGGATAGTAATAAAGTCACTCTTCCAGAGCCCTCAATTAAATTTGTACTACCTAATATTATATTAACATAGTCTCTTTTCATAATCAAATGAGAGAAATATTTCTTTTCTCTTAATATAGTGTGAGTTGTAGTACTGTCAAGAAGGCACATATCTTCATTACTAACCTTGGATCTAATTGGAGATTGAAATTTTTTTATTATCTTCACAAAGAAAATACATGATAAGAAATGTGAAATCTCACAATCTTACAATGAAACTTAAATGCCTTTTTTTTCTTACAAAAATGAAAACAACATAATGAAAAAACATGATAACTAAGAAAAAATACATAAATAAAATAATATGATTTATTTCCCCAAGAAATTGATCATGATTTTATTTTGATCTCCAAAGAAGTCTTCAACTTTCAAATGAGTAATATCATCAAGTCCATAAAAATCATCATCTTTCAAAACCAAGTTTGCCTCAACATTATCATCGTATTCTTGTGAAGGTCCTGCGTCATCATCATTTTTAAAAATCATGCATGACTCCATCCGGGCATTAGAAGAGGTTCCACCTCCATTTCTCTTTCTTTTGAAAGAATCTTGATAAAGCCTAGCAAAATGCTTAGGCACCCGACATTCATTCTTCCAATGACCTTTCATACCACAACAATGACAATTGCCTCTTGAAAAATAATTTTGAGAAGTTATTTGATCCTCGCTTTTCTGATTACCATTATCACGATGATTATTATATCACCTCTGCCATTGTCATAATGACACATATTATTATGAACCCAACCTTGTCGTCTTTCAGGCTAGCCATGTGCTTGTACCATATTTACTTTCAGTAATGGAGCAGCTTCAGTGGGAAGGGCTTCATAATTTTTCATCAAGTGTAACTTGCATGGCTACATGTGCCCACACCTAGGTATGTGTTCTAGCATGTCAAGAGCGCCCAAGGCTAAGCAGTGAACTGGAAAAAGGCACTCTTGATATATTAAGCCACATACATACACATCTTGCCACATGTGCGCCGACATGTGTTGCTCATCCACCAGAAGACATGAGATCAATTCAGAATACTTCTGAAAGCCCTTTTCATGGTATTACTATTGCAACATCATATTTGAGGTATGAAGAATAGTGTCTTTTCCATCATGTCCTCATCATTTATAATTTTTTTCATATAATTTCAATTGAGAAACAATCTTTAATACAGTAGAGTTATATTCAACAACAATTTTAAAATTTTGAAATCATAAGTGCATTCACTCATAACGAGCTATAGACTGTACAGTGGCCTTTAGGTGGTCATACCTTTCCTTCAAATTAATCCACAATTCAAGTGGATCTTACACTGTTAGGTATTCATACTTCATTCCTTCATCCAGATGATGAGAAAGAAAAATCATAGCCTTTGCCTTATCCTGACTCAATGCTGCATCATCTAAGATAATAGTAGCGCTAAGACCCTTAACAGCTAGGTTAATTTCAGCATCGAAAATCCATGACAAATAATTTTTTTTTGAGAAGTCAAGTACCACAAACTCAAGCTTTGAAAAATTCGACACGATAAAAAATATCATAAAAATAATGAAGTTAGACAAAAATACAATAACATAATCTCAAAATAGTAGACCTTTTTTCTTTCAAAGACTTAATATTTTGTTTTTAACAAAACAGGACATTACTTTTCTTTTTCACAAAAAACAAAGGCTTTTGAAAATACACCATGTAACAATAACTTTATAAATACAACATGAACATCTAGAATGTACAAAATAAATAAATAAATACTAGCTTCAGACTAATAAAATCATCAACCCAAATAATTACTATAAACAAACATAAAATGTGAAACAAAAAATTTATACAAAAATTATCACTGCCTATCAACTCTAAAATGAAATTTCATGTTGTACATGAAAAAAAAATTAAGTGCTAGAGACAAACAAACTATGACAGTGAAAAAAATGAAAGTAACAGAAATTTAGGACAACAAACATGTAACATATATTTTTCTATTATGCATATAAATTTAGCCAATGCTATTATGTTATTTTAATTTTTCATGTGTAACTTTTAACATTAAAATAAAAAATTTGATAAAAGAAAATAACAACCTGCAATGTTCAAGACAAGTAAATTAATTATACTTGAGGGACTGAAAACTTGAAAAAGATTAGAATTGCATTGATAGCGTTTTTTAATGTTAAGAACGAGAATTGAAAGAAAAGAACAATAATAATAATATAGAACAAGATATCACGAGAAAAATATACTATAAGTTTCTTTCAAGTGTATCAAACATTTTCTTCAAGACCTGTATTTATAGTATTACATGAAGAAATTTTAAGAGGTGTCATAAACATGACAGTAACTCATGCAAAGAGGGAGATGAATATTAGGGATTGGATGATCAATCAGGAGGTAATGGAGGTGTGTAAATTACTACACTTAAAGAAGGTGTAATGTCTAAAAGTTATGGAAATCAACAATAATCATCTTAATAATTATTTACATTATGTTACTAAATTTGAACTCGTTAATAAAGCTGAATTTAAACCTAACCTTTGACCATCGATTTATTTTTTCTGCATCCTTTAGGCAAAGAGTCATTTTCTTGAATCTCAACCTAAAAAAATCACGAGAAAATATAAAGTACCTACATGTTTGATCTATAACCAAAGACAAATTTTGAATTTGAGATCAGGGAGTTTAGAGTGAATTGCGTGTTATATTAAAACACATTTTGTCAGCAAGGATACATTAGAGACTCAAATTATAATATATTCTAATTGAGTATCTGAACACATGATAAAATAGTTCTATTAAATATTCTGAACTCATATTTTGAAAAAAATATAATTGTGTGTGTTCGGAAGCACCCATTACATAACTAAGTTAGTCACATAAAATATGTCTCCTTCTTGAATAATATACATCAGCATTAATTGAAATAGACATAAAGTTTTAAGATTTATTGGGGCTAATGCGTATAGTTAAAGGAGATACTAAGTGTCTAATAAAATACTTTATCATCTGATAAAGTTTTCAATCAAAGAAAATCATAAATTCAAATGTATAAATGATATTTACAGACAGAATTTAATGGCTATCATATATTCAACCTTTCGAATTCTTTTTGTTTATGCATAGATATAATAATTTACTTAAGCGACAAAGTTAATTTAATCAAAATGATGTAACAAAAAAAATAGTTTAGTAAAGCAAAATGATTGATTAAGCTTTTAAAGAAAGAGAGATGAGTAATGATTTCATTTTGGAGTATATAGATGTGTGAAATGGTATTATTAGAAAAGATGCAAAATCATGATGTTAATCTCAACAATATTTATCAAGAATCCTTCTTTTATGTTTGCACTCCGTTTACTACTTTTGATTGCTTTGTTGAATCTTTGGACTGAAATTGATGCAATATTGCAATGACAATACTTATATGATGGAGTGTCCTACCATTTCATCTTTTCTCCACTCTTCTTAAGAATAAAAAATAAATAATATTTTTAAAAAGGTACAATAAACGTCCAGTTGAATATTTTTGTGAGTATCAATAATCATAATAAATGGATTTAATTGAATCATTTTCTTTGAAAACTTTATATCGTACATTAATATTAAATACAAACTTCTCCTACTTAGGATATATTTTTTCTATATTTGTAAAATACTGACAATGATAAAAGAAAAATATAGATTTTTTATATTGTTATTTTGAAAAACGATACCCCCTCCAAATGTCTTCCGATAAGATTTTCATTTGTATTAATAAATATTTTTTTTAAAACTAAAATAATGATATTTCATACTATTATCAATTTACTTAATCAACTAAATAATTGGTTATAAGTTTTTTTCTTCATCTAATATATATTTCATAAAGATTGAAATAATAATATAATTAATATAATGATTAGAATCAACCTTCATATCAAGAATTTTTGAGTCCAAAATAGCAAACCCTAGTCAGAATTCCTATGTTGTACACCGGTCAACCATCTTTGATGGTTGGTCAACATCTTTCTATTACTGAATTCTCTACTATGAATCTAAAACCCATTGAGAATCTCCAAACTATGCCGTTGGAGAAATTCGTTGTTGATTTAGTCGTTACAATAGCTCTTAATAAGAAGACCATTTCTCATAACAATGTGGTCATGGTGGAAGTATCATGCATGTTAAATAGACAAAAAAGGAGCTCGACACAATAAATAGAATGAAAAACTTATCGTTTTCTTTTATAGGTAAATTTGTCTATGAATAGGTGGATCCTGATGAAATAAGGACTATTATCCCACAAAAATATGAATTAGAGGTGGTTGTCAAATTGAATTATTCTGAAACAAACATATCCTCATTTGTTTGACGCAGGAATTTTATTTTATAACGTCATTTCAAAGGGTGACTTTTACTTATTATGTAAAGATGGTTTCTTATGTGATGCATACCCTTATACATGATGTTAAATTAAAGTGAATGAAGAGACTACATGTTAGCCTTCTATATTTATGTTTTAATAATGACAAACTAATGAGTGGATTCTTGCAGGATATTGGAAGACTGCTAATGTTGAAGGGATATGAAGGACTAGAAAATTAACGAAGGCAAGCAAGAAAGACAGCTCCAAGCATTGGAGGATATTAAATCATGATCTACAACATCCAAGAAAATCAATCAAAACAAGAAAAAAGAGAAAGGAAAATCGCAATCCCAGAATCACATAAAATCAGATCAATCACAAAAAAAGGAAGAAAAGATCACGACAAGATCAAAAAGAAAAAAGATCATGGACGTATCAAATACGGATGTGAGTGAAAAACCATGTATGGATATATCTGATATGGACATACCATACGATTACTTTCCTCAATCAGGAAATCAATTCAAATCCTTGATTGAGAAAAAATTTCTTTTCCTTATGAAGAGTAGCAAGCTGAAAACTATAAAAGAAGAAGACTAAGATAGAAAAAGGTTACACAATTTCAAGAAGTATCTTAAAGTGTCTTAATCTTAGTGTCAAGAAGCTTTGTAACTCTTAGTTAATAATTGTTGTATAAAGAGTAGGATCAATTCAACTTTGTAACGCAAACTGACGCTATGTCACAAGATCTGAAGAACAAAATAAGTCTCCGAAACTTTCTTCCCATCATTGTACCTGAGCCCAACATTGAACGATCTAAGAAAACTTTGAAACCCAAGGGTACTGGAAGTAGGCACCACATTGGAGTTCCGAACCAGGATAAATCTCTGTGTAGTGTGCTGATCTGCAGGAGAGTCGACTGTAGGAAGCTAATAGTCGACTTACAAAATTTTTTTAATTCACCTCTACCCTCTTGAATTTTAATTGGTGTTAGAGAAGGTCTCATCAACAGTGTTGCTTAACCGCAGGTGAAAAAGATCAAGTGGCAAATTATAAAATTCCCGATGCTCTTCTTCAGGATGGTCACTCCTCTATGAGATCATCATACTTTAATAGACAACACTACTCTTACTGGAATAATAGATTCAGAATCTTTGTCCAATCAAATGACTTCAAAGCCTTGGTTGTCATCAACAAGGGTCTAAAGCCTATTCCAGGACTCAAAGAGAAGCAAAAGTCAAAGACAAAGAATCTAGCAGTACTGACATAGATGACCTTGAAAGTTTAGAGGTCACCAAAGAACAACAAGAAGCAATCTATACTATTGCACGTTCTATAAGTTTATTTCTTTGTGTAGTTAGTGGAGAAGAATACGACAAGATATCAAGTTGCAAGACTGGAAAAGCAATATGGGACAAATTGGAAGTAGCCTATAAAGGAACCACCAAAGTCAAAATTGCTGTACTGGTCAATGAATACGAGCTATTCAAAATGGAAAAGAATGAGAACATTGAAACAATGTTTGCTAGATTTAGCAAGATCATATGCGAACTGAAATCACTGGCGATAATCAATCCACAAATCCTGCAAGTCCAAAAGCTGGTCCAAAGTCTCCCAAAAATTTAGGAAACCAAGGCAGCCATTTTGGAAGATAGAGAAATTCACAATATCATATATGACGAACTACGAGTTAACCTCATTACATATGAATGAAATTACATCAACAGGTATCATAAGGAGGAAAAAAACCCAGTAGCCTTCAACGCTACTCCAAATAAAGAAGTGGACATTCTAGAAGATGACAATAGTGAAGGAATGACCCTCATTAACCGTAGAGTAATGCTAATTATGAGACAGAGATAGTAAATATCCCAAGGAGCCAAAAATAATGACTCTACTAGAAACGATAATCGTTGCTATCACTGTAGAAGGTCTGGCTAGTTCAAACAAAACTGTCCAAAATTAAGAAGAAGAATATCCAGGAAGAATTAAATTTTTAGATCCTAGAGTGATGAAAATGAAATCGAAGAAGACATAGAAGCCGCCAATATGTGCTTTATGATAACAGTTGAATCTAGCGAGGTAAGACTACATGATTGTCATAATTATTACATTCTTGAATCTAATTTTGATATGATAACTGATGAGATTCAAAAATTTATTGATGAATACAACAAACTTGCTCAAGAGAAGAAAAGTTGTGAAGCACGATTTAAACAAAAAACTCAAAGAGGAAAGAAGAAACTTTCAAATACAAATAGAAGCATGTCAAATTGAAATTGACTTACTTCATGAAGAGCTTGATGGTGTAAAAGTTCAGTTGAATAGCTTTAGGAAATCTCCAAGTCATAGTTTTGTGAGATCAAACCTTTTTAAAAACAACTCAAGCATCTCATTAGGATCATTTAAATTAGCCAAGACCTCTTTCTCCTCCCGAGGACCTGTCTGCTTTATCTGTGGATAGAAAGGGCACAAATCCTACTGCTGTAGGCACAAGCCTAACAGCACATGGGCTTGGAAGCCTAAAAAAGTACCTCTAAACTTCAAGGACCCATGACCACTTGGGTACGTAAACAAAATTAATTTCTTTATTTTGCAGGAACATGCCCGCAAAAGATATAAAAAGGGAATATGGGTCATTGATAGGGATGTTCTAGATACACGATAAAAAAAAATACTTATGCCTTAAGGAATATAGATGGAGTATTAGACAAATTCGGTGACAATACTAGAGACAATATTATTAGAGTCGGCTCAGTAAAGTTTATCTCCTCATGCAAATTTATTAAAGTATATTTGGTAGATAACCTCAAGCATACCTTGCCCAGTATCAGTCAGTAATGTTACATTGGGTTTGGAATCTCATTCAAGTTGAAAGCTACTCCATCAAACATGACAAAAATAACATCTCTCTCATCTGTAAATGCTAAGAATGGTGTAGTAGAGCAAAAGAATCGGTTTCTCCTGGAAACTGCCAGGACCATATTATTAGAACAAAATCTCCTAGATTATTTTTGGGCAAAATAAGTATGCATAACATATCACATTATCAACATATGCCTGATCAGACCTATTCTAGAAAGGATGCCTTATGAACTCCGGAGAGAAAAAAAGCCTAACGTTAGCCACTCTCATTTTTCTAGATGAAAATGCTTTATCCATAACAATGGTAAGAATAACTTGTTAAAAATTGATCCATGAAGTTATGAAGGTATTTTCTTGGGTGTTCTCCCACTTATTGTGTCTACAGAGCTTATAATAAGAGAACTTTATGTGTTCAAGAATTTATTCATATTGTATTTGATGAATGTAATCACCCCTCTATGAGTTTAAGTAATGATAAAGATCAGGTGAGTGATATACAATCCAAATAAAATGCTCATGCAACCTCTGAGATATCATAAGACAAGTCGACTATACCCACTCCGAAGTTGACTTCTACGACAAAATTAGCGAAACCAAGTACTCCAAGAGAATAAAAACACGACACTAGATAATAGGATACAAGCAAGACCATCATTGAGAAAACAAGCGCATGTTGCCTTTGTATCTCAAATTGAATAAAGAAAGTATGGTTATCAAAATAAAATCAAACCTGTAGCTCAAGGCTTTTCCCAACAAAAAGGTATTGATCATCATAAAACCTTTTCCCCCATGACAAGGTTAGAATTAATTCAAAATTTTATTAGCACACTGATTTTAAATGTTTTAAGCTATATCAAATTAATGTTAAAAGTTCTTTTTAATTGGTTTTATTCATAAGAAAGTTTTTGTATGACAACCCCAGGGTTTGAAGATCCGTCGTATCCAAACCATGTTTTCAAACTGTCAAAAACACTCTGTAGTCTTAAATAAGATCCAAAGGCTTGGTATGAGTAATGCATACTTTCTTACTAAGTTACTTATTTTAAAGAAGAATAAAATTTATACAACTTTGTTCTTACAGATGTTTGATTCAAATTTTTTTATTATGCAAATTTACGTTGATGATATTATTCCTGGTAGTTCTAACATCTCTCTATGTTAGAATCTTGATAATATGATGAAATGAGAAGTTGATGAGTCTTAAAGGTGATGCCCTAATTTTACGACATAGCAAGGAGCAAACCTTAGTTGACCTGTCAATAATTGAAGTTGAATACATAGCTGCTGGAAATTGGTGTACTCGTATCCTATGGATTATGTGTCAACTACTTGTTTTTTAATATGTCTAATGAATTTGTGCCCATAATGTGTGATAATACCAGTGATATTAGTTTATCTAAATATACTATGCATTATTCTAGGATAAGCTCATAGACATCAAGCATTCTTTTATCTGTGATCATATCATAAATGGTGATTTTTTTAATTTGTTGACTCAGAAAATCAGCTTGTAGACTTTTTTTTTTTTTTACAAAAACCTCTCACAAGGAAAAAAATTGTTTTCTAAAATAAAAACTTGATATAATATATTTTTTCAATCTCTGATGATTTCAAAAGACCCTTATTTTTGGTACAAAATCCGTTGGCTACTCTCTAACTCTCGTCATTTCCTTTAAAATCCCCCTCTTTACACGCGACCTTTTTTTCTTCCACCATCATTACCATCTATGCACCTTTCCACTTCCCAATACTCCTCGCCCTTTCATCTCCAACCCTAACCCAAGTCCACTATACCTCTTTCTTCAACTCCATCCCTTCACCTTCCTCCCTATTTCTTTTATACCCATCCATACCCATTCTCTTCTACCATGAAAAGAACCCGTATAATGGATAACCTAACTAAAACTTCTCCAAACCAAAATTCAAATAACCTTAACCCCGTCATTCTCTCTGAGTCCTTAGAAGAGGCTTCCACGTACTCTCTCCAGTCAATGGTCTCTAAAAAATGAACTACTTTAAGACCTATTTCCTCCTCTAACAAATCATGATTCTATACCTTGGACTCTCTTCCTTCAGATGATACAAAAAAGTTTTGAACCTATTCTCACAATTAAAGATTTCGCACATTCAAAAATGTCTCTATTGTATCTAGTCGAGACATTAATCTATCTTATCTAAAGAAATCCCACTGCAATATAAGCCACTTTTTCAAGGCCCAAGAATTATCAATGATGTTTTTCTTATGTGTCTTGGAAGTATTTGAAGACCTAATCCGTATAATCTATTTCAACCTTCGTGTATCCCCACACAGCAGCGAGTTAGAAACCCTAGTTCTAAGAACACGTATTATTCTCAATGTTTTCTTGTTTGAGAAAGTGTTTCACACCAAATTCTCTGGTATAGTTACATTCATAAATGGCACCTAGCCGGAGAATTTTGAAGTTCGTTTTGACGAAGCAAAGAAGACCGTCTCAGATCCCGACTCAAATGGCCCCTCTTTTAGTCCTCTATTTCTCAGCTTCTAAAATAAAATTTTGTTTCACATCATTGCTACAATCCCCTGAGTCTATACCCTGGATACTATACGATGCTTATGACCCCAAAGGACCATAAGCTAGTCTATGATTGGTACCTACTGTGGATTGAAATTCCATAAGGTTAAAAATACTATAATCAAAACTGAATAAAATACCAACATACTGAACAACTGCCTGAAACATTCTAGTCTGTAAAGTCTCAAATTGTCTGAATATGGAGTTGATAGGACAAGTCCCTAAATAACTTCGACTACTAAAATAATAAACTACTGAATGTACTGAATTAATCTAACATCCTCGGAGTATGAGGACTTACTGCTATAACTGCTACTGATAACTAAAACTGGCTATATGCGGTCAGGAGCTTGAGTGTCCGAACCTATGATATGAGATATCATAGCATAAGAAATGAGTATGGAATCAGTACATGGGAATTTACTGGTATGCAAAATAAGGTAAATATAAATGCATGGGTTTATATTCATGAACACTAACTGACTGAATGATATACAGGAGCTAGTTTAGCATACATGGAGAATCTGTAATTACTGAACATATTGTGCATATTGTAACTAAGTATACTAGAATTGAATCTAATAATTGATAACTGAATATACTGATAACCTAAGATTATTGATAATCTAAATTAGTGATGACTGAGTTATTGTATCCGACAGACCTGATTCTATAGAACTGAACTGAGTTCTATTCTAAAGCCTGAGACTGAAATTGAATCTATGGGAATTCTCACTTAACCGACATGCCCCTAGAGTAAACTGAGTGAGGTCAAACCTATAACCCTAGTTGGAAGGGTTCCAGTACTATGCCATGGGTAAATGCACTGCTGTGGTCAAGCCTATCTTACGGGTGACCCTGAATAGAAAGTCAAGCCTAATCTGATAGGTGACCCTGGGAGGTAGCCAAGCCTTAAGCTGATGGGTGACTGCTTACATCCTATGCTGGCTATGTAGTTCTATAGTGTGAGACTGCTACTAACGACTCTGCCTTCCTAACGGAAGAATTCATCACCTTTACACTCACTCGATGCTAGTTCCTACTCTAAACTGAATGACACTGACTGATTTGACTGGACTAGACTAGGTTAGCTGGGTTCGGTAACTGACTGAGTTTTGCTATTTGCGATACTATGGAGTTTAATCTGTAATTACTAAGTCTCTACATAAATAGCTAGATTTTCAGGTATTAAATACCTCCAGAACTCGGTAGCATAAAAATTAAAGCAATGCGTCATCTTGAATAACATAACAATGTTCACTTGGTCATAATTCATACATAGAGACATTTCATCAAACACTTGTAATGCATTAACTTGTACATGGATGGGGAATACATGTTATAATTCTATAATGGCATTATTTCATTTTCATCGACAATTTATCAAACACATGAGAAACATACTTGGTTCATTAAATCATAAACACTTAGAGTTAACATGGTTACAACAATCAACTTGCAAATTGAAGGGTTTATCGTAAATATCATGTAATTCCACAGATACTAGAATCAATCATTGGAACTTGTAATCTAAATCATGGATTAAAACTCAAACAACATCATGAACATGAATTCAATCTAATTCAAACATGGAAATCATAAATCATAAATCTTGTATTGTGAAAAAGGATTCTTGAGCTCCATGGAAGGTAAGGATCCATGGATGAACATCTAACATACTTGAGAATCTTAATTCTTAATGTTCTTGAAGTCTCTCGGAGCGATTCTTGAGATTGCTCTTGAAACTTGGTGGGTAGGGTTTTCTATCTTTAAGAGAGAATGTATTAAATTGGGGAAAAGTGAGCTAATAATGATCTAAATGTGTTTTTAGGGATTAAATCCCACATATGGGTGGATTAAATTCATGGGAAAACTAATTTGACTTTGGATGAAACTTTAAATTTTCATCGAAATTTCTGATTTTTAGCCCTGGCGCGACGCGGTTCTATCGTGCCTTGTCATTGGAAACTGACAGCTAGGAACTGGGCTGACAGTGCAATGCAACGTAATCGTAGACCCTTACTGGATTTGGACAATTGGGGTTTGGAGGCCCTCTGCAATGCGGTGAGATCACGAAGTCACACTGTAAATTGACAATTGTCATCTGGACCTATGACGCGATACGCTACTGACTGAAATGATGGTATTTTACGGCTAGAACTTAAAATAGCCATAACTTCTTACCCGGTTATCGGATTTAGGCAAATTTTATATCATTGGAAATCTAACTGAATTTCCTACAAGATAGAGGGTAAAAATTAGGGAAATTCTACCTAGAACAAAAATTCTAATTAAGGATTCTTATGTACTGAAAACTAAATTGAGCTGGGAAATTATGGGGTATTATAATATCTCCCCCTTAGGAATATTTGTCCTCGAATGTGGCCAGTTAAACTGAGAGAATACTGGCAGACTGAGTTTACATACTGAACTAGACATGCACAACTAAAGCATGATTACGTGACTAGTCTGATAGACTAAACTTACGTACTGAACATGCATATCTGATGCATGATTACATGGCTAAAACTAATTCATGAAACACATGACTGACATGATAATGATATGAGATGGTAACTGATAACAAGTTTGTAATGGTACTGAATATGGGATTGAGTAGGTGAAAGGAAGACTTTGATCATGTACGAGACACCATCTAACTGAAGCATGACTGAATTACTTCGACACACTGCTGAGTCCTGAGGAACACATGACATAAAATGAACTTCACGGACCATTAAGAGTGTAACACGAGTCATCAGAACTGAGTATATTGAGAAACATGAATACACATGTCATGAACTGCATGGCCTGAGTTTCGAATTTCTGAACTTTTGGAACCTGATTCATACTACAGAGTGAACTAGAACTCCTTATACTAGGAACTGTAAGCTTGCATGGTCTTCTACCATTTATTATACTACTATCTTCTTCTTAGATTAAAGTAATCATTCTAAGTACGTGGGTCACTAAATCAATAACCCTACTACTATTTTAGGGTTTAACCTTGGAATGGACAACTATTTAAGAAATTACAAAAGATAGAGAAGCTCATGGATCTAATAAGGTGGACTTTTCTGATCTTGTCCGGACCGAAATACATAAAATCTGTTTAGATACTGTCCGTGGGTGGCACTGGAAGGGGAGCCCTATTGATTTGGGCAACTGGACTGAACTGGTGATTATGAGACTGACCTTGATGGAACATATACCTACCTCTATGAGCAGCTACTCGACACTCCCTAAGCCTATGGCCTAATTTCTTATATTCGTAACAAACATTACTGCCAGCCCTTTATTCTCCCTAATGGTTTTTTACCATACTCTTCATAAAATAGATTAGTACTACCATTTCTTATGCTATCCTAGGTCATCGGTACATTGGATAAGTATAGAGCTGGGTCTAAGATCTTTGGGTAAAACTGGGAATGGTTACCACCATCTGACTTAGGCTGATTGAAATTGAAACTTTCTGTTCTAGATCTCTTATTTTCCCTCTCTTTTTCTTTAGCCTTCTTCTCTTCAATCTGTTGAGCATGGACCATTAGTTTAGACATTTCCATCTCCTTAATTAACATTGTAGTTCTGCACTCATTAACCACACTCTCTGACCCAGACATAAACATACTCATACTGGACCTATTATCCGCTACCATGTGAGGAGCATATCTAGCTAATTGAGTAAAATTATGGGAATAATCTTTCACGCTCATGTTTCCCTGGCCGAAAGTTATAAATTATAACACTTTAGCCTCTCTCAACTCTAAGGGAAAGAATCTATCTAGAAAAGCAGTAGAAAACTCTTCCCACTCTACGGGCTCTGCATTTGTACCCCTGTCTACCTTCCAATGCTTAAACCACGTATGGGCTATATTTTGTAGATGATAGGCAGATACCTCAGTACTCTTACTTGATGTCACTCCCATGACATCTGTGACTTTTGAACCTGATCGAGAAACTTCTGTGGGTAATTTTTTGACTTAGATCCCATAAAGGAAAGGGGATTCATTCGGATGAAGTCCCAAATTCTGGTTGCAACAGTATTGGAAACTGGGTTGGTCAGAACAGTAGCGGTCCGTTCATTCTAAGCTGTGATTGAATTGGCTATAGTATTTGATGCAACTTTGAATTCTGCATGGGAGCCCTGCTCATTCAGGGGATCTGCTTGAATGGGCTGAAGAACTGACTAATTCCTATTTCTTCTTCAGTTTTTCATATTGGGAGCCATATTGTGTAAACCGAAGGAAGAAGTGGATTATACTGAGAGTGTAACTTGAGATCATGCTCACTCACACAACATGAATACTGAAATAAGGGAATATTTTCCTAAAACATCTCATAGCCTCCTGTCCATAAGTGTGGTGCACTACACACCTATACACAGGACTCTACTTGATTCATCATTTAGAATTCGTAGGACTCTGTTGAACCTTAGGATCTGATACCAAGTTTGTATCATCCCAAGTCTATACCCCGAACGCTACACAGTGCTTATGACCCCAAAGGACCACAAGCTAACCCACGACTGGTACCTGCTGTGAGCACTAAATAAAAATACTATAATAATATGGAAGATGGACTAAAATGCCATAAGGTTCAAAATACTATAATCAAAACTGAATAAAATACAGAAATAATGAACAACTGACTAAAATATTCTAGTCTAAAAAGTCTCTAATTGTCTGAATATGGAGTTGATGGGACAATTTCCCAACTAACTCTGACTACTAAAATAATGAACTACTGAATGCACTGAAGTAATCTAAAATCCTTAGAGTATGAGGACTCACTATTATAACTACTGCTGATAACTGGAACTGGCTATGTGCTGTCATAAACCTGAGCATTTGAACCCATGATATGACATATCATAGCACAAAAAATGAGTATGCAATCAGTATGTGGGAATATATTGGTATGCTAAATAAGGTAAAGATGAATCCATGGGTTTATATGCATAAACACAAACTAAATAAATGATATACAAGCGCTGGATTAACATACATGGAGGATCCATAACTATTGAACATAATGTGCATACTGTCACTGAGTTATTGAAACTTAATTTGATAACTGAATATGCTGATAACGTGATATTACTAATAAACTAAATTAATAATGAATGAGTGAATGTATCTGGCAGTCCTAATTTTGTAGAACTAAACTGCGTTCTATTCTGAAGACTGAGACTGAAACTAAAAATGTAGAAATTCATACTTAACTGATATGCCCCCTGAGTAAACTGAGTGGGGTCCAACTTGTAATTCTAGTTGGAAGGGTGCCAGTACCATACCATCATTAAAGACACTACTGTGGTCAAACCCATCTGATGGGTGACCCTGAATAGGAAGTCAAGCCTAATCTGATGGGTGACACCTGGTAGGTAGCCAAGCCTCAATTTGATAGGTGACTTCTTGCATCCTATGTTGGAGACGTAGTTCTATAGTATGAGAGTTCTACTAATGACTTTGCCTTCCTGATGGGAGAAGTCATCACCTCTACACTCGCTCAGTGCTAGTTCCTACTCCCAACTGAACGACACCGACTGATTATACTGGACTGGACTGGGTTATCTAGGTTCGGTAACTGACTAAGTTTTTTCATTTGTGATACTATGGAGTTTATTCTGTAATTACTAAGGCTCTAGTTAAACATCTAGATTTTTGGGTATTAAATACCCCAGGACACGATATCATGAAATGTAAAGCAAAGTATCATCTTGAATAACATACCAATGTTCACTTGGTCATAATTCATTCATAGAGATATTTCATCAAACACTTGTATTGCATTAACTTGTACATGGATGGGGAATACATGTTACCATGCTATAATGACATTATTTCATTCTCATAGACAATTTATCAAACACATGAGAAACATATGGTTCATTAAATCATAAAAACTTAGAGTTAACATGGTTACAATAATCAACTTGCAAATTGATGGGTTTATCATAAATATCATGTAATTCCACACATACTAGAATCAATTCTTGGAACTTGTAATTGAAATCATGGATTAAAACTCAAACAATACCATGTACATGAATTCAATCTAATTCAAACATGGAAATCATAAATCATAAATCTTGTATTGTGAAAAAGGATTCTTGGGCACCATGGAAGGTAAGGATCCATGGATGAACATCTAACATACTTGAGAATCTTAATTCTTAATGTTCTTGAAGACTCTCGGAGCGATTCTTGAGATTGCTCTTGAAACTTGGTGGGTAGGGTTTTCTATCTTTAAGAGAGAATGTATTAAATTGGGGAAAAGTGAGCTAATAATGATCTAAATGTGTTTTTAGGGATTAAATCCCACATATGGGTGGATTAAATTCATGGGAAAAGACTAATTTAACCTTGGACAAAACTTTAATTTTTCATCAAAATTTCCAATTTGGGGCCCTGGCACAACGCGGCGCTATCGCCCCGTGTCACTGAAAACTGACAGTTGGGAACTGGGCTGACTGCGTGCTGCGGTATAATCGTGGAAACTTATTGGATTTGGAAAATTCAGAATAGGAGGCCCTCCACGATGTGGTGAGATGGTGGAGTTACACTGAAAATTGACGATTGTCATTTGGACCTATGGCGCGACGCGCTACTGACTGAAAGGACGGTATTTTATGATTGGAACTTAAAATAGCTATAACTTCTTACCCGGTTATTGAATTTAAGTGATTTTATATCTTTGGAAATCTAACTGAATTTCCTACAATATGGTGGGTATAAATCTAGGAAATTCTGCCTACAACAAAAATTCTACTTAAGGATTCTCATGTACTGAAGACTAAACTAAGATGGGAAATTATTACTATTGTAACCACTTTGATTCCTTGGAAAGGATCTATTAATAATGTGAAATCCAGAGATGTGTTTGTTCTCTACTTATTGATTAATAAATACAAAATCAATTGGAGTACCTGGATTCATCAATATTTGATAGAAAGTTCCACCGACTCTCATACCTTAGCCAACTTTCCCTATGGTTTGCTTATCACTCGGATTATCCTTCACTATGGAATTGATCTCTTATCCTATACAGTGGTAGAAATCTATACCAATTATGACTCAAAGTTGTTCACAAGATTGGGCTATGTTCTATTAAAAATGAAGGGTGTAGAAAGGATTTTATTAAAAGATGGCCTGATACACCTAGGGTAAGTAAATCTATGCCTAATTCCGTGTTCTGTACAGATAAAGAGATTGAATAAATCCAAGGCAAGATCATCACTATTGAGGAAAGAATAGCCAGGATAAAGGAGTCAACTATCAAGCTACTACAACTTAGCAAACAGACAGGTACCAACATAGGCAAAGTGCGACTCTCCCTCGATGGTTTCAAATATGAAGGGATAAAGTTATTTAACAGAATATTATCCTAGGTTGATTTCATCAAGTAAGAGTCTTCGTATGCCTCCAATAAGCTTGCAATATCCATTCAGAACTCGTACTCCAACTTCACCAATGGTGTTGAGTAATCCTACGACCATTTTTGCTCTAACATTCATAACACTCTTACCTATTTCTTGGCCAAGCGACACTGAATTCTTATATCATATTCAAAAAGGGACACGTCCCTTATCATACTTTTGATTGTATAAAGACACTACATACTCCTATTCCAAGTTGTTTTTGTTTTTTTTCTCTATTGTAACTTTGCATATCCTGTATCTTTGCTTTGTTTTTGTCTTTGGTTTATGCTCTATTTTGTATTTGCTCTATTTGTGTTGGTATTTTTGATTATGTAAAAAAGGGGAGAATATGATCACACCAATGAACAAGTCATGGGGAGCTAGTTGACTATCACAACAAAAAAGCCGACTGTAGCTACCAAGACAGGAAGGTAGGAGGAGATAGCCAACCACCTAAACAGGGAAGTTAACTAATGTTTAATGTTTGTCATTAGCAAAACGTGAGAGATTTTTAGCCTCCTATGTTTATGTTTTAATTATGACAAACTAATGAGTGGATCCTTACAGAATATTGGATGGTTGCTAATTATGAAGGGATGTCTCGCACAATGATATGAAGGATCAGAAAATTAATGAAGGCTAGCAAGAAAGTCGACTCTAAGAATGGGAAGATATCAAATCATGATCTACAACATCCAAGAAAATCAATCAAAACAAGATCAAAAGGATGGAAAATAACAATCCCAAAATCACGGTAAATTAGATCAATCACAATGGAAAAAGAAAGAAAAGATCATGATAAGAGCAAAAGGAAGAAAAGATCATGATGTATCTGATATGGATATGAGTAAAAAACCATGTATGGACATATCTGATATGGACATACCATATAGTTACTTTCCTTAATCACGGAATCAATTCAAATCCTTGATTGATAAAAAATCTCTTGGGTTTCCTTACGAAGTGCAGCAAGCTAAAGACTATCAAAGCCGAAGAATAAGGATAGTCAAAAGCTACGTAACTTCAAGAAGTAGATCAAAGTGTCTCAATCTTAGTCTTACAAAGATTTGTAAATCTTAGCTTACAATTATTGTATAAAGAGTAGGATAGATTCAACTTTGTAACACAAACTGAAGGTGTGTCACAAGATCTGAAGAACAAAATAAGTCTTCAAAACTTGTTTTCCATCATTGTACTCGAGCCAAATATTGAACGCTCTAAGGAAACATTGAAACATTAAAACCACATTGGTGTTCCAAACCAAGATAAATCTCCATATCTTTACTTTAAATTTTATTATTTATTTTCTTTGCTATTTTGAACCTAATATGTTCTGTGAAGTGTACTAATCTGCAGGAGAGTTGACAGTGAGGATCCAATAGTCGACTTACAAAAAAATTTTTAACTGACCCCCCTCTTGAATTTCACTACAAAGACTTTCACATAGATTTTATTTTCCAATATCTTCATAATCTATTATGCCTAAAAATGTTTATCCTCATTAGCTATAGCATGAACACATCTAACTAGATCTAGACACCGTTAATAGGACTAGACCAAGTTGTGTAAGGGTTAATGTCTTGGTGGATTTAAAAGGTGATTTTTCTTAAGAAGTTTATATGGACATTTAAAATGAAGCTACTGGTGAATATAGGACAAAATTGGTGCAGACTAAGTATGATTACATACTTAAGGGGTCGTTTGGTTGGGAAAGTGTTGTCCTGGGATAATTAATTTCAAGATTTGTTATTGCGGGGTTAGTTATCCCACTACATAAATGGGATAACGTATTCCCCACTATATAAATGGGATAACTTATTCCATCACTATGGTATAAATGATGGTATAAATAATCCTGGTACTAGCTAATACCTCACACCAAACATAGAATAAAATAATTCTTCATTTTATTTTGGGACAATTTATCCCTTGTACCCCATACCAAATGATCCCTAGGTATTGTAATGAATGAAATATGCAAGGCCATAGTAAAGATGAATGCAAAAATACTCATTCCAGAAGTTGCAGAAACACAGTAGTAGAAGCAAATAAAGAAGATAAGAGGCAAAAATAACATACTCCAAAATCGACAAACTATTTTTGCACAAATTTTAGAGAGGGAAATCAAAAGTGCTTTCAAGTGGTATAGTAGTTGGAGACTCAGGTAACTAAAAAGTTATAAAGGATGGCAAGAAGAAGCTTAATACCTTCTATCAACCACCATTGACTGAAAATAGATTTTATACTCTAGCTGAAGACAATAAACATAAACTTGCTCGTGCACATGATTCCTGTTGCAGTTCTAAAAAGGAGAAAACTAGTGTTATGCTATTACAAAAAATGACTCAAACAAGAAAACTAATGAAAATACACATAAACAACAATATGGAATATCTTCAAATTACTGGATCCTAAGAGATTTTAGGAAGCAAAGTAAAGCCTTTGGAGATACAGGTCTTGCACAACAACAAAATAGTCAGTGATAAGAAAAATTAGAGGTGATATAACTGAAGAGGATAATGAAGGAGATAAACTGATAGAGAATGATATGCGGGTGACTACTGTGGATAATGACAATATGTTGTTATCCCAATAAAATACAATTGCAATAGATCATGAATATGTTAATAAAGATGTATAAGATAAGCAACAAAGAAACACAATTAGTGATAATGGGGTATATTCTTATAACAATGATATGGCACAGTTTCATGGAAATTTTGATGCTTAAAATTTAAAAATATTCAAGTAATTAGGTCCTTTTTGTTAGATGTGATGTGTTTTTGTGTTTGTGTTGAAGAAAACTAGGTTATAGAGCAAACGAGGAGCAAAAAATTTGAAATATATAGAGGGCCCACTTACGGACCCATAAGTGGGACTTACATCCTCCGTAAGTGGCATCATAGGTGACAGAGCCATGTTCTAAATGTTAATAGATTTGTCTTGAGAGTAACAAAACCTTCTTACGGGGCATAAGTAGAAATTAAACCCTTCGTATGTCCCTTTGTAGGTACAAGTCCTAATGTTACTAAATTCCTCTAAGACTTACGACCCATCTAGGGTCTGTATGTAGTACCTATGGCCTGTAAGTGGGTCCGTAAGTAGTTACCGACCTAGTTTTCCTTTTTCATTTTTTGTTAGAATTTTTAGGATTTTGATGTACTCTATAATACCCCTTTAATGTTTTAGTATTAGTATATGCACTCTATATACTTACAACACTATATTGAACATGAGATTCAAATTTTGATCTTGGAATCCATTGTTCTTGGTTTTTATGATTTGATATTAATTTGAGATTCTTATTTTTATCCTTCAATTATTTTAAGATTATTCATATGCTTTATTTTAAGAATTTAATGTATGTTTTTGCAAACATGAGCGGCAAAACAACCTAATTAGGGTTGTGGGAATACTTATGGAATAATAAAGTAGAGAAAGTGTAAAGTTATTCCTCATCAATATTCTTGCATGTATTGTGATATTCTTTAATGTGATTTCTTTCTTAATGATTGCAGACGTTGAGAACCTACCTGTATTTAATACTTACTCCAAAAGAGAAGTAGATATTAGGAAAAAAAGATCACAATAGTAATTTAAATCTATCAACCTTCATCTAATTAACTTGAGACTTAAAAGATAATAGTTAATATAGAAACAAAGACAAGGGTTAGTAAGGCGACACTTTTTTGGCTACTTCATCAAGTGTGTGATAAAATTTTGGTCTATCCTTTTCAGGTTCGACCCCAATATTTTTTGGGATATATATTTAATAGAAACCAGATTTTTTTTAGAGGTGTAATCTTGGGCGACATCAAATTTTGGCTTCATTATTGGGGAATACAGTTATGGATTGATTGATTAAAGTTATAGAGGTTTTTGGTTTTTATTTTTCTACTGTTCCTTGGGCTTATGCTGGTGTATGACCAATACTCAAGTTCAAGGATATCCCTTGATCCTACTTGACCTTGAGCTTGAAAGAACTCTACAAAAAAATTGTAGAATGGTAGGACACAAGAATGAAATTCACGATGACCCAGATCTCTTAAATCCTCAATCTTTACTTTTATTTAGGAAATAAATGAATAAAACACTGCTCATATATTGACTGAAAAGAATGAAAGAAGGGATGCTACTTCCTGTCGTGCAGCTCAAGAGAAATAGTTAAGACATGATGAAGAGCATCGAGCAAAACTCGACAGAACTAGAAGATATAGAGCTTAAGCACCCCAGATTATTTATTGCTTCCAGGATATGATGATCCATATGAAGATTTAGGGTATGTTGATATTGTTTAGCTAATAACTATCATTCCTCATGAGTTGGCCTAGAGGGTGAAGTTTGATATTACAAGTGTAATGATCTAGTTACTGAATCTAAATGGTGTGTTTGTTGGTCTGCCTACTGATGACACCAACATATACATTATGAATTTTTTTTAGGATTTACACCTCATATAATTTACCTGGGATGAGTGTGGAGGCTTTGAGATGCAGGTTGTTCCCCTTCTCTCTTACTGAAGAAGTAATATTATGGTTGGGGGAACTACCTCGAAGGTCCATCACTACTTGGAATGAGTTGTAAAAATAGTTCTTTGACCGGTTTTTCTTGCCTTCTAGAATGCAGTAGTTGTAAGATGAGTTATATAATTTCAAGAAATTGTATTCTGAGGCATTGTACGAGACATGGTTGGGACTTAAGTAGAAGTTGATGACTATGCCCAATCATATAATTTTAGGGAGGAATTTTGTTGAGATATTCTATAGAGCCTTGAATGCGAACACCAAAGTTGTTGCTGATTCCATTAGTGGTGGGGATTTTATGAGCCCTTGTTGGAAGCTAGCTATATAAATCTTAGACCGAGTCTCTAATAACAATCGAGGGTGGATGATTCAGGAGACAAATAGAGGAGAAGGTACTTATGATATTGGTGCTTCTAGTGGGGAAAGAATCATAAATGAGGTAGTGGCTCAAGAGGTGGCATAATTGATGATAAAGATTGGGTTAATTACCAAGTAGTTCACAACTATAAGGGCTAAAAATATGAATGCAGTGGGCATGAGGTAAGTCAACTAGACATGATAAGTTTAACTTTGAGAATAAGGCTAAGTGCCTAGATAGAGAAATAATGAGTTTTTAAGCTAAGGGTCAAGGTCTAATAAGACCTCCTGGAGCTCGAGGCAAAGGAATCAAGGTTGGAACTATTATGGGGATATGTATAAGGATCAAAGCTAAGAGAAAAAGAGTGAATGGAGGTACAATAATGACTATAAGGAAAAGAATAGTGCATATGTTCCCCCAGGAATCCATGATACTGATTCAAGGATAGAAGCTTTAGTTTCTAAGTTGGTTAAGGGTTTAGAGAATTAAAAAATTTACCTTAAAGAGATTAAGGCAGATATTTTGGGACTAAGCTAGAAGTAGTATTGTATGCTATGATGGTTAAGCAGCTTGAGCACCAGTTTGGTCATATGTCAACTATATTGAATCAACGTCAATCGAGCCTTCTTCAAAGTAATACTATGTAGAATTCAAGGAATCACAATCACTTTTTTGCCATCATCACTTGGAATAGTGTTGCAACTATTGATACTCATATGTCGATAGTTGATAAGGTGAATAATAATACTATTAATCTTGATAATGCACCCAAAGCTGAAACTGAGAAGTTGGTGACTGATGTTGAGGCATCATAGAAATTCTAGAGTGTTCAAAAAAGAGTTGAAATTAATAAAGGAAAGGGTAATGAGGTCGATCCAATTTTAAAAATCATTCCACAACCTCCTCCATCTTTTCCTCAAAGGTTGCAAAAGAAGAAAGAAGGAGGGAAATACAAAAAATTCATGTCTATATTGAAGGAGTTGTTCTGTGAATATCATTTTTGTTGAAGCATTGAAGCAGACGTATGGTTATAAAATATTCATAAGGGACTTAGTAATGAATTAGTGGACGATGAGCTTTGACCCTACTGATAATATGCACTATTGTAGTGTTATTGCTTTCTGGTATTTGGTTTAGATAAAAAAAGACCCCAAAGATTTCACTATTTCTTGTACTATTTGGTCTCTAACTTTCACCCGAGCATTGTGTGACTTGGGAGCTAGCATAAATATGATGACACTAGTGATTTATAACCATTTGGGTTTAAGGAAACCTAAACCAATGTCAATGAGATTATTGATGGCTGATCAGACTATGAAGATACCGTTTGGTATTTTATGTAATGTTTTGGTGAAGGTATATTCCTTTATATTCCTAGATGATTTCATGATTCTTGAAATAGAGATGGGATATATAAAATTTAACCTCAATGAAAAACATGTTACTTTTAATGTGGTACTCAATACGATATTCGAAAGAAAAGAGAATGGTGTCTGTGATAGATACTGTTGATGAAGATACATTAGTTACACCTATTGAGGAGCTACTTGATATAGAGGCATAGCTATAGTGATCATAAAATTTAACAGTGATGGCCTTGATGAGTATGACGATATGGTAAGTTCTCTTATTGGTAGAGGATTTTATACTTATGCACCAAAGAAGTTGTATTTTGACTTGAAGATAGAGTGACTCCACCAGCCCAACAATCTATTGAGGAGACACCTGTCTTGGAATTGAATACCCTTTCTTCTTACTCTCACTATGTATTTTTAGAGACAATAATACCTTATTGGTTATTATTATGATAGATTTAAGCAATTAATCGGATGAGGGCTTGATCTCAGTATTATACAGGTTTAAAAGGGTTCTTGGTCAGACCATTATAGATATTGTTGGGATTTTACCTAAAATTTGTACTCATAAAATTAAAATGGAATCAGAGTGTGTACCTATCATTGATAATCAACATCATCTTAATCTATCTATTCAAGAGGTTATAAAGAAGGAGATCATTAAGTGGTTAGATAAAGGTGTGGTTTACCCTATTATAGACAATGCATGGGTAACCTTGGTGTAGTGTGTGTCAAAAAAAGATGGTATCACTGCGATCCTAAATGAGAAGAATGAGTTGGTGCCCATGAGACCAGCTATGGGATGAAGAGTTTATATAGATTATTGGAAGCTGAACACTTAGCCGCAGAAAGATCTTTTTTCTATGACATTTAAGGATTAGATATTATACTATCTCATAGGTAGAGGATGGTATTATTTTATTGATGGTTTTTGAGGTATAATTAGATTTCTATTACCCCTAAAGACCAAGAGAAGTCAACTTTTACATGTCCATATGGTATGTTTATGCTCCAGAGGATGCCTTTCAGACTTTGTAATGCTTTCACACCTTTTAGCGTTGTATGATGTGTATCTTTATGATATGGTAGAGGATTCTATAGAGGTCTTTATGGATAATTTCTTGATCATGGGTAATTTTCTTGATGACTATTTGTTACATTTGGCTAATTTACTTAAGAGATATAAGGAGTGCAACTTGGTGTTAAATTGGGAGAAGTGTCACTTTATGGTGAAAGAGGGTATAGTGTTGGGGCCCAAGATTTCAAAGAAAGTTATAGAGTTTGATTGGGGAAAGATTGATGTGTGATAAAAATTGCCTCCACCTATTTCTGTAAAGGGTATTAGAAGCTTCTTGGGTTATGAAAGATTCTATAGGCAGTTCATTAAGGATTTCTCAAAAATTGCAAAAATTTTGGGAAAGCTTTTAGGGAAAGAGGTGAAGTTTGTGTTTGAGATTCATTTCTTAAGGACTTTGAGTGGATAAAAGAGATTTAGATTTCAACTTTTATCATTGTATCTCCAAATTGAACTCTTTCATTTGAGGTATATGTGACACGAGCGTGTGGTCTTAGGAGCTGACCTAGGTAAAAAACGTAAGAAAATGCTTCATTCCATATACTATGCCAGCAAAGCACTCAACTCCATATAGAAAAATTATATTGTAATTGAGAAGGAGATACTTATGACGGTGTTTTATTTTGAGAAATTTTAGTCGTATTTGATTGAGGCCAAAGTTAATGTGCATACTAATTATGCAACATTGAGGTACCTTATGTAGAAGATGGATGCAAATCCTAGGTTCATTTGGTTGTTACTATTGTTGTATGAATTTTATTTTAAAGTCAAGGACTAAAAGGGTACTGAGAATCACGTTACAGATCATCTATCCCGCCTAGAAAAAGAGGCAATGCTCAAATTGGAGGATGATCTTGATATTGATGATACTTTTCTAGATGAACGGGTTTTGACAGCATTACAAGACTCCATCCCCCGGTTTGTTGATATTTACAATTATTTGGAAAGTGATCTCATCTCGAAAGACTTATCATTTCAACAAAGAAAATTGATTTATGCATGAGGCGCATAAGTTTTCTGGGATGAGGCATTATTATTTTGTGTGTGTGCTAATGGTATAATTCGGAGGTGTATTCTCAAAGTTGAGATGATGTATATTCTTAATGCCTGCAAATCTTTGCTAGTTGGGGGTCACCATAGTGGTACTCGCACAACTTATAAGAAATTGCAGTGTGTCTATTATTGGCCAACCATTTACAAAGATGCACATGACTATGCTAATGCTTGTGACCAATGCAAGTAGCAAGGAAATATTTTGAGGAAGCATGAGTCCTCATGACACCTAATATTGAGCTGAGTTATTTGATGTGTAGGGGATTGATTTCATGGGTCCATTTATGAGTTCGTATAGTATAAAATATATATTACTGGCTGTTGACTGTGTTTTGAAATAGGTAAAAATAGTTGCGCTTCCTAATAATGAGGGTCGCAGTGTCACGACATTTTTGAAAAATAACATATTCTCAAGGTTTGGTACTCCATGTACTATCATTAGTGATGGTAGGTACCATTTTGTAATAGCCTATTTATGTCCTTGCTTGATAAGTATGGTATGAAACTAAGGTGGCTACACCTTACCATCCGTAAATAGGTGGGTAGGTTGAGGTCTCAAATCACGAGATTAAGTCCATGTTGATGAAGACTATCAATGCCAATCGAACTGATTTGTCAAGGAAGCTAGAAGATGCAGGCTTATCGGACAACTTTTAAAACACTCATAAGTGCCTGTCCATATATATTTTTGAACGGAAAGGCATGCCACTTGTTGGTCGAACTTGAGCACAAGGCACTGTAGGCATTGAAAAAGCTAAATTTTGAGTAGAGTGATGCTACAAACCTGAGAATGAGTAAGGTGAATGAGTTGGATGAATTTTGGCTCTGAGCATATGAGAGTTCAACTTTGTATAAGGAGAAGATGAAGTTGTACCATGATAAAAATATTGAGAAACGGGTATTCAATCCTAGTGATATGGTTTTATTGTATAATTTGAGACTTTGCTTTTTCCTAGAAAGTTGATGTCTAGGTGGTATGGATCATTCACTATTGTTACAGTGCATGGTGCAATTGAGATGAAAAGAGATGGAGAAGCCTTATTCAAAGTGAATGGGCAATGTGTTAAGCATTATATGGGAAATATGGATAAGGTGTAGGTTTGTGTTGATATAAGTCTTGGTGAAGTCTGAGTAGCCAAGGCAACCGAGTTGTGTCACAACATTAAATTAGGTACTTCATGGGAGGCAACCCATGGGCTTGTTGGTGAATTCAGAGTATCCACCATAGCCATGCTGTGCCACTATTTTAAATTAAGTGTTGATTGGGAGGCAACACAATGTTTTAGTGTTCACTTTGTTTCTCTTTTGTTGGTTTAAATCACGAGAAGACACTTGGGACATGGTAAAAATTGCAAAATTCAGACAAGTCCTGGTAAGTGGACTTACGGTCCCATTTATAGGGGTCAATAGTACAACCTATGACAAGGGGTGTCATAGGTGTTAGGAAAATATTATAGCATTTTTTAGTCTCTAAAGTTGTACTAATGGACCCACATATGCTGGTCATAAGTAAAACCTATGACCCTACCTACGAGGGTTTTTAGAAATTAAACACAAAAGAGGAGACAGGTTCCACTTACGAACACACTTACAGGGACCGTAAGTGCTACTTACGTGATGTAAGTGACCCCGTAAGTTGGTTAAAAACTTACAGGCGAGATTTGAAAATTTGGGTCAGACCCATGTAGATCCGACCCAAACCAGCATACCATTTCCCTTATACCCCCAAACCCCTCTCCATAATGCCTCACTTGTTTTGCCGAGGGAGCAACCCCATTTTTCACCTTGAATTGGTCAAAATATGCAGACTTTCTTACTTTTCAAGGAGGATTAGATCCAGTAACTGGGGGTCTGTGGCTGACTGATATTGCCCATCACCATTTAGCTATTGCAATTCTTTTCCTGATAGCGGGTCACATGTATAAGACCCACTGGGGTATTGGTCATGGACTAAAAGATATTTTAGAAGCCCATAAAGGTCTATTTACAGGTTAGGGCCATAAAGGCCTATATGAGATCCTAACAACGCATGGCATGCTCAATTAACTCTTAACTTAGCTATGTTAGGCACTAAAAATTTATATTTTCTACCTAATTTCAAACCCTCCACCTACCTTCTTCCATTATAAAGGCAAAATCCATCATACCCATACCACATTACATGTACAATTCAGCACAAAATGATTAATTTCATATAATTCATCTTCTACATCAAAGTCTTTTCGAATTCAGTTGACAATTGTTGCTCTTACTTTGCTAGAAACATGTTCTTTAAAAATTAAGCTTGACATATTTCTTGGTATTATCCCTTAATGTGTTTTATGTCTCAAAAATATCAAAAAATTAGGGAACCTAAATTGAGTAAAAATTGAATTTGTTGCATGATTTATTTTTAGAAAACCGGTGATCATAGTAATCATGGAAGTAGAAGTTGAAAAATAAGATGAAAACCCAATACACTTTTGCAATATCCATTGAACTTAAATTGATGCATGTTTAGTGTACGAAATTAGGGTAAAAATTGAAATACACACTGTGTAGGATGAACTCTTAGATAAAAAATGACTTACCCTCTAAAGGGTATGTACGAAGGCACTTACAATCCTTATAAGTAGTACCTACGAGAGCATAGTAGTCTTCAAAGTGTCAGTCCTGAAGCCCTTAAACTTCAAGCTTTGTTTGGTACTTACGGGGGTACATGCAGCCCCCATAAGTATTGCCTATGTCTCATAGGTAGGGGTTGTAGTGTAATGACTTTTTCGGTCATTTTTCATGATTCCATTTACTTTTGTCATTTGGGCTTCTCCATAATTTCCCCAAGTCCTTTGTGACCTTCTGGGACTGATAGGTCGGTTATCGGATAGTTCATTTGGTCTTTAGAAACAATTCCATATTTAGAAGTCTTCATTTGTTCCAAATGGACACCAGAAAAAATTTTAGTAAGACGACCTCGGATGCAAATTCTGACTATGCCAGCAGATCTGAAGTACCAATCTTTATCTAAGTACACCATTGGTTTGGGTCTCAATGCACCTGAGCTCATTTAAACCTATTGGTTAGAAAGTAGGAAAATCAAAAGATATGGGTGTAGGTCCTATAATTAGTCTAATCAACCTTGGATGGAAAATTTGACTTCACCAATACGTCTGGAACATTGAATTTTGTGGGGTTACATAGATTATTTGCAAAAGTTGGAGTTCGAATGTGTTTCAAGGTTCAAAAACAAGCTTTTGACTTTGCTGGTACTGGATAAGTGCGATCGCACAAGGTCCTATTGTGATTGAAATAGTGCAATCACGGTCCCTAGGACCGCAATAATGATATCTCCATGTTTGAAGGGGCTATGAATAGTCTCCTAAGTCACTGTTTGGTCATTTTCTCCTTATCTTTGAGTCCTAAAATTCTTGGAAGGGTGAGACAAATCTAAATTGAGTCTTGTGGATTACTTGGGAGCTTGATTAACATATTTTAACGTGAATATCTTCAGATTTAAGGTAAGAATCCTTCGAATCCAGGCTTGAATTTCTTGAATTTTTTAGTAAAACCCCAAATGGCTTGATGGGTTGATTTTTCCCAAATAAACTTAGGTTTTACCTATTTCTCGAGGGTTATGATTCCTTGATGGTGTATTAACTTTGCATTGACCTAAAAATGTGTTTGATATAAGTGAGACCCACTTGGGGGTTTTTGGTGTCATTTTTAGACCCAAAGCATAATGGTGAAATATGGGTATCGTTATGCTCGCATTGATGAGTTGATTATGTTTTTGACAGTTTGACCTATTGAAGAGGCTTCTACGAAGGGGAAAATGAAGGTTTAGCGGATTGATGAGTATTCTTTAAATTTGAGGTAGGTTAAGTTTATACCTTGTTAGAATGAGCTTTGTCATAGTATAATTGTGATATCTTGTTAGATTGGGAGGGGTTTTAGGTGTTGGTTGGTGATTTTTCAATACTTGTGGTTAGTTAGATCTTTTAGGTCATTTGGACCCATATAACAAAATGCCTAGCTTGTTGTCTTTAACTTTAATGTATTAGGCTTAATGTTTCATGCTTAACAAGAGAAGCCTTAGAAATACTATAATTAGATGGGAGTGACCTTATCACTCATGTTTATGGAAAAATTAATCTTAGATGCTTACTCTAATGAAGCTGCTTTAGTTCCAACGGACTTAGTGATAGTATTTGAGTTTCACCCCTACCTTGGACTTAATGGTGGCTTTCTATACATCTAATAGTAGAATTTGATACCTTATCCTAGTCCGGGGTAGAAATGAACTTAAAAGGTATATTGGGGGATATACAAGTGGGCCTTAACCCACCTTAATCCAAGTTTGAGGTAGTCCTCATGAGACCCATAGATGCTTATGAAATTCCTAGAAAATGCCTCTTGAGGCAATATTGAGGAACCTTGATAGTAAATTTATTGATGATTCCCTAATGAGCTATTGTTTATGCTATTAAAGAAGCCCATGACCATGTTACTCATTAGGCCACACATATAGTTATTCTCGGGCTATTGATTTGGCTATTTCTTGGCTAATGATTGGGCCAACAGACACCTTATTGAATGGGCCCTTGACTATAACAAGGCTTAAGCCATAAAGTACGATATCGACTATGCTATGAATAAGCTATAGATTATTTCATGGATTTGATATAGCTCAAGTTAGTGATAAAATTTCTTTATGCTAATGGTGGGCCAATAAATAGGTTACTGGTGGACATTGCTCACGATAATGCTTATGGTTATGCATGGTCTAATGGACTAGATTATTGACTTATCACATATGACATTCATGTTGTATATATATATACTTATTGGTAATGTGACATTGATGATCAATGAGAAAATATGGAGGTATGATCTTTTTGCTTCTGTAACGACCCAAAATCGCTTCCCGGGATGTCACACGGTGCATAAGTCAACAAGTAACCCCAAGCTAACCCTTTGATCTTGTTTCTAGTAAAAACACTGATTTTAAGATGAAATAATTCAAACACTAGCATAGTTATATTATATGAAAGAAAATACGGAGAAAATGCTCAGTCCAAATGACCAAGCAATATCGGAAACCTCAACACAACCACAATCTGATAACTAGTCTGACAAAGCCTCTACTAATCTATGAACTAGAGAGCCGTTGGGACAGGTCCCCAACTGACTCAAAATGAACTGTAAATAACAATATAGTCTCTCAAAATATGAAGATGTCTAAATATAGGTCGTTGAACCATGAGGACTCACCACTGTAGGAATGTAGATAGAGGTACTCAAAAATCACTGACGAGGTTAGGACTGAGCACCTGAACCTACATTATAAGACAATGTAGCACATAGACGTATATGTGGATCAACACTTAAGAATGTACTAAGTATGTGGGGGTGCATGCATTTATATAAAACAAAATCAATACTCTTTAATCAAATCATGCATGTAATAAGTAATGACTCACTTGGCTTGAATAAGTATAAAATGCAAAGCTCATTAATCATGTAAAATGACACATGTAACACAATATCGTGAGTCATTATACTTTTAGTTTTGAAATTTGTACTCATCTCTTATTCTCATTACTCAAGGCTAAAGGAAACTTTAAGCAATACTTTCAACTCATGCATATGTCTCATGGAGAGTAAAACTTCTTTAATGCTCAAAAACTCATAACTCTTTTGAACTCAAATACTTGGAATTTGGAATCATATAACTTTGGAACATACTTGAAGGCATTTCATTCACGTTAGGAGAATATCTCATTTCAAGCTTTAGGGAAAAATACTCATATCAAGGGAAAGTATTTTAGTTTTAAAGTAAAATATCTTATCTCAAAGCTTTATTTTTAAGGGAGATTCTCTTAACCGACATAAACCATGCAAGCTACATGGACTCCAACGTTTTGTCCTCCTAAGGAAGAGACCCCACGTTGGGGAGGAGCGTCATACTCTTTGACAGTGAGCATAACCTCAATTCAGTGATCACTTATCTCGGCCTCGGGTCTAATATCTCGGCCTTAGGCCCAACAATCATCTCGGACTTAGGCGTAACCTACGGTGGCATGTAGTTTATGGGTAAGAAATTATAGTAACTTACCCAACTCAGTGCTAAATACTACCCCCTTTAGATTATCTCGCTTATCTCATGAAAATCCACTTTAAAATAATCTGATGGTTCAATAAGAACCCAATAATCAAATCTGTAATCTCATGTAGTAGAGTGGATTTCAAAACTCAGTGACCATTAGGTCAAAACATTTCTCAACAATCTCAGAATACTCAAATCATGGGTGCTTATAGCACAAGAGTTCATAAAATCTCAAGTCTCAAGTAGGTCTTAGTAACCCATGATTCAATCTTAAGTTAAACCTCATCAAAAGCATAATAGATAGCATATAGATTCATAACTCATGTAGAAATCTGGAAATTTCAGAAATTTGTCTCAAAATCTCAACGTACTCATATACTTCAATATCTCAAACATTTCAACTATTAACTTATTAAGGATTAAAATCATGGGGTATAGAACCAACTTTGCTTTCTCAAGAAAACATGTAAATATCATGCCATTAGGCTCTCAATTCAAGGGAAACATCAAAAGCTTGCAACCAATAACAATGGGTGAAAAACCCCAATTCAATTTCATTTAAAATCTCATAAATTGCAGAGAATTGTAGTTTAAATAAGCCTTTGGGCACAAGGGGTAATCCCACATACCTTGAATTAGAAGCTTTGGATGAACTCTCGCTTTTGGAACTCTATTCATACTCTTGAATGAGGGTTCTTGAAGCCATTGACTTGAGAACCTTGAATCTTGACTCAATTTAGAAAATCTATGGTGGATTATTGAGATTCTTAGAAGAGGTTTTGGATACTTAGGGTTCTTGTTGAGAGAAAACTTGAAACAAACTTCATAGAATGCTTGTAATTGACTTAAATTTAGTGTTTGCACGGTTTAGGAGTCTTAGAAAGAGTCCAAAGTTCCCTTTTTAACTTCTGTACGAAGCTGGAAAAATTAAACTGGGAACCTAATTTTATGGGCCACCGCGACATGTCACTATTGAGGTGGCTCACTGGAAATTGAAAAATGGGAATCTGGGAGTCACCGCGATGTCGAGCCATCGCGTTGTCCCACTGGTTGGGACCTAAAACTTTAGCGCAACACGTCACAATCGCGCTAGGCCACTAGAAATTGACTATTCAGAAATTGGGGACCTTGGCGATGCACCACTATTACGGAGTTCCACTAGAATTTGACAATTCTGAAATAGACCCTCTCCATGACGCGCCATGCACTAAAATGATGTTGTTTTACGACTAGGATTTAAATTAGCCATAACTTCTCACCCGGGTATCAGATTTGGGCGAATCTTATATCGATGGAAAGATTATCAAATTTCCCATGTGATAAAATGTTGAAATTAGGAAAATTCAATATGGTTAACAAAATACTCACTTAGGAAGTCACTTCTTAATCTTTTAGGGCCGGAATCGCACCTCACTTGACATGCCCTAAGGCTCATTCTACGAGAGAATTTTTGTGGGGTCTTAAAGCTTCTTCTTTTATATTTATTTACTTTATACCTCATGGGATTGTTCTTTACTTTAGCTATCGTGAGGCTTGTCCTTTACTTTAACCTTCCTGGTGCTTGCTCTTTATTATTGATATTAATGTGGATGTTATGATGATGCCTGACAAGGTCAGAGGATATTATGATAATATCATGATACCCGGTAAGTCCAGAGGATATTATGATGATAAGATAATGCTCAGAAAGGCCAGAGGATATTATGATGATATGATGAATCCTAGCAAGGCCGACGGATATTATAATAATATGATGATACCCGATTAATGATCACCTATACTATTTAAATTGATAGAGGATGATCATTGTCAATAGCTCAACTTATGTTGAGGTCAAATCCATGAGGAGAAAAATTCTCTTTTATTCCTATGGGTTTTAATAGTTACTAAAAAGATACCTGTAATGTAGACAAAGTATAATACATGATTTAAAATGGGGGGTTGATTTGGAACAAAGGTTTATCAATATCTATTCAAGTTAACACATTAAAGGCAACAAATGTGGTTGAAAATTCAAGATTAGAAGGAACTTGGGATTATTTCTACCTAAGGGAATGTTATGCATATGTACATGACGACTTGGTGCAAATTCTAGTCATTAACGATATGGTAGGAGAGGTTGAAAGTCCTTGACGCTAGTTTGTCAACAAAGCCTATCACTCATTGAACCTTTTGATTACCTAATATATGTGTCATTTATAACCACCTAATATCTTATTTAGGCATCCCTATTTCTAGGAAGATGTCCAAGGCATAGCTAACTCTCTTACTCGCCCTTCTTTCTAAGATAGTGATATGATAACAAACTATATCCATTATTGTCCACTACTGCTTTGTCACTATATCCCTCTTTCAATGATGATATGGCTTCCAAAAATTCACTCACATCCCTCTTTCAAGGATAATGTAAGCTTTTAAGAATTTGGGGTTTCACCCATAATTCCATTTTAGGCATTTAGGGTTTTCACCCATAATTTCATTTTAGGCATTTGGGGTTTTCACCCACAAATCCTAACTAATTCAGATAAGCAATAGTGAAACCCATCATCAACAAACTAGAATCTACACAAATACATCATAACCTACATATAATTTCACCTTAGTTCAACATAATCTAAGACAAGGAAATTTAGCTATTCATGAAGTAAAGAGGAAAAAATATACCCTAAGGTTCATTCAAAATATCCATATTAATGGAGGATAAGAAGATTCTTCAAATGACACTCCAATTTCACCAAGTCAACTTAAAAAATTCAAATATAAAAGTTTCCTTAATTAGTATGGTTACAAAGTTGCCAAAGTTCAATTATTCAAAGTATATTCCCTCAAATGGGAAAGGGTTTTAGCATTATAAGGCATTTGGGGTCCGCTGGGAAAAATGATAGAATTGCCCCTAGGCATAAACCCATGGGCCACAATGGCTACAACTTGTCCGCGAATGCAACTACCGTGACCTCGGTCAGATCCTCGTGGTCACGAAGGATGACCAATCTTGAATGGTTGCGGTTGCAGCCCTTAAACTATGATCGCGGTAACTGACCCTGATTACGTACAAGATCTTCAGCTGTGTAATTTTCTTCTCCTTTTGATTCTTTTTTAGCTCAACTCCATAAATTATTTCACCATCACCTATATACCTACAAAATACGTAAATTAATGCATTTAACCAATAAAATTGTCTCATTTACACCTTCAAATCATAGTAGTTCATGAATTTTGGATGTACATGAGTGATAAATTCACTACTCATTAATACCCGACAAGGATGGAGGATATTATAATGATACCCATTAAGGTCGGAGGATATTATGATTATATGATGATACCCGATATAGTCGAAGGATATTATGATGGCATGATGATAACCGACAAGGCCAGATGATATTATGATGATACCCGACAAGGGCGTAGGATGATTATTGATGTGCCTAAGAGTACATCTACTAGTTCGAGTCTAACTAGCCATATTTATGGAAACTATATGTTATCTACGCTTATGTGTAGTTGGGTATAATGTTGATATTAGAGATGCCAGCCATAGTTTTCTTGTGATCAAGGTATAAAGTTGTATAGTTGTTGATTTAAGGTTAAAAAAATAATTAGTGGTGAATATAAATTAAGAGGTTAATAATGACTTATGGATAGTTGAACCTTAGCAATAATGAGGACTAGTGGCATTGATGACTAGTAATTATGATGATTAAGCTATAATGATGTTTAGCTTAAATGAAGACTTATGGAAATGATGACTAGTTAAAAGTAATGATTTAGTTGATGATGATGACTAGTTGCCAAATAAGGCATTGTGAATTAGTAATGCTAGTTACTAACTAGCATTTCATCAATAAATTGAATATTGAATAATTAGTGATCAAAAGTTATTGGATCTATGGTTCTTAGTGATCATATGATTGACTAGAAACAAATATTGGCTTGTTGATAAATATTGGTTAGTAATGAATTTTGGCTATGTGCTAGTTATCAGATAAGGGTATAAGGCTAATGCAGGTGTGTGGGTTATAGCTTATAGTCTAAATAGTCTTGTGTAGCCGGATTAGTAATCCTAGGTACGTGTTCGTAGGGTTCTTTCTATGGGAGTATAGGTTATTAATAGGTGGGTGCACTAGGCTTATGTCTTAGTACCTATTTTCTTATTCTATGTCGCCCTTATGTATCGTATTTCATATTTCTATGACGTCTATTTTATTATTTCTTATTCCTAGGTTTCTATTATATTTTCCCATCCCTTTGTTTACTGTCCTCTACTTTGAGGCGGGGGTCTATCAGAAATAACCTCTCTACTTCCTCGAAGGTAGTGGTATGGACTGCGTATATCTTACCCTTCCCAGACCTCACTCTTATAGGAATACACTGGGTATGTTGTTGTTGTTGTTTCTATTTATTGACTAGTTGGTGAGGAATGACTATTTTTTGACCCATGAATAGGGATTATACAGTGAATAGCATATAAATAATAATTAGAAGGTATATGATGACTAGTGGTAATTGGATTTATAAATAAGCGTTGGCTAGCAAGTAAAGAGCTATTTGTGTGTATTGAGGATATAGTTGTCTGAATGATTGTATTATTATGGCTATGTATATATTGTCATACATTGTTTAGTTATGAATGTTGATTATAATTCAGAAAGGTTTGTAAACATCGATTGATGGTAAGTGTAGAATGGTGGTTGAATAAAGATGGACTTTGGATATATTGTTGATTAGATTTGTTTAAATTGTTCTTGGGTGTACTCTCCAGTGTTATGAGATTCTGTGATGAGTTCTTTACTTTATGCCATTTGGCATATGGGAGCCAACATTGTACTTGTGATTCCTTGTGTTGATACTTTATAATACATTATTATTCTGATTTGTCAAATTCTTATGTACAACGATAGGGGCATGGGTTGGCGCCTTATGTTATATTGTTATTCTGATATTTATTACTTGTTACGTACATCAATATTGGTATGTGTGGATGCCCTATGTTATATTGTTATTCCAATATTTATTACTTGTTATGTATAATGATATTGGTATGTGTGGATGCCTTATATTATATTGTTATTCTGATATTTATTACATATTTTGTACAATGATATTGGCATATGTGGATGCATTATTGTAGGAGCCCTTAGGGGTTGCACCACACAGTGAGGGACAAGGTCCTTAAAAGTCAAACACATGTAAAAACACTGTAAAGCAACCAATAATAAAAAAAAGTACAGGAAGATTTAAAACACAAGATTTTAACGTGGAAACCCCATTACTCAAGGAAGGAGAAACCACGGCTTGTCCTTTAAAGCACCTCAGAAATCCACTATAATCAGCCTCTTGATTACAGACTCAATTTTAGCTTAACTCTAGGCACCTCCGAGTTGTAGTAACTCTACTACAGCTTAACCTTGATAACTCTACCAAGACTCCCTCAACACTGTTTAACTCTAAATAGTTTTGGACTTAGTTAACTCTACCTAAGCTCTTTTTAAACAAATAGAAAAGTCAATTACTCTTATAAACCGATTTATTCATTTACAAATTAGAGCTCACTCAAGTCACTCTCTAGTTTAGCACACAAAAATAAGAACTTAAGCTAAACTAGGGTTTTTAACTTTTTCTTCTCTTTAGCACTCTTTTCTTTTGTATTTACAAAAAACCATTTGATGAAGAAGCATATTTTTCCTTTTATAGATAAGTGATAATTAGGGAGGAAATGTCATTGGACCAGATATCCTAATCAGTACGAGCAACACCTACTAGTTTGTTACATAAAAGGACAAAATTATGCAGTCAAGCATGTCAGCTGTACTATAGTCATGAACATCCAGGGACCTGGTGCTTTGTAGTTCTATGATCATCATCAAAACTATATATAGCACTTATGTTATACTGTTGTTTCGTTGTGATTACTTATTATATACAGTGATGATAGAGATAATTTAGGTTCAACTATGAACTTTGTCTTAGTTATGATTACCTTACATTATATCATCTTTATATCATGACTTAGCTTGGTCGGCCGATGATGCCTACTGAATAACCCTTGTTTTGGTACTTATACTACACTTCTGCAGCCTGCATGTCAAGTACAGGTTATTGTTGTTGATTTGTGTGTCGTACGGATCAGCCTTGGTTTGGAGACTTAGAGTGAGCTCCAAACGTTTTGAATATTACCTATCTCCCTCTTATGTATTAAACTAGTCTCTATGTTGTATTCAGAGATAAGTTATAGCAGTGTATGCAGTTGAACTTTACTTTCTATTCTAGTATTATTAGAAGATCTTACAGATACCACCAGGTTCTGGAATTTTATTATGTAATTGCTTCTTTATTTCATCTATTATGCAATTCTTTTCTTTATATATTTGGTGGTCCATTACTAGTTATTTCGGACTATGGGTTTGGCTTATCTACTGATGGGTTATAGTAGGCACCATCATGTCCTAAGCAATTGGGTTATGATAAATTGGTATCAGAGCTTAAGTTTCACTTGTGTGTTAGTAAAAGAGCCGAGTGTTTCATAGAGTTGTACAGATTGGTACGGAGACGTTCATAACCTATCTTCGGGAGGCTATAGGGACATTTTAGGAAATTCACTTCTTGACTCCTTATCGTCTGTTTGTATTGCTATGAACCTCAAACAAGTTCTTTAACTCTATTATATCCTTAATAAATGATGCAAGGTGGGCATTATTGTCGACAAATGCAAATAAGACTTCAACACGCCTTTATAGAGTTTTAGCCTAATGCTGGACTAGAGGGTCAAAGATATAGATGTCAAAGATTTTAGCATGAGAGCCAAAAGCATTTAGGGTCATCTTAGGCTCCAGTTAAGCTTGTGACTATTTGAGCCGTTAGTGGTTCAATATTAGGGATCTGAGTCAAGATTGCAGACCTCTCTTATACATGGATAGAATTTGAGTAATCGATAGTTCTTAGGCTAGAGTTAGGTCTATTAGTGTTCATCAGGGTTCTTGACTAGTTTCTAAGTATGAGATTAGGGTTCTGGAGTGGGCCTAACATATTTGTATGCTATATTGTTCTAAGTCAGACTTGGTGCATGGATTTTTTAAAGGACTAGAATTGCCTCTCCGCTTGGCGTTAGAGCATATGATAACATTTGGGTCTTTTTGTCTTATATTGTTGATTATGCAAGGGCCATAGAGAGAGCATATATTGAGGCTTATGGAGGTGGAAGTAAGAGGCCATTCCATCAGTATAGTGTTGTTGGTATTTTATCTGATAACTTGTTTTGGGTGTGACGAAATAACACATGGGTACAAAGAGTGCCTTAGATATGAGTTTGTCAATCAGACAAAGTTAGCATGTATTCCCTACCAGCCTAAAGGTCCTAAGGTAGACTATGATTACGGGAAGGATGACAATTATAGGAAAGATTTCTCTCAGTGTTAGTTGGCTAACTATTTGGGCTTAGTTCATGTTACTACTGTAGTGAGATCAATTATTAGTCTAGAGAGTATCCTCGACATGGAATTTTTAGTCATTCTAGCTCATTATGATAAGCCTCATGATGTTGTGACATCTTCAGTTAGAGATAATGCACTTGACGCCTCAATTTATGACTTAGTCGATCGGTCTGAGTTTAGACCCATTCAAATTTATTCTTTCTATGCCCATTAGGCATGTAATTGCAGATTTCACTGTGATTGGTGTGCTTTTATTTTTCTGTATTTGTCTTTTATTATGTTTATTAGGATTTTCATACCCATTGATGATTATAAATTTCGATTTGAGGCCTTGGGATGGTGATCTGGAAGTTCTAATAGATTTAGAGTATTAATGCCTACCCATCTTCAGGTTTGGTTTTGGTAGTTGAGATTGAGCGGTTCAACCTTAGTGCTAATACTTCAGATTAGAGCTGTGGAGCTGAGTCCAACCTTTGTTTTTAGATTTGTCTCAATTTGAATTTCATTAATAGACTAGTTGATCCTACTCCATAGTTACCTATTCGGTCTTCTCGACTTTGGATAGATTATAGTTGCTAAAATCAAATGATAGACCATGAGCTCGACAATTGTTCTTTCAACTCTGACCTGGATTTTTCAGTTTTCTTTGAGAATTTTGGATGATATACTTAGTTGGAGTAGTATACTCAAGTTAGATTCAGTATGGTTCCAATCTCGAATAATGGGACATCCTAGAGAAAAATGTTCAGTGATGAGTAGTTATGCCTTGATCTTCTAGATTTTAGTTTGATTACCATCGGGACTGGTTGTAGCATCAACATAGAGTGTATCCATTGATTATCTCTATTTGTGTGCCCAAATAGCACCTTATGAGCTTATTCTCATGTTACCCATATGGACTTTCAATGGATCAGTTTCAGTCATTCATTCTCTGTGATAAGATTTTACGGGCAGTCCTCAGGTGATTTTCCTCCTAGTTTGGAGTGAATAGCAGGTGTAAAATAAAGAAGGTTAGATTCTGATTTGGTATCAGTGGTATGACTCATTTCTTGGGTTATCTTTGGCCTGGATAAGCCTTTGTTGATTTGGGTAATTATAGAGATGGTATTAGTGTGTTGTGGTTTAGATTTTCATGTATCAACCTTTTTCGGATCAGTTGGAGGCTAGTTAGTAGTTGAAGTAGAGTTTTGGCTGTCCGGAAGTGAAGTGAGAATGTTGGTTAAAAAAGAGATACCTATGGAAGAATCCCTTAGAAGTGTTCTCTCTTCGTGGAGGTTATCTGAAAAGTTATGCTCGAAGCATGCAGGCTCAGTCCTCATCCATTCGAGTATTCGAGATTTCTCCTAACCGTTGACTTTTGAGGATGAAATTTATTTTAGTAGTGGATATTCTAATGACCCTTTCAGTCATTTTTTATGATTTCATTTATTTTCACTGTTTGAGGTTCTCCATAGCTGCCCGAAGTCATTTATGACTTGTTGCGATTAATCGTTCGGTTACTTGGCAGTTCATTTGTTTTTTAGAACTAATTCCCTATTTAGAAGTCTTCACTGGTTCCAAATGGCCACTGGGCAAAAACTTTAGTAAGACAATCTCAGATGCAAATTTTGACTATGCCAGTAGGTTGGGAATATCAATTTTAGGCTGGGTAGAGCTTTGGCTTGAGTCCGAATGAAATCGAGCTCATTTTGACCTATTGGTTGAAAATTGGGAAAATTGGAAGATATGGGTGTGGGTCCCATAATTGTTCTAAACGACCTTGAATGGAAAGTCAGACTTCACCAACACGTTCAAAACATCAAATTTAGTGGGGTTACATAGTTCATTTGCAAAAATCGAAATCTGAATGAGTTTCGAGGGTCAATTTTTTTTTTGACTTTGCTGGTACTGGACTAATGCGAGCGTACAAGGGCCTATTGCAATTGCAGTAGTGCGATCGTGGTCCTTAGGACTATGATAGCGATGCCTCCATGCCTGAAAGGGCTATCAATAGGCCCCAAAGTCGTGATTTGGTCATTTTATCTTCATCTTTGAGACCTAAAATTCCTTGAAGGTTGAAATAACTCTAAATAGAGTATTGTGAGTGACTTGGAGATTGATTAACATCCTTTAACTTGAATATCTTCAGATTTAAGGTAGGAATCCTTCAAATTCATGCTTGAATTTCTTGAATTTTTTACCAAAACCCAAAATAGCTTGATGGATTGATTTTAGCCCCAAATAAGCTATGTTTTCATCTAATTTTTATGGGTTATGATTCCTTGATGGTGTATGAACTTTGGGTTGACCTCTGAAACGTGTTTTCCATAAGTGGGACCCACTTGGGATTTTTGGTATCGTTTTTGGACACGAAGTAAAATGGTGCAATATGGGTATCATTATTGTCATATTCATGAGAAAATTATGTTTTTGGATAGGTTGACATCTTGAAGAGGCTTCTGAGAAGGGAAAAATGAAGGTTTTGTCGATTAATGAGCATTCTTTGGATTTGAGGTAGGTTAGGTTTATCCCTTGTTAGAATGAGCTTTGTCATAGTATAATTGTGATATCTTGTTATATTGGGAGAGGTTTTATGTGTTGGTTGATGATTTTTCAATACTTGTGGTCAGTTGGATCTTTTAGGTTATTTGGACCCATATAGTGAAATGCCTAGCTTGTTCCCTTTAAACATAATGGATTATACTTAATGTTTGATGCTTAACATGAGAATTCTTAAAACTACTCTAGTTAGATAGGAGTGACCTTATCACTCATGCTTATGTAAAGATTGGCCTTAGATGCTTACTCTAATGAAGTTGCTTTAGTTCCTATGAACTTAGTGATAGTATTTGAGTAGGACCCCTACTTTGGACTTAATGGTGGCTTGCTATACATCTAATAGTTGAATTAGATAACTTTGCCTAGTTTGGGGTAGAAATGAACTTGGAAGGTACATTGGGGGATTTAAAAGTTGGCCTTGACCCATCTTAAGCCAAGATTGAGATAGTCCTCGTGAGACCCATAAATGCTTATGAAATTCCTAGAAAATGGCCCTTGAGGCAATATTGAATAACCTTGATAGTAAATTTATTGATGATTCCATAATGAGCTATTGTCTATGCTATAAAACAAGCCCATGGCCATGTTATTCAATAAGCCACAAATGTGGTTATTACTCAGGCTATTGATTAGGCTATTACTTAGATATTGATTGGGCCAATGAACACCTTATTGAATGGAACCTTGACTATAACTTGACTTCATCCATAAAGTATGATATCGACTAAGCTATAAATAAGTTATAGATTATTCCATGGATTTGATATTGCTCAAGTTAGTGATAAACTTTGCTTATGCTAATGGTGGTCCAATGAATAGGTTACTTGTGGGCCTTTGCTCATGATAATGTGTATGGTTATGATCGTGCTCTGATGGACTAGATTATTGACTTTTCACTTATATTATTTACGTTGAATATACATTATCTTGGGGAATTACACAAACTCTTTGGCTCAATTATACATTATCTTGGGGAATTACACAACCCCATAAGGTTTAATTCAAAATCATTATGCTTCATTAGCTTTTCACATTATGCAATACTTCAAGAGTAGTTCAATGCACATACTTTTCATATTCAAAACCAATTTCACTATATGGGGTTGAGGTTATTACCACATCAATTGTCAATATTCACAAATTGGGTAAATCACAATCCCTTAGTTTATTCACCATACCCATGCATCAAATTGGTTTTAAAACCTCCATTTAAAACATAATCAATGCATATACAAACATGAAATATCACATAAACAACAATCATTCAAAACCCTAAACCTATGTTCAAAACCAACATCAAAACTGTATGAATAATATTTTAAAACACATGCTTTTAGCAAAGTAATAATTTGGGAAGAGTAACATGCCTAAAATGCCTAATATTATGGAAAGAATTCAACCCTTGAAGCTATAATTGACCTACTTCTTGGAAACCCTAAGTATGGATGCCTGAGAGACTTGAGAGAGAAGAAAGAATATATTAAGTGTGTTATCTACTCCTAATCCTATTCATATTCTAACACCCCCCTCAAGCTGGTGCATACAAGTTATATGTACCTAGCTTATTACAAATATGATTAATATAAGGACTGGTGAGAGACTTAGTGAAGATATTTGCAAGTTAATCACTTGACTTTACAAATTTTGTAACAATATCTCCCGAGAGTATCTTTTCTCTGAAAAAGTGACTATCAATATCTATGTGCTTGGTCCACTCATGGAACACTGGATTAGATGCAATATGAAGGGGTACTTGATTATGACATACAATTTCCATCTTACCAATTTCTCCAAATTTTAGTTCTCTCAGCAATTGTTTATCCAAACTAGCTCGTACGTTGTTGCAGTCATTGCTCGGTATTTTGCTTCAGACCTAGATCGAGCAACCACACTATGTTTCTTTCTCTTCTAGGACACCAAATTACCTCATACTAAAATATAATATCTAGATATAGAACGTCTATTAGAGGGTGATTCTTCCCAATCAACATTTGTATATCCAGCAATGTGCTTATGGCCTCGATCCTTGAAGAGTAGTCCTTTACCTAGAGATGACTTTATATATCACAAAATACGAACAACTGCATCCCAATTACTATCACAGGGGAAAGTTATAAACTAACTTACAATACTCACCGAAAAAGTGATGTCAGGTCTAGTCAGTGTAAGATAATTCAACTTTCCAACCAACCACCTATACCTTCCAAGATCACTGAGTGGCTCTCCCTATCTTGGAAGAAGTTTAGCATTTGGATCCATCGGAGTGTCAATTGGTCGACATCTCATCATTCCTGTCTCCTCAAGAATATCTAAAGAATTCTTGCTTTGAGAAATAACAATACCTGATCTGGACTAAGCAACCTCAATACCTATAAAGTATTTCAGTCTGCTAAGGTCTTTAGTCTTGAAATACTGAAAGAGATGTTACTTCAAGTTAGTGATAACATCTTGATCATTGCCAGTGATAATAATATTGTCAACATAAACCACCAAATAAATACATATAGTTGGTTCATAATTGCAATAAAACACTGAATGATTAGCTCCACTAACAATCATGCTAAACTCTAGAATCACTATGCTAAACTTTCTGAACCAGGATCGAGAGGACTATTCCAAACTATAGAGTGACTTGCGCAATCAATATACAAGGCTAATAGGCTCCTCCTGAGAAACAAAACTAGGTGGTTTCTCTATATAGACTTCTTCCTTAAGATCACCATGCTGAAAAGCATTCTTAATTTCCAACTGATAAAGAAACCAAAGACGAATGGCAGACATAGAGATAAAAAGATGGACTGCTGCTATTTTAGCCACAGGAGATAATGTGTAATTATAATCAAGCCCAAATATCTGTGTATATACTTTGGCAAAGAGGCGTGCCTTCAGTTGATCAACCTGATCATCTGGACCAACTTTGACTATATAAGCCCAATGACAACCAACAGTAGATTTACCTGCTGGAAGGGAAACAAGTTCCCAAGTACCACTAGTAAGTAAAGCATGCATCTCATCAATCATAGACTATTTCTATCCTAAATGGGAAAGTACTTTACCTGTAGTCCTATGTATGAAAATAGAGGATAAAGATGATACAATGGCATAATGGGGTGATAACAAATGATGATAACTCAAGAAAGTATATAATGGGTTAGAATTACAAGTGTATATTATTCCTTTTTAAAGAAAAACCAATTGGCTATAATGAGGCAGGTCCACAGTACGGAAAGCGTCAGGCGCATGACATGAATCATCAAGGACTGATGCTATATGTAGGCGGCGGTGATAAGTCAAAAGTGGTGGTAGTATAGCTATAGATAGAGAAGTAACCGTAGATTTCTCAAAGATTGGTGTGGGTAAGATTGGAGGTATGGGTAAAACCTCAGAAATATTAAGATGATCAGAAGATGTATAGTAAAGTTGAGATTCAAAGAATGTGACATCAACAGACATAAGGTAGCGACCCGAATCAGGTGAATAGCATCAATACCCCTTTTGAACTAAAGAATAACCAAGGAAGACACATTTGAGAGCATGAGGGGATAATTTATCTTTTCCTAGGGCTAAGTTATAAACAACATATGCTCCAAAAAGTATAAAAAAGGGATAGAGTAGAGATATGACTGAGGAAATAGTATGGAATGGGGAACCTGATTTTGCCTCAAAGATAATGACATTCTATTAATGCGATAGCAATATGCGAGGACTACATCGCCCAAAAATTGTAGCGGAGCATGGGATTCAATGAGAAAAGTATGGGCAGTCTCAATGATATGCCTATTTTTCCTTTCTACTATACCGTTCTGCTAAGGGGTGTATGGACATAATATCTGGTGAATGATTCCTTGATGAGTCATAAACTCCAGAAACGGATAGAATAAGTATTTTAAGGCATTATCACTACGGAAAGCACAAATAGAAATACCAAATTGATTTTGTATTTCAACACAAAAAGCTTTAAATATACAGAATAACTTAAAATAATTTTTCATCAAGTAAACCCAAGTACATCTTGAAAAATCATCGATGAAAGTAACAGAATAATAAAATTCTTAGGGTGAACTGACTCTACTAGGACCCCAAATATTAGAATAAACTAATGAGAAAATAGACACTGAGCGACTCTCAATACTATATTAAAATGTAGCATAGGTGTGTTTCCTAAGTTGACACGACTCACAATCAAATGTGGATAAACTAGACAAACTAGGCACCATCTCTTGTAGCTTGGATAGACTCAGATGTCCTAAATTTTTGTGAATAAGGTCAGGAAGATCTATAATGGAGTATGCTGTGAAGGAATTTGAAGAGGTAAGATGGTAAAGGCCTTGTAATTCATGTCCTATGACAATTGTCTGTCCCGTTTTGCGATCCTGCATTAGAAAAGAATCATCAAAAAAAGTTATACTATAATCAAGGGCACGTGCCAAATGATTAATAGGTGCATGATTAAAAGGACAACCAGGGACATTTAGAACTAAGTCTAGAGTGACAGAAGATCGGGATTTGTCTTGTCCAACTCCTTTTGGCTCTGTTTGAATTCCATTAGCTGAAGTAATAACAGGAAGAGATTATGAATAAATAATATCAGACAGAAGTTATTTGTCACTAGAAATATGGCCAGAAGCACTTGAGTCCATAACCCATGATCCAAAGGTATTATATTGTGCTGTTGAGGCTATTGGTAGTAATATATGCTTACTTGCTTGATAACGAAGATACTCATTATATTCCTTGTCAAATAAATATACCCATTGATCACTTGTGGTGTTAGACTGAGCAATATGAGAATTGTTAGGTGGTGGACTATGCAAAGAATAGTATATTCCATGAGTATGTCTAAGCCTATTACTATAAATACACTTAGGTTAAGAATAACATACGCCACGAGTATGTCTAAACCTTTTACAATAAATACACCTAGGTCGAGATTTTCCAAATCGACCTTTCCCTAGTTGATTCTTCATAAATTCTTTCATCTAAGTTTTTGATATCCTCATTAAGATTCAGATTTAATCATGAAAAAAAATACTACCAGAATTTGGCTAGGAAAAAAAAGTCACTGGCTATAAGATCTATTGTAGAAACTTTTGAAAATAATCATATGAGTATCCTCGAAATGAATAAGTGAGGCTACTAAAAAAAGAAACTGCCAAAAACGTCATCAGAATATAGGTTTTGCCAATCGAAATCTTGAAAGACTTGTCGGAATCCAGAAAAAATCTATCGGTACAACCTTGTAATGAAGTGGCGACCTAGATGGAAAAGAAAACTAGACAAAAAATAGCAAAACTAAATAGCATACACCAGCACGTGATGTAGAAATCTACACCTTTTGGTAGCGTGAGACGGCGTGTGGCTCGCCAGAGATGAGATATGGTCGTTGGGACCCCTTACCAAGCTTAAAAGATTAATTTAAGCTTAGGATTTTGTGGGTCATACAATATCTCCCCCTTGGGAACATTCCTTCTCAAATGAGACTGACTACGATGGGAGAACTGGCAAACTAGACTTACTTACTGGACATGCACAACTGAAGCATGATTTTATGACTGAAATTACTGATATACTGAATTATTATATAGAACATGCATATCTGATGCATGAGTACATAGCTGAACATGATTCATGAATGCATGACTATGATTTACTGATAATCTGAGTTTATATACTAAACATACATGTCAATGCATGAGTACATGACTGAACTGATTCGTGAATGCATGACTGAGTATGCAACGTCAATTGATACTATGTTGGTAGCTATATCTGAATATGAGACTGAGTAAATTCAAAGGAAAACTGTTACCTTGGGCTGAGTCTGAGTTTGGAGAGAAGAGGTGAGGATACTTGGTTTACGTATCTGCTTCTGCTTTCCAAGTAGATTTCTCAACGAACTAATTCTGCCAAAGAACTTTGACTAGAGGTACTTCTTTGTTCCTCAGACTACTAATCTGGTAGTCAATAATTTCAACTGGGACCTCTTCATAAGAGAGACTGTTTTGAATTTCTAGGCCCTCTATAGGGATTACAGTTGTTGGGTCACCTATGTACTTCTTAAGTAAGGAGACATGAAATACTGGATGAACTGAAACTAAATTTAAAGGAAACTCAATCTCATAAGCTACCTTTTTAAAACAGCTGAGAATTCGGTAAAGACCAACATGTAGGGGACTGAGCTTCCTCTTCTTGCCAAACCTCTTCACTCCTTTCCTAGAAGAGATTTTCAAGAATACAAAATCACTAATCTCCTACTCAAGATCATTTATTGAATATGCATGAATGGAAATATGATATAGGAATTAAATATCATGAATGGAACTGAGCCACTGAATTCATGTCTTATGACTGAGATAGGAACTTGTGGGTCCACCCATAAGTAACCACTAATCCAAACTAGATTCATTAAGTGAAGAAAAGATGGATGGTTTAGGTCATGAAAGCTCAGGGATTATAGTACATCTCCCCCTAGGGGGATTATGTCCCCTGAAGAATGTTGAGTTAGCTGATATACTGAGGAGAAACTAAGATGATGCACAGGGCACCTACGAACTGAATTGTGACTGCATATCGGGGATCTAAAACTGAGGCATGACACCTGAACTGAGCTGAACTCGCAACCACATGGTTGCTCGATCTTGGAATAGTTACATTCATGAGACTTTGAATAGTGTGACTAGATAGAAAGATGGTAAAACCAACCATACAAATATTGTCCTCCTAACTACTAAGTTGAATTACTGGTTTTTGCGTACTAACTTATGATGAAAACTTATATTTCACTGGAGCGTTTCTTTGACACTCTTTCTATTGAGTTTTAGTGGCTTTAAGGTGCAAGGAAATCTTGGTGTGGTCTGAATAAGTCATTTGAATAAGAAATCACCACGTGGCTGTAATTTTGTAATATGGAGCAAGGCCTACGTAATGTTATCTAAGATACAGTTACTAAGCCTTATACAATTCAAGTACTAACTTGCAATCTTAGACACGTTTCTTGACTATTCCCTAAACTTGAATTTCTACTTAAACACTGTATGCATTTCACTTGAGGATACTAAAAATATTCACATGGGCACTGAGCACGAACGCATAAACATGCTAACTTATCTAATTAATTGAGTGGCTGATAGATGAATATTGGTCATGTAGGATTGAACTATACTTATTCTGGACTAAAACTGGATAGTATCATTTATATATAGTAAGGACTGACTGAGTAACATGAGATAACTGAGCATGAATTCATAAAAATTGTATTATTTAAGAATGCAAGACCAAGCGTATAACATGATTCTAAAATAGTCTATAAACTGAAGTACTGAAATACTGATAATTAAATAACTGATAACTATACGCTTTGGTCAAGAAAATTTGAAACTGAAATAAGTTAATGATCTGATTACTGGACTGGGATTGGGACTGAGGTTGTAACTAAGACTACAACTAAGATTGTATTGGAACTGAAAACTGGGTTCTGATAACTCTACATACTAAGGTCTTATCTGGACTGAATTCTTGTGCTATGTTCAAGCCTACTCATATATCCAAAATTCATTTAGCCACATATATATCAACATCTCATTCAAGCCTATCTTCACAACTACAACCTCGTGTAAAACTAACATGCAATAATCATTTCTTAAAATGAAACATTTACTCTCTACCTACTAAGAAACTGGTCATTGCTACATCATTTCATAAGGAGAGTTCATTGAAGGTTAAAACGTGAGGACCTGAAGCATGAATGACACTATACCAAACTTGACACTTAACTGAGGCCTGAGAAATAACACATTAACATCCTAGATTTTATCGAGAAATTTAAAATGAGGATTTACATGATGAAATTTGAATTTAGCTGATCATTTGAAATATAACATAAGTCATGGGAACTGAGCATACTATAAGGCATAACATGAGTACAAGAGTCATGAACTGCATGACCTGATCTTGGAGTTTCTATGTTCATGGAATGTGATGCATAACACTACGTGATCTGGAACTCCTTATACTAGGAGCTGTAAGCATGCATGATTTTCGATAATGTGCACAAATATGATCTATTATCATTTAGATAACATGTAAGGCATGAGTATATAGTGTTATAACTAAAGTATGAAACTTTTCATCGAGGTAAGGATGGGTTAGGCATCATGCCTTCCCATTGATTTTCTACACATACAAACGTTACTATTAAAATTGGAAAGCTTGACTTGGTTACTTGTTCTACCATATCCCCATTAGCTTAAAGCTATTATTCTAAGTCTGTGAATAACTTAATAAACTCTAAATCAAACTGAAACTACGTTACTCTAGAGTCTAAGATGTAACAATACTCATACACACTCAACTCATTCTGAAGGATTATACCTGGTAATATAAGGTCTACTGCTAGGACTTTCTTTCGATACATAATTCTTAGCTTTCTATTTCCCTAACAATCATCATGTAGCAACCTCAACATTGACTAACTTATAATTCTCTACTCTCATTTCTAATTTCTTAATCTAGAGATTCAAACTTAATTCAATTGAAACTGAGGTACTACCTCTTCTTCTAAAGATTGGTCTCTCAGGAAACTGAAATGGGATAACTCTATTAATGAAATCAACTGAAGGGATTTTTTTTGAAATACTTTAATCGAGCAATTTCAATATACTCGTTAGGCTTGAATAGATTTATGTACTAGGGAAGTCACTAAGAAAAATTATGTTAATATTTAATCTGACTTAAAAGTTGGTTGTTATGTAAGGACTTACAAAAGACAGAGAATCTCCTAGATCTAATAAGGCATGTACAGGTAAATAGAATATCTGTAACGTACCAGTGACCACATCAGGAGAACTTTCCTGATCTTGTCGGGACTGAAGTGTATGAAGCCTATTTGGATGCTACCCTCTGGTGGTACTGTAAGTGGCACCCTGCTGATTTGGGTGACCAGACTGAGCTGAAGGACGATTGGACTAACCCTGTTGGCATAAATCTTTTCCCCTCTGAGCCATTACTCTACACTTTCGCATTCTGTGGCCTAGCTTACCACCTTTAAAACATACATCACTGCCATCTCTACACACTCCTTTGTGGTTTTTACCATATTTCTCACAAAGCAGATTAGTATGAACACCCTTTCCCCTACCTTGCGACTCAGAGCCTGATGCCCCATTTTGACTGTCATTCTTAAACTTAAGCATTGGTGCCCTAATAGAAGGCTGAACTGGGGCTGAGAATATCTGATGGAATTATAAGCGGTTACTACCCCTAATCTTGGCTTAGAATTATTTGTTCTAGTCCTCTTATTCTTCCTACGCTCCTCTCCCTTACCCTACTGAGGGAAAGTTAATAACCTAGATCGAAAAACAATCTACAAATTATTCTGAGCAACTACTGAATAAGCTAATGCAGTAAAAGTAGCTCTGAATTCAGTGTGAGAGGCATGCTCATTTAGGGGATCTGCTTGAACAGATGGAGAAGTTGGCCAATTTTCATCTCTTATTTTGTTAGCTTTTCTGAGAGGCATGTTCTGGAAGCATAAGGAAGAGAAGAATTAGACTAAAAGTTTAACTGGAGCTATTACTCACTCGCACAACATGAATACTGTAAGAAGGGAAACTCTTCCTAAAATATCTTGCAGCCTTTTGTCCATAAGTGTGGCAAGCTACACACCCATGCATAAGACTCTACTAGATATGGATTTCAGACATTCTAGGACTCTGTTGAACCTTAGGCTCTGATACCAAGTTTGTAATGCCCCAAGTCTGTATCCCAGATGCTACACGGTACTCATAATCTCAAAGGACCACAAGCTAACCCATGACTGGTACCTGCTACAATAACTGAATAGTAATGTTGCAAATATGTAAAAACTAGGCAAAAAACATACCATAAGGTTCAATATTGTAATAAAACTAAATACGGTATAACAATAGTAAAATTGAAACATCTATCTAAAAAAATACTCTAGTCTGAAAAAGCCTCTAAACTGTTTGAAATTTGGAGTTGATGGGACAAGTCCCAAATTAGCTCCGAACTAATAAAATAAGCTGAACTACTAAAATAATCATCATGTCTCAAACTAAGAGGACTCATCACTAACTCTGTCATCTTAATATCTGAACTACTAAGTATGATTGGGAGCCCGTGCATCTGAACCTATGATATAAAACATCATAGCACAAAAGAAAGGTATGCGTATGTAATTTGAATGTACTGGTATGCAAAGTGAGGTTGGATAAACTGTATGGGTTCATATGCATGAACAATACTGACTGAATAACGTAAGTATAACTGAATAAGAGTACATATATAAATACATAAACTGTAGCTGAGATCACGATAATACTAGATAATGAGTTCTGAATTACTAATTTACCAATATCTGAGTTTACTAATACTTTGTATCTGATAGATGAGTGACTGCATCTGACAGTCCTTATTTTGAAGAACTAAATTGAGTTCTAAATTGAGACTAAATCTAAAACTGAAACTGTGAGAGGTAATCATCTAATGAACATTCCCTTTTCTGAATATATTAGAGTCCAACCTGTAACCCCAGTTGGAATGGTATCTATACCATGCCACGGTTAAATACAAGCTGAGTTACCCTCATCTGATCGGTAATCTAAACGAGAATGGTGGTACCCTCTACTGGCAGGTAGATCACCTCATCAACCCTCAACTGGCAGGTTGATGTCTTAAACTACGCTGGCTATGTAGTTCAGGAACACAAGGACTGCTTCTAAGGATCACACCCTCTTCTGGTAGGTGAGTCCCCATCCGTGGGTTCACTCGATGCTGAATCCTACTCCCAACTGAATAGACACTGGACTGGATTCTAGACTGTTCTAGGTTGGATTGAACTATTTTTGATAGTACTCTATAACTAAACTGAACTGATTTCACTAGGTTCTGTGGACTGACAGCATACTACTGAATTCTATTAACTGACTAAATTCTACCGATCGTGACATGACTTATACTATCCTGTGATTGACCATGGCTCTAGGAACACAGCTAAATTGTCGAGTATTGAATGCCCCCAGGACTCGATAGCATAAATTATACGATATGGCACAATCTTGAAATATGATAAATAACTACTTGATCACCATTCATTCATAGAGAAATTCTATCAAACACTTGCATGACATCAACTTAAATACATGCTAACATAATATAATTTTATTATTTAATTCTCATGAATAATTCATCAAAAACTTGAAGGACATAATCTATGCACCTGACACTAAAATAATATGTACACATCGTAGTTCAATTCCACATTTATAACTTCAAGGGTTTCAACATGGTTTCGTATGATAATGCACACATATCAATCAATTCCACATGAATCTTGTAGTAAATCATGAATAAAAAAACCCCATTAACATTGTAATCATGAACATATCCAAATTCAACCATGAACTTTATCAAACTCATAAACTTGTAGTTAAAAGAGGTTCTTGAACTCCAAGGGTGAAATGGAACCCTTGGATGAACACTTGACCTACCTTGGTTGCTAAATTCCTGAAGAATAATGGTGAAAATATTGAGCCTTGTCCTTGAAATTAAATCACTTGTGGTTTTTGTTCTTGAGCAATTTGAGAGAAAGTAAGTATATTTTGCTCAATGAGTAAGTATATTTTGCTCAATGAGGGCTGAACTCGTGTTTTAGGGATAAATAAGGGTGGGGAAAGACCCAAATATCCCTAAGGATAAAGGCTTTAATGACAAAAAAATGGACCGTTGATGCGTAGGATGGTGTGCCACATCATTGGCATCGATGCGATAGCCATCGCGCTACATCAGTTCACTGGAAATTGCCACTGGGAGGCAAGGAAAAATATTGATCGACGTAATGGCTATCGTGCCACACCGAGATTGCATTGATACACTATTTTAGATTCCCAAATATGGTTCAAGCGAGGTCTAAAAAATATAAAACTCATCCGGGAACACCTACTGACATTCTAGATCATGAATCAATCTAAAGATCGATACTTTAAGGTCATAAGAGTTGTGAACTAGAGTTGAAAACTTACAAAGGCCAAAATAATACCAAGTTTGAAAACTTAGCTAGAAATTTCTAAGTCTGGGACCCCTTAGCAAGCTTAAAAGACTGAGTTGAGCTTAGGATTTTATGAGGTCTTACACTACATATATCATATTTCCCTATTTTTGATAATGACAAACCAACCATATATATTTGATCATATCCATTACATTTAATTAGTGTGATTACCACTCTGAAGATGAATGTTCCCCCTATCATCATGCTTCCACCATCGTGCAACACTAAGACCTGGTCCCTTGTTGTCATTTTGCAGTAAAAACTTTGATCACATGAACACATTTGTTTTTCTTCTTTTATTTCTTCCCTTTGTTATCATTGACCATTATCAATTAGTTCATTTGCATACTTTCCCCTGTTATTATGCCTTTCTTTATTCATCTATTCAACATATCACTTCCTTCCCCCTATTAGTATTTCATTCAAATATGCAACTTAAACTCATCATAATAGCACTACACTTATATCTCCATTCAAATCTGCAACTCAGATCATTCAAATCTAAAACTCAAACTCATCATAGTTGCACTATATTTAAATCTGCAACTCAACTCATTTAAATCTGCAACTCAACTCATCATAGTTGCACTATATTTGCAATAAACCTATATCTGGTACCTAGTCCTTACTATATGAACTCTGCGTTCCCCATTTTTGTATTATTGAAAAGTGAGTACAGTAAACCAAGAGTAAAATAAGAACAAACTTGTTAACTAATGGCTACTGTGGCTACAATAACATGAGGAACATTTTTAAATAAGAAGTAGATAAATAGCACAAAAGAAAGAACTCATCTATTTTCAACAAATTATATATCATTACAGTGCAAGATTTATATTTTATGTTCCATAGAAAATGCCATAGAAGTTAAAGAAAAATGGAGGATTTGGGGAGAAGTCATCTTAGGATAATGTAACAATTCAAGCTCAGAAGCCTCAATGGTTAGAATTATCACCTTCATCTTGAGTTCATCATTTTCCACTCCTTAGTTTTGCAAAGACCCTTTGACCCTTTTTGAAACTTTCTGACTTTGCACGAATAATCACCCAATTTCTATATTTTCTAGCATTTATTATTTGCATTTCTTCTTTTATAAACCGTACTAGTTTTATGATCAGTCTTTCACTTTTTCTTGGGAACAGGTCCCTCAAAAGTCTGGTACCTCTTAATAGAATTTTCAGATTTCACTTTGAAGAGTTTTGTTTAAGGCTATCATTTGTTCCATGGACCCTTCAAACTTTTTTTCACACTGTCAAAGGGGGAATATGTTTTAAGGGATAAATATTTATTGGAAAGGTGAGTGAAGAAAGGGATTTATCTTTGGATAATTAGGATAGTTGAGTTGGACAGGGTCAATGGAGTTAATGCAAAGATGAATTTAATTTTAATTTTGAATAAGAAAAGATTTATAACATGGAGTGAGAGAGGATGTGGCCTTTTCTAATAGAAAAAGAAGAAAAACATGCACATTCATTATACTAACCTGAGAGATTGGACTAGGTCACTTTCTTTCTTTGTGTGATTTCTCAAATTTATGCATACTTCATTTATTTTCTTCCAAATTTGTTCCCATGGGTGTATACCTGCAAAGGTATGGTACTGAGTTAGACTAACAAATACATACTTTACCAAGGATTCCTATCTCCTGATCATAGCTAATTTTTTTTTGGAGAACTACTAATTCACATTGTAGGTTAGGTCATTTTAATCAGTCCAAACTTCAACCTGTTCTTCACAAATTATTTCTTGTGAAGTTCCTTAGTAAAGATATCTTCTATCTGATCCTCAATCTTTCAGAACTTCATGCAGATTACTCCTTTCTAAAAATTATCTCTTAGGAGTAAAGAAAGGTAAAATGATGGTGATATTCCATAATCATCCTTGATGCTAATATTTTGGCTCTTGATTTTTGAATTCATCAGATCATGATTGATATGACCCATAGTATGAGCTTCTGGCTTCTTGGTATGATCGTTTATTCCTCTTGCCTGATTCTCTTAACACTTAACACCTGTAAGCCTCAAATTTAGAATTATTTTCTATGATTGTTTGGTACGCATGTAACCTCTAGGTATATTCAGAGAAAATCTTCATCGTATTTCCTTTTCACTTAGTTCCTGCAAAAAAATTTTTAGGACCTCCTTCCCATGATCAAGTTGTATAATCAAGCATTATTGTACTATTATGGGAAGGTTCTATCCCTGTGACACCTAAGATCCAATCCTATAATTCAACCTAAGATAGGTTTATGACTGTGGTGTGATTTCATGATCATAGAATGGGCATTGTAAATGCTAGAAATCTACATTTTTCTTCAACTCATTCTTTTTACTTGAAAATACCCTAAGAACACATCATATCCACATGAAAAATACCTTTGTACTTGTAAATATTCCTAGTTTTAAGTGTTGAGTGTGTCGTAAGTCCTTGACACATCACTTGTCTTTTTATCCAGATCATGAGAGTTGTCTAAACATCATGACTAGTTTATTAAAAGGTATACTCATGATGTTTATGATCTGTTAGACCATTAGGATATTTTCTTGTTTGCAACCCTTATATTGGCATTAAGTTTGGAATTGTCTCGAATAACTCTTAGAACCCATCTCTATTCCAACCCAATTGGAGCGACAACTGTAGCTAGAATAATCCATAAAATCTTCATTGTTAGAGTTCATCATAAAGACTAGTTGAGTTAGCTATGGTACATTTTGATTTTATTTCAGGCACAGATTGGTTATATTCCTATTATGCTTTACTTTACTATAAAGCTAGAGTTGTAAAGTTTTAATTTACTAATGTGGTTGTCTTAGAGTGTAAGGATTATTTTAGCTTGTACCTTAAGACTAGAAATATAATCTCAAAAGGGTGTATCTTCCATCTAGTATGGGTTATGGATTCTAATTATGAGGTCCCACCTCTTTAGTTAGTTCGTATAGTCAAGGAGTTTCGAGAAATCATCCCGGTGTTTCTCTTGACATGGAGATAAAATTTGGGATAGACATTCTTCAGGATAATCTGCCCTACTCTATTCTTCCATATAAAATGTCTCTAATCAAGTCAAAAGACCTAAAAAAAATTATTGAAAGGCCATCTATATAAAGGGTTTATTTAACCTAATATTTTCTTATGAGGTTCCCCAGTTCTTCTCGTGTGTAATAAATATGGTTCATTTATTATGTGTATTAATCATTGCTAATTGAACAAGGTCGCATTTAAGAACAAGTACCCTATTCCTAGAATTGATGACATATTTGACCAGTTTTATTTTGCTACTTTTTTCTAAGATTTATCTCTAACCAGGTTATCACCAGTTGATAGTTTTGGAGTTTTATACCAAAGACAACTTTATGTACTCGATATAGTCATTACAAATTTCTTGTCATGTCATTTGGACTAACCATGCTCATGTAGCTTTTATGGACCTTATGGGCAGAGTGTTAAAGTAATACCTCAACAATTTTCATAAATGAAATTCTGGTTTGCTCTCTAAGTGAGGGAGAGCATACTTACCATCTTAGAATCATGTTGTAGACCCTTAAGGATAGACAATTGTATGTTAGGTTCTCTTAAGTTGATTTTTAGCTAAAGTCTATAGATTTTCTTAGCCATATTGTAACTATTGAGAGGATTCAATTTAACTCCCAAAAAATTAAGGCACATATGAATTCACTAGAGCCCAATACTCCAATTGATATTAGGCGTTTATTGGTCTTAAATAGTTACAACAAGATATTTAAGAGGGATTCTTGTCTATTGTATCAACGCTAACCTGATTGACTCAATATAAAGAAACTTCCATTAGTATGAGGCTTGGGAGAAGAGCTTTCAAGAGTTGGTTGCTCGATTGACTTTTACTCCATTGTTGAATTTTTCAAAAGATGACAAACAATTTTAAGGTTTATTATGATTGTACTAGAGTTGGCCTTGGCATACTTTTAGGTATTCTATTTATATGGGTTCCATGAAGACTTATCATAATTTGAGAGAAGCCTACTGGTGGAGAGCTATGAAGAAAGATACTACAGATTTTGTAGTTAAGTATTGTATCTATCAGAAAGGTAAATTTAAGCATCAAATACTTGGTGGATTAGATCAAGACATAAGTATTTATACATGTAAATTTGAGATGCTCAATACAGACTTCATTATGATTGTCGTGGATACATCATCACCTTGATTTGATTTGGGAGATTATTGATAAGATGGATAAATTTTCCCATATTTTCTTATCAAAATGAAAAATTCAGTAAACGATTATGTTATAATATACATCAGAGATATTTAAGATTCATGGAGTTCCTTGTCCACCATTTTAGATAGAGGTGCACAATTTATAGTTTACTTCTAGAAGTTATTTCAGAATAGGTTAGGTACAAGGGTGAACCTTAGTACTGCTTTCCATATGCATAATGATGGGCAGGTAAAGTGCACTATTTATACTCTTAAGGATATGCTAAAGGGCTTGTAACATTGACCTCATTGGTAGTTGGGATGATCACCTATCTCTTATTGAATTCGCTTATAAAACAATTATCAATCTAGAATTCAGATGTTACCATTTTAGGCTTTTTATGGGTACAGATATATATATCTTATTATTTGGTTTGAGGATGGTGATTATACATTGATTGGTTTAGAAAATATTTTATGAGGTAATGGAGAAATTTAAGATGTTTTGAGGTGGTTGAAGACTAGGCAAAATCAATAGAAATCTTATTTAAATGTTAGGAAAAGACATATAGTGTTTGAGACTGATGATATATTTTTTTGAAGGTCTCCCCTATGAAAATGGTCATACTTTTGGTAAGAAAGGGAGTTTCCAGTTTATTGGTCCCTTTTGGATTGTTAATAGGGTGGAAAATATGGCTTACCTCTTTGAGTTACCTATAAGTTAGCATCCGTACATCCAGTGTTTCATGTCTCCCTATTAAAGAAGTGTATTGGTGATCCTTCATAAATTTTCCTATAGAGAATATTAGGATAAAGGACACATTCTCTTGTTAAGATATTTCTATTTAGATTTTGGGTTGTCAAGTTAAAAAGATGATAACAAAAAGTATAACATCAGTTGAGGTATTATGGATGAATCAATCTATTAAGGAAGCTATGTAGGAGGCAGAAGAAGATATGATGGGAAAGTATCCGCACCTATTCACTTTGTCTGACGAGATCGCTTGTTGCTCCATGTTTATGTTTACGCTTACGTACTCTCTAGTTGAGGTCCAAGTCTTAGTATATTCTACTTAAGTTTAGATCAAGAGTGTATGAAAATATCCAGTCATTCTTATATTCTAGTCTTAGTCGTCATTCAAGGACAAATATCCAAAGGGGGAGCACCCTATGTTTTGAACCTACATATATTGAGCACATAGTATAAACCACTGCTTGGGATTTTTTGTTTTGAGGTTCCCACAAATCGGGGTAAAACCTGTGAAAAGGACCATAACTTAGGGCCTAACAATGAAACCATCAAACTTTCCTAGGTAAGGACGACTCTTAGCACGGTCCATGGAATGCAACCATGGGACCATTTTATATTTATAGAAGCTAACTTGAGAGTCGAAAATTTTAATGATTGTTGACGAAAGGTTTCATGAGCCATGAAACCTAGTCCGTGTTCCACAAAACCCAATATAGATCAGATTTTGAGATTTTGCAAATTTTTCCATGAAACAATTAGTGGCAGAACGATTCTTGGAAGCCATTCCATGAACCATGAATTCTAACTATGGTTGCATTCATAATCTTATTTATTGTCCAAACATAACTCATGGATTAAAACCATGATATATACAACGGTCCATAAGATGGGTTACAATCATTTTTTAAAAAGTCAATAACTTCATGACTTCGTGCCAGAAAAGTCTATATAAAAATAGTTTGAAGAAAATAGAGTCACCACATAATTTTAGGAATAGAAAAGGTACTAATATACCCCTAAAATTTAATAAATGGAATGTATATACCCTCCGTCATACGTTGGGTGCAAATATACCTTTGCCGTTAATGATTTGGTACATACCCTTCTCACTAACTGTGTGCCACGTGTTATCCTAATCATTTATCTATTTTTTATTTATTTTACCTCCAAAATAATTAATCCCCTCTAATTTAAACCCGACTCATACCTCCCAATGTGACCCGATCTGAATTGAACACCCAACACATGTCCGTCTTTTATTCTCACTCTCCCCTCTCCTCTCCCAAAGTCACAGGTATCATTTTAAATATATGTATCCCTGATAAGTAGTACTCCTTATCGGCACTTATGATTAATTTCAGTCATAATTTAATTTCATTCAATTGCTGCTTAATGTTGATCTTTATGTTTTGTTGTACAAATTTGTTATTCAGCGAGTTGATACCTCTTGTCTAGTTGGAAGATTCTCGCATTTGTTATAGTGGTAGGCATACTTTCCCTTACATACAAAAGATTTGGTATTCCCTTACAGGCTAATCTGAAAGCAATTTCAGTGACTATGAGAGGGGAGAGAGGAGGATGAGAGTGAAAAAGTGAGATGTCATTTGGTGTTCAATTCAGATCGGGTCGGGTTAGGAGGTATGGGTCGGGTTTAAATTAGAGTGGATTAATTATTTTGGAGGTAAAATAAATAACAATGGATAAACGGTATGGATCACGACACATGTCACACCGTTAGTGAGAAGGGTATATGTACTGAATCATTAACAATAGGGATATATTTATACTCGTATAACAAAGGGTATATACGTACCATTTATTAAAGTATTGGGGTATATTTATACCTTTTCCATTTTAGAAATATTAAGAAACCATTTAAAAAGGTAACTTTGAACGAAAATCTTTAATAATAACCAAAGTCTAGGTAAGGGTTCAAATTAATTTTTAAATCAAGTATTTGGCACTTTCAAAAATTCACAAAGTATGATTTTCAATGGATTAAACTTATTTGGCTAATTTTGAAATTTCTTTGTTTAGGTTACTACAAAAAAAAAACTCATTTTTTTAAAATCCAGGAATTTTCTTGAGAAGAAACTTACTTATAATAAATAGAATTCTTTTTAATACCAAATGATAAAGTAATCTAAATGTTAAAGTTTTTAAATAATTCAATTTTTAACAATCTTATTGGAATTAAGACTTTGAGTTAAATAATTAACCAATATCTTAAACGTGGATTTTGAACCATTAATAACTATCAAAGGTTATAAATAAATCCTCAAGTTATTCAATAAGCTTGGATTTGCTTAAATTAAATCAAATTTAATAAATAATTACGAGGCAAAGATATTGAAACAATCATAATTTCAAAAATAACTCTAAGTGACTCATCCATGTCTAACAAAATAAGAATTAATATTCACAACAATGATCAAATAAACAAAAGCAATAAAAATAGATCAAAGACACTTGTACTTATCCTGGTTTGTAAAGTAGACATTAATCCTAATTTAATTGTGAGCTTCTTGATTTTATACAATCCAAATAGATCAAAGACACTTGTACTTATCCTGGTTTGTAAAGTAGACATTAATCCTAATTTAATTGTGAGCTTCTTGATTTTATACAATCCAAATGATTAACTTCTAAAAATGATTTATTTTAAGACAAAAAAAAAATTAAAAAAAATTAACCTTAATTAAATCAATTTTAAAATAGAATTTTTATTAAAAGCTAGTAAAATGTATTTATTAAATAACAAAATAATTCAATCCTTTATATTTGAGCACATGGTCGCTTAATTATTAATAAACAAATATAGTTAACTCAAACATTATTTGTGAAAATTAATTAATATAATGAAATAATAATAATTTCAATTTATTTAATCAAAGAATCTTAGCAATCAAACTAAACTGAGGAGGGGAAAACTAGGCATCAACAATTGCATCCTCTCTTTGGATCTTAAAAAGAAAGAACTACTAATCTTCTCAATAAAATCGGTTTCATAATGCTTGTCAACAAAGATGTCAAGACTTACATTTTACAAATCACTACAAATGTGTTTTTCCCCAAAATTCATAAATGCATAAACAAAAAATGGATGATTTAAGAAAAAAAGAGAAGACAAAGTATTTGTCTAATAGGTAGATTGGATTACAGAAGGACAACAAATTTAGTAGATTCTCTAATGGTTTGTTGTAAATACAACCTTTCAACAAAATCAAAACTGAAATTAGATGAATAATAAGATTCATACCCAAAATCTGAGTCTGAAGTCTTAAAATCAAACATCAAATTATGATCTCATAGAAATTCCAAATTCAAATATTAACCTATATCACTTCGTCGGATGAAATAATTGTTTATAGAGCTGATGTTATTGGCGGTTGTCATTGGGGAATTAAGATTATTATTGGGTTGGGGTCTATCTGTTGTTGGGAGTTTTCAACAAGATAGAGATGATGGGATTTAGAGATACTGCGATGATCAAAGTTTAGGTGGTGGGGGTCTGTGGTTGTGATTTTTGGTGTTAATGGCAGGGGGTGTTATTGGCAGTGGAGGTTTGAGGAGAAAATGTAAGAAAAGTTAATTAAAGTAGATTAATTAATTTATAAAAAGGTGAACTAGACGCACCTAAAATTAGACCAGGATTGAAGATAAAATTGGTCAAAATGGTACATTTATAATGTATTTACTTAACTTTTATGGGGTAATAAGTTGCCCACAATGTTAAGGTTTCTTTTAGCTAACTCGGGACAACTTTAATGGTTACTTTATGTCTTTTCTCTATGTTTTTTAATGACTTTAGAAGCTATCCTAATTTATAATATTAAAAGCGATTGGAAAGATAGAGAATAAGAGGATTTGGGGACTTTGAACCCAGTTGAGTTTTCAAGATAGGGAATGGCCTACATAGCCCTAAAGTTTAGAGAAACAGATTGCTTGTAGTTCAACATGATTTATGGAAAAGATAGTCTTTAATTTTAGATGATCTTTGACATAGAATGGGTGATGAATACGGTGAAATATGGACAAGAGGGTTGTAACCTCTTAATTATGAAATGGGATCCTTCACATCCATAAGTAAGATTTTACTTGGACATAGTTTCCAAGGCTCAAGGTAAATTGAAACCCAAGTTGTAAAGAAATAAAGGTTACCATTGTATGAGTTTACAAGTTCTTCAAAGGTGGAACTGAAACCAAAATATCCCAAAAATAATCACATGCCTTCTGTTAAAGGTGTAGTTTGATGGTAGAGGAAGTCATCGGTTAGCTCGCTTTTGAAGAGTTTTATATTCATCTTTGGACTATATACCAATTTCATGCTAAGAAAAAGTTCCATATTATGCTACATCCTATTTTGAGTTTCCTACACCTGCGGTGTTGGTTTAAGATTTTTATTCACTCAGATGCTCTTGACACCATCTCAATAAGATTGGTAGTGACAAATATAATTCACAAAGGGATAGAATCTTTTAACATATCCCTGTCTCATTTGTTGTTTGTCTGGTATTCCACTCCTTTCCCATCCTTATTTATTGAAGATAATATTTTTTGCAATAACATATACATAACAACCTCTTGGTTGTTAGATATGATGGCTCTGTTGACAATTGAATCATTTATAAGATGGAACGACCCTCTATGTTACCTATAATGACCCTTCACATCATTTTGTATATTCCCACATATTTTTACCATTTAGAGCTTTTCTATATCTTTCCCAAGTCATTTATTACTTGTTTGAGCTGATATTCTAGTTATCAGGTAGTTCATTTGATTTTTAGAGCCACTTTTTTTGTTTTCTGCATCTTTTTTACATATGTCATATATTAAAATAAATTATGGAATGAATTTATTTAATAATCATTTTGAACTATTTAATTGTTATTAAGATGATAGACAATATTTTGGAATTATTTTGCTATTATCTGACTTGGTTTATTTTCTTAATTAAGTAATAGTAATTTAAAACCTGCCAATGTCATGTCATATCAAGAGATAAACGAACAAAGTGAGGCAAAAGATGGTGAATAGGAAATTTATGATGAGAAACAGTTAACAAAAGATATGGAAAAATTTGAAACCGTGACAAGGCTAACCTAGAAAAAAACAAAGGAGTTAATCTAGGAGATCATGGTGAATTAAGGAAACAAGAATCAGTGTTCATCTAATAGAGGCACATAAAAGAGAACATACTTGCTTTTTATGAAAGTAAATCGACATATTTGCTCGGTCCTATGATGATATGGAAGGATTGGGTATTAACATTGTGTTGCATAAGCTACTAATCAATCTAAAATTTGATCCAGTAAAGCAAAACATACAAAAATTCAAGCCAAACATAAGTTTGAACATTAAAGAAGAACAGATAAAGCAGATCGAGTCTAAGGTTGTAGATGTCACAACATATCAAACATGGCTAGCCAATATTATTCTGGTGCCAAAGAAAGATGGAAAAATTAGAATTTGTGCTCACTACAGAGATTTGAATATAGTCAGTCCTAAAGGTAATTTCCTTCTACCCAATATCCACATCCTCTTCAATAACTATGTAAAGCATGAAATATAATCTTTTATGGATTAATTAGTTGGGCATCATCAGATCATAATGGATAAGGAAGATGCAGCAAAAATAGTTTTTATCATACCCTGAGGTGTTGATCACTATAGAGTATTGCCATTTGGTCTCAAGAATGATGGTATGACGAATATGATGGCTATGACAATGACCTTTTATGACATGATCCATAAAGAAACCAAAGTGTACATGGATTTATAGCCTAAAGAACTATCTCACACGAAAATGGCTACTAAAATGATAAATTCCAGCAACAAAACAAAGAGAAAACAACACAATAGAAGGAGATGAAGAAGAAGAAGAAATGCATGAAATTAAAGATAGAAAGAAAGACCCTTACTTCCACCAATGAATAGCACTAGAAGGTGTATCAAACCTTCAAAAACACATCACCAATGTAGGCTCAAAACTTCCTCTTAGGTGACCCAAAGGACTCACACTTCCTCAAGCACACCTTTCTTGCCAAATAATCCAATACAAGTGAAAAGCCAATTCCAAATGTATTAGGATTCAAGATTCGGATTCCCTCTCTTAAGGAGAAGAGAGACTACAAACTAAAAATAAGATTACAATCTAAAAGTTACTCAATTCATCATCTCAAAACTTAGGAAAATAAGATCTAAGGTGCCTATTTATACTTATTACAACCAAATGACAAAAATGCCCTTAATGAGGGGCTTAGAAAAGGGCTCCTACGGAGTTTTATTTTAAAGTGGAAAAAGTCCATCATGCCCTTAGTAAAAGGCGCCTCTTGAGTGTAAGGACCCTCCTCCTTTCTTCACTTGGACAAGGCTTTGTAATGGTTCCAAAAAGTCTTCAAGTACTTATGAATCCGAGACTTTATCCTTTGACAATCCGAAGCTTGAACCTTCTACAAGACCTTGTAATCCTTATGCTCTTTATGCTTGTATCATCCTCTCCATCTTGAAAGTAATTTGACCTCAAATTCACACCTTGCAAATCCAAAGGGAGGGACAACAAGCACACAATTCTCATGATAGGAGGGTTAGCATTAGCGCCAAAATTATACAAACAGGCCATGGGGGTACACTCTAGGAATATAGCCAATAATCCTTTGTTATAATCATGAAACACTTATTACAAGTATTATAAAAGACATGACTAAGACTGACATCAAAGAAAGAAGAGTGCAACCCAAAATTATCACATATATCAACAAGCCAAGGTTGTTCACATTTCAAATACATCCACGGGTCCTTTGTGTGTGGCATGAAAAGCTTAGAATGAATGGCACAAAGGAGGTGGTTTTGGAAAATATCAAGAGATAAGGAAGCTACAATAGTCTTAATGGTTTTACTATACCTAAAAGGTAAGACTACCTTTGGTTTAGGAACCATAAGATACATTTGTTTCATTACCTCTACAAAGGACCTCATCAAATATGGTTTCTATATTGATCTCAATGTCCACCTCACCCACATATCACTATAACTCAAACAAGGAAACTAGCCACAAAACTTCCTACCTCTACACAATACAAATTCAAAATTATCATGGTTATCATCATAGGTAAAGAGGTAGTATAGGAAGGAATCAAGTGTGAAGACATCATGCCGAGGGGGTACACTTTGAAAATACTACCAGCAATCCCTTTAACATTTAGTATATGCATCACAAAGGATAGCGCTAAGGTAAACATCAAGGGACAATAAGCTCAAGCCGAAACAATCCCTTCTTCACCCCACTAGTATACCGGGATCAAATGGGTGAAGTGGCCAAAGGAATAATCCAAGTATAATCATTACAATTACTAGAGTATCACACTTACCCAAATCATTATCAAAGAAGGAAGCATGTACTTCTACGCTAGATGTACCCGGAATCACATCACAACTTTTTAAACTCAAGAGAGTATAGAATGTACCCAAGTTACCTTGGTTTGTTCTAGGGAATCCCACTAGTGTGTGAATACTCTTGTCCCTTGGTAATGGAACCTTATTCAAGTTATAAGTTCTAGCACTAGATGGACATAAATCATTCTTGAAAAATGAATTGAGTTTGTCTTCTAACGGATCAACTAGTGCTTGCATACTCACAACAAGAGTTTGGTTCTTATGCAACCTAACAACACCAAGAGTATCACAAAAGGAATATTCACACACTTCTTTGCTAAGAAAATCCAAAACTATACCACTTTGGCCACTACTAGCCACATCACAACATTTTAAGTTCAAGGAAGTGTAGAAGATTGCTTTTGTTACCTTGTAGATCATGGGAAGTGTGTTATTCACTTGAGTTTTTGTTAGGGAAGCCTTCATTCTCCACATTAAAAGGGAATAGTTCAAGTTTTCCCTTTGGACTCACTCCTTCATCACTTGTCCCAAAATTGGGACTTTCGGCCAAGGGCATGAAGGTGATTTCCTTGGGCTTCTCCTTCGGGATTCTAGAGTCTTGAACCTTCACATGAGAAGATAAAATACTAGCAAAAATTCTAGTATTTTGGTTAGTGAATATCAAGGGTCTTTTGTGGACAAGATCCACGATCAAGTGTTTTTTTTCCTTCCAATTTCATTACCCATGGCTTTCCTTTCCCTTACCCTCTTTTCTTCACACTCTTCTTGTACCCCACCATCCATTTTCTCTCCATATTGAGGCTTGACCTCATTCTCCTTGGATTATAACTTGTGGAGAGGAGGCATTGGATTTGGTTGATGATGGGTTTGGATTTGGCAGTTCGAATTTTGTGGAGGTTTAGGTAGACATAGTCTATCAAACCCATTTTAATTCTAATTATGTCATTCCTCATGAATCCTAAATAACCTTTTGTAATTTCAAACCCACCCATCAAATCTCTCCTAAAATCATCATTATTATCCTCCATTTTTCGAGCAAAGGCCTCAAAGTGAGCCTTCAAGGCTCCCATTATATCATTTCCCAAGGATTGGGATGAAGAATCCTCGGCTTCCATGGTCAATTATACCTAAAACAAAAATCATAAAACATCAAGCAACACAACCTACAAAATGAGCAAACAAGTTAGTTCAAAAGCCTCACTTCACTCACACTCAACCTGACCTCACACTTGGCTTTACAAGTGATGGAGAATCGGTAATACTTAGCAAGTTACTTGAGAGGTGAGAAGATTTGGATCGGAATTGATATTTGATTGAAATGACTCAAATAAAGTAATGCATGCTCTTGAACCTACAAAATACTATGACTTAAAAATGAGAAAAGCACACACAAAAAAAAAAACCGAAGACACGAAATAAACGAACTCTAGACAAATTACCAACCTAGTAGGTACTTACTAGTTTGCTAATTAGTGATAGAATTAGCTTAAAAGAAACTAGAATCAAAGATTAGAAAATAGGAAACCTAATTTTAGAGTCGGATTTTGGTTGACCACAAGTGATGACACGACACTACGTGGTTGGTTGTCACTTTTCTAATTTTCAATTTTTTTCAAAACCTAGTATAGTCCCAAACACTATCCTTTGGAAGTGAGAGTTTTAGATTTGGGGGAGGGGGGTGAAAGGATGCAATTTAGGGTTCTTTTAAGTCTCAGATGAAACTAGAATGAAATGGTCCCCCCCCCAGTAATTGCACTTGTACCTTGTTTGTTCCCTTGTCCCCTCCTGCTCTTGGAAGATGGAATATTATTTGAATATGCTTTTAGACAAACAACTTTTGCACTCTCTTTTTTTCATCTTTAGGATCAAACAACACCTTTGAATATTCTTCTTCACTAAGATATGAAGATCATGGATGAAAAATATGAATATTCAAGTGTTGACCAAGTTTGACCACTTAGCAAATGAACAACTAATCTGAATTTTTTTGAAGATCTAGATTCATTAGGCCAAACAAACCCAACCCACTAAAAATCAGCCACAAAACTCGTGTAAATAGAAAGGTCAATTTTAGATTTTAGCTCAAAAGGTTCAAAAGCACCATGTTCATAGAGGTTCTCAGCTCAAACTCGACCAAACTTCAATCTAAAAGTATATCTAGACTCCCTATGTGCTAGAGAGAAAGGATCTAGCACTAGAAACCTTCAAAACACAATAACAACTTGTAGATCTAACTTGGAAAATTTGTATCTACAACAAACACACAAGACAACACTTCTTTTATTTTTTGTATTTTCTGATTTTTTGACTTTTTTTTGTTGAGATTTTCTAAATAAGACCACTAAAACCAAGATTTAGGGATGTTTGAACAACACTAACCAATGCCTTGATACCAAATGAGAGCCTGAAGGAAGGATATACACGAAATTGGCACTAAGATAACAAAAACCAGCAAGCACACAAAGAGAAAACAACACAATAGAAGGAGATGAAGAAGAAGAATTGCATGAAATTAAAGATAGATAGAAAGACCCTTACTTCCACCAATGAATAGCACTAGAAGGTGTATCAAGCCTTCAAAAACACATCACCAATGTAGGCTCAAACCTTTATCTTAGGTGACCCAAAGGACTCACACTTCCTCATGCATACCTTTTTTGCCAAATAATCTAATACAAGTGAAAAGCCAAATTCCAAATGTATTAGGATTCAAGATTCGGATTTCCTCTCTTAAGGAGAAGAGAAAGACTACAAACTAACAATAAGATTAAAATCTAAAAGTCACTCAATTCATTATCTCAAAACTTAGGAAAATAAGAGCTAAGGTGCCTATTTATACTTATTACAACCAAATAACAAAAATGCCCTTAATGAGGGGTTAGAAAAGGGCTCCTACGGAGTTTGATTTTGAAGTGTAAAAATTCCATTATTCCCTTAGTAAAAGGCACCTCTTGAGTTTAAGGACCCTCCTCCTTTCTTCACTTGGAAAAGGCTTTGTAATGGTTCCAAAAAGTCTTCAAGTCCTTACAAATTCGAGACTTGATCCTTTGATAATCCGAAGCTTCAACCTTCTACAAGACCTTCTAATCCTTGTGATCTTTATGCTTGTATCAACCTCTCCATCTTGAAAGGAATTTAACTTCAAATTCACACCTTGAAAAAATAAAGGGAGGGACAACAAGCACACAATCCTCATGATAGGAGGGTTAGCATTAGTGCCAAAATTATACAAACACACCATGAGGGTACACTCTAGGAATACAGTCAATAATACTTTGTTATAATCATGAAACACTAATTACAAGTATTATAAAAGACATGACTAAGACTGACATCAAAGAAAGAAGAGTGCAACCCGAAATCATCACATATATCAACAATCCAAGGTTGTTCACATTTGAAATACATCCACGGGTCCTTTGTGTATGACATGAAAAGCTTAGCATGAATGGCACAAAGAAGGTGGTTTTGGCAAATATCAAGAGATAAGGAAACTACAATGGTCTTAATGGCTTTACTATACCTAAAAAGTAAGACTACCTTTGGTTTAGGAACCATAAGATACATTTATTTCATTTCCCCTACAAAGGACTTCATCAAATATGGTGCCTCTACTGATCTCAATGTCCAGCTCACCCATATATCACTATAACTCAAACAAGGAAACTAGCCACCAAACATCCTACCTCTACACAATACAAATTCAAAATTATCATGGTTATCATCATAGGTAAAGAGGTAGTATAGGAAGGAATCAAGTGTGAAGACATCATGCCGAAGGGTTACACTTTTAAAATACAATCAGAAATCCCTTAAACATTTAGTATATGCACCACAAAGGATAGAGCTAAGGTAAATATCAAGGGACAATAAGCTCAGGCCGAAATAATCCCTTCCTCACCCCACTAGTACATTGGGACCAAATGGGTAAAGTGGCCAAAGGAATAAACCAAGGATAATCATTCCATTTACTAGAGTATCACACTTACCTAAATCATTATCAAAGAAGGAAGCATGTACTTCTACACTAGATGTACCCGAAATCACATCACAACTTTTTAAACTCAAAAGAGTATTGAAAGTACCCAAGTTACCTTGGTTTGTAATAGGGAAGCCCACTAGTGTGTGAATACTCTTGTCCCTTGGTAATGGAACCTTATTAAATTTATAAGTGCTAGCACTAGATGGACATAAATCATTCTTAAGAAAAGAATTGATTTTGTCATCTAAAGGATCAACTAGTGCTTACATACTCACAATAAGAGTTTGGTTTTTATGCAACCTAACAACACCAAGAGTATCACAAAAGGAATATTCACACACTTATTTACTAATAAAATCCAAAAATATACCACTTTGGCCACTACTAGCCATATCATAACATTTTAAGTTCAAGGAAGTGTAGAAGATTGCTTTGTTACTTTGTAGATCATGGTAAGTGTGTTCTTCACTTGATATTGTGTTAGTGAAGCCTTCATGCTCCACATTACAAGGGAATAGTTCAAGTTTTCCCTTTGGACTCACTCCGTCATCACTTGTCCCAAAATTGGGACTTTTGGCCAAGGATTTGAAGGTAATTTCCTTGGGCTTCTCCTTGGGGATTCTAGGGTCTTGAACCTACACATGAGAAGATAAAATACTAGGAAAAATTCTAGTATTTGGGTTAGTGAATATCAAGGGTCCTTTGTGGACAAGATCCACAATCAAGTGTTCTTTTTCCCTTCTAATTTCACTACCCGTGGATTCCCTTTCCTTTACCCTCTTTTCTTCACACTCTTAATGTACCCCACCATCCATTTTCTATCCATATTGAGGCTTGACCTCATTCTACTTGGATTCTAACTTGTGGAGAGGAGGCATTGGATTTGGTTGATGATGGGTTTTGATTTGGCGATTCGAATTTTATGGAGGTTTAGGTGGACATAGTCTATCATCCCCCGTTTTAATTCTACTTATGTCATGCCTCATGAATCCTAAATACACTTTTATAATTTCAAACCTACCCTTCAAATCTCTCATCCAAGCATCATTATTATCCTCCATTTTTTGGGCAAAGGCCTCAAAGTGAGCCTTCAAGGATCCCATTATATCATTTCCCAGGATTGGGATGAAGAATCCTCGGCTTCCATGGTCAATTATACCTAAAAAAAAAACCATAAAACAGCAAGCAACACAACCTACAAAATGAGCAAACAAGTTAGTTCAAAAGCCTAACTTCACTCACACTCAACCTGACCTCACACTTGGCTTCACAAGTGATGGAGAATCGGCAATACTTGGCAAGTTAGTTGAGAGGTAAGAAGCTTTGGATCGGAATTGATATTTGACTTAAACGACTCAAATAAAGTAATACATGCACTTGAAAAAACAAAATACTATGACTTAAAAATGAGAAAAGCACACAAAAAAAACTGAAGATACAAAATAAACGAACTCTACACTAATTACCAACCTAGTAGGTACATACTAGTTTGCTAATTAGTGATAGAATTAGCTTAAAAGAAACTAGAATCAAAGATTAGAAAATAGGAAACCTAATTTTAGAGTCGGATTTTGGTTGACCACAAGTGATGACATGTCACTACGTGGTTGGTTGTCACTTTTCTAATTTTCAATTTTTTTCAAAACCTAGTATAGGCCCAAACACTATCCCTTGGAAGTGAGAGTTTCGGATTTGGGGGGGGGGGTGAAAGGATGCAATTTAGGGTTCTTTTAAGTCTCAGATAAAAATGGAATGAAATGCCCCCCCCCCCAGTAATTGCACTTGTACCTTGTTTGTCACCTTGTCCCCTCCTCCTCTTGGAAGATGGAATATTATTTGAATATACTTTTAGAAAAAACAACTTTTCCACTCTCTTTATTCCCTCTTTAGCATCAAACAACACCTTTGAATATTCTTCTTCACTAAGATATGAAGATCATGGATGAACAATATGAATATTCAAGTGTTGAGCAAGTTTGACCACCTTGCAAATGAACAACAAATCTGAATTTTTTTGAAGATCTAGATTCCTTAGGCCAAACAAACCCAACCCACTAAAAATCAGCCACAAAACTCGTGTAAATAGAAAGGTCAATTTCGGATTTTAGCTCAAAAGGTTCAAAAACACCATGTTCATAGAGGTTCTTAGCTCAAACTCGACCAAACTTCAATCTAAAAGTATATCTAGACTACCTATGTGCTAGATAGAAAGGATCTAGCACTAGAAACCTCCAAAACACAATAACAATTTGTAGATCTAAGTTGGAAAATTTGTATCTACAACAAACACACAAGACAACACTTCTTTTATTTCTTGTATTTTCTGATTTTTTGACTTTTTTTTGTTGAGATTTTCTAAATAAGAACATTAAAACCAAGATTTAGGGATGTTGGAACAACCCTAACCAAGGCTTTGATACCAAATGATAGCCTAAAGAAAGGATATACACGAAAGGGGCACTAAGATAATAAAAACCAGCAAGCACACAAAGAGAAAACAACACAATAGAAGGAGATGAAGAAGAAGAATTGCATGAAATTAAAGATAGATAGAAAGACCCTTACTTCCACCAATGAATAGCACTATAAGGTGTATCAAACCTTCAAACACACATCACCAACGTAGGCTCAAACCATTATCTTAGGTAACCCAAAGGACTCACACTTCCTCAAGAACACCTTTCTTGCCAAATAATCCAATACAAGTGAAAAGCCAATTCCAAATGTATTAGGATTCAAGTTTTGTATTCCCCCTCTTAAGGAGAAGAGAAAGACTACAAACTAACACTAAGATTACAATCTAAAAGCCACTCAATTCATTATCTCAAAACTTAGGAAAATAAGAGCTAAGGTGCCTATTTATACTTATTACAACCAAATGATAAAAATACCCTTAATAAGGGGCTTAGAAAAGGGCACCTATGGAGTTTTATTTTGGAGTGTAAAAAGTCCATCATACCCTTAGTAAAAGGAGCCTCTTGAGTGTAAGGACCCTCCTCCTTTCTTTACTTGTACAAGGCTTTGTAATAGTTCCAAAAGGTCTTCAAGTACTTGCAAATCCAAGACTTGATCCTTTGACAATCCGAAGCTTGAACCTTCTACAAGACCTTGTAATCCTTGTGATCTTTATGCTTGTATCATGGATTATGTAATTATTAAGTCTTGTGAGAGTTCATATCATCTGACATACCTGTAAAAGTTCTTCAATCAATTGAGAAAGTATTACTTGAAGTTGAATCCTGCTAATTGTGCTTTTGGTGTACTAGGCTAAAAAATTATTATTGTTTGTAGTCAGTAGGAGGGGCATCAAGCTCAGCCCATCCACGATTAAGATAATTCAAGAGTTGTCACTACTAAAGACCAAGAAAGAAATGAGTTTTCTGCGTCATTTAAATTATATTAGCAGATTCATTGCCCCATTGATGGTCATATCCCAAGATGTTGAAGAAAGATACATTAAACTAGTGGACAGAAAAATATCAAAAGGGTTTTGACAAGATCAAAGATTATCTATTCGCTCCGCGCCCCCAAGGGAAAAAAGTTTTCTATTACTATACTTGTCACTCTTAGAAAATGTTTTTAGGCACGTCCCTAAGAAACATGAGGAGACGGGTAAGAAAGAGAAAATGATATACTACTTGAGTAAAAAGTTTACTCCATACGAGGCTCACTACATACTAGTTAAAAGGATTTGTTGTGCTTTAACATAGGTCACATAGAAGTTGATGCATTATCTATCTTTATATACAATGTATCACATTTCTAGAATTGATTCCTTGACATATATATTCCAAAAAGCCATGCCCACAGGAAAGTTAGCCAAATGGAAAATGTTACTAAGTGAGTTCAACATCATGTACGTGAATCAAAATGAAATCAAGGGGAAAGCCTTAAAGGACCATTTATCGGACCATTTATCTGAGAATCTAATTGACAATTAATACTAGCCACTTCGAACATACTTTCCATATGAAGAGATTTTCTTCATAGGAGAAGACATTGTTGAGGCCTACCTTAGGTGGAGAATGTTTTTTGATTAAGCGGTCAACTTTAAAGGCTCAAGAATTAGAGTAGTTCTGGTGTCAGAAACAATCTGAACACTACTCGATAAACACAAATTGCACTTCCTAGGCACCAACAACATAGTTGAATATAAATCATGCATTCTCGGTGTCAAGTTAGAAATTGACATGGGTGTTTGAGAATTACTCATCTTGGGAAACTCAGATCTATTGATTCATCAATTACTAAGAGAATAGGCTATGGAAATTACAAATTACCCCTTATATAAAGCTTGTGTAAGATTTGTGTAAATTTACTTCAGGCATATTTCAAGGGTACAAAATGAGTTTGTTAAAGATTTTGCCACAATATCCTCCATGATTCAACATCCAGATCGAAGTTACAATTTGATCCTTTGGAAATAAATTTGAAGGAGAAATTAACACATTGTGTACATGTTAAAAAAGAAGCTTATAGAAAGCCATGGTACTTTGACATTAAGAGGTATTTAGAATTTAGAACATATCTTTAGAAGGCCAGCGACAATAAGAAAAAGTAAATTATTTATTGAGAAAGAAATCCTTTATGTAAAAACTGTAGACTTGGGATTTCTAAGATGTGTCTATGTCATAGAACCAACGAAGTTACTAGAATAAGTACAAATTAGAGTCAGTGGGTCCTATATAAATTGGTTTGCTCTCGATAAAAATATTCTAAGAACTGGTTAATTTAGGACGACTATGGAAAATGACTATAGCAAGTATGCATAGTGGTGACCAAAGTTCCAGATACATGGAGATTTGATTTGAATGCCTCCACGCGAGCTTCATGCAATGAGTTTGCCTTGACCTTTTATAGCTTGGGGTACCGACAGAGCCACCAGCATCAAATGGACATAGGATTATATGGGTTGATATTTATTATTTCACCAAATATGTAAAAGTTTCCTTATATAAAGTTACAACCAAGAAAGTGGTTACAAATTTTGTCAAAAGAACAACGTTTTTGCCAATATGGAATATCGAAATCAATCATTAGCGACAATGGGGCTACTTGAAAATTCATTTGATAAATGAGATTTGTGAACAATCAATATTATTCATTGCAATTTGATGGCCTCTATCCCACTGATAAATGGAGATGTGGAAGCAACCAATTAAAACATTAATAGATCTTGAGAAAATGGTAAAAAATAAAAGATCCTGGCATGAGACGTTGGCTAATACTCTGTTAGGATACCATACAATGATTAAACCTAAACTGGGGAAACTCTTTATCTATTAGTTTATGAAAATGAAGTTTTGATACCTATCAAAGTTAAGATACCATCTTTAAGTATTAATAAAGAAACCGGACTAAGAAACAAGGAATGGATATGTTCTCATTATGAATAACTCTTGTTGATCGATGAAAGGAGAATGGTAGTCATATGTATAGACAATTATACCAATAATGAATGATCCCTGCCTTCAATAAGAAAGTGAGAGCCTAATGTCTAAAAATGGGAAATTTGTTATCAAATGTATATTCCCTATCAATAAGAGTACAAAGTCAAATTCTCTCCAAACTAGCAAGGACCGTATATAGTTCAAAAAGTACTAGCTAGAAGAGATTTAATCTTGTCTAATATAGATGGTCAAGAGTGGACCCAAACCAATTAACTCTGATACATTAAAGATATACTATATTTGAACATTGTATTTTCTCAGTGTTCCCTCTGTTTATAAATCACATTCCGTTAAACAAAATAATTTAATGGTTTATAATTTCTTATAATCCCTTTTCCATTTTATGTATGAACTACACTTGATATGAATTATCAAGAATGAGATATGTAGGCAACCTATGTCGGCTTTGGTCAATCCATTAAGAAAATTTACCCTTCCCTTTTATGTATGAACTAAGAGATGACTTGAATTGGCTGCCTATGTCGGTCTCAGTCAATTCCTTAGATTTTCCCTATGTCCACAGAGCGTATCCCCTAACTACATTTGACCTGATTTCTATTTCAATGAGATATATTGGTTCCCTAGTGGCTCAGTTATATCACCCAAATTAAATGGAAATGGGGGTAGAATTTTTTAGAAAGAACCTTAAAAATTCATAAAAAAAAGATTATTTTTGGCAAAAAGAATAAAGGTCAACAAGGACTTCAAGAGAAAGTCTCGAGATTTAGAGTAAATATCTAGCTGGGAAAAATTTCCACTAATATTTTAGAGTGAATTCTAAATTCCCAAAACAATCAACTTCAAAAATCACCAACTGCAACATAGTCCCAATAGACTAAATTCCAAGCTAAGACAAGCTCTTGCAAAATTATCCTATTGAACTCCCCATTAATGATGATGTACTTTCGGAGATCCTCTATTAGATGTCAAACATAGTCAGGCCTCAAGTGGAAGACGTTCATTTTCTAAAGAATTTTTACGTAAATTTTTCAAAAACCTATATTTTTTAAAATATATTCATGCTTTGTCCTTGACTAGTTTATCCCTACATCTATTGAAATAGAAACTCAAGGAAGAGGTCCAAATAAGATAGAGCACCCTAAGTATGGAAGAAGCAAACCAAGATCAAAGGAGGTCAATACAGAGTAGTTTCACCCAGAAGTTTACAAATGTTTTTTGGATGAAGGAATCACTACACAGATCTAGGGTCTCCTTAAAAAATTCCCTAACTAAATCAGGAACCACACTAAAGTATATAATGCTTAAGAATGGATTTTCGGGGCGGCCCCAAAGAGGGTTCAATTACACATTTATCAAGGATCTTTTGACTTTTCTATCTCATTTCAAAACAATCTGGATGAAAAACAAAGGCGTTTTATACTCTTTATGAATATTTTGTTCAGAACCTTTTAGAAAAATAGTCGTTAGAAAACTTGACTATGTCTACTAACTATTTCATTTAATCATAGGTACATTCAAAGGAGTCAGCACAATAAAGAAGCGATCAAATGGATTACTCAATGGGAAGAAAAGAAAAAAGGTTCTCTTTAGATTTACCAAACGACGAAACAAATAGTACCTGATTCTGAACAAACCAGAAATATCGGCTATATGTTCTAAAATATTACAAATAGTAGGATAATAAAGACCGGAAAATTCAACCGTAGCTATATAGAATTTTTCCAAAAACTTAACAAAATCATCAATTACAGCCCAATCAGAATCATGTAGCATACATTCATCCGAATCAGCAAATGAACTACAATGTTGGTTAAAAGTTACTGTAGTAAAAACTCTATATTTATGACAAGTTTTTAAATAATCATACGTAGCATTCCATCTAGTATCACATTCTTCAGGCATCAATATCGGTACAAGTCCATTTTGTTCAAATTTAACTTTAAATTCTCTAATTGTTTTTCTTCAATTATTTCCTTGAATAAAACTAACAGCAAGCCGGAGTTTTTCAATATAAATCACAAAAAACTCAAGATCATCTCTTACAATTAAATTATATATATGACAAGCACACTTATCATGAAATATTTCAGGTAATGGTGGAGATAGCTTAGATTTTAACTTTGTAATAGCAGTCTTGTTGTTAGAAGCATTATCAAAAGCAATCCATAAGATTTTATTTTTAATACCATAAAATTCTGCAACTTTAGTAATTGAATCAGCAATAAAATCTCCAGTATTTTTACGATCTTCATTATACAAAAAAGCTAGAATACGTTTTTGCATAACAAAATTACTATCTATCCGGTGACAAGTAATGGTTAAATAATTATTTTTATTAACAGCACGACCAAGATCAGAAGTTAGAGCCATTCTACATTGAATATTTTTTAACAATGTAGATAAATAAAAATAATATTGTGAATGAAGTCTAAAAATATCGATCCGACAAGTACTTCTAGGAATACCATTAAACATAAGATTATAAATTGCTTGAATAAAAGCATTAGAATAAGGAAAACTGAAAGGCAAACAACTCAAAGCTACCATTTTTGCTATTTCTTTCCGGTACCTCAATTTATTATACTTCTTAATTACTTGACCGGTTGCTGGGTCCATTCTAGTTTGTGTTGGCCCACCAACATACTGACCACCTTTTGTAATAAATAACTCTCTTTCGTGATTATCGCTTATATGTCTCATTAACGTACCCAAACCCCCTTGATTGCCTTCTCTTTTATGCTTATATTTTTGTTGACAAATATTGTATTGCACCTCAGTATCTGATATACGTGTAAAAAATTATCATACAATACTAGTTGTTTTACTAGGTTTTGAAGGACGGGGAGGGTGATTAACCAATTCAGATCTAATATTAGCATTTCATACTGCGGGTGTCTCACCAATATTTTCATTATCTTCATCTAAATCAACCGCATCTACTTCATTTTCTTCTTCTATACCATAATGTTTCTGAGCGTCTACATAATCCATATCATGAGCACCTACACCTACTTCTTCCTCAAAAGGTTGACTAAGCGGTATTGGAGGTACACAGATATATCTACTACTTGAAGTACCTCTACCGCTAGTAATTCGCTTTTTACTACCACTACCACTTTCGAAACTAAAAAGTTTTACACTTTTAGTGGCGAGGTTTGTTAATTTATCCATAATATAAACCAAACTAAAAAAATTCAAAATGCACAAATATAATAAAATTAAATATTCAACAATTAATACACTAATTAAAATTAAAAGTAAGAGATGGAATGACAATACCAAATTTTGAAAGTATCCGAAGGTTGCGACTTTAGAAACTTCTACTCGTACTTCGTAATCGCAAAATTAAAAAATTAAATTGAGCACTTTAGGAAATATATAGAATATTTAAATTTTGAGAATTGAGATTTGAGAGAGAATGAGATTTGAGAGAATGAAAAATTGTGTGGAAAATGATTTGAAAGTTTAGGGTATTTATAGAAATTTTTTGAGGTTTAAAAATATATTTTAATTGATTTTTTTATTTAAAATGGGCATATAGCCATTTTTAGGGCCCAAACGGTCATATAGCCATTGGGCCCAACGGTCAAATGGCCCAAACTATCAAAAAATTAAAAAAAAAAAAAAAATGGGCCGCTTAACCGACGTGCCTGAATCAGGTTTGGTCCGGTCCAAGTTAACCAGGCCCAAAAAAATAACCCAACCCGAGATCCGGAACCCTAAAGCCCATGGGTTGAATGGGCTGGGTCATACCGAGTTGCGCAGTTGCGATGGATCGGGTTGGGCCAGGTCAAATTGGCCCATTTGACAGGTTTTTCCTAGGGATAAGATAAAATATAACAAAATAATCACCTTTAAGCTCACAAATGTTTATCAAAGTCATCAACATAATCTATTAAAAATAAGATAGCGGTGAAGTGTTTATATTAGACCTAAATAATAGGTTAAATGCTCCAATATACCCTTTAATAGGTCTATATATGTAATTTATCATCCAGGGTGCCTCCATCCTTCAAATCTTGATCTCCCTCCCACATGACATTGTACTTGTCACGATTTAAAAGTAAAGAGTCATGATAGCACTTATCGCAGCGAACTTTGACAAGTAAGCATATCACTCAAACTAATACACAAGGGGGAAGAAAAGACAATAATAATCCCAAGGTAAGGCTTCTAGAATAAATTCGAACCCTACAATATCATAAATGCGGAAAGCAATAAACCAAAATACCATGCATTCCCAAAATTTGGTGTCAATAGTGTAAGAACTACTAATACAATCTGAAAATTCAATAAAAGGACAATCAAAATAGGATACAACTTTGTCTCTCAAAAACAATAAACACACAGTCTAATAGAGATAAGATAGAAGTGAACTTCATATGCCTGAAGTGAACTTAGAATGCTTGAAGTCAACCACTACCTTGAAAGCTCCAGTAGTCGCCTGAATCAACCAAGCTGGGGCGCACTCGAACTAGAACCTGCACATAAAGGGTACAATAGGCATGGGTATAGTCTACTTGTACTCAGTAGGTATCATAGCCGACCGAGGAAAGTAGATAATAAAACATACAAAATACACACAAAGGGCATGTCACCTGCAATCAGAAAATATCCCACAATAGTAAACCATATCACTTGCACTAACAGTACTATAATATCCATATATAATACCACAAAGCACCAGACAAGAACACGAGTATACATTTATACCACATATGAGCAAAGAAACAAGGAGAACAACATATATGAATGCATCAAGTATAAGTAAGAGAAGATAGAACAATGTATAAGTAAATACAATAAATATGATGATGATGTAATGTATGAGGTTGTCACACAACCTCGAGTCCATCGTACAGCCTCCAAGACCATCGCATAGTCTCTGTATACACCTACTAAGCTAAAGCTACAACACATAGGACCCTTGGGGGTTTTGCCAACCCATATACAATTCATATATCATATCTCCTCCCGGCACATTCCTCTAGGAGAATTTTATAAGATGTCACAATATTTCCTCTCTAGCACATCCCTTGAGAAGGATTATTAAAAGGTGGTGCCAATGTTTCTCAGTATTTTTATGGTGGTACCATTTGTTTCATGAATGAGTATGATAAGAGGATGTAATGCTCACAACCAACCACAATGAGTATTTTCACAACCAACCACATGAGTATTTCCCCAACCAATCAATATGCCAATTACGTGATCTAAATATCCACTCAATATTTCCAATCATTCATAAATTTACACATGATATAGAGTATGAATACATCACAATGCATAATAGTTATCATCAACAAGATACAATTATCATCATGTATACAAGGATATTAATGTCACATAGAACCCCACACGATCGTACATAGCACATAATGTTCCAAAACTACCATATATCATCACATATAGGCCCCCACACAAGCATAATACAATAAGATAAGATAGTCAATTCTCATGATTAGTTCCCACACCGTTAACATGCATTTTGTATCCAAATTAACTACCTAGCCCTGTTTGAAAGAGTTAAGCCATAACCTACCCGAATTCTAAAATGGTCCATTACATTTCAATCACTGCAGTGTCATGGAAACACGACACTTTCGATGCTTAAAATCATGAATTTATGTGTGAACTTAGGATATTTTGTTAGATATGATGCACTTTGGTATGAATTGCAGGTAAAATAGGTCTATAATAGTGTTGGGATAAAAAAGGAAAGAAAGACCTGAAAAAACCAATTTTGATCAAGGTAGGAGTTAGCTCTTGAGTCGTAAAACTTTGATAAAACTCGTATGACAAATCGTATACACAGCAGAACCAAAAAAAATCTAAGTATGGGAAAGATACGACTCAAACTTCCAAGTCGTAAGCATAACAAAACCTAAGATACCATCGAAAAATTAAAGTCTCAAAAGTATACGAGTTAGAAGTCTGAGTACGACTCATTAAGGGAAGTCGTACCTGAACCAGTGTTCAAAACTTGGAAAGACAAATATCCCAGGTGGATACGTGTGAAGGACACGAGTCGTACACCCAGGTATGAATTGTACGAAGAATTCATATGCTAAATAGGAAGTTAAAGCCATGGGAGAATAGACACTGGAATAGATACGAGAAGATAGGGTATGATGCGTAGGATGTTGGTACTAGTGAAGACCAAGTCGTACCTACTGCCGACATAACTTTACATTTCCTATTTTTATTAGAATTGTTATGTTATTTTGAGATACTATAAACACCCTAGGTTTTACCTTTTATTAGGTTACGTATTCTTATCATAGGATACACATTCTTGCAATACTTTTACAATTATTCTTGAGATTTTGGGGTATTATTTAATTCAATACTTTAGAGTTTATTCATCTTATTCTTGTGTAATTAATTTTATGTGTTCTTCCTTGATAATCGTGGTTTCATACACAAACATGAGCGGCTATTCTCCTTGACTAGGGTTATGGGAACCCTAGCGGATTAGCTACGTAGAGAAAGTGTGAATACTTATTTGTTCTGGGATTTATGCATGTATCTTAATCTTCTTTGCAATAATTAGTCTCAGGTAGCTGCAGTAGCTTGATTTAGCCTGTATTTGCATCCATCTCTAATAAAGAGTTTATGATTAAGAAAAGAAGGTAAGATAGTGATTTGGGATCCTTCTACCTCCACCTTTTAGTCCTCGCATCCCATTTAATAACTTGATCCTAATAAATGAAAATATATTGAGGTCGTAGTAAGGAGCAACAAAGAGATGCCCTGAGACCTATTAAGTAAAGGGTGAGATTTATTTTCGCGCCTAATAAGTGACTGACTATCTTATAGACTTTGCATACAGAACAACAGAATAGTTGGGTTGATCATGAGAAATTTACTGAGTTGAGAATCCAGGGGGATAGAAGCCTAGTGTCCATCTCCCATTGTCTACAACTCAAAAGCACTTAAGATTCAGTTACTACTTGAAATTAATACTAAAATCCCCCCATTTACTATTCCGTACTGCTCAAGGATTACATTAAGTCAAGCAATTATTCCTAATTGGGTTATTATATTTGTAATTAACTGTTTTATCCTTTAATTGGAGGTGTATTTTGGGCGACGCATGTTGAATTGTTGGTACCCTAATTTAGGTGTTCTTGTTGAAAAATGGGAATTGGGGTGGAACTAGGTTTTGGGAAATGATTTTGTGTGCTATTTTTATCCAAAATTGATTGATATTGCTGATAATTGTGATGGGTATTTTGGAAAATTACTTTGGAGTCAAACTTTAAAGTGGGACTTCTATGTTGTAGTGGATACAAGACCTCTTACGACTCGTACCCACTGGTACATGGGTTATAATGGGACTCGTACCCACTGACAACAAAGAAGTCTAACAAGTTTAAGGATTTGTAATGAATATGACTCGACCATACGAGTCATACCCAGACTATATAACGTACCTCTTAGTCGTACCCACTTGGGAGGATTAAAGTTAGAATAAATATTTCTAATTTGCTTACAACTGTTGGTAATGAGTCGTACCTTGCCGGTACAACTGGTTAGGAGAAGGAGTAAGATGGTCAGTGAACAAATTTCATATACTTTATAAGATACGACTTTTTCATACGAGTCGCACCTAGTGGATACAACCAGTACCTACCACTCGTACCCTAACCAGAACAAGCATACTGAACTCTATTTATAGATTTTTGTTTTTTTCTCTTTACTTACTTACTTACTAATAATGGTATATTTGCAGGAACCATACCTCCTAAGAATGTTTCCTCATCTAAACAAGCCAAGAAGGTAACTAAGCAAGCACCGATTGCTAATGTAGATTCTAATAATTCCAAGTTTGAGGTTTCAATGGGTAACAACAGTGATTTATATGAAAAAAACACCATGGGAAAGGCTACACAAAAGGGGAAAGCAACTGAGAAAGCAAAAGGGAAGAAAGTGGTACCCCAAGAATCAGAATCACCCCCGAAAGACTTGAGAAGAAAGATTCTTGATGTTTCTCCTCCCCACATACCACAGGCTGCTGACGATGATAATGTTGAATCCAGTTCAGCAGAGGCTAGTTCTAAAGAATCTCAAGGTTCAGAAAAGGTAGATGCGACCCCGATAGATTGACAAGACCCTTTAATTGCACTTACCACTTCACTAGTACCCATCATTGAAGAATGGGGGTACCCCAAAATACAGAAGACATTCAATAGTGGGATATTACGACTATCAGGTGGCAAGATAAAAAGGGTACTGTATCCAAAGCGGAGATTGACAACTACTGGGATGTCAGAGTTACCGGGTTTTGAAAAGCATTTCTGGAAGTATGGATTTAAGTGGATGATGAGGGTTACCGGCAGATATAGTAAGTTACTTGTTCATGAATTCTATTCAACATTCAAACATAAGCTGCAGAGACTGTATCCATAGGGCCAATTATGTAATGGTGGTAAGCCTATCCCTTCACTTGTGATTCATGGCGTATGGGTAGACATTTTCTCCCGTACTATTGGTAGATTTTTGTATGGACCAGAGTATCAAGCTTCGATCAACAGAGGGGAGATAGACTACAAAATGGAAGAGATGAGAAAGATAACCAAGAGAACATTGGGTTTTGATGATAAAATGGTAATTTTTAGGTTGATTGCAGAGCGTATAGCCTCGAATGGGAAAAACTCATTTTGGGTTATAGGAGGTTGTGGGGTGATCTCATAGAAAATTAAGAAAAGTACCTTCAACTTCGAGGGTAAAGCTTGGTAGATATTGGCCCGACATCGGTTGTGTCCAACTAATGGTAATGATGTATTAAGCTCAGTTTAGGCAGCTATGATAGCTGGTTTTATAATCGGTTATAAGTTTGACATAGAGAAGTTATTATCCCGAGAGATAAAGGATCGTGTTGTTGGGGGTAAGAAGGTGTTATTGGCTTACCCTTGTATGATTAAATAGATATGTATGGTTGCAGGATTTATAGAACTTCCTAAGATAAATGAGATGATTGAGGCCACCAGAACCATAAATTTAGGCCTGATTAGAGATGCGGCCAACCCTTTGGCCCAACAGGCAGTAGAAATATTGGCAAGAATGCTTCCATAGGGAAGACAAGCTGAGACTGCTGAGGCGGCTGAGGTAGAAGCACAAATAGAGACTTCACATACAGATTCAGTGGGTACTTCTAGTGCCCCAGCACCAGTCCAGTCTATGCCACTCAGGCCATGAGGTATGCATCTCCGTATTATAATGATCTCACACATACTTTGGACTGAGGTTATGACCAGATTAGCCACGCTGGAGGCTAAGGTAGGTTACATGGAAGGAGGAGTGAAGACTTGGCTCGACGCACAGTTTGAGAGCTAAGACAGACGAGTCCAAGGGTGGCTGGATGCTTTTGAGTTGAGGATTACTCAAAAGTTGAGTGGTGGACAGATGCCCGATGTTGCTGAGATCAAATCTGAGGTTGCGAAAATCAAGAAAATAGTCGTAGAGTTTTATGATAGATTGGTGGTTATGGAACTCATAGTAGAGATAGTGATTCCTGCTGTCCACGTGTCTAACATTTGGGTAGTCCCGGCAGACGTACCAATTGAAGAGACCAAAGAGCAAAGAAGAGAGAAAAAAAATAGGAAAGAAGATAAGGAAGCTAAAAAAAAACAGAGCTAGGAGCATTTAGGATGAGCAGGATCGAGAGCAATGAGTCCGTAAGATTGACATGGGAGCTGGTGGATTGAGAGCACCAGTTAGTGATTCTGAGGGGGTGGGTGTTGTGCCCCCGGTGATTATTGATTCAGTCCTAGCTGATAGGACGATAGCTGATGTGAGTAGGACTCGACCTAAAGACCCATGTGTTGATGTTGATGAGTCGATGCCTTGAGCGCCTAGGTATGATCTTTCAACCTTAATTTTTTTTATAGCACTGAGTGCAGTGCAATGTTTTTTTTGTTGGGGAAGGGGGTATATTCAAAATCTGGGAGTAGCTAAAAAGAATAAGTAGCTAAAACAAAAAGTCTGTTATGACTTGCAGGTTATTTTGAGTGCTGACGGCTGAGATAGGAAGAAAGTCAGTGCCTATGGAAGAGGATTATATTTTATTGTGATTTTTTGGCATATTTGAAATTTTTATTTGTAATGAAAAATTGAAAAGTTGTGATTTTGATTGATTCTGATTGAGTTGTTGATTTGAAAATACTACTGATTTAAAGGATCTTATGTGAGAATCTGTCTTAAATTGCCAAGAAATTGTGTTGAAAAAAATTAACCCCTCTCGAAAAAAATTATTTTACTGCGTGATATGTATATTTGTGTGAGACTATTGTGAATCTGAAATGGCATTAGGATTAGGGATAGAATAACTAGGGACGAACAGTTGCATAACAGGATAACTAATACTTAGTAATGTGGCCCTGTGCAAGTGCGTGTGAGGTATATTGAGTTTTCGGTATGTCAGAATCTAGAACTTGCCCGATAGCTTTTACTTAGGTCTAGGATAGTTAAGTAGGATATGACCATAGGCCCATTCTGTGTGAGTCCACTTGATCCTAAATGCCCTAACCAAATGAATGAATCCCTTTGATCTAAATATTTGATCCTTAATAGATCAATTTTGTTGTTTACACCCATGTCACCTTCCCGTTTACCTTACAATGAACCTGTTTTGGTTCTAGTCCTCCTTTGGACACTGCGACCTCAACTCAGGCAAATTACCTAAGTTGAGAGTGGTTGTTATAGGGGTGCGTAAGAGAAAACGAGTATGAAAAAAGTGTGTAGAAGGAAACTAGTTGAAATTTTAGCAGGTGTGGTGAAAATAAAAGAAAGAAAAGTGCAATGAAAAGCAAAAGAAAACAGAAAGGAAAAAAAAAAGAAAACCACACTTGGCCCAATTAGAATGTGCTTACAAGAAAAAGGGAGACATAAGGCTCGAAATAAAAGAAGAAGTGGAAAAATAAGTGAACCCCGAGAAATGCATAGTGTCCAGGAGGCTTAGTCACTAAATGAATACCAAAGGATATCAAACCAGTCCCAACCCTACATTACAAGCCGAGTAAAGTCCTATAGTGATCCTGCCGAGACCATGTGAGAACTTATGAAAAGAGCATAAGGATAATCTTATGGTATTCAGTATACACCGGTGGTACTTCTTTATGAGCGAGAAAGTCATTTGTTATATCATCGAGTAGAGTGGTTTATCCATAAGAAGAGTAAATGAGATTTCTTCGACTGTGAGTGCACATGGGTTATGTTGCTAGGTCGCTAGATTGCATGGTGAATGTAATTTGTGTCTATGCCCAATTGTCTATTGCTAATGTAATGCCATCATCAGATTCCCTCGTGTTTCTTCGTGTGCTAAATCAATAACCGCGCTTGAGTTTTGAAAAGTTAAAATTAGGAGGGGAACAATAAGATTAAATTGAGTTCAAAATTACTGCCATGGGTAGCTTAAGATCTTCCTATTTAAGCATCCGTCTCTATGATAGAAAATAGTTGTTGATTTTATTTGCCTGAGGAAATGTAAAATTCTAAGTTGAGGATGTTGATGTGTTGTGGAAATAGGACACTTTCGATACTTAAAACCATAAATTTGTACGTGAACTTAGGATATTTTGTTGGATGTGATGCACTTTGGTGTGAATTGCATGTAAAACGGGTTTACAATAGTCTTGGGATGAAAAAGGAAGAAAAAGACCTAAAAAAGACCAATTCTGATCAAGGTACGAGTCAGCTCTTGAGTTGTAAAACTTCGATACGACTCAAATGCCAAATCGTATGTCTAGCAGAACCAAAAGACAATCTGAAAAGGTAAGTATAGGGAAGATACGACTCAAACTTCCAAGTCGTAAGCTAGGATACGAGTCGTACAACTAAGTCGTAAGCATAATAGAACCTAAGCTACCATTCAAAAGTTAAAGTCTCAAAATTATACGAGTCGAAAGTTTGAGTACGACTCGTATAGGGAAGTCATACACAAACCAGTCTTCAAAGCTTGGAAAGACAAAAATCTCAGGGAGATACGTGTGAAGGACACGAGTTGTACACTCAAGTATGACTCATACGAAGAAGTCGTATGATGAACAGGAAGTTGAAGCCTTGGGAGAACAGACACTGAAATGGATACGAGAAGACAGGGTACGATTCCTAAGATGTTATTACAAGTGAAGATAGATTCATACCGACTGCCGACATAACTTTACCTTTTCCATTTTTATTAGGATTTGTATGTTATTTTGAGATACTATAAATACCCTTGGGTTTATCTTTTATTAGGTTACACATTCTTATATAGGATACATATTCTTACAATACTTTTACAATTATTCTTGAAATTTTGAGTTTTTATTCAATTCAAGACTTTGGAGTTTATTCATCTTATTCTTGTGTAATTGATTTTATGTGTTCTTCATTGATAATCATGGTTTCTTGCACAAACATGAGCGGCTATTCTCCTTGACTAGGATTATGGGAACCCTGGCGGATTAGCTATGTAGAGAAAATGTGGATACTCATCTATTCTGGGGTTTATGCCTGTATCTTAATCTTTTTCTCAATAATTACTCTCAAGTAACTACAGTATCTTGAGATAGTCTGTATTTGCATCCATCCCTAATAAAGAGTTTGTGATAGGGGAAAAAGTTCTGACAGTGATTCGGGATCCTTCTACCTCCACCTTTTAGTCCCCGCATCCCATTTAGTCACTTGATCCTAATAAGTGAAAGTGAACTGAGGTTGTAGCAAGGAGAAACAAGGCAACGCCCTGAGACCTAATACGTAAAGGGTGATATTTATCTTCGTGCCTAATAAGCTTGATAATACCTATCTTGTAGACTTTGCATGCAGAACAACAGAATAGCTGGATCGATCACGAGAAATTTACAGAGTTGAGAAGCCATGGGGAACACAAGCCTAGTGTTCGTCTCCTATTGCTTACAACTCAAAAGCACTTAATATTCTGTTATTACTTAAAATTGATACTAAAATACCCCCTATTAACTTTCCTATATTGCTCATGGATTACATCAACTCAAACAACTGTTCACGTTTTCCCAGTGGGATCGACTCCAACCTAGTTGGATTATTATATTTGTAATCGACCGCTTTATCCTTCAATTGGAGGTGTATTTTGGGCGACATCAAACCCAAAGCCTTCACCTCACGAAGGGATCCGAAATCAACTATAACATCAAAATATAAAATATGTGCATCAAAAGAAAGGCAAAGACACTCATATTACCCAGTTTCAAATCGGGAACAAAACAAACACCCGAAATAGATTTTCAAAAAAAAGGGTAAAATCATAACTTTTCTTAAAAAATATGCTATCCATATTTTAGGATTCTACAACTGAAAACCCAAGTGAAAATGAGTGAAAAATGAGGTCTGAATCGAAGAAAAAAATATTTTTAAACTTTAACGGGTAAGATTTTTGAAATCCTTTTAAAAATCAAGAATCAAAATTGTTTTGAAGATGAATTAAAGAAAAACTAATAATTATATGATTAGGAACATTATTCAAGTGAAAAGGTGTTGAATTGGGGCTTAATTTGAAGAAATATAATTTTGGGCCTTCAAGACCAAATCCCCAATTTCCACTTTCGAATTAGAATTAAAACAAGAATCTAATATTAAAGATGGAAGAAATTAGTTGAAAGAGGTGTAATAGAGCTTACCCAAGTTTAAAAATGGAGAAAGTTGCTCAAAACCACAAAATCTAAGCTCCAAGTCTCAAAATTAATAATAAATAATGAAACATGGGTTTTTATACTCAGTACCTGCGATCGCGGTTGCAATCGCGGTATCTCATCTGTCAGGGGTATTGTGATCACGGGCAAGGATCACGATCGCGATATCCTGACTATGGCCCTATCGCGATTGAGGCACCATTTCGCGATCGTGGGTGCACCAGATATCTAGTGCACCAACTGGGAATTTTGGATTATTTCAAGTCCCCGCGGCCCCTCGAAATTCATCCAGAATCCCATGAATGCAAATGAACTATAGTACCATATCAAATTCAACTCTCTAGACTCGTTGGAGATATAAGATTTTTGAAAAAATATCGTTTTCACAAAGTTGACCCCCGAAATTCAAATTCATAATATTTTACAAATCGAGGATCAAAATGAGATTAAAAAATCATATAACTAGACCAAATATGTTACCACCCTTAAATCGATGTTTAGGATCCACTGGAGTAGTTTATTTGTCATCTGTCACATGGATCAAAAGATAACTACAGAAGTCCATAATAAAGCTTTCAAAGCCACAAAAAATCACAATATCGCACAAAGGGCACCAAAGTGCATCGAAAATCATGTTAATCAACCCCATACTCCCAGAAATACCACAATACAACTACAAGGGTTGATAGAATGGTCAAATCACACAAAAACATATATTTTACATAGTCCATCAACATGCAGGTTGTTACAGTAACATTAGGTAGGGGTGTCTCCAAAGGATTTTTTATGTACCTATTATCTGTTAGGATATATTATAAATCATGTTTTCTTGAAGTATAATTATTCATTAAACATTTGTTTACTTATTTATTTATTTATTTATTTATTCAATTCAATAAATTATGACACCAAGTAGATCATTGTCATATATGTCTCCTAAGCTTATAAAATAGATGATTTGGTATATAAAAGTTAAGCTTACGCAGAGAAGATTAAATTATCGATTCTTATAAGTTAAAGTTATAGTTCACAATTGTAGATGAAAATTTGGACAACCCATCAGAATAATTGTAGCACGAGATTAAATATAATTCATCTTGATTACGAGAATGGTATAGTTCTAACTTCTCGTGCTAGTGCATTTTGTATGTATTGAAAAAGATCGAATGAGATAGTTTTTTTAGACTGACTAATAAAAATATATTCTATAAATTATTGAATGTACTTATATTCTCAATGTTGATATAACTACTATGATCTACATATATTATTTACCGTTTTCATTTATTAAAAGGTGAGAGTCTGAAATGAGTCAATATTCCTGGTAGATTGGATGATAATAATATATATTGGTGAAATAATAAGTTAATTGATGAAATTCACGTCTCGGTATAGAGATTCATGATACGTTTTTTATGAGTAGCTTATAAGTTTTCATGTATAAATTCAGCTGGTGAATTTATGAATCCAACCTATGAAATAAGTTAAGCATTGCTCTAAAAAAAATTAATCATCATATTATATTCGTCATTAATTTAATTTATTGATTAATATATATAATCTTAACATAGGGTATTACATATGTGTTCAATAAAAAATTTTAAAATAAAAATAGAGGAGTGCAATTACGAATTTTTAGTGGAATGATTTGTAATTTATTATGGTAAGAATAACTCAAATTGATATTTTAAATTATTTTCATAATAGTGAGACTCCATAATTAATTTCACGGTCTCTGTAGTGTATATATTAAACTAGAACTCAAAATCCTATTTTCTATAGGAGAGAAAAAGTCACCGCCTTTTTCTTGTTCAGGTAAAAACAGGTGTGTGTTTTTCTTTACTCCTTGGAGGGGGAGAGTATCTCTATAAATAGGAATTTTCCTAGCCTAAGAATTCAATTATCTATTTTATACTTGAACATCGAAGTATTGAGAGAGTTTGGCTATGAATTTAGGATCATTGTAGAAGACCGTAGAACTGAAGACGAACTAATTTCAAGATATCTTCTCACACTTCAAGAGGTAGTCCTAATTAATTTTAAGCATACTTTGCATGAACTATATGTTTATAGTTATTGTCTATAATTCATATAAACAGTATGATTCTGGTATGCTTCCGTTGTGTATACTATTTTCCAACAATTGACATCACGAGCCTTGCTTAAAGATTTGCTTAAATTATTATGAGAAAAATCGTAAGATACGTGAATATCATGAACTGTTGCAAAAATTTTCTCTAACGAAATAATTCCTGCAGTTTCATAAAACTTGTGATTTTGATTAGTATGCTTATTAAAATAACTAGTAAACTTGTCCGCGCTTCACGCGAAATACTACAAAATCTTTAAATTTTCTATAAAACTTATGAAAAACAAATTATCAAGCTAATTAAAATTCAATATTATACCAATACTAAGAGAAATAAAATACGCATGCCTTCCTTTCAGTTAATTTATAGATTTTGTTTATTTATATCAAATGGTTATATGTAATATATAGCTAATTACATGACACCATTAAATGAATAAAAATCACCAGAAAAAAACTTTAGATAAATAATTGATATTAGATTTATAATAAGAATACTAATCATTTTAAAATGTAGGTATACTTTAAGGAAGAAAAGGAACGAAAAGTAATTAATTGATTAAATCAAAACAGTAGAAAACTATCATCCAATTTACAATCATTTTTCTTCATAGTAACATTAGGCATGTACTTTATCCAAATACTTAGTAGATTTACAATAATAATATCAATGAAATATTCTTGTGTACTATTATTTTTTACAGTAAAAATGAGATGAAAAGTTGAGAAATACTATCAAATTAGATAGCATCTTTCCGTATTTTAAATTTATAATCAAACTTTGTATATTTCAAAATGAAAAATGAAGCACATTTTTTGTTTAAGATTTTCATGCCAAAATCTAATTTTGAGGATAAACAAAAAATATAATTAATTTAATAAATTTAAGTCAATTAATCATTTTAACAATTTCTTGAACTTCACCCTGTTGTACTCTTATATTTTATAAATATCATCAAACTGTTAAATTACATGTACATAGCTACATCTTCAAATCTTCTAAAAAAAAATCTTATTTTCGTTTGTGTTAGATCATTAAATTATTTCATCACAATATTAAAGAGAGAGAAAATATGTATTCAAGATTTTATTATTAATTTTTTTTTACAATCTTGAAAATAAAAATACAAAGAAACACATTTACTTATTTTGAGAATTGCTTGATGAGAGAAAGGAGATCTACCTTATACGGTCAAAATTGCTACCTATATATATTCTGAAATGGAATATTTTTTTTGGTTTAGATTCTCATCTCAATTTTTTTAAAAAATATTCTCAGTTAAATAGACTCAGATCAATTTAACCATCCTATTATGTTTAAATAGTTACCCTATTATGTTTAAATTTATATCATAAAATGTCAAAAGAATAAAAAGATAAAGTAACAGCATGGGAAATGAAAGGGCATTAATAGCAATTAACCATACGTGACCAGTCTCATGTTTAATTCACTTAAAACTACAATTTCATCGTTTATTCTATTAAAAGAGATGATGACTTTGGATCTCTCATGAAAAAAAAAAAAAAGACTAAAAACAGCCCCAAAACATTAAAAAAAAAAAAAAAAGATAAATAAGAAGCCTAACTTATGAGAGACGCCACATCATCTAGCTTACCTTCAGCTTTATATTACATATAGATTATGTTCTTCACTCACTTATTATTGAAACATGTCCACAATAATAAGCTCAAAATACCTACAATATTAATGTAACCCAATTATGCATAAAACACAAAACAATGATATAATATAAATAATACTTTCAATTCAATATCACTCCACAATTTTAGCATAGTTAGTTAGCAGACTCTCTACCTGTAATGATTTTCTATGGATCCTGTTTAGAAGTACATATTTTTGGAAGGCTTTTATTTATTTGAAGGCATGGTTCTTCAATTTCTTTCAAAAGAAGAATTATATATTTGGTAACTGAAATATTTAATGAAAATGATAAATAAGATGTGAAAATTATGTGGAGGCAATAAGTGAAAATTGATGTAAAATAATGGTAAATTTAATTACATGATAAGAGGAATTGAAAAGAGGAAGTAAGAAGAAGTAGAGAGGGTAACTAATGATTTAAATAGTGCCTTTGAAATTTTTAGATCTGAACCATTACATCAATTCATGAATGTTAACATTGCTATACTAATATTTAGGGGTCATTTGGTAGAATTGATGAGGTAAGTAAGGATATTTGATGAGGTGGGATATTTCATGAGATTGTATTATTTCTTTATATTCATGGGATAATAATTTTATTATTTTAATATAAATAGTGGAATAAAATAATCTCGAAATTAAGCAATATCTTATACCAGCATTTTAGTACAAATAATGAAATAATAATCTTAAAATTAAGTAATACCTTATACCAAATATGAAAGAAATATGAAATCGTTATATTTTTAGGTATAGATTTTTTTGAGTAGGACATAGGTAAGGAAAGATAAAAAAGGGAAAGGAAACATAGAAAAAGTAAAAAAAATAAATAAAAAAATAACTGAGAATTAAGAAAAAATATTATTGCATAGTAGCATTGATTGAGTTGAAATTTTCATTTTATATCTAATTTTATTTTATATAGATATCCCAACTTTTTTGTGTTTTTTTTAAATATTATATCTGCTATCATTTATATAACTTGTTGTAATTCTCTATAAATGTAAAATAACTATATATGAAACAAAATAAATGAATCATAATTTGCAAATTAACTTTACTTTTGGTAGTAATTTTCTATATTCTATATTCTATTATCAATTTATCTTTTTCTAAATTTATGTGAAATCCCTCAGTATTGAACTTTACCTAAAATATGATCATCTTTTTTTTTATACAAAATCAAAGTATTTTGTAGTGAAAAAGGATAGAGAGATAGATGAAAAAAATTATCACATTTATACGAGAATCTAAAAGAAAATATATAAAATTAGGTTAAAACCTCTTAAAAAGTATTCTAATTCTACTTCTTTTCTTCTTCTTGTTAGTGCTTCTTCTGCTGCTTCTAAGTCCTACTTCTTTCTTTTGCAAAGTGGTGAAAAGTTTGGCCTAAGTCTTTTTAATTGCATATTATGATTGGATTAAAAGAAAAAACGAAAGAAAATTAGTGGGTGCATAATGCACATATCATCTGAGAATGGTCAGAAACATTGAACCCATGGAATTTGTTTTACCATATGATTCCTTATTACCTTATTTATCTGGCTATACAGCGCCAATGTTTTGGTATACCGACTGCAAACAGAATTTACTCTGCGATCATTCTCTGTATCTCTAATATTTAATATCTAATCTCTATCTCTAATCTCTAATAATATCTATCTCTATCTCTAATCTCTAATAATCTCTATCTCTAATATCTATATCGATCTAATTTATCTATCTAATCTAATCTAATATCTAATCTAATATATATTAAAAGTGTGAGGAACCTTAAAATGTTTTAAACTTTTTGTCGTTCATTAAAATACTTATGTTTAGACAAAATTGTTTCTTCATTTTTTCTCTTCAATTATTATTTAATTAAATTAAGGACTCCTAAAATATATGAAAAACTCCAAATTTTATTAAATTAAGAACTCGTAAATATATGAGAAGAAGCTTTATAAAATAAAATATGAAAAGATATTAAAAATCTTAAAATACATGCAATATATGAATCTAAAATTCATGGGTCTAAATATAATAATACTAATAGTAATACATAATTGACTTCCGCATGATTTTTTAAAAATTCTACATAAATAACACTAAATAGTGATACATAATTGACTTCTACTTGATTTTTTTAGTAATATATATAGAATAATATTCTAATTAAACTAACTTGAACTAATCTTTCTAGTCATCAAAGTCTAAGTGCAATACTTTTCAAGTATACAAGGAGAAAAAGAATTTATCAAAATTAGTTCTTCATGTATTTTTTTCTCTTCATGTATTCTAAAACTCCTTTATTTTAAATATTATAAATATAATGAATCTTAAAATACATGAAATATATGAATTCTAAAACATATGAAAAGAAAATATAATATATCAAAAAATATTGAGGATCCTAAAATATATATAAAAAATTATTACCTATATAAAAAGAGTTCGCCTAACAACATAAAGTACACACTCATCTTCTTAGAGATGATTCTTTTAAGTAGCATATTTCTTTAAGTGTATGTTGTTATATTTGTCTACATATGTATTTGTTCAAGTATTGAAATTGATTTGTATTAATATTCTTATTACATGGGATACTAACTTAAATGTTTTTTATCAGATCTAAGAATGAAAACTCAAGTCTAAGCTCAACAAAATAATTACTTATTAAAGTATAACTTTTATAGATTTAACTCAAGATACACTTTTTTTTTTTCAAAAGTTTGATGAATTACATGAATCTATGCAACATAGTTAATGAAATTGATCGATGTTTCTTTTATTTTTGTTAAAATTATCACATTATAATATGTTGCACATTGTTACATTAATTTGGAGTTTTTTTTTATATAAAAAGACTGAATATATGAGTAGAATTTATATTTTTTCTATCATCTCTCTACCTTAGTTGGTTCAGCAATTGGTTAAACTAGGTTTTGAATCGTCTTTTGAATCTTCCTTTGGTTGCTAATGATCCTTTTGCAGGGAGAGAATTACTTTGAGATTCATATAGATATCCATAGATCCAGTTACATCTCTAAGAAGGGTTTTGAAACATTCCTAGATAGACTCAAACTTTGTTGCTTGGATGTTGGGCTAGCAATTCATGCAAGTTTATGTCTCCAACGTTTCTTTCTTTTTCGATCTTGGAAAAGTTTTTTTTTTTTTTTTCATTTAGGTGCAAAACATCCTTTAGCGGTAATACACATGCAATTTAACAAAGAGTCCAGAAAATTCTACCGAAATTAGTTAATTGCCTTTAGATCCAATGTTGTTATAGGCTTCAAGGGCCTTTACACAGACAACTAAAATATAACACCAGTAAATACCTCTAAAAAAAGCTATTTAGCGCTCATTAAGCTATTATCATTAATTAATTATCGCTAAAGATCATTTATAGTGTAGTGATAACGTCTTTTACCGCTTTCCAAGCAGGAAAACAAAACTGAAGATCGAAATACCGGAGCAGATTTTATGTTGTATAAGATTAAATGAACTTGACTACGTAAATTAATAGCAACTGGGACTAGAATAGACAATCCTTTAAATTACTTGCACAGACAGTGTAAGTGTCAAGACATTGCAAATAAAAAAGTAACTTAGAGAAGTACCAGTTATCCCTCGCTTTTGGTGCCTACCTCTCTTGGTCTCGCTCTATCCTTAATTAGCTTCAGTGTTAGGCAGATTAATAAGTGTAACAGGTCAATTCAACGGGAACTATTAAGGAAGATTCTCACATTCAGATCATCATACAAGCTTGTTTTCTTATATGCTAATGTGTGAGGAGAGAGGAAGTTTTTAATGTGCAATGGACTTGCGTTTTAATTATTGACAATGTAAAATTTGCTTGCATGGACAGTGTAATTGAACTTGCCTCCCTACCCCCATAGTGATAAGGATAAGATTAACGAACCATCTCACTTATGAAATTAGGTTGAATATGTTGTTGTATGTCTGGTCAGTTACCAAGTATTATACATTTCTCAATAATTAGGTAGTGATAACAGTTCGATGCTCTATAATAAATTATTTCTAGAAAATTATGTGAAGAGTCACTGAAACTCAAGATTTACAGGGAAAAAGGGTTTCCCAAGTAAACATCTATTTCCAGAGGAAAATCAAGAAATGGCTTCCTATAAGGTATTTTTCCTTTAAGAAGATTATCTGAAAGGTTCAATTCTTTTAATTTTTCGGCATGAAAAACTTTTCAGCAATTCTATCTGTGAATTGATTTTTCTGAAAGTTGAAGGATTTCAACTGAAATTGACAACTTACCTCGACTTTATTTGTTAAACCTTTCTTAGAACAAGTTAGACCCACCTACTTTTTTGTTATTACATATACATATATCCTTTAATAAATCACCACCACTTTATTTGCTTCGCTATTACTTTATATTGATCTCTCAATGTTGAAAATTATGATCAGCAACTGTGAATAATATGTGAAATGTATTATTTTTTATTCTTCAACAAAAGACTCTACAATAGACAAATTTTTTTTTTTACCTTTCTCCTCAAATAACTGTTTTTGTTATAAAACAAGAAAGAACAAATTAGAATAGACAGAATCGAGAGAGTGATTCTTATTTCTCTTGAACGATAATTTACAATGAAACCCTTCTATTTATAGGAAAAATTTACTGTTAGTTTCTAACTAAAAGATAGATACTTCATGTCCTAATAGATATCAAATAGATCTTATCTGTATTCTTGATATATATTCACTACAATGTAAAAACATTCATAACACTTCCCTTGAATGTCTAATTGATACATAATGTGTCTCGCTAAAACCTTACTAGAAAAAATTCATTGGAAAAAAAATCTAGTGAAAGAAAAAGAGTACACATTTCTAATAATACGCATATAGGTTGCCTCATTAAAAACCTTACAAGAAAAACCCAGTGGAACAAAACCTTGAAAGGGAAAAAGAGTACAACGCGTGTTAACTCCCCTAATGAGAACATCCTTGAACATTTGTATCCCGATATTGTACACCATCTTCTTGAAAGTTGCAGTTGGAAGAGACTTGGTGAATAAATCAACCACATTATCACTTGAACGAATCTGTTGCACGTTAATATCACCATTCTTTTGTAGCTCATGTGTATAGAAAAGCTTTTGCGATGTGTGCTTCATTCTATCTCCTTTTATGATTCCTCCATTAAGATATGTTATGCATGTTGCATTATTGTAATATAAAATTATGGTACTTTCTCATATTACAAATCATATTTTTCTTGAATGAGATGTATCATGGACCTCAACCATACACATTCTCGGCTTTCTTCCTGAATAACTATTATCTCACCATGGTTCAATGAAGTGGATATGGTAGATTGCTTTGTATATCTCTAAGATATGACAGTATCCCCACATGTGAACACATTGCATGTTTGAGATCGAGATTTATGCGGGTTAATTAAGTACCCAGCATCAGCATAGCCAACAAGATCGGGACTGCAAGCTTTAGAATAAAATAAACTCATGTATTTCATCTCATTTTTATGTCTCCTAGTTGGAGCTAAAATATACCTTGCTAATAAATTGATTGAAAAGGCTATGTCAGGCCATGTAGTATTTGCAAGATACATTAGTGCACCACTTACACTAGGATATGTTACTTCATAACGAATCCAATTTGGTATATTTCTCATGTCAGCAAATAATCTATTGCTTTTGAAAACTCTCCAAGAGTTTCAATAATTATCAATTTATCCCTTATAAGGATAATAAACAAGTTTCTCGGAAACTTTATATACTTCAAGCATTTTGAATCCTTTAGGGATTTTCATATAGATTTTTGTCAAGTGACAATATTCAACATTTCATGTGTGACATCTACTAGCGTCTGAATTGCAAATCAAATAAGTTTTGCACTTACCAAGATGCGTCATTTCATGTCACTTGATAAATATTTCAACGTCAGCATGCTTAAATAAACGTAGAATTCAGATCCTCATAATCTTTTACATTATTGCATTAATATTATTTCAAGGACATCATTGATGGTATATCATTCTGTATCGGTTCAGAGTATGACATAACATTTTGAGATCGCATCACTTCATTATTTTCAGGTACCTGAACCTCTCATAAGATTTCATGAAGTGTTATATTGTAGGCTCTTCAAGAGCATATTGCCTTCTTATTACGATTATTTGCTCCTTATCCTTTTCAAGGATTATTTTATTTGAAACCGATTGGTCTACCATGCTTCACGCATGCATAGACTTTGTCCTTTATGGACACAAAATAGGAGCACTTGCAGCTTAAATATCCGATGCTTTCGGTATTTGACATGAATCATCTTTTGAATGAGTATCTAATAATAATTTTTAACATATTTCATAGTTGTTTATAATCTCCCCCTTATGTTAGGAAAACTAAATACATCCTCTACTTCTTTGAAGAATCCATCTTTGTGCATCAAGATATATTCATTAATCGTATACTGCACATCAAAAAATTTTAGATGAAATATATGGTTCATGACCTTGAACCAATTGAGAGTGAAAAAATAATCATAATCTATTGGTCTAATGCATACAAGTGCTATTGTATGCAACATATCATATTTCAGACCAACACATAAAACTTTGTTCTCATTAGCAATGATTACCTATTTATCGAAGGCATTTAATGTCAAACCACCATTATCAAGATGAATTGTCTTGATTATACAATCTGGAAGTTATGTTTTTAACTCAATTTTATTGAGCAAGTAACTTTATGAATGTCAAACTGCAGATTGACAATGAATGTACATGTGATCATCTTATTGATGCATCTTTTCAACATATCACATGATAGGTGAACGGGCCCATATTCACCCTTTATACTTTTCAGATTTTAAGGGATCAAATTCCAACAATAGTTGGTCCAACCAACTTATCATGAGAACAAGCAACATTAAAAGTTTATGAAGAAGTTTCGAATTCTTTAATATGTATTTAATACTTAATATGCACATCTTTAGGATATCGCAATCGTTCATGTCAATTTATGAACTTTTATACTAGTAAACTCCAAGTTTACCATGACTTGTATTTTTCACTTTAGTAAATTTCAAATTTACTATTACATGAATATATTTCAGATTTACTACTTTAGAAGTAGATTTCAAAATAACTCTTCTTAGTTATTCCGCCTCTTCCGAAGGTGAGTTATGATACCATCACAATCAAGTACACGTGTGTATTGATAAGCTTTACTAAATATCATCACATTCACTCAGGGAATGGATCTATGCTTATAACAATTAAAATTCTCATTCCCATGAATGAAATGTAATCGTGTCTTAAGCCTATCAAATTGATAACTTATAACCTCTTTCATGATATTGCTACTTCAGGAGCAAATCAAGGCATACATATGATCTAGAGAATTTTTCTCTGATCATAATATGCGTGTGAAAATATCATCACTTTTGATGATCATTATTATATTGTCCCTCCACGCATATATTTGTGCATTCAATCACTTGTCTTCTTTCAGACAAGTTATGCACTGCTATCACATACACTTCAAGAATGAAGTAAGTTGACATATTTCAGACTTATCATATATTGCTAGCACATTCACTTCATGGAATGGAGCATATTCAATGGGATATATTTCATGACTTTTCATTAAAAATACATTATTTTGCCTTAGCCATCATAATATCATCAATATAGAGTATTCTTACCTATATAAAGTCGTCTTAGGCATAAATCGATAAGACTTAAACCCAACATATTATCATCCCTTTTGATAATATTATTTTTGAGGACTAAATTTAAAACATAAATGGTTCCAAACCAATTATTTTTTCTCAAATCCAACAATAATTATATCATTAGTAGCAAAAGATAAATAACATAAGGAATTACTACCCCTACCTTTAGATTTATAATCTCACCCTGTTTGGTAGAGTCTCGTGTTGATAATGTGTTATAAAACAAGAAAGAATAAAGAAGAAGAGTAGAGTAAATAGAGAGAGTAATTTTTATTTCTCTTGAAGGGTAATTTATAATGAAGGAAGCCCTTCTATTTATAGGGGAAATTTACTCCTAGTTTCTGAGTAAAAGACAGATACTTCGAATCCTAATAAACATCAAGTAAATCTTGATAGACATTCGTTATAATTAATATTAATATCATAACAGTTATTTAGTTATTATACTAATATTTAGAACTTTAAAATAAATTAAAGTAATAGTAATTTAAAACTTTTAAAAAGTGATAATTATTAAAATTTACTTATATATAAAATATAAGAACTCCTAATATTTAATAGATAATTTTTTGATTGGGCTATATTAAACGTCCTAACACTTTAGACTTCAAAATCAATTACAATTCTATTAATTTATAACAATTCTTTCTTGATTAGTCTAACTAATAACAACAGCCCAGTGTATTCCCACAAAGTGAGGTTTAGGGAGGGCGTCTAACTAATCTATATATAATATAAAAGAAGGTCATAGATAAGGTGATGTGGTACCTCTCTATGGCATCTTTTCACATTTATCTTTTTTTTCCTCCTTTTTTCAAAATTTTCTTCTTTATCTCATTTATATTTTATGCAAAAAGAACCCAAAAATACTTAGTTAACTCTCTTAATTATGTTAAATGTGCTTAAATGAAATGTTACAACATTAATGAAGATTATTATGGACATTTGAAAGTCCTTTTGTACGTGGATAATGAAAAGGTTATACAAATCTATACATAAATTACTATGAAAAAGCATGCATAACTTTTCATATATTTTAACTTATAGATCTCATAAATAATACCTTTTATTTATTTATTTATTTATTTATTTATTTATTTATTTATTATAATCACAGGGTTGATTTCCATTCCTTTTCATGTCCACAACTTTTAAAAAATTTGTGTATAGATTTATCTTTTATCTCTCTTTCTTTCTTAAAAAAAAAATCATTCATTCTTTTTATTTAACTTATTGTAAGAATATCCCCCACCCCCCACCCCCAAAAAAAATTGTAAGAATAGTTAGAAAAATTACTACAATATTGATATGGACATGAAATTAACAATAGTATTAAAATAGTCACAGATACTGTGTCGTTGCAAGCCACTACCTTGAAAGCGATTTTGGCCCGACTCCGGTGCAAATCCTTCTAGTCGGTCGCTCCCCAAGGTTCCATAGCTACTTTCAAACGCATGCACTCATGGCTAAAAGTTTGGAGGTTGCCTAAATCAGTTGCCCAAAATAATTCAAGAAGAGAAAAGGAGGAAGACTCTTTTTCTTTTCCTTTCTATTTGTTGTATATTTTCTTTTCTCTGTAAGTGATCTTTATAAAGTATATTGAAATTGACAAAGATGGGTGAGTTATTGATAGTGGCATTAATGGCATTAAAAGCCATTACTATAAAGTTGTTGAATTTATGTCCCGAAGGAAGTATGTTCACTTTCTTTATTACATAGAAGTGTTCCTTTGAAATGTATGTTTTATTTATTTTTCTTTATTCATTGCATTATACAAATGCTTTAAGGAGCATTAACTCCACAATACTCCACTAATGCAAACATAAAGAATATGAATAAATTCTGGACAAAAGGAAGGAACATGTACTTAAGTGTCAATATCTTTTGATTAAAATTGACACGTAGTGATATGAGGCAACAATAAATATCCAAAAGGTGAAGTACTTTTGAATTAGATAGACATAAGTTGAAACTCCCACAACACATACCATATCCTTGATTTTAAGCAACCTCCGTGATACTACAAAGTTCTTTTTATGGTCATGCACACAAACCTTGGGTCTCATAAGTGCTCTAAAAGATAACCCAAGTCTTTTATAAAAAAGTGATCAACCGTTTACACTTACATAGGTGATCCATCGAGTTTTCATAAAAAGGTGACCAATATTTTACACTCATGTAGGTGATCCATCAAGTTTTCATAAAAAAGTGATCAACATTTTACACACACGGAGGTGAACCATCAAGTCTATCTCATAGACCACCTTAAGGCTATGGATCATTAAGAACAAAAATAAGCTCAACCTTATAATACACTACCTCACGCCATAGGATAGGATATAGTGTTTATTGAAGGCCTATATGGCTTCGTTTGACCACAAATGGGAATCCACCATATTGCCTCAATCCATGGGCTTTAGCCTCAACCCCTTGATGATTCAAAGACCATTTTCCTTGTCAAACCCTTGGTCATAGGATCCACCAAAATTTCTTTTAGACCTTACATATTCCAAGAAAATAGCACCATGATTCAATAATTATTTAACTACACCATGTCTGATGTGAATATGTCTCTTTTTACCATTGTATACACTATTTTTAGCAATCCAAATTACTATTTGTGAGTCACAATGTAAAGACTAGTGACACTTGTCTTTCCCATAAAGGCACATCTGCCAAAAGGTTTCTCAGCAACTCAGCTTCTTGCCCTGCCAGCTCAAGAGCAATGAATTCAGATTTCATGGTAAAACATGCTATACAAGTCTACTTTGAAGACTTTCATGAAATAGCACTTGCACCCAAAGTAAACACATAGCCACTGGTAGAGCTAACTTCATCATTGTCAGTCACCCGATTTGCATCACAAAAACCTTTTAAAATGACAGGAAATTTATTAAAATATAAATAGTAACGCCCCGAGATCCCATCCCGAGACGTCACACAGTGCTTATGACCCGAAGGACCACAAGCTAACCCTTTTACTGATATTTATACCTGTACACTGCGTAATATCTAAAATAAATGCAAAAACTAGTCATAAGATTCAACATATCTATGAATACACAAAACTGAAAACTGAATACTAAACCATCTGTCTAAAAAACCTCTAAACTATCTAAATTATGGAGTTAATGGGATATGTCCCCAACTAACTCCGTCAACTGAAAGTAAAAAAAATCTGATGCAATTATAGTAAACTGAGATTCATCCTCGAAAGAAGAGGACTCACGGCTATGGCTACTGCTGCTGGCTGGGACTGAACTGTTGAGGAAACCCTGGGTCCTGTGCCTCTGAACTGATGGTGCCAAATAAAACACCATAGCGTAAATGAGTCAGTACAGAAATGTACTGAGTATGTAGATAGGGTAAGGCTAAATGCAAGGGCTTATGCAAACACAATATCTAAACTGAATAATCATGAAAATGCCGCACGAGAACACATACATGAATGCACAGACCATGAATACAATTATCGCAGCTCTAGATACTGATACTTGGATACCACTTTACTGCAAACTCAACTCACTACTGACACTGAGATACTTAATCACCGGCTCATCTGATACTGATAACTGAGGATCTAGATGTACTTACATCAAGGACTGAATTCTGAGCTTACTGCTTTCGACTGACAGGATTAGGGATCAACTTTTTTAACAGATTATTTCGAAAGCGATTATCAATGATAAGAAGTGTGATTATATCTGAATCTGACAACAAGAATACTCAATAGAAATCTGATACTGTGATCAATCCTGTCTGATGGCATATCTCTGAATATGATACCAAATAACTATATGTGAGACCAAGCCTATCTGATAGGATGATCCATGGATCAATGGGACTATCTGAATTCCTCATAAAGGTAAATAATTGTATCTAACGGTCCTGATTTATGAAGATTGATACTAAAAATGAGACTGAAACTGTGGAAAGTAGTTACTTAACCGACATACCCCGACTACCATAAATGGGGTCCAACCTGTAACCCCAGTTGGAAGGGTGTCAATACCGTGCCACGGTTAAAGACCTCTCTCTGGTTAATTCTCTCTAACAGATGACCCTTACCAGGCAGTCGACCTAAGGAAATATAATAGTCAAACACTCTCTCTCTGGATGTGAAAGCCTTTTACTGATGGTGACTCTTGTATCCTGCGTTGGTTACGCAGTTCTAGAGTTTAAGGATTGCTACTAATGACTCTGGCCTCTCTGTCGCTGTCAGGAGGAGACGCCATCCCTTCCCTCGCTCGGTGCTAGTTTTTACTCCCAATTGGAAGACTCTGACTGAATTCTTAACTGAACACAACTGAACTGAATCTGATACTAATCATGTTTCTCAAAAGATCTGACTGAGCTACGCTGAGATCTCTTAGTTCCATATCTGACGAAAATGGTATTGAATCACAGTATCTGACTGAAGATACAGAGCTTGAATAGATTATTTAGTCACATTCGAGATTAGAATTGAACACTTGCATATTGTTAGATCTGAACTGAGTATAGGGCTGAGGCTAGATTACTAACAATACGAAGATTATAGAGATTACTAAGTTTTCTTGAGTTCCGTAACTGTCTGAGGATACAACATTCTATAATTCACTGAGTTCTGAGAGTCATGGCTCGACTGGAATTATCGTGAAACCGACACGGGCTCTAGGCAATAGCTAAATTGTCGGTTATAAATACCCCCAGGACTCGATAACATAAAATAAGGCATAATTATTCCTCTATCATCACAACCATTCATTCATCATTACAATCATTCATTCGTTATCACAGTCATTCATTCATCTTCATTATCATTAAAGCATCTCTTCAAGTATTTAGTAAACATAACATACCTTCACCTTTGCAATCATTAAGGCATCGCGTCAAGTATTTAGGAAACATCAACATATATTAGCATAGGGGAAACATGCTACTATATTATACTTCCTTCAATAAGGTCTTACGTCAAGTACTTCACACCTAAATCAGTCTTGACATGTATTTGTACATCACATTATTTGGGGAAAACTTCATACTATCATGTCTCAACTTACTTGCTAACCACTTGGCATGTATTAAAATCTTAGCATATATCAAAGAGCACATAATTGGGGAATTTACTACTATCACATCTCCACTTGTTCACTAAAGTCTTTCAACAAACACTAGACATGCACGGGTTCACACTTATTTGGGGATTTCCTACCATCATGGAATAATTCATCCACATGGGCATTTTATTAAACACTAGGCATGCATAAACTAACTCACAATTTGGGATTTCCTATTCAACATACTATAATGGCCCTTATGCTTCACCTAAGCTTTCATCAAACCTATGTGGGACATACTCCGCTTATTCTACCATTTCTACACCCAAATATCATGAACACACCACATAGAAAACAACTTCAAGAGTGCTCATCAAAAACATCATATAAATCCCACATACTAGGGTTAAATCCCATAAATCTTGTAAACAAACGTGAATTGAGACTCAATAACACATGTAACATCAATTTTAACTCATACAAATCATGGAATCTCACAAACATAAAATGTTTAAGTTTTAAAAAGGGTGCTTAAGCTTCTTAGATGAAAAGGACCCAAGAATCAACATCTACATACCCAGGGAAACTCTTTCTTGAAAGCCTTTGGAGAGATTCTTAATTTCCCCTTGATTTCTCCCTTGATTTCTGTTAAAGAAGAAGAGAGGATTTAATTTTTTTTTTGGAAACCCTAGTTTTTGGAGTAGAACAGAAAAATAAGGCTGAGATCCCTTAACCGGAGAGGCTAAGAAAAAGGGAAAAAGACCAAAAAGCCCTCGAAATTAAACTAAAAATTCTCCGATTTTACATGTTGGCGCGACGCGCCATAATCGCGCCAGTTCACTGAAATTTGGACAATTGGAAAATTGCATAACAGCGCGACATGGTGGAAACTGCATTGCCCCCTTGGTTGCGAACTGGAACTTTACCGCGACGCGGTGATATCGTGAAGGTTCACTGGATTTTGACAATTGCCATTTTGGCTAGCTCCGCGATGCGCTAAGGTGCCAGGTGACACTGTCTCACTAAAATGGCTCTAACTCTTCACCCAAGTGTTCAAATTGGGCAAATTTAGTATCGATGGAAAGCTTATTCAATGCTATACATGACAAAAAGTAGAAATTAGGGAAATTCCACACGATTCAAAGTATTTCATACTTAGGAAGATATTTTTAAAATGTTTAGATTCGGATTTCCGCTTTACTGAATATGCTCTAAGGCTCAGACTGAAAGAGGACTTTGCGGGGTATTACAAAACACCAATCCATAGTACCTCTCAAATACCTTAACAAGCAATAAAGAGCATTCCAGTGTTCACTACTGGGATTATGAGTATATCTCTTCAATCTACTAATAGCATAAGCTATTCAGGCCGAGTATTGTTCATGAGAAATATTACACAACCAATTATTTTAGCACATTCAGTTTGAGAAACACTAGAATCTTTATTCTTTTTCAAGTGTATGCTAGGATCATAAGGAATTCTCACTGAAACTACATCAAAACAATCAAACCTTTTCAACATCTTTTCAATATAATGAGACTGACACAAAGAGAAACCACTAACAGTTCTTTTGATTTTTATCCCCAAAATCACATCAGCTTCTCAAAGGTATTTCATTTCAAATTTAGAAAATAAAAATTTCTTAGTCTTATTTACAACATTCACATTAGGACCAAAGATTAACATGTCATCCACACACACACACACACACACATATATATATATATATAATCACACAATACGATCCTATAATTTTAGATTAAACACAGGTATCAGATGAATTAACAACAAAGCCATTACCCATTAATGTGAAATTAAATTTTTCATACCACTGCTTAGGTGCTTGCTTAAGTCCATATAAGGAATTTCTCAATTTGCATACTTTATCCTCTTGTCCTGGGACCACAAAACCCTCAGGTTGAGTCATACAGATTTCTTCCTCTAAATCACCATTTAAAAATGCAGTTTTGACATCCATTTAGTGTACCACTAAACTATGAATAATGGCTAGAGCAATAAGAGTCCTAATGGTCACTATTTAAGTCACAAGATAGTAAGTATCAAAATAATCAGCACCTTTCTTTTGGTTAAAACCCCTAATCACAAGTCTAGTATTATATTCATCAATTGTACCATCAGACCTTAATTTCTTCTTAAATATCTATTTTCTACTTATTGAATTACAATATTTAGGCAAATCATACAAGTCACAAGTGTGGTTAGAGACTATAGAGTCTAATTCACTTTTAATAGACTCTTTCCAAAACAATGCATCTATTGAACTCATTGCTTCATCATAAGTTTTAGGATCTTTTTCTATTAAATACATAGACACTAATTAATCATTTAAAGTATCAATATCAAAACCCTCAGTTAAGAAGGTGGTAATAAAATCAGAATCAAAACTAGTCTCAATTCTACGTCTTTTACTCCTTCTCAGTTCATTTTCATGCTCATTAGCAATAACATCAAATACAGGCATAACATGAGAGTTAACAGACATGGATGTATAAGTATTATTTTGCACATCAATAGGTACATCATTTTTCAAATGAAAAACATGCTCAAAAAATTCTGCATCTCTAGATTCATAAATAGAATAATCATTTAATGAAATAAATCTATATGCAATACTATTTTGAGCATAACAAATAAAGACAGTGTCAAAGGTCTTAGAACCTATATTTACTCATTTAAAAACAGGTAGACCAACCTTAGCCAAACACCCACACACTTTCAAAAGTTTCAAGTTAGGAGCAAATCCTTTACACAATTCATATGAGGTCATATCTAACTTTTTATTAGGGACTCTATTAAGAATATAACAAACAGATAAGACAGCCCACATATAGTCAAGTAGACCCGAGCTTAAAAGCATAGAATTTATCATTTTCTTGAGTGTTTTATTCCTTCGTTCGGCTACACCATTTTATCGGAGAGTATAGGGAGCACAAAACTCATGGATAATACCATTTTTCTCACAAAATATTCTAGAGTTTTAGTACTATATTCACCTCCCCTATAAAATCTAAATCTCTTGATTTTCCTGTCTAATTTGATTTTCTACTTCTGTTTTGAAATTTTAAAAACATGCTTTCACCCTCATCTTTAGACTTAAGGAGGTATACCTTAGTGTACCTAGAAAAGTCATCAACAAAAGTAATGTAATACTTCTTTTCGACTTTACTAATAGTGTTCTTAAAATCTACTAAGTCTGAATGTACTAGTTCAAGCAACTCGGTCATTCTACAAGTAACATATTTAAAAGGTTTCTTGACATGCTTTGCTTCTACACAAACGGGATATTTAGAAATATAGTTAATATTTACTGCAGAATTAATCCCATTTTTTTAAGTCTTTTAATAGAAGCAATATTAACATGACCTAGTCTACCATGCCATAAATTAATAGACTCAGCAATAAAAGTAGAATTAAAAATACTTGCATTGACAATCTCTTGATCAATGTTCAGTACAAATAAGTCCCCACTGAGGTATCTCTTCCCAACAAAGCCTTCTCCACGAGAAATAATTGTTTTATCAACTTCAATAACAAATTTAAGGCCTACTTTGTTGAGAAGTGCTCCAGAAACTAAGTTTCTAAGGAGCGAGGGAACATACAAAACATTGTTTAAGGATAATATTTTTTCAGAAGTTAATTTAGTAAAAATTTTCCTTTACTCAAAACTCCAGCAGTAATGGAGTTACCCATGTAGACACTCTCGCCATTTGTGGATTCCCCAAAGTCATGAAATAACTCTTTGCTGGCACAGAAATGCCTTGAAGCCCCTGTGTCTAACACTCACTTAGTCTTGTTAGACACCAGGTTTGTCTCGACGAATACTACCGCAATCACTTCATCACCCTAAGCAAGATGAACTTAGACATCATTTTGTCCTCCCTATTTTGAGTTTTGCAAACTATCCCATATTTCTTTAGCAGATTTGTAAGTAATAAATAAATGAAATAAAGTATTAGTCATATGACTCAATAAATGCCCACTAGCATTTATGTTATCCTTTTTAACCTTCTTTTTGGCAAATTTATCAAAAAATATAACAGTGTTAGAACCAGTAATAATGATAGAACCATCATTAAATAAAATATAATCAACTTCTAATTGTTCTAAGAAAATCAGAAGTTTTTGTGACCAACGTTTAAAATTATTTTCGTCCAATGACTCAAGTTTTGACAAATCAGAAAAAGTTTTGTTCAATGAAATAGGCAAATAGCCATTTATCAATATTGTATGCAAGGAAATCGCTTTCAAATTTTCAAATTCTTAGAAAAATTACTACAATATTGATATGGACATGGAATTAACAATAGTATTAAAATAGTAACAAATACTGTGTCATGGCAAGTGTAACACCCCGTACTTAATTACGTGCATTAGCCATTGTTATATGTGTTGGAGTATATGTATTGATCCTATGTTAGGTATATATGAGTATTGATTATTTTGAGATGGTTTCAAGTGTATAGTTTGATTATATGTGTATAGGAATCGACCTTATTTATACCGGAATTTGCCCGTCCATGTTTCCATACGAAGGTTATTGAATAAGATTTCCGACGATATAAAGATTTTCAAAAACGGATAAGTTTCGGATATAAGCGAGCACGCTCGAAACTATAAAACGGTGGCCAAGATGTGAACAGTAAAATTGCAGGAAAATTTCCAGTTTTTGGGTCAACTTTGAACGATAATAACTCCCTCAATATAATGAACTGGGAGATCTACTATATATCAAAAGAAAGATATTTGAGTCTTCTTTTCAATGCAATTCGTTTCATCCAAATCCAACATCTGAGTAAGGAGTTATACCCGTTCTACTTCAGCCTCTCAAAACAGATTTTTGTGAACAGTAGATTAGCAGGAAAATACTGAGGCCTGCCAGTTTTTTGGGTCAACTTTAAACGATCATAACTCCCTCAATATAATGAACTGGGAGAGCTACCATATATCAAAAGAAAGATATTTGAGTCTTCTTTCCAATTCAATTAGTTTCATCCAAATACAACATCTTTGTAAGGAGTTATACGCGTTTTACTTCAGCCTCTCAAAACAGATTTTTAGGGTCAACTTCAAACGATCATAACTCCTTGTACAAGAAGAACTGGGTGGCCTAATTTATATGAAATGAAAGACCTTTGAATTATCTTTCCAATTATACCAATTTCACCCAAATCCAATATCGGAGCAAAGAGTTATGGTCTATTTACTTCAGCTTGTCAAAACAGTCCACCGGAGGACATATTTGACATTATTTAAATTTTAAGGGCACTTTGGTCATTTTCTATGGTATTATGGACGGGAATATGTGTATATATACATGTATATGAGCTCAAAAATCAGATTCATCATCAATTATAGGAAAGAACAAACCCTAGCCTAATTTCAACTCTAATTATCTTGTGATTCAACCGTGGAAAGTCCAAATTGATTCCGTAGTTGTGTTCATCGTCTCAAGGGCTTCGAGAAGCACCCCTTATTTGTGCCAACAGGACTTCAAAACCCAAAGGGCCATTTTTTTGGTAAGGATGTAAATTATGTTGGTGTTATTTATATGGATATGTATATATACATATATATGCATGTGAGCATAAGAAGTATGTTATTTGATTGTTATTGAAAGATGATTGGAAATGATATTGGATCATTCTTGTGCATGGTTGGATTATGTTGAATTGTGAAGGAATGATGTGGTATTGATGATGTGGTATTGAAATGATGATTATATATAGAGAGAGACATAAACCTATTGTTCAAGTTGGTTTTTGGAATGCTTTGCAAATATTGGTTGTATGGGATTATGGAAGAGAATTGTAGTGTTGGGTTGCTAATACTAGATGCCAAATATTTCATTGTAGATAAGTGATTTGTAAAGGCGGGAAGTTGTGTTGAATTGGTATCCGAATCTACAACGAGGTATGTAAAGCATACTCTAACGATGTTCTTTGGCATGAAAACACCAATGTTCCATCAAGTACGATTCCGAGGTTATCCAAACACATGTATTGTTCTACATTACCAATGAAGTTGTTTCCATTCTATAAAGTGTCAAAATGCTTCATTGATATACCAAAAGGCTCCTATTTCATTGTTGTGATATTGATGATTCTGAAACATATTGTTGATGTACCAATGAGTCCTTATTACATCGTTATTGTATAGAAGGTCTATTACTTGATTCCTATTGATGTATCATTGTTCCAAAGGTACTATATTGGCATGAACACTAATGTAATAATCTCAAAAGCTTTTGAACTAAGTTATTGGAAAAATCTCTTATGTGTTACTTGATATACGTGTGGGTGGTATCCCAGGGGCATAAGCCTAGCATGGGTCGATCCCAATTGATATGTACTGGGGGCAACCTAATGGTCACAGTACGGTACAGTATTGATTATTGTTAGGTGGTTGGAGGTTCGGGAGGAGGAGGTAATGGCGAATAATAATTGTAAAGAATGAAATGAACGAATGTATACCGTTCCACAAATGTGTTTGTATTCAAGAACCCAATTCAGATTAATAATAATGTACATGATCCTAAAAGTGTTTATGAAGTGTGGTTCACTTCTGTTATGATTTATTTCACATGCGTATGATTTTCTTGATCCCCCATATCACATATGATTATTTACAGCTTTACATACTCAGTACATATCTCGTACTGACGTCCCTTACGGGGGACCTGCATTTCATGCTGCAGGCACAGGTACCTCAGCTCATACACCGCACCAGTAGGAGCCAGGTCATACAACTACTGTTGGTGAGCTCCAGTTTACTTCGGAGCTTTACGAGTCGGTTCCTTATATTTTGTTATTATACAGGAGTTATGTGTGGGCTGGGGGTTGTCCCGACCCTGGTTATGTCATGTATATCCTAGAGGCTTTGTAGACATAAGGAAGGGTAAAGTCATGGAAGTTTATATAGTAATGTTATATTCGTATATGGGGTGGTCCCGACGGCCAAGTATTATATATTTATATATATATATTTGTGTGTGTTGTGCTGATACAGGTAATTAGACCCTTTTATATGCAGCGAAGTGCTGCCCAAATTTTTGATGACATGTAAGTGAAAGTACAGGTATTTGAACGGGTTCTCCCGGTCCTTCTCGGCTTCGGGTGCCAGTCCGGCCCGATGGGATTTTGGGCCGTGACAAAAGTGGTATCAGAGAGGTTCGTCCTAGTGAGTCTACAAAGCCGTATCTACGTAGAGTCTTGTTTATCGATGTGTTGTGCACCACATCTATAAACAGGAGGCTATGGACATTTAGGAATTGTTTCTTTTCTTCATGTCTTAGATCGTGCGATAGAGCTTATATTGTATATGAAGTCATAGTTGACCACTGAATCAGTTTGTTTCTCTTATTATAGTAATGATGCCAGTTACCAGAAGCAAGAATACCGGTAAGCAAGTAGATGTGGCTGCCGGAGAGGGGACTAGTAAGTCACCCACTATACCAGCTAATCAAAGTGAGGCTCCAGCTGAGCATGCATCAGAAACTTCCCCCAGTCCAGAAGAAATAAGGGGGAGGAGAACTATATCCCCAGAGCCACCTATTAATGTTGTTGATCAAGATCTTAGAAATGCAGTGCAACTTTTGACTCGTATAGTTGCTGGGCAAGTCCAAGGGCAAGACATTTTTGTCGCGGGTTCTAGCAGTACTGATAGAGCGGCTAGTCTTCGGACGCAAGATTTTCTTAAGATAGATCCGCCTACTTTTACCGGATCCGATCTTAATGAAGATCCGCAGGACTTTATTGATCAGATCCAAAGGGCCCTAGAGGTGATGCATGTATCGGGCAGAGAGACAGTGGAGTTAGCCGCATATAGATTCAAAGGTGAGGTTATATATTGGTATGAAGACTGGAAACGATCGAGGGGAATTGATGCACCCCCAGCTACTTGGAAAGAGTTCAAAGAGGCATTTATTGATCATTATCTTCCATATGAGACTCGTCAGGCCCGTGCAGATCAGTTCTTAAATCTTCGGCAGGGTAATACAAGTGTGAGGGAGTATAGTCTTCGATTTAATTCCTTGTCCAGATATGCTCCTAATGTTATAGCTACTATGGATGACAGAGTTCATCGGTATGTGAACGGATTGGATTCGTATTTGGTTAGGGATTGTACTATTGCTGCACTGAATAAAGATATGGATATAGCTAGGATCCAAGCATTTGCACAGATTATGGAAGATCAGAGGCAGAGAAGAAGAACGCAGGAATTTGAAAGCGGATCTTCTAAGAGGTCCAGATCTACAGGGCAGTTTATGGCTCCACAGGGAGGTTTTAGACCTCAATTTTCTGCTAGACCACCTAGGCCATTATTTTCTTATTCTGCAGCTAGTGCTCCACCACAGCATCAGGGGTTCAGAGGCAGTCAAATTGGGCAAAGAAGTGAGGGTCATAGTTCGCGATCAGCGAGTTATCATGGGCAAAGGAATATGATCCAACTTAGACCTCCTCGAGAGCCATGCAATAAATGTGGAAGGCATCATATGGGCGCATGTCGAATGGGAACGAATGTTTGTTATTGGTGCGGTATGACGGGGCATATGATGAGAGAATGCCCACGAAGGGGCGCAGGTGGTGTAGCACGACCTTCGGGATCAGCTGTTGCATCATCGTCACCGGTATCTTATTCTGGTAGAGGCGCACGACCCGTGGGTCACGCTAGAAATGAAACAAGAGTCGCCAGTTCCAGCGGGACTCAGAATCATACTTATGCTTTAGCGGATCGACAGAATCTAGAGGCTTCCCCAGATGTGGTTACGGGTACGTTGTCCATATTTTCATTTGATGTATAAGCTCTAATTGATCCCGGTTCTACATTATCATATGTTACTCCTTTGGTTGCTGGAAAGTTCAAAAGAACCCCCGAATTGTTAGATAAGCCGTTGGAAGTGTCTACCCCGGTTGGGGAATCTATTATTGCTAGAAGAGTTTATAAAGATTGTGTAGTAACTGTGTGTGGTCGAGACACGATGGCTAATCTCGTGGAACTAGAAATGGTAGATTTTGATGTTATAATGGGTATAGATTGGTTGGCGTCTTGTTATGCCAAAATTGACTGTTGTACAAAAAAGATGCATTTACATTTTCCCAATGAAGCAGTTATTGAATGGCAAGGTAAGATTGGCGCACCAAGAGGTAGATTTATTTCTTATTTCAAAGCAAGAAAAATGATTTCCAAGGGATACCTATATCATTTAGTTAGAGTAAGGGATACAGAAGCGGAGCCACCAACTCTTCACGTTGTTCCGGTGGTAAATGAATTTCCTGATGTATTTCCTGAAGATCTTCTAGGTCTGCCTCCTGAACGAGAATTAGAGTTTGGTATTGATGTAATACCAGGCACCCAACCAATCTCCATTCCTCCATATAGAATGGCCCCAGCATAATTGCGAGAATTGAAAGAGCAATTGAAAGATTTGCTAGAGAAGGGATTCATAAGGCCTAGTATGTCCCCTTGGGGAGCACCAGTGTTATTTGTGCGCAAAAAGGATGGCTCGCTGAGGATGTGTATTGATTATCGGCAATTGAATAAGGTGACTATTAAGAATAAATATCCTCTCCCAAGAATTGATGATTTATTTGATCAGTTACAGGGCGCCAAGTGCTTTTCTAGGATTGATTTGAGGTCAGGTTACCACCAAGTGAGGGTCAAAGAAAAAGATATACCCAAAACAGCTTTCCGAACAAGGTATGGTCATTATGAGTTTCTAGTTATGTCATTTGGGCTAACAAATGCACCTGCAGCTTTTATGGATTTGATGAATAGGGTGTTTAAGCCATTCCTGGATGTATTTGTAATAGTTTTTATAGATGATATTCTAGTTTATTCTAGATCAGAAGATGACCATGCCAATCACTTACGACAGACATTGCAGACTCTTCGTGATTGTAAGCTTTATGCAAAGTTCTCTAAATGTGAGTTTTGGTTAAAGTCGGTGGCATTTTTGGGTCATATTGTATCTAGTGAAGGGATAAAGGTTGATGCTCAAAAGATAGAAGCTGTGAAGAACTGGCCAAGGCCCACAACGCCGACGGAGATTCGTAGTTTTCTCGGGTTGGCCGATTATTATAGGAGGTTTGTTAAAGACTTTTCTTCCATTTCAGCACCTTTAACCAAGCTAACGCATAAAGCATCCAAGTTCCAATGGAATGATACGTGTGAGAAGAGTTTCCAAGAATTGAAAAATAAGTTGACTTCTACACCTGTGTTGGTACTTCCAGAAGGTACAGAAGGGTATACAGTGTATTGTGATGCTTATAGAATTGGTTTAGGATGTGTATTGATGCAGCATTGTAAGGTAATAGCATATGCTTCTAGACAATTGCGGCCACATGAGAAAAATTATCCTACATACGATCTTGAGCTGGAAGCGGTTATCTTTGCTTTAAAAATATGGCGCCACTATTTATATGGGGTTCATGTTGATATATATACTGATCACAAGAGCTTACAATATATTTTCAGTCAGAAGGATCTAAATCTGAGGCAGCGAAGGTGGATGGAACTATTAAAAGATTATGATGTTGATATTTTGTATCATCCAGGGAAAGCGAATATAGTAGCCGATGCGTTAAGTCGTAAGGCTATGATGATGCCTATAGAAAGGCAAGGGATGGTTAAAGATCTTCACCAGTTAGCTAGTTTGGGAGTTCGCCTTCTTGAAACTCCGGACAAAGAGCTTATCGTACATAATGCTGCGGAATCTTCATTAGTAGCTGCAGTGAAAGAGAAGCAATATGCAGATCCTATTTTATTACAACTTAAGGAGAACGTTCAGAGTGGTACAACCAAGGCATTTGAGCTTACGCGAGAAGGAGTACTTCGGTGCCAAAACCGATTATGTGTGCTGGATGTAGACGGGCTAAGAAAGAAGATTATGACAGAGGCACATTTTTCAAGGTATTCCATTCATCCAGGATCAACCAAAATGTATCAAGATTTGAAAGATATGTATTGGTGGAATGACATGAAAAGAAACATCACAGAATTTGTAGCTGAGTGTCCAAATTGCCAACGAGTTAAAGTGGAACATCAAAAGCCCGGAGGCTATATGCAATGCATAGATCTTCCAACTTGGAAGTGGGACATGATCAACATGGATTTTGTTACAGGTTTGCCTCGTACAGCTCGAAAATTTGATTCTATATGGGTGATTGTGGATAGGCTTACTAAATCCGCACATTTCTTACCCGTTAAGACCACTTACACAGTTGAAGAATATTCGAAGCTGTATGTTAAAGGAATAGTCCGATTACATGGAGTGCCAACTTCTATTATATGAGATCAGGGAACTCAATTTACTGCAAACTTTTGGAAGTCTTTCCAACGGAGTTTGGGAACACAAGTGAATCTGAGTACAGCTTTTCACCCTCAGACGGATGGACAAGCAGAGCGCACTATTCAAACACTTGAAGATATGCTACGAGCATGTGTTATAGATTTTAAAGGCAGCTGGGATGATCATTTACCTCTTATTGAGTTTGCCTACAATAATAGCTATCATTCAAGTATAAAAATGGCACCATATGAAGCTTTATATGGGAGGAAGTGTAGATCACCAATAGGATGGTTCGAAGCGGGTGAAACTTTTATGTTCGGACCGGATCTTGTGTATCAAGCCATAGAAAAAGTCAAGGTGATTCAGCAACGGTTGAAAACAGCCCAAAGTCGACACAAGTCATATGCGGATAGTAGAAGAAGAGGGCTAGAGTTTTCGTTAGGCGATTGGGTATTTTTGAAGGTATCGCCAATGAAAGGGGTGATGAGATTTGGCAAGAAAGGAAAGTTGAGTCCACGATATATAGGCCCGTATAAGATTATTCGAAGATGTGGGCAATTTGCTTATGAATTAGAGCTACCCTAGGAACTCTCATCAGTGCATCCAGTATTTCATGTATCGATGCTTCGAAAGTGCATCGGAGATCCGTCCCTTATTACCTCTACTGAAGATGTGCAAGTAACAGAAGATCTTACCTATGAGGAGATGCCTATTGCTATATTAGATAGTCAAGTTAAGAAGTTGAGAAATAAAGAAGTAGCATCGGTGAAAGTACTTTGGAGAAATCAACAAAGGGAAGAGATTACATGGGAAGCGGAGGAAGCAATGAAATCAAAATACCCTTATTTGTTCAAAGGTGAAAAAGAAGTGCAAGGAGTGGAACTGGGACACTAACAAGTAAGTTTTCACATATGCATAATATCTATATGATGACGTGAATATCAATTATGATTTCGAACTTGTTTCGGCTAAATAACTACATTCACATTCGAGGACGAATGTCCTTAAGGGGGGGAAGGATGTAACACCCCATACTTAATTACGTGCATTAGCCATTGTTATATGTGTTGGAGTATATGTATTGATCCTAAGTTAGGTATATATGAGTATTTATTATTTTGAGATGGTTTCAAGTGTATAGTTTGATTATATGTGTATAGGAATCGACCTTATTTATACCGGAATTTGCCCGTCGATGTTTCCATACGAAGGTTATTGAATACACTTTCCGACGATATAAAGATTTTCAAAAACAGATAAGTTTCGGATATAAGCGAGCACGCTCGAAACTATAAAACGGTGGCCGGGATGTGAACAGTAAAATTACAGGAAAATTTCCAGTTTTTGGATCAACTTTGAACGATCATAACTCCCTCAATATAATGAAATGGGAGAGCTACCATATATCAAAAGAAAGATCTTTGAGTCTTATTTCCAATGCAATTAGTTTCATCCAAATCAAACATCTAAGTAAGGAGTTATACCCGTTCTACTTCAGCCTCTCAAAACAGATTTTTGTGAACAGTAGATTAGCAGGAAAATACTGAGGCCTGCCAGTTTTTTGGGTCAACTTTAAACGATCATAACTCCCTCAATATAATGAACTGGGAGATATACCATATATCAAAAGAAAGATATTTGAGTCTTCTTTCCAATGCAATTAGTTTCATCCAAATACAACATCTGTGTAAGGAGTTATACGCGTTTTACTTCAGCCTCTCAAAACAGATTTTTAGGGTCAACTTCAAGCGATCATAACTCCTTGTACAGGAAGAACTGGGTGGCCTAATTTATATGAAATGAAAGACCTTTGAATTATCTTTCCAATTATACCAATTTCACCCAAATCCAATATCGGAGCAAAGAGTTATGGTCTATTTACTTCAGCTTGTCAAAACAGTCCACCGGAGGACATATTTGACATTATTTAAATTTTAAGGGCACTTTGGTCATTTTCTATGGTATTATGGACGGGAATATGTGTATATATACATGTATATGAGCTCAAAAATCAGATTCATCATCAATTATAGGAAAGAACAAACCCTAGCCTAATTTCAACTCTAATTATCTTGTGATTCAACCGTGGAAAGTCCAAATTGATTCCGTAGTTGTGTTCATCGTCTCAAGGGCTTCGAGAAGCACCCCTTATTTGTGCCAACAGGACTTCAAAACCCAAAGGGCCATTTTTTGGTAAGGATGTAAATTATGTTGGTGTTATTTATATGGATATGTATATATACATATATATGCATGTGAGCATAAGAAGTATGTTATTTGATTGTTATTGAAAGATGATTGGAAATGATATTGGATCATTCTTGTGCATGGTTGGATTATGTTGAATTGTGAAGGAATGATGTGGTATTGATGATGTGGTATTGAAATGATGATTATATATATAGAGAGACATAAACCTATTGTTCAAGTTGGTTTTTGGAATGCTTTGCAAATATTGGTTGTATGGGATTATGGAAGAGAATTGTAGTGTTGGGTTGCTAATACTAGATGCCAAATATTTCATTGTAGATAAGTGATTTGTAAAGGCGGGAAGTTGTGTTGAATTGGTATCCAAATCTACAACGAGGTATGTAAAGCATACTCTAACGATGTTCTTTGGCATGAAAACACCAATGTTCCATCAAGTACGATTCCGAGGTTATCCAAACACATGTATTGTTCTACATTACCAACGAAGTTGTTTCCATTCTATAAAGTGTCAAAATGTTTCATTGATATACCAAAAGGCTCCTATTTCATTGTTGTGATATTGATGATTCTGAAACATATTGTTGATGTACCAATGATTCCTTATTACATCGTTATTGTATAGAAGGTCTATTACTTGATTCCTATTGATGTATCATTGTTCCAAAGGTACTATATTGGCATGAACACTAATGTAATAATCTCAAAAGCTTTTGAACTAAGTTATTGGAAAAATCTCTTATGTGTTACTTGATATACGTGTGGGTGGTATACCAGGGGCATAAACCTAGCATGGGTCGATCCCAATTGATATGTACTGGGGGCAGCCTAATGGTCACAGTACGGTACAGTATTGATTATTGTTAGGTGGTGGGAGGTTCGGGAGGAGGAGGTAATGGCGAATAATAATTGTAAAGAATGAAATGAACGAATGTATACCGTTCCACAAATGTGTTTGTATTCAAGAACCCAATTCAGATTAATAATAATGTACATGATCCTAAAAGTGTTTATGAAGTGTGGTTCACTTCTGTTATGATTTATTTCACATGCGTATGATTTTCTTGATCCCCCATATCACATATGATTATTTACAGCTTTACATACTCAGTACATATCTCGTACTGACGTCCCTTATGGGGGACCTGCATTTCATGCTGCAGGCACAGCTACCTCAGCTCATACACCGCACCAGTAGGAGCCAGGTCATACAGCTACTGTTGGTGAGCTCCAGTTTACTTCGGAGCTTTCCGAGTCGGTTCCTTATATTTTGTTATTGTACAGGAGTTATGTGTGGGCGGGGGGTTGTCCCGACCCTGGTTATGTCATGTATATCCTAGAGGCTTTGTAGACATAAGGAAGGGTAAAGTCATGGAAGTTATATAGTAATGTTATATTCGTATATGGGGTGGTCCCGACGGCCAAGTATTATATATTTATATATATATATATATTTGTGCGTGTTGTGCTGATACAGGTAATTAGACCCTTTTATATGCAGCGAAGTGCTGCCCAAATTTTTGATGACATGTAAGTAAAAGTACAGGTATTTGAACGGGTTCTCCCGGGCCTTCTCGGCTTCGGGTGCCAGTCCGGCCCGATGGGATTTTGGGCCGTGACAGCAAGCCACTACCTTGAAAACAATTTTGGTCCGACTTCGGTGCAAATCTTTCTAGCCGGTCGCTCCCCAAGGTTCCACAGCTACTTCCAAAAACGTGCACTTGTTGCTGAAAATTTGGAGGTTGCCTAAACCAATTGCCCAAAATAATTCAAAAAGAGGAAAGGAGAAAGACTCTTTTTCTTTTCCTTTCTATTTTTTATACTCCCTCCGTTTCAAAAAGAATGACCTACTTTCCTGTTTAGTCCATTTAAAAAAGAATGACCCTTTTCCTTTTTTGGCAATGCTTTAATTTCAAATTTCCATATGACATGTTTATAACCACAAGATTAAAGGGCATTTTGGTACATTTGACACTACTTTAATTTAAGGCCACAAGATTTAAAAATATTATTTATTTTCTTAAACTTTGTGCCAAGTCAAAGTAGGTCATTCTTTTTTAAATGGAGGGAATATATTTTCTTTTCTCTGTATGTGCTCTTAATATAGTATATTGAAATTGACAAAGACGGATGAGTTATTGATGGTGGGCATTAATGACATTAAAATCCATTACTACAAAGTTGTTGAATAGTTGTTGAATTTATGTTCTAAAGGACGTATGTTCACTTTCTTTATTACGTAGAAGTGTTCAACTCCTTTGAAACGTATGTTTTATTTATTTTTCTTTATTCATTGCATTATACAAATGTTTTAAGGAGCATTAACTCCACAAGAATAAATGTCTCAATAACTATAAAAAAATTATTGTATAAGTTTCTCAAGTATTACTACTCTTATCATTTCAATTTATTATTGTAAAAAGCTCAAAATTCTCAATATTTACTACTCCAACCTTTAATACTCCTTTGTTGAAGAATCTACATATTAAAATGGATCCATAATCTCATATTGCCTTACAAGTAGTTACCTTAAGAATGAGATCCAAAACAAAAGCAGAAGAACTCATCTCTAGTGTTCTAACATGTACTATTAAGGTTCTTCACTGAAAATTGTAAGTATATGCATTCAATTCAATATAAATGAATGATATTCTAGCATGTTACTTCTTCAATTGTTCTATTATTTAATTAACTTTGTTAGTTTAATCAATCATACAGGTTAAATATGTTTTATAAGTGTAACATATGCAGATAAATTGAGATGGTGAATAAGAGGCACAAGATGATGAGGTGATAGCATCCTGCGTATAAGCATAATGATAGACTATTTTTTTCTTATCTTGTGAATGATTTAGTTCCTCCATAAGTCAATTATTAGTTTTCATCATTGAGGGTTAGCATTTAAATAGTATAAGATATAGCTTTAACTATATGTAGCAAGTAAAATTTCATAGAACAGTGTATTAGAATCTCATTTATTTAATGTAAAGTTGCAGGTCATGATAGAATTGTATTATTTTTCTTCAAAATAAATGTTTATCCCCACCCCCTCTATCCCCTTTATGTTTGTAACTGACAGATTTAGAAGAATTTAGCAGATACACTAAAGTGGATTCATTTTACCTAACATAAATTTGAATTAGTCGAACTCGAATGTAGGTAGGGAAATACGATGGGCTTGTGTTTTTTTATTTAGAATAAGTCTAAATTCTTTTTCTTTTTCATGTTTGTAAATGAAAAATTATGAAGAATTTAGCAGATACACTAAAGCGGATGGCACTTACCTAGAGTGAGTTCGAATTAGCCAAGCTCAATACGAGTAGAAAGGGTATGATAAAATTGTGTTGTTTTTTCTTCAAACTAAGTCTCTTAAAATTTTTCTTTTCATAATATTTGTAATTGACAGATTTTGAAGAATTTAGTAGATAGACTAAAGAAAATGGAGACTACTTGAGACGAATTCGAATTAGCCAACCTTTATTGGACGTATGCCCATATCGGACACCGGATAAGAAATCGAAAAAAACAAAATAGATAGACTAAGGTACAAGTGAAGGATAAGCAAGAGTTTTTTCTTGCATTCAATAAGATCAGTTGAAATACTCTTCATTTTCAAAAATGATTTATCAGGGAAAAGGCAATTCACTATTAAAAAAAAGGAAAACAGATCACAAGTGGCCGATTTTCCTCAAATTTCGACCACAAAACCGATCAAAGAGCATGGTCGGTAAAATAGTGGTAGCTTTTTAAAAACCGATCTTGAGTGGTCGATTTTTAAAAAATATATATATATTTTTAAAATACATTATTATTTTATTAAAATAGAAAAAATGAGTTTAAAAATAAAAAAATCAAAATAAACTGATCACAAGTGGTCGGTTTTTTATTTAAACTAATTTATTAATTTATTAAAAAAAACGACTACATGTGGTCATTTTTTTATTTGAATTAATTAATTAATTTATAAAAAACCGACCACATGTGGTAGGTTTTGTATTTAAATTAAATAATTAATTTAAACAAAACCAACCACTTGTGGTCGGTTATTTATAAATTAATTTTTCCATTTGAATAAAAAATCGACCACTTGTGGTTGTTTTTTTTTTATTTAATAATGTAATTAATAATTTATTTAATAAAATATTTTGTAATTTATTATAATAAACCGACAACATGTGGTAGATTTTTAAAAAGAATTACCATAAAAACCGACCACATGTAGTCAGTTTTCAAAAAAAAATTTTAAAAACTGACCACATGTGGTCGATTTTTCTAATAATTGTGTAAAAAAAAATATTTAAAATTTCCAAAGTACAAACATTAAAAATTAAATTATTTACAAAATTAAAAATAAAATTATTTACAATACAACCCGCCAATCATTTACAAACATTAAAAATCAAATCAAATTATTTACAATACAACCCACCAATCATTTAATATACAATCAACCACCATAAGAATACAAACATTAAAAATCAAATGATTTACAAAATTTATCGAGGCTCCAAATCCAAACTATAAAACATACAAAAGACTAACAACTATAACTCATCATCCACATCCTCATTCCCAGCCTCACTCATTCTATTATCAATATTTTGTTGATATATCCAACTATAATCAAGTTCCATCTACACAATCAATCACATTCAAGTAATTAGTTCAAGTCACAAGTCCATCTTTCAAATACCTATACCAAAACATTTTCAAGTCATTAATTCACTTCACAAGTTACGAAACTAAACTAAATTCAAAATAAAAAGTTCAGGTTTCAAGTACCTACACTTAAACATTTTGAAGTCACTAATTCACTTCTCAAGTGACCACACTTTACTAAAATCAAAATGCAAGTTCACATTTCAAGCACCTAAATTCAAAACAAAAGTCACTAATTCATAATTCAAGTAACTACACTTAAACATTTCAAGTCACTAAGTCACTTCACAAGTTACGTAACTAAACTAAATTCAAAATGAAAAGGTCACATCAAGTACCTACACTTAAACATTCAAGTCACTAATTCACTTCTCAAGTGACCACACTTTACTAAAATCAAAACACAAGTTCACATTTCAAGTACCTAAATTCAAAACAAAAGTCACTAATTAAGTCACCTCACAAGTTAACAAACTAAACTAAATTCAAAATGAAAAAGTTCACACTTCAAATACCTACACCTAAACATTTCAAGTCACTAATTCACTTCACAAGTTACCAAATTAAACTAAATTCAAAATGAAAAGCTCACATTTCAAGTACCTACACCTAAACATTTTCAAGTCACTAAGTCACTTCATAGGTTACCAAACTAAACTAAATTCAAAATGAAAAGTTCACATTTCAAGTCACCAATTTACTTCACAAGTTACCAAACTAAACTAAATTTAAAATGAAAAGTTCACATTTCAAGTCACCAATTCACTTCACAAGTTACCAAACTAAACTAAATTCAAAATGAAAAGTTCACATTTCAAGTACCTAAACTAAAACATTTTCAAGTCACTAACTCACTTCTCAAGTGACCACACTTAACTATATTAAAGACACAAGTCTACCTTTCAAGTAACTATACTTAAATATTTTCGACTCACTAACTCATTTCTCTAGTGACCACACTTAACTATATTCAAAACACAAATCCACCTTTCAAGTAACTACACTTAAACATTTTCGACTCACTAATGAACTTCTCAAGTGACCACACTTAACTAAATTCAAAACACAAGTCCACATTTCAAGTACCTACAATTAAACATTTTCAAGTCACTAACTCACTTCCCAAGTGACCACACTTAACTACATTCAAAACACAAGTCCACCTTTCAAGTAACTACACCTAAACATTTTTGACTCACTAATGCACTTCTCAAGTGACCACACTTAACTAAATTCAAAACACAAGTCCATATTTCAAGTACCTACACTCAAACATTTTCAAGTACTTATTCACTTCTCAAGTGACCACACTTAACTAAATTCAAAACACAAGTCCACATTTCAAGTACCTACACTTACGAATTTTCAAGTCACTAACTCACTTCTCAAGTGACCACACTTAACTAAATTCGAAACACAAATCTACATTTCAAGTACCTACACTTAAACATTTTCAAGTACTTATTCACTTCTCAAGTGACCACACTTAACTAAATTCAAAACACAAGTCCACATTTCAAGTACCTACACTTATGCATTTTCAAGTCACTAACTCACTTCTCAAGTAATCACACTTAACTAAATTCAAAATACAAGTTCATAATTCAAGTAACTACACCTAAACATCTCAAGTCACTAATTCACTTCACAATTGACCAAACTTAACTAAATTCAAAACACAAGTCCGCATTTCAAGTACCTATAATTAAACTTTTTCAAGTCACTAGCTCACTTCTCAAGTGACCACACTTAACTATATTCAAAACACAAGTCCACCTTTCAAGTAACTACACTAAAACATTTTTGACTCACTAATGCACTTTTCAAGTGACCACACTTAACTAAATTCAAAACACAAGTCAACGTTTCAAGTATCTACACTTAAACATTTTCAAGTATTTATTCACTTCTCAAGTGACCACCCTTAACTAAATTCAAACCACAAGTCCGCATTTCAAGTACCTACACTTATACATTTTCAAGTCACTAACTCACTTCTCAAGTGACAACACTTAACTAAATTCTAAACACAAGTCCACATTTCAAGTACCTACACTTAAACATTTTCAAGTCACTAACTCACTTCTCAAGTGACCACGCTTAACTAAATTCAAAACACAAGTCCACATTTCAAGTACCTACACATGCATTTCAAGTCACTAACTCACTTCTCAAGTGACCACTCTTAACTAAATTCAAAACACAAGTCCAGGAAATAAAAAGGGAGAAGAAAAAAATATTCAAAATCAATTAAAGGAGGCGAAATCAGTCCGTCCGCCAATCATGCAATAGTTGTCATAAATAAACAAGGGTCTGCCAAATTATAACATTTGAAATTTTCATAAATAGATCCAAGTGAAAAAAAAAGAGTGATTCTCCCTACCTATTAAAGGAAATCAAGAAGAGGATATCATAATTTATCATATATGTTCAAGTTAAGTGACTCCTCTCTACTTTCCCGAAGGTAGTGGTATGGACTGCGTACATTTTATCCTCCACAGACCTCACTAGGTGGGAATATACTGGGTTTGTTGTTGTTGTCAATTGACAAATCATAAGGTAATTCAGACACAATAATCAAGTTAATCAATTCCACCAATACAGTGAATCAACATAGTCAGTATTTTACCATAAACACCGATTCAAATTCTGTCAACATCAATTAGACCATACATAATCCAAGTAAAATATCTTTCCAGAACAAGCAAAAGTCAGTAATCATATTGAGTGTCAAAAGGATTGGAAATTTTTGCACATAACAATCTAAGGTGTTTTCGTAACAGTTTAAAGATAGACATATAAATAATGAATTGAATCAACATTCAAAGTCAGATATCACACACTCTAGATCTAAGAGATTGACTTAGGCAATTTGCACCCATAGAAGAGAGAACATGCAAATTAAAACGAATAAAACAAACATGCAATCAAAGTATTGAGGAATCAAATCGTGAAGTAGTTGAGTTCACCAAAAGGGTTCTCATTGGTCCTCAATTCCAACGAGAACGTGACCGGTGAGGAGAGGGGAGGCTGAATCGCGGTTGGTGGAGGCGGGTTCCGACGGTGACTGGTCGCATAGTGGCGTGGGTAGCCTCTTGTTGTTCGTCGTAGGGGCTGGATCGGATGGCGGCGAGGCTGAAGCGGCTATTTTACCAGCGTGGGAGAGCGATTGAGGGACTCGTGGTGGCTATTGCTGCTGCTTCGTGGCGGTGATGGCTGATTTTTAGAGAGAAAGACGAGAGAGAGGTTTGAAGAGAGAGAGGAGGGGCTTCGTCGACACTGGGATGACCGACGGCAGCCATGGATGCTGGTGATGATGAGAGGAATGTAGAGAGAGGTAGAGAGAGGGGGGAGCTGCAACTCTTTTGCAATTAGGGTTTAGTGTTGGTTTTGTTTAAAAGGGTGATAAATGGTGGATTCGATCTCAGCCATTGATCGGATGAGATAAATGGTTGTGATTAAAATTGAGAAGGGATAGAAAATTATTTTAAAATTGAAATAAGGCTAGAATTGAAATCAATTGAGTATAAGAATGACTAGAATTGAAATAAATTGGAGGTAATTAAATTGACTTAGGCTGCTATTGTAATAATGACAAGAAAAATAATGAGACATTGATGTAAAAATTAATGTTATGTAAACTATCAATAACAATGACAATAATAATAATAATAATAATAAATAAATAAATAAATAATAATAATAATAATGCAACACTAATGTATTTGCAAAAAAAAGTGAGTGTGCACAATTATGTGAAAAAATAATCTATTAAATATTAATAAAATTACATGAAATATCGTATTTGAGTTTAAAAATTAAAAAAAAATGATACTAAAAGATAATAAAATAATTTGTGCAATTTTCTAAATTAAAAATGTGACAAGTCAACATGTATTTAATATAAGAATAATGTGTAAAAATATTAATAATTGAAATTAATTAATTTTGATAAAATAGCAGCCTAAAAAGTGATATCGGAAGGTCAAAATTAGGTGTCAACACACATAGCCCAACTATACATAACACCCATATAACAACAGTAAAGATTATCTAGGCTAACAGAAAGTCAGCAATTAATCAAGCAAGTTTTGAAATCCAACAAAAAATATGATGTCTAACAAGTAAGCAAAAAATATGATGTCTAACAACCTGTCTCATCGGTGGGTGTCATTACCAGCGTGAATGGAGGGAGCTGGCAGCGGCGGCTTGAGGGATTTCTCATGTGAGCGTCGTTTAGTGGTTGTTCTCGCCGGTGTCTATGAAGAAGAGGCGGCGGAGAGGGAAGAGTGAGGGACGTGGTGGCTACATTATTGGTTGTTCGTCGGAGAAGAAAAGGACGGCGGCGGCGGGCGAACAACTGGTGGTTCTTGTTGGAGAGAGAGTGGAGGAAAGAAAGAGAAAGGGGAAGGAGATGGAAAATGTGGTTGTTGTGGGAAATTAGGGTTAGATTTGATTTAAAAGGAAAGAAAATGGAAATGTGATCTTGGCCGTCTGATCAATTTTGATCGACGGTTGAGATTAGAATAATTTTAAAATGGGTTAAAAATTATAATTAGTGTCAAATTAGCTAAAATTGACATTAACTGAATACAAATTGGCTATAATTTAAATACATAAGAGAATAAATTGAAATCAGTTGTTATTGTAACAATGACGGAAGAAAAAAATAATGAGACATTGATGTGAAAATTAATGTTACGTAAAATAATAATAATAATAATAATAATAATAATAATAATAATAACAATAATAACAATAACAACAACAATAATAATAATAATAATAATAATTTATTTGTAAATTATAAGTGTGCCTATTTACGGAAACAATAATTTAATAAATGTTAATAAAATTATGTAAAATATCGTATTTGAGTTAGTAAATTGTAAAAATGATACTAAAAGGAAATAAAATAATTTGTACATTTTTTTTTTAAATCATGAATGTGGCGCATCGTTATTTATATGATACAAGAATAATGCGCTAAAATATTTTGTATGTTTTTTAAATCATGAATGTGACACGTCAATATCTTTTTGATACAAGAATAATGTGTAAAAAAATTTTTACAAAACAACAACCTAAAAGGAGTATCTAACGGTCAAAATTGGATGTCAAATACGTACTATAAACATCACATGCATACACAATTTTACGATCTCATAATAATATACAACGTATTTCACATATAATCATATGAATTATCGTTAGATTATCTTATGTCATTAATATACCTGCAATATATAATATGTATATATTATATATATACCTATACATACACACGCATATAAACACCATCGACTATATCAAGTTCTAAATATGTACTATATCATCACATACATACACGAGTATATGATCCAATAATATAATGCGACGTATTTCATATACATACTCTGATAAGTGATCGATTAATTTGATTAGCTTACATTAATATAACTTTAACGTACAATATATATTATTACTTCTGTCGTTTCAAATCAAGGTATTCAATATGTTTGGATAGATTCTAAGAGGTTTTGACTATATCATTCACCAATCGATCAATATATATATATATATATATATATATATATATGTATATGTATATATATGAACTCTTGAATGCGTACTATATACTTCACATCCACAAGTATATTACCTTATAATAGAACACGTTCATTATATTCTGGTGAATTATCGGTTATATATTACATTATTATGTCCGCAAATACATACTATAAACATCATCTTTCAAATAGTACTATATAAACATCAGTTTTCAGCTTTCAAATACGTATTATAAACATCATTTTTCAATTATCTGTCCCAACATTACCATATATATACACATATTCATTATACAAAGATTATTCATGTTTAACGTCATTTAATGTATATATAAAGGAAAATATTTATTTTATATATCGAAACATAAGTAAAAGATAAAGATTACATTTAACATAATTGATATATTATATTTGATATATTTTTTAGTGTAAGTTTTTTTTACAAAATCTAAGATTTATTGATTTTTATAATTATTATATTATTTATTGACTACGTGCAATCAATATAATTTTAAAAAATAATATATTAGATTATTTTTTAATAAAGTAAATATATTAGATTATATATATAATCTAATATATTATTTTTACTACTAATAATTAGATTACATAAAGTAAATATTAGATTATATAATTATTTTTAAAAATAATTATTTCTTTTTTTATTTTTTTTTAATTCCAAAATCACCCACAAATGGTTGATTTTTAAAAATATATTTTTTTATTTTAACGAAAAACTGACCACGTGTGGTCGGTTTTTAATAATAATTCTTTTATTATTTTAATTAAAAACCGACCACATGTGGTCAGTTTTTAAAATTATTTTTTTATTTTAATTAAAATTCGACCACATATGGACAGTTTTTTAAAATTAATTATTTTTTATTTTTCATTAAAAACCGACCACAAGTGGTCAATTTTTAAAAATTATTTTTCTTTTTCTTTTATTTAAAAAGCGACCACAAGTGGTCGATTTTTTAAAATTAATTTCTATTTTTAATTTCATTAAAAACCGAACACAAGTGGTCGATTTAAAAAAAAAATCTTTATTTTTGTTAAAAACCGACCACATGTGGTCAGTTTTTTAAAAATATATTTTAAAAAAATAAATAAAACCGACCACTAGTGGTGGATTTTTTTAAAAAATTAATTGAATTTTTTTTTAAAAAAAAAACCACATGTGGTCAATTTTTAAAAATATTTTTTAATTATAATTTTTTAAAGAAAACGGTAGACTTGTTATTTTTTATTAATTTTTATTTGTAAAAAAAATAATAATTAATATAAAAATTATTGAAATTATTATTTTTATATTTTAAAATATAAAAGTGACCACATTTGCAACCACATTGTGTTGTCAGTTTTTTCTGACCACATTGTCTGATCGATTTTTGCGATTTTTTTAGTAGTGATTTACATTTTCAATGACTTTTAAATTTCATATCTAAATTTTATATATATATATATATATATATATATATATATGTGTGTGTGTGTGTGTGTGTGTGTGTGTTTATAACTAGTATACAATATTAAGCAGATAATATATATATTTAAGATAGACAAATAAATATTATATAAAATAGACAGATAGATATATTAATAATATATAAACAAAACTAATAATAAATAGTGACTAGTATATGTATAAACAATATAAGTCTGACTATATATATGTTAGATACGTGGATATAGTTAGTATAATAAAATAAACAAGTTATCTAAGCAGGTAGGTAGTTCTTTTTGTAAGTTATAAAAGTAGGTGAATAATATTAAGATATTAACGCCGAATTATCATGAGTTTGTTTTAATATGGTGTAAAGTCCTACTCAGTACTTCCTCCTTCGTTGTCCTTAATCCAGTGTAAGTGTCCAAGTCATAAAGGTACAAGTGTATTTTCTCCCAATATATATTATTTTGTATTTTTTTGGTTTATTGATATTTCTTTTTATACCCTGTTCATTTCTTTCTCTTCAATTTTAGGTATTTTAGCAATATCTTCTTTAATCACACCCCGAGAAAATAACAACAATCCTTTCAATCTTCTTCGGACTTATCAAGTCCCTAGGAATTTACAGATTAATCCGTTGTTATTGCTAAAACGCTGAGAGAATAATCATATACTGAGGGTATTTTTATAAGTAATTTACAAATTTTACAAGATCAGAAAAACTATCGGAAAATCGCTAGTGATCCGGATCTTAATAATAAAACATATGTGAAAGAAAATATAAATTTAATTAATTCAAACATAATTTACAAACTTGTAAGAAAATTACAAAGACCTATGTAACTACTACTTACATGCCTTAAGGAAGAAGTGAGGTTCCCTTTCGAGAGTCCCCTGAAAACTTGACAGTTACCGGAAAATGAAGAATTAAGAAAACTTTTCACATTTTTCACAGACTAGCCTTTTTTTTTTTTTGAAGTAACTTACAAACTTTGAAAAACTAAGAACTTTATGAATACTTTCTCACTCTTGATTTTTCTCTTTGGTACATGTTTTTGTCTTCCATAAGAGGGGTATTTATAGGCATTTTTGGACTTCAAATCTTACTTTTTTGTGGATTTCAAATCCTTTGTAAAGACTTTAGCAAGACTTCTCAACTTGGGTGGGTCTGGCGGCTAATATCTTTCTTTAATTCTCCTCCGTTCATTTATTTATATGATATTGCATACGTCTGCTATTTTGTCTTTTGTAGATATCGTCATTGCTTACGTATTCAAATTATGTAAAGCCTCTGAGTCAAACTCCATTCCTGAATCATCGTCTGCATTTGGGTCTTGGACAAATTGATCCATGGCTGAGTTGTATTCTCGTTCATACTCATCACTATCTCCGTCTGATAATCCTAGTCTTGTTCCAGTTCTTGTCTCTTCTCTTGGAATTAAAAGAATTCTGGGTCTTTGTTCTGGTGGTTCTAGATTCATAGATATCTCCTTAGGCGATTGCTCTGCTAACAACTTTTTTAGTGAGTTTGCTATTTATTTTTCTATATTTTTTTCTATTTTTCTTTTTTCTTAATGAAAAAACCTTCTTATTTTGAGAAGAACTTCCTTTATTTATTGTCTGAGTACTTGTGTTTTTAAAACTAGCTAGGAGTATTCTCCCTACACTTTTTGGCAAAATGTTAACCATCAACAGATTTGATGAGTCTTTACCAGCTACCGTTTGATCTGGACTAGCTGTATCATTACCCGATACAGTGGGTCTTGCTGCATCCACTGGGGAATGCACACCCATTAACAAATTTGAGAAGTCTTTACCAGCTACCGTTTGAATTGGACTAGTTGTATCATTACCCAATACAGTGGGTTTTTCCATTTTTAAAGAAGATGAACTCTTTGGCTGGGTTTCATAAATTGGCTGAGTCTGTTGTGAAAGTTCAAAATGAAGGATTTTTATACGGTCTTGAAAAATACCTATATGTTCTAACATCTACTTTTTTTTCTTTTACAAGATTTTCATTATCTTGTTTCAAAACTTCATTGGCTTGATTCAGTCTTTGAAAAGCTTTGGTCATAGAGAAACAATGATCACAAAATATAATTTTGTCTATGTCTTTGTTAATATTATATTGAGAAATTTTTTTGTGTTTCTGGTCTTAAAGCTGGAGTAATAAAATAATTTAGTCCCAGATTTCTCCGGGCATAGTCTAGAGTTTCTGAGAGGTCATAAAAACCTTTACAAAGAGGTGTTTTATAATCTTTTATGGCGTCCATTACCTCTATCCATGTCTGGAACACCCCTTGTTGCGTCCTCTGAGAACAACATAGAATTTAAACCTGTTAGTAGTATTTTTCTCAGTAAAATAGTAACTTAATGCATTTAGAACTGAAATAAAATGATTAATGTCATTTCTATTATAAGTTATCCATAAATTGTCTAGTATACATATCTGCGGCTTATCCACTCGTACGTTTGGCTTTTGTCTCAAAGTTAAGTTGGATGGTTCGTAACATACCAAGTTGTGGGGTTCAAAAATTATTCTATCTAATTTTGGTTGTTCTAGTATCGTAAGTGGTCTGAAACGAGTGTTGCTCATTAGTGTCTTTAGATAGTCTTGGGATGACGAGGCTTCTGCCTTGCCTTTTCTTTGCCTGTACTCATACTGAAACAAAAATCATTAGTTGTCTTCTTTAATTAATCTACTTAATTGATCTACTAAGTTATTATCTTTTCCTTTAATATGTTCTAAAACAATATTATAGATTGAAGTAGCATTTAGAAAATTTAACCATCTCCTTTTAATATTATTCTTATCTTTTATCTTCTGATAATATAGCTTTGCAGTCTGTTCTTACTAGTATTTCGGGCTTATTTAATATATAAAGTTTAAAACTATTTAAACCATAAATTATTGTTAGTGTCTCCGCATCTATGCTATTTAATTTTTCTTTTTCTTTATATTTTCTACTTGAATAAGCACAATTTTTTCATCCTTTTTGTCACTATATTTATTAGGTTTTGCTTTTAATACTGCTCCTCATCCTCGAAGGCTTCCATCTGTCTCGATTATTAAATAATTTGTTTCTAATAGTAACGTTAAGTCTGAAATGTCTTGTATCATACTTTTAAGTTGTTGGACTAATTTTATATCTTCAGTATTAAAGGATTTTGACCTGTCGATCCTGTTTTAGAGTATAATGGTCCTGCTACTTTTCCTAAATCTTTGATGAAAGCTCTAGCATAATTTAAGAGTCCTAAAAAATTTTGTAAATCGTTAGTCTTGTCTAATTTATCTGGCATTTTTAAGACTTTTTTAGCTATGTGTGGTTGTAATTTTATTCTACCATCTCCAATAACTACTCCTAAAAGATTAATATTATTTTTACATAATTCCATTTTCTTTCTACTTATTATTATTCCATTATCTACAAATAATTTAAAAACTTGTTGTAAATTTCCTAGATGTTCTCTCATATTATTACTAAAAACTAAAATATCATCTACGTAAACTAATACAAAAATTTTATAGTCTCTACAAATACTATCCAATTTTCTTTGAAAAATTGAAGGAGTTGTCTTTAATCCAAACGACATGACAAGCCAGTCAAAATGTCCTCCTGGATATGTGAAAGTTGTCGGTTCTATACTATCTTCATGCATTTTAATCTGCCAATATCCAAATTTATAATCAAATTTACTAAATATTTTTGTTCCTTGTATTCTATTTATCAATTCTATTTTGTCTGGTAACTTATATCCATCCATTGCAGTATTATCATTTAGTCTTTTGTAATTTATTACCATTCTAACTTTTCCTCTCACTATTTCACTATGGTTTTTTACTATGAAAGTTGTTGATCTATGTCTTGACGTAGATCTTCTAATTATTCCTAATTCTAGTAGCTCTTTTTTTGTATTTCAAAGTCTTCAAGGTCTTCATTTGTAGCTTCTATAGATGTTGTTTTTATAGTATATTCTGAATTAATTTTTTCTAATTTGCAGGTGATTTGATTGGAGTCCCAATGTTGCAAGGGTTTTTCTCAAGGGTTTTCGTCCAATTATTTCTAACTTATCTAGGATTTGTGTTATTTTTTCTAAGTCTTTTTGATCTTTTATTACTCCTATCTGTTGTATACCTTTCTTAAAATTGTATAATTTTGTATCCATTTCTATTAAAGTATAGTCTTTCTATTCCTTCTACTACTAACAAATCTTGTAATTCTTCATACATTGTTACCTTTTTATTATCATTACATGTACAATTTTCTCCTTTATTACATTCTAGTGATATTTTGGGTTTCATTTGGTTATCTAAGCTTTCCTCTAGCTTATCCTTAAAAAGGCGATATTTAGTTAAAGTAGGTTGTGTCTGTACTGGTGAGTGGGTGATATTACTGGCGAATATTACCCAATTTTTTTGTAACTAGACATCCTCCATTATTTTGTACCATAAAATCTAATCCTAACACAAAGTCTGCTTTTATGTTTAAATCTCTCACTAGTATTTCACTAAGTATATATGATGGTTGGTAGAATTTTTCACAAGTATTAATAAAACTTATTTTTACTTTTGGTATATAGTCTGTATAGGTATTATATGTTCCGTTCATTTGCATGAATTCTTGAGGTTTTGGCAATTTTTTAATTAATTTTTCTGGTAAAATTCTACTATTTAAAATGTTCCTTGTACATTACATCCTGAATCAACTATAGCTAAAGTCTTGAACTCATGGTCTTGAATTTTTATTCTCGCTAAAATCTTAACTGTACTAATTTTCTTTTCTTCATTATATACCATTCCTTCAAATGGTACATTCATTGATTTTTTAACTTTGTTATTTTCAACAGATGTATTTAATAATTCTACCTCTACTAAGTCTTCTTCCTTAATTATATCTTTACTGTATATTCTTATCTCTAGTCTTTTTAGTCTTTCTTCTAATTCTAATATTCTATCTTCTGTTGTTCTAGTTATTGGTTCCTTGTTGTAAAATTTATTTAAATTACGGGTTGATTTCGGAGTTTCTAAGATTTCTGATGCTTTCTCTATATATTTTACGCATGCTTCTTTGTAACATTTCCTACATTTTGCCCTTTTGTTTTTACTTGGAAACCATTTACAAAAACGACATTGATTACTGTCTAATCCTTTTCTTTCTTCAAATTCGTGTTCACATTCTTCTATCAGATTTACGAAATCATAATAGTCTGTGACTAAGTGATAGTTTGTGTTATTGACTAAGTGATAGTCTGTGTTTGTTCTTTCTAGTCCTATTTCATTTATAAATTTGTCTTCTCCAGAGTCTGAAGAATCAGAATTATCCTTTTCTTCTTCAAAAACTTTCATACTTCTGATAGAGTATATACTTGCATTATCTGACATATATTCATCTACGTTTATCAAATTCTCATTCACATCCTCTATCAATTGTGCATTTCTAGATCTATTATTTTTTTTTGGACAAGTATTTGCTAAATGCTCTATACTTCCGCAAGTAAAACATTCTAATTTATTCTTATAGGTTCTACCAGTGTTATATTTTCTCACATGTTTATTCTTATCTAAGTATAGTTTTCTCGTATTTGATCTCCTCAAGTAATATTTCTTCTTAGGGCGATAAGTCTTTTTTATATGTCTTTTTATATTTTTCCTTATTATAATCTTGGTCATAATGTTGAGTAGTATATATGATCTTACAAAAATCTGTATCATTTCTTTTTAATTATCTTTTTATCTGTATATTTGTACATTTTTCTTGTAATATATCCATTACATGTTGTATTCTTTGTCCTATTGACCATGGGTTGTTTGGGTTTTGTAATACTCCTCTTTTAGACCATTTTTCTTCTATCTCTCTTCCTAAAGCTCCTGGTAAGTCATTAAATAATCTAGCTCCTAGAGTCTGATCAAATGAGTTTCCACTAATTGTACAATAATAAAAATAATCATTTAAAAATTCTTTAATTATTGACCAATGATTAATACTTAATTGTTCTAAATTTATTAAAGCTCTTTGTTGTAATACTACTAATCCACTATTGGGATCTTGGTCTGTTAATAGAGTATGTACCTTATTTACAAAATTGTATGGATTTGAGCCTAGTTATACTAATTCTTGAAAGTCTTGTGGGAATATTATTTTATAAGCTTCCCAAAGTGCTTTAGTATTTTCTCCTAGAAATGTTTCTAAATATCTATACATAATTTCTGCATCTGGTTCTTGATTACCCTGTATATGTTGTGTGTAGTCTGCTACAACTACATTTTTCCATGTCTATTACATGATTCTATGCCTGAGGGTCATGGGCTGGCAAGTTTAAATTTTTTCCTTATTACTTCCTTCTTGTAATCTAATGGGTTCTTCTATTGATATTATTTTTCCTCTAGGTTTTATGTCTTGTTCTGTTAGAGTGTTTGGGTTTGTTTTAAATACTCTATGTCTTGGTAAATTTCCTGTTGTTAATGGTACGTTTTGCATACCGATTTTTCTTTGGAAAGGGCTTGAGGAACTTGTTGTGCTTTCCATAAATTCCTTTATACTTTCTTCTATACTATAATTTGATTCTTCGTCTTCACCTTTTAGTTCCTTTTTACGTGTATAACCATAATTATTTATTCTTAATTCACATTTTATAAAATGTTCTTTCATTTCTTCAAGTAATTCCCTAATTTTACAACCTGAACATTTAAATATGTTATTGCTATTTATTACATATAGGGCTTCTGCTTTTATTATAGTTTTATTTACTTCAAAACCTTCTTCTAATATTTCTTTATTCATAAAATTAGTATTTTCACATTCTTCAATTTCTTCATCAGTTTCTTTTTCATTTGTATATTGGTAGTCTGTGAATCTTACTGAAGTTTTTCCTTTACTGTTTATATACATTAAATGATCGGTTGGATTTAGTATTTCTTTTCTAGTAAATTTTTCTAAATTCCATTCTAATCCTGCATATTTTTCTGAGTTTATTTTTAGGGGTTTTAGTAATTTAATACCTTTATTTCCCATAAAACTTACTACATCATCTATCTTTAGATTAAACTTTATACTACTATTAGTGGCAAGTTTTCCTATAAAACCTACACATATAAGTAAATTTTTTCATTATTCATTTCTACATATCCTTTAGTTGTACACCTATTTTAATATGCTTTCTAAATTCTAAGGTATTTATTGTATAATCTGAACTACAGTAAAAAAATCCTCCATTATTAGTCATGTCTACTTCAGTTATTCCTATTATAGATCTTTCTGTGTCTGGTCATCTATTATCATATATTGTGATTAATAATTTAGTTTCTAAATTTTTTCTAGTTAAACCTATTACTATTAATCCCATGTGCATAAGATTCATATCTAATTTCATGATTTCTTTTAAAGAGTCTGAGATTATTAAATTTATGCTACAACTATTTTCTCCAATAACACACATCTGTTCTTCTCTATAATGCCTATATAGTTGTTCTTTTGAAAACATTCCTTCATTATATAATGTTTTATCATTTAACAGTTTTAATTTATTTTGTTGGATGAATTGTATTTCTCTATCTACTTCTATTACTTCTTCCAACTATTGTCTTGAAGTCATTCTTGGTTTATTTATTATTTTTGATAGCATATTATTTGTTAAACTGTTTTGGGTAAAACTTGATCTTTTTCTACTTGGAGATACTGAAAAAAGGTTCATGGTTTTGGCTTAGTTAGTATAGTTATTTTAGCTTCTTTTAATTCTTTTTGAGGGGTTATTTCTATCTTTTTTAATTGTTCCATTAATTCTTCTATATTTTTATCTTGACTGACTTTTTCTAGGATTTCTTTTTCTAGGTTCTTATTCAGTTCTAATAGTAACAAAATTATAATATTATTTTATTTTATAATTAACGAATCTGTTTTTTCCTGGGGTTGATGGTCTGATAATCCTTCGGGATTTGGTTGGATCTATGCTGCCTTTTTTAATATTGCTAGATAAAGTTTATCTTGGAATATATCATTCATGAGAGTATTATATTTTTTATTTTATTAATTTCTTTTTGTACTTCTTGTAATACTAGCCTTTTTTGAAGATTTTTCAAATTACATTTGTCTTTATTAATTAAATCTTTGAATTTCTTTTCTAATTCTGCTTGTTGGTTCTTTAAGAAATCAAAATTTAACTCTATTTTATCTAACAATTTTTTTGTTTGTTTTGTAGGTCTTCTAATATCTCTAAAGTTTTCAACATTTTTGTATTTTCTTGCTGAGTCTTTTCTCCTAGGTTTATTACAAAATCTGTGATAGTATTTAACTGTGGATTTAGTATGTTCTCCGTTGTTAGAACTATATCTAATAAGAGAATTATCTTTAAAATGTCTATATTTCTTTTCAGCTAGGAATGTTAGATCTAAATATTCTAGCTTCTTTAAATTATCAATTTTTATACTACTATTCTTCTTTATCCTAAAGAAGGTGTATTATTACTACACTATTTTTTAGCTGTTTGTATTCTAAAATTCCTATAGTTTATACAATATCTAATACTTTCTAATCTACACTTTTGCAAACTTATATGATTTATGCAAATTACTAAATTTATAAAGTCTGAAATAATGATTGCTTCTGGTAATTCTGTAGTTTCTAATATTTCTATTTGATTTATTAATCTTTGTTCTATTCTTAAAAAAATGTTTCTTTTTCTTATTTCTTTATATAAATGATTATATTCTCTTTGGATTTCTCTCGCAAAAGGATGCGTTTTCATGTATTTTTATTTCTAAACTTAAGATGTTTTATTAAATGATATTCTAATTTGGATATTGTAGTGATTAGTTTATCTAAGGTTATAGGGTCTTCTTTTGTAGTATTAAGTCTTTTATATTATATATATAAACTATATAAATTGATTTCGATTTCTTTTAATGATTTTGTATTTTTAGGTGGTATATTCATTAAGCCAAATAAAAAGGGTGAATATCTCTTAAAATCTTATCTACCCAAAGCTCGTGGTTAATATGAGTTATTTGTTCTCTAGCTTCTCTTAATCTAGTATCTACCTCTTGTAGTTCAGTCCAAACTTCTTCTCTAGATTGTGGGAAAAGTTCAAATAATTTTATGCTTAATTACTTATGTTGCAATAGTACATTTATAAATTTTTAAGTTGGTCCTTTAAACTTCTCTGAGACCAATAATATTCTGAATCTAATATTATTAAACGTTCGTAGGGTCTAGGCTTTCTAGTAGATTATATATGTCTTATGAATTTTAGGAATAAAGTTTTAAATTATCATGATGGAAATATGAAGAGAAGAAAATGAAACTAAGGTGGGCATATTTCTTTTCCAATTATATAGAAGAGGTGGCTTCGACCACCTTTTATGCAATTACCAAAAAAATTCTCTACTCCCACTTAATTACATATCATACCCCAATATATAATAATTCCATTGTTTCATTATAATGATTTAAATATTTAATATATTTTATTAACTTATATTAATTAACTATAACTACATATTGAAAGTAAAAAAAAATTATTTATTTAATTGGCTATCATGTTCAAAACTGATTTGTTACCACAAATCACAATAATTAATAACTTAAAATATTTAAAAGACAGAGAAATTTTATTGACTCTCATTATTTTAGCAATGCCACATAAATTGAGATAAAAGAAAAAGTACCGCAAATCATAATAATTAACAACTTAAAATATTTAAAATATATATAAAAAAATTATTTGACTCTCAAAATTGTATCGAAGCTACATAAATTGGGACACAAGGAGTAAATATATTATTTGATAGTTACGTAAAAATTATTATAAATCACAATAATTAACAAGTTAAAATACTTTTTTAAAAATAGATAAAAGTTTTATTCAACTCTCAAAATTTTATTGGTGCAGCATAAATCATGACAAAATAAAAAATTTTCATAATTAATTGCAATTAAATATTTAAAGTAAATCAATTTTATTATTTTAATTGACTTTTATATAGGAATTAATCTTTTTATTTATTTATTTATTTCAGTAAATTTAAATTTTAAAATTATTTTTTTCTTATATAGAAATACTAATATTTAAACTTAACTTTAAATTTTTAAAGTACAAAATTAATAAATTTAATTTAATAAAATAAATTTTTAATAAATATTTTCTTAGAATTTGTGTTTGATCAATTAAAATGAAATAAAGAAAAATATATAGTAAAATTTTATTATTGTGAAAGATAAATATAATGCATTATCCAATAATGTTTAATAATATCATATTTGGCATATGCAAATATAGCATCCCGTATTTAATTAATATACTATTCTGATGAATTATCAATGATTACTATTGGATATGATAAAATTATATTAGTTTTTATAGTAATAACATAATCAATCACTCTTAATTAATTATTATAAGTCATCTAGATATTAAGAAAATAAATAATATTGAATAAAAAATAAAATAGAGATAAAATGCGAAATTAACTCTTAATATTTTAAATTAAATTTCGCCTTTCGAACGATGATTTTATTATATCACTGCTTATTATAAGTCATTTATGTATTAGAAAAACAAGAATAACAAAACGATATGTCAACATAAAATATTTGATTGACTATCAAAATTATGCTAGTGCCACATAAATTGGGACGGGACAGAAGAAGATATAAAGCAACATATATTATTTGAAAATAAAATAAAAAGTACTGTAAATAACAATAATTAACAAAAATAAATAAAAATTAACTGATTTCTGCTTCAACTGCTTCAATCGTGATTTTACTGTACAGTGATGTTTAAAGAGGGTAAAATGGCATAATAAGATTTAAAGAGGATAAAATGTATGTAGTAAAGTGTGAGAAGAATAAAGCATAAGTAAATTTTATTACTATATTTTAGAGAAATTAAAGAAAAGAAGTATAAAGATTATTTGCAAAAGATTTTTACAAACTAATTTAAATATAAATAAAGTAAATTTAGGTACAAAAAATGTGTATCTATCACAAATTTGCTACCAAACACTTCGCACTTTCTTAACATTAGCAAATTTTCTATCAAATATGTGCAGCCATCTTTCTCAACTTTTTACAGCACCTCAATATTAATTAACATTTCTCCGTTTTAAAAATAAAATAAAGAAAAGAAAATCTCAACTCTTCCTTCTTTATTAAAAAACAACACTCTTTTCGTGTGTTAAAAATAATAATTAAACAAAATAATAGCGAATCTAAGTTGTGTATTCTCTTTATCGGGTAAATTTATATGATTCTTAATCTTTGTGATCCCCTCAGCTCAATCATACTAATGAAAATATTCTACTGCTCAAACTTTCTACTTCAAGATAAATCCTAAAACTTAAAAATTGCAATCCACATGTTCTACTGTTTTGGGCCCGTGCTGACACAGGCCTTGCACTTCTAGTATATATATACTAGATGTCGACGGCCCGTGCTAGCACGAGCCCAATATATATATTTTTCATTTCAATTTATATGACATATAGAATTTAGAAAATTAATCATATTTTTAATATATTTTTTGATATTTAAGTTGTTAACTATTATAATTTAAATAATTTTTATGTAAGTTTCAAATAATATATGTTATTCTCCTTATCAAAACTTTTGTAGTACTGATAGTTAATTATATTTTTAAAATAATTTAACTTTTTACTTATTCCGATTTATAATATTTTTTTTTTCAGTTTCAATTTAAGTGACACTGAGTTTATTTCGACGGTCAAACATTTATATTAGATCTTTTAAAATTTTTAAGTTATTAATTATTGTGATTTATAATATTTTAATTTATTTTTTAAAAATATATAACAGATTAATTTTTTTAGACATTTTAAACTGTTAACTATTATAATTTATAATACTTTTAATTTAATTTGCAATTAATATATGTTACTTTCCGTAGCCAAACTTTTATGGTATTGATAGTCAATTATATGTTATAAATTTAAGTTTTTAATTATTATGATTTATAATATTTTTTTCTTTCATTCCAATTTAAGCGACACTGGTATAATTTCGAGAGTCCGTCAAATATTTTATATCTTTTAAATTTTTTAAGTTGTTAATTATTATGATTTATAGTATTTTTTTACGTATTCATTTGGCCTCAATTTATGTGGCATAAATAAAATTTAGATAATCAATTATATTTTTAATATATTCTTTTAGATATTTTAAATTGTTAGCTATTGTAATTTATAATACTTTTTCAGCATTGTAATTTACTTTACTAAGCCATTAGCTATTGTAATTTATAATTCACTCTCTCTATCCAAACTTTTGTGGCGCTGATAGTCAATTATATTTTAAAAATAAGTTAAATTTTTAATTATTATGATTTTAGCATTTTCGTCTATTCATATTTAAGTGACACCGAAATAATTTTGAGAGTCAAATCAAATATTACGATTGAAGTAGCGAAACAAACATGTCTTAAATGACTCATAATAACTAATTACACGTGATATAATCAAATTTCTATAAACAAAATACTTGTGAAAAAACATGTGTCTCATATAAGACGTCAAGTTAATATAAAACATCAAGAGTTAATTTATTATTTTATTGTTATTTTATTTTTCTTATTAAATGTTATTAATTTTGTAATACTTAAATAACCTATAATAATTAATTGGAGTGATACAATAAATAACGATTTAAGCAGCTAAAACAGACATGTCATAAATGTTTATTTTAATTTTTCTTACTAAATATTATTAATTTTTTAATAATTAAATAATCTATAATGATTAATTAGGGATGATATACTAAAATCACGGGTAGAAGCAGCTCAAACAAACATGTCATAAATGTTTATTTTTTTATCACATATCATTAAATTTTTAATATGTTAATGACTTATAATAATTAATTAGGGGTTATATAGCAAAATCATAGGTTGAAGCAGCTAAAGTAGACGTATAAATGATTTTTTTTATTAAATAATATTAATTTTTTAATATATAAATAATTTTTAATAACTAATTAGGGATAATATAGTAAAATTACGAATTGAAGAGCTAAAACAGGTGGATGAAGCAGGGAGGACGACGATGTCCTACTTGCTTGATGGCATTTTTTCATTAAATAATATTATTTTTTTAATAGATAAATAATTTTTAATAACTACTTAGAGGTAATATAATAAAATTACAGATTGAAAAGCTGAAGCAGGTGAATAAAGCAGAGAGAACAACAATGTCTTGCCTGCTTGATGGCATTTATATATTAAATAATATTAATTTTTTAATATATAAATAATTTTTAATAACTAATTAGGGGTAATATAGTTAGATTACGAATTGAAGAGCTGAAACAGGTGAATGAAGCACGGAGGACAATGGTGTCCTACCTGCTTGATGGCATTTTTTTATTAAATAATATTAATTTTTTAAAATATAAATAATTATAATAGGCAAAATGACTTTCTGGATCCCTATACTATATCGATTTTGTAAGTTGAACACTTTTACTTACATGTTTGTCATTTGAACCCCTGAACCTACTAAAAAGCAACATTTTAAATATTTTTTTGATGAATGTAACACTCTCCCACATCAGCTACTATGTCATTTCCACATCATTTTTTATATATAAAAAATATTAAATATTAAAATAAATCAACTAATTAAAAGAAAAAAGAAAACGACCCCCCCCCCCTTTCCTCTTTGTTCCCTCTCTCTTCCCTTTTCTCTCTCTTTCCCATTTCCTATTCTCCTTCTCTCTTTCTTCTTCTTTTTCTACTCGTTTCTCCTTATTCTTTTCTTTACAATTACACTCGATTTTCTTTCATAATTAACGATTTCTGGTCTGGGTTTTAAGTATTGGTTGCTAATCAAACTCATTGCTAATCAAACTCATTCTCCATTATAATCGACGATTTTTGCTCTGGGTTTTGAGTTTGGACTACTAATTCACATTATAGATGATCTGGCTTACTGTAAAAAAGATAAAATTGAAAATGAGAAGGATGGGAAGCAACTAAGCAAAGTATAGAGGGTGAAAATTTTAATTATTTTTTTCTACTTTCAATGCACCAAAAAAACATATAAGATTGTTGGATTATAGAAAAAAATTGTAAATTTTTTCTTATGAATTCAAAATTCATAATACCCATTTTGTAGATTGATTCAACTATTGGGTATAAAAAGTTTTGATTTTTTGTTGTTAGTAAATGTGTAATTTTGATTGTTTTGATGTTTTTGTTGGACCCAATTGATTTTTGATTGAATCTAAGGTCTCAGAAAATGTCCTAGCCTTTTTTAAGGTGATGACCATGGTAGCCATGGTTGGATTGGGGTGTGAGAAGCGTTAATTTTAATGGCAACCATGGCTGGACAGGGGTGTGAGGGGTACCCATGGCTAGACGAGGGTGGTAGCCATGGTAGCCATGGCTGGACAAGGGAGGGGGGCTAGACGGAGATGAGGGGTGGGGTGGGGGGTGGCTGGACAGGGTGGGGGTAGGGGAAGGGAAAGCTTTTTGAATTTTTTTTTTATAAATTTATTATTTTAAAAAAAAAAAATTAAAGTAAAAATATGGAGGGAAAAAAGTCCTTTTTATTTGTTTTTTAATTTTAATATTATTTTTATTTTTTAAAATTATTTTAATACATAATTGGTCAAAAATTAGCCTCCACCTGCATCTCAGGCGAGTGACTACTCTTTTTGTCCTAATCAACCATTTCAATTCCACATAAGTAAGGTCAACGGTCAAAGGGTGCAAAATGTTGTTTTTTAATGGATTCAAGGATTCTGATTACAAACATGTAAACAGAAATGTCCAACTTACAAAATCGACATAGTACACGGATCCAGAAGATCATTTTGCCATTTTAATAACTAATTAGGGAGAATATAGTAAAATTACGAATTGAAGAGCTGAAGCAGGTGAATGACGTAGGGAGGACAACGATGTCCTACCTGCTTGATGACATTTATATATAAGAGTAATATATATATATATATATATATATATATATATATATATATATATATATATATATATATATATATATATATATATCTTCAAGTTGACATGTAATAATTTATTTCAAGAGCGTTTTTGTATTGTCTATTTTCTTTTAATTATTACACGAGTTATTTTATATTTGGTCTGTTTTCTTTTAGTGATTAAAATGAAATTCATTTCATAAAACTAATGACATTAGTATTTTATTTTATTTTAATTCTTTTTATAATTGCTCATTTTATTTGAATTCTTTTTATAACTGCGTTATAACTGCAGGAAGCGCAGACAAGTACACTAGTTATCCAAATATAATAGTAATGTTCGATGATACTATTTTCAAGGTTCAGTAGTTGAAATAGTAATTCTAGACATCAATTGCAAAATTGAATTTATGGAGAATCATATATGAAGTGGGATTAATCTAATTTATTTTAAATCCTACTAAGAATCACATAATTTGGACTTCAAAAATGATAAAATTGAAGTACTGATGGCGAACTAAAGATGAAACTACAACATTTGATATTATATTTATTTTAGCATCTTAATGTATAATTAATTTTTGATAATAATAACATGCATGTGGAGCGTACGAACTCTATTATGTATCTATTAAAAATGTGAGAGGATCTAAGTAAAAATTTGATACATGGATAAATATTAGCGACAATATCCAGAACTAAAGTCGATAGGGGAAAGGACAGAAATGGCAGTTCAAAATGAACTATTTTCATGAAAATGGCCATAAAATTTACATTTCACTTTCTAGCCATTTCAATTTACTAACTTGTTCTAAACCATTTGTGTACACCTTCAATACAGTTTCTATACAAATCTTATACATGTAAATATTCTATAGGAAAATTATACAATTTTGATACACAATTTATAGAATAACTATGCATTTTTTTTTACATGTTTTATACAACAATTATATAATTTTCATACACTTTCTATATATATTTTCTTATATATTTTATACATATACATATTTGATAGAACTATACAATTTTTATAAATATATCTTATATAGATACATATTCTATTTAACAATTATATCATTTTTATATAATTTAAATGTTATTTCTAAACAATTAAAAAAAGAATATTTAATCAATTAAAAAAATTATAGCAAAAAAAAAAATAAAAATATTTTTAAACGGACCAAAATACCCAAGTTGAATAATGTATCAGTATTGTATATACACTATATTAATATTATATATAGACTGTATCAATATTGCATATGAACTGTATACGAACTATGTAGGCCAAAATAACCCAAATTAGCAAATGTCTATAAAACGAAAATAGTACATCCGACTAACCACTTTTTGAAAAGTTTTCAAATTTGAGCCATCTGTTTTAAGAAGTATATAGAGCGTCCTTTTTCCAAGTCGATATTCATAACCCGACCCAACTGACCTGACCAACCTAAATATTCCTAGAACGTATAATTTAAGACTTGTGAGCCAAAAGTGACGCAACATGTCCTTTACGAGCAAATCGGGCAATCAAAACCTTGTCATTCTTTTTCAATGTAGTTCAACCAACCATTCATTGGGTACAAAAGCAGCTATCTTTTTCCCATACTTTATCAATTGAACTATGTAGCACTTTCTAATGGCATGAGATGATCCTACAAATGACTTTTTTGGTTTTCCCATTCATTACCAAGATGTGATTATCAAGTACTTTCGGCTAAGATGTTTTAAGTTATTTGAACATGTTACTGAGTCTAATAAGTGATGTTTGTAATTAGAATATTTGAATAATCAAACGATGTAGTGCAACAATAACATGGGACAGTAGTAGGAGGATGGGAATTGGAGTGCAGAATTTGTACCAAACAGTGAAGGCAGTTGCACCATTGCCGTGGAGAAGCCAAGGAAAATTGGAGTCAATGAAAAGGCAATCACTTCAACAGCTGAAAAAATAGTGCTTTCTGTAGAATACACTGCCTCTGCAAGAGAAAAGTTGTAGCTTATTGATATGCTAAAGAATGAAATATTAAATTAGGTTTGTCGGGTTATGTGGGAACGGTTACTTTTAATTAGATTGGGTCATTCAAGGGTTCCCATACAAGGAGGGGATTTTGTGTCCTTTGTGATCACAAGGGGTATTTTTGGCCCTAAAGTATAACCAAGAACAATGTTAGCTAAATAGTCGAAAGTAGAGAACATTTTTGACCCTTCAACCTAAACATTTTTGACCCTTCAACCTAAAAAACATAGTGTAGGTATATTTCTCAAAAATCCCAACAGTGATTAAGACCATCAAGTTCATTAGGAGAGATTGTAGAAACAGCCACAAGAAAACTACCCACAAACTAGCACACTGCTCCAGTTAGGCTGGGCCATAACTGTACCCAATAACACCAAGGCATAAAGAGCCTCAACACACAATACTGCAAATGCAATGAATTCTGTAAGGACATTTCTGTTACTTGGTCCAACATGTACCATCGACACCAACTCCTCCTTTAAGTTGCAACACAAGACTGCACGACATTAGTTATTGAGGAAAATATGAAGCCGCTCGAGTTGCAAACATATAAAGGAATCAAGATGACTATAATAAATGAAATGTGATTTTTCCTCTTCAACAGGGAATGTGTGTTCTCAGCCAAGTTCATTTTGCTGATGACCAGTCTCTACTGCTTTCCCTTGTCCTTAACTTGATTGCGAAGTTATGTCAACACCCGGGCAATGACCAAAAGATGCTATGAAAAACCTCCACAAAATCAAGTAGAGATGACTATCAAAAGCCACAAAGTGTTGAATCGTTCCCACTAAAAATTGTAGCTGCTATTTATTCAACACGGAATTTTGACTTCTGCAACATTTGCATGGTCTTTCAAGCACCATGGCACGCATTTCATAGCCTCAACATTCTAGAAAAACAGACCACCAACATTTTCAAGTAGCTATACAACTTATATCAATCTCCCTAGTCTGGACTTGTTACACAGGATCTATTTCCTTCAAACCTGTACTTCCACCACTTCCCTGCTAGTAGATGAGCTTCCAGGCTTGTGATCCTAATTTACCTGCCTAAAAACCCGCGAGAAAATTCTTTAGGGAAAAACATGAACTTGCGCAGTTACAAAGCCTTTACTCTTCTATTTCCAGACTCTTCTGACTGGCACTTGCAACCAGGCTCACCTCCTTTCTTGTCTGAAACAAGTCAAGGGAGTGGGTGACGAGTATGGTAAAAAAACATAAATAAGTTTGGAAGCACAACCAGGGTCTTCACCACTAATGACACCCCTCCATCCATAATAAATATCCTTACAAGACAGAGAAGAGCCGAAAAAAGTGAAATTGCAGGACTTAATATGACTATTAAATTGAACAAAATAAATAAGATGTCAAGACTTCTCGCAGTTACAAAGATTCAAGGACAAAAGAGTTTATACGTGATAAGGGTGTCGAAATGAACCCAAATTGAGCTGACCAGCCCAACATTTAATGGGTTGGGTTCAAGATAATTAGTAAATCTCAACCCGTTCTTCCAACCCATTTTTAAATTAGGTTCAGATGAGCCCAATTCAATCTCTACTTCAACCCGTTTAATATAAAAATGATTTTCTTAATGGAAGTAAGAAAAACAAGTGACAATGTGCCCTCCCACTCTCAAAATGACCCACCTCACCTCACCCCACCCTGCCTCCATTAAATAAACTATTTTTATTTTTTAAAAAACTTCTATGAAGTCGTACTTTCATAGGCTCTTGAATGACGAAGGGGATAGAGCTATTGTGTTAAGGGAACTGGAGCATTCAGAGGAGTGTCGGGAGTTTAGTTATTGTAGACGTTTTAGGGTAGAAGAGGTTAGAGAGGCTGTTCGCAGGATGCGGAGGGGTAGGGCGACGGGGCCGGATGAGATACCGGTGGAGTTTTGGAAGTACGTTGGAGAGGCTGGGGTAAGGTGGTTGACTGGTCTGTTTAACGAAATCTTCAAGACAGCAAAGATGCCTGAGGCATGGAGGTGGAGTACCATGATCCCTCTTTATAAGAATAAGGGTGACATCCAGTGTTGCAATAACTATAGGGGGATTAAGTTATTGAGTCACTCTATAAAGATTTGGGAGAGAGTGGTCGAGGGGAGGCTGAGACGGATAGTGTCTATTTCGGAAAATCAGTTTGAATTTATGCCTGGGCGCTCGACGACGGAGGCAATTCACCTGGTACGGAGGCTGGTGGAACAGTATAGGGAAAGGAAGAAGGACCTGCACATGATGTTTATCGACCTAGAGAAGGCTTATGACAAAGTTCCCAGGGAGGTGCTTTGGAGATGCTTGGAGGTGAGTCGAGTCCCGATGACTTATATCAGAGCGGTTAAAGATATGTATGATGGAGCGAAAACTCAGGTAAGGACGACGGGAGGAGACTCAGAGCATTTCACTGTCTTGACAGGATTGCATCAGGAATCTACTCTTAGTCCTTTTTTGTTTGCTTTGGTGATGGATGTATTGACGCGGCGTATTCAAGAGGAGGTGCCTTGGTGTATGCTTTTTGCAGACGATGTAGTTCTGATTGACGAGACCCGAAAGGGTGTGAATGACAAATTAGAAGTGTGGAGACAAACTCTTGAGTCTAAAGGGTTCAGGTTGAGCAGAAGCAAGACAGAGTATTTGGAATGCAAGTTTAATGACGTGAGGTTGGAGGACGAGGTGGTCGTGAAGCTGGAATCGCAGGAGGTATGTAAGAGGGATAGTTTCAAGTATCTCGGGTCCGTGATACAGGGTAACGGTGAGATTGATGAGGATGTCTCGCACCGTATTGGGGCGGGATGGTTGAAGTGGAAGCTCGCGTCGGGGGTGTTGTGTGATAAGAAGGTGCCGCCCAAGCTTAAAGGCAAATTCTACAGGATGGTAGTCCGTCCGGCCATGTTGTATGGAGCGGAGTGTTGGCCAGTTAAGAACTCCCACATCCAAAAAATGAAGGTGGCGGAAATGCGGATGTTGCGCTGGATGTGTGGGATGACTCGAGGGGATAGAGTTAGGAATGAGACTAACAGGGAGAAGGTTGGTGTGGCTCCAGTAGAGTGCAAGATGCGGGAAGTCCGATTGAGTTGGTTTGGACACGTGAAGAGGAGGGACACGGATGCCCCGGTTCGTAGGTGTGAGAGGCTAGCGTTGGATGGTTTTAGGCGGGGTAGGGAGAGGCCGAAGAAGTACTGGGGTGAGGTGATTAGGCGGGATATGGAGCAGCTACAGCTCACCGAGGACATGACCCTAGATAGGAAGGTCTGGAAGGCGCGAATTAGGGCAGAAAACTAGGGCCAGTTTGGGACGCTAGGGTAGGGAAGTATTTGGTGGGGGTTTTATTCCTGTTATTCTTCCTATTCTTATTTTTATTCCTATTCCTACTCTTCTTCTTGTTATGCTTTCGGTGTTCCATGTTTTATTACGAATCTGGGTGCTTTCCGATGTTTCCTACTACTAATGGGTGCCGTATTTACGTTATGAAATCCTGTTATGTGCGTTACTTTATATTTGTTTGGTGTCTCGTGTCTTGAGCCGGGGGTCTATCGGAAACAGCCTTTCTACTTCTTCAGAGGTAGAGGTATGGACTGCGTACATCTTACCTCCCCCAGACCCCACTAGGTGGGAATACACTGGGTTTGTTGTTGTTGTTGTTGTTGTTCTATAAATTTTTTCCTAGCCCTAACCCCACACCTCTTCCCCATCCTCCCTACCTAATCCCTCACCCCACCACCACCCCTAAAAAATAAATTTTCGATTTTTTTATTTAAAAAAATACATTGAAAATCCTCATCCTAAACCCGATCACTCCTACCCCACAATCCCTCCCCAAAAAATGAATTTTTATTTTTAAAAAAATTAAATTTTTAGAAAAAATATTCTTACCCCACCCCCGCTCCCTACCCACCCCCCAAACTTTCCAACCCCATCAAAATTTTATTTTCTTGAGTTGGGTTTGCCTGGGGTAAATATCAATATGTTAATATTTTTTAGACTAAGCGGGTCAAATTGGGCGGGTCAAGACCCAACCCTATTTTTAGCACATTTCAACTCAACCCATTTCAACCCAAAGTAAATCTGGGCGGTTCATGACCGAAGCCAATATCTAATTCAACCCATTTAATATCTTAAATCTCAACCCAACCCACCCATTTGACACCCCTAATACATGACTTTGGCAGAGTAACAATTTAAAGAATAACAGCTTTGTAGTTTGGATTACAAACCAGTAGGGTTATTACTATCTGTTTCAATGTTTGACAAAATAAAAACTAATCAACAGGGCTGAGATGTAACACTAGTAATTTCAAGATCAACTTACAAAAACCTCACTTGTAACAAAGCCAAGAAATACCAGTTTGCCTCTGAAAGAATGTATACAACAGATGGCAACAGCAAAGCCATTTGTCATCTTTCCAAAAGAGTAAAAGATTTGAAAGAAACAATCAAAAATCAATGCAGCCTAACAATCCGCCATCTAGAAAAGAATGCACAAGATATCGAACTTTAACATTTGTACATCTCTAGCAGATGAGACAGTAAAGTACCTTTACTGGCTTGGGCAGAGAATACGAGTATCTGAAGTACGGAAAATAAATTTGAAATTCTATGTATGCCAGGTTGTAGATAAGCTCCTCAACCTGCTTTCCTTGATACTGCAGTGACATTTGTACATTTCAATTTTACAGAAAAAATGAAAATTTTCTAAGCATAAAATACCAAAAGAAACCAAAAAATGATCTAGTTGTTTGGCAAGCAAGCCAAAAGGAATATGGGTATCCATGTTCTCAAATAGATAGAATAAACCGCAATACAGAAGTCAAAAAAAAAAATGGAAGCAACTACACCAAGGCATTACCTAAATACGGAATCAAGTTAAAGTAAAACCAGAGTAACCAAATGCAAAATGTAAGCAACTACACCAAGGCACTACTACCTAAATACGGAATCAAGTTAAATAAAAACAAGAGTAACCAAACGCATCAAGGAACAAGCTACCTTGCAATTTAGATAGAATCAGCAACAATAATGAATCAATATTTAATTATTTTTAAACGAAAAAAAACAATTTTTTGCTAGTAATCAATAGTACTTTCAAGATCAGATCTTGTTTCATCTTGCTTGGCAAAACTATGTTAAACAGAAACCGGATAATGCTTTCAGCCAAATAAAAGTGGTCATCTTTGCCTCTGTGATACAACCTAATCCAGCATTTTGAAAAAAACTTCAGAACACATAACTTAAAACCAAAATCTTAAGATAATGTCATCCATGGGGGTTACCCATTAACATCATGTGTGTGAAACTTCAAACCAGTGGACAAATAAGCCTGATACTAACTACCTAATACTATAAATTTAGTCATAAACACAATTCAGAAATGATTCGGTTAGCCTTCCTTTTCAGGCATGTCTACTTACTAATAGTAAGTTCCATTATCAGCACGTATAGTAGTCAGTAACTTCCGAATCCTATGTAGATAAGAGGGGAAACTGTAGTTGATCCCTAAAACATGAAATGAAACAAATCCTATAGAAGAACATAATCACACAGCTTGTTCATAATGTCACCATAAAAGTCCACAATTTCCTTTTAAATGACCTGAAAAATTCATCATGACTTCCGTCGCATTGGAATGACATCACTAAGACGTACAGAAACATATAATTATTCATTAGTAAGGTTTGTCAGGAAAAAAAAAAATCAAGCATGTGAGAGTGATGTGTCCTAATCCCTCTTGATGTGCAATCTGCCCATGTAGATGGAAAATGCCAGAAGAAAAGCAAGTGAAGTAAACAATAATGAAGAGTCAAAGCTGCTAACACGAAGAGCAATGAAACATTCAATATTGACAGGAATGCATATTGTCATCCTTGATTACTATCCATGTATCCAGATCCAATAATTACCTTCATATGTGCAATAGTTTCAGTGAAATTCTTCATCAATGAAAAAGCTAAGAATTCCCCATCTGCTTTACACCATCTCTTGCAAACAGAATATGAAAATTAAAATCGACATGCTAAAAGTACGAAACCACAATCCATATGTTTAAGTAACAAAACCAATTTCAAGAGCATCCTTTACACTGCCAATGGGAAATATGTTACATACATGAGTTTCAATTGAAAGTGTTCCTTAACAGGTAAGCTCACTATGCACCCCTGCCATGCATGCAAGCAGTCTCAAAGATTTTTGATAATCGCCAGAGCCCAGTAGGGTCGTCAACCTGCAACAGATCTGATAATGCGCACAGCCAAAAGAATTGTTTCTCGATCTAATTGTCAGATAAGCCTGCTAAAAACAGCTGAACTGACCGTCTAGCAAACACTTTTTGCAACTTCCTTTCAGTGCATGACTCTAACCTCAACCATGTCAACCCATGAGCATTAAACAGTTATTGAGCACTATACACTTATCTTAGCCAAACAATCCACCAGTTCCTAACACCCCCTGCTTCAGTTCCTTTCTTCGCTGCTCCTCGAGAGGATCTGGACTCTTCATTACTCTCCGCACACGCCTAAAAACAAAACAAAGAACATCAAATAACAGTCCAAGGAGCTAAACAAACACCATTGGAAAATTAACACTGAAAGAAGTTTTACCTATCTTGGGCATGCTGTGCAGGGAAAGTAGGCATGAATTCTTTAGATTTGGGGAGAGGAACTTCACGAAACCACTCATGGTTCAAAGCAGCATCAGCAGTTATTCTCTGCAATATGCCATACAAACAACAATATCAAAAGAGATTTAAAAAAACATAGTACCAAATTAAAAAGTTCCCAAATGTAATGGCCATTACCTTCTCAGGGTCGTAAGTTAGAAGCTTATTCAACAGGTCAAGGCCAGCCTCTGATAGGATTGGTAACCCCGTGAAGGCTGTAGCATTCTGAAATTTCTTTCTTAAATTATTATATCTGTTACAAACAAATCAAATGGTTAGTAGAAACGTGAAAATATTTCCCCACCATAGATAGTCATCAAAGGAGGCCAGAAAGCCAAACCAGAATCACCCAAAGCTGGAAGCCTGGGAAAAACAGCGGCAAAAATAAAAACATGAATCTCGGGCCAACAAGAGCAGTAATAGAATATATAAGAGGATAATACTTACTGATGCTTCACAAAGTTGACCTTCACCCCAGGAAGCTTGGAAAACCCAGGCCAAATAGTCTCATTTGGGGTGCCAAGAATTCTGAATATCTGGTTTAGAAAAACACAAAAGTACATATTAAGAAAATTGAAAGCCGTGATAAAAGACAGCCAAATTCATGTAAAATTCTCCATCAGCCGGTAGAAAGATACCTTGTCAATTTGATCAACTTCTGTTTTCCCATTGAAGAGCGGTTCTTTGGATAGCAACTCAGCCATGATACAACCCAGTGACCACATGTCAATTGCAGTAGAGTATTGCTTGGCTCCCAACAGGAGTTCTGGCGCCCTGTATGCATAATAACTAATCAATCACTGGCTGAATAGAAGCCAGATAGGTGAGAACTCAATAGAAATCTTCATCCACATATAGACACACAGCAATCATAGTTTGAGTACCTACTTAAAATCTTTTCAGATTAATGAAGAACAAAAAGTGACGCTCACCTGTACCACAAAGTAACCACCAAATGAGTGTATGGTTTCAAGGGGCTCCCATATTGACGAGCTAAACCAAAGTCACATATCTTCAGCTCACCTCGGTTGTTTAGAAGCAAATTTGAAGTCTTCAGATCTCGGTGAAGGACCCAATTATCATGAAGATACTTGATACCATGCAAAAGCTGGAGCATAAGACATTTGACTTCACTTTGGCTAAATGGTTGCTTCATTGTCTCCATTAATGCCTTCAGATCATGTTCCATATACTCCATCACCATAAAAATACTGTCAAGACTGCTTCCTACTACTACTTCTTTGACATCTACAACTGAGGGGTGATGAATAGAAAGAAGAATGTTAATCTCCCTTAGAGATGTCAGGGGGAATCCTTCTCGTTCCTTCTCCATCTTAACCTTCTTTAGTGCAACAATTTCTCCTGTCTTCTTATTTTTAGCTCTGTAAACAACACCGTAAGTGCCTTCATCTATCCTGTTAAGCCGCTCAAATTCATCCACACTTCTACACCCCTGCAGCATGTTTACGCTCCTTTGTGGAGGAAGTGCAGGCTCTGGTGTACCACGAGAATCATGTTCATCTTCAGATCCTGAATCTGAAAGGCTAACACTAGTCCCATCATAATTACGGTCCTTATCCACATCCATTAAGTCATTATTATCTAGTTCATTGTCCTGGTAACTATCTCTGCTGCAAGACCTAATATGTTCATCAGAGTCGGAGGACCTTGTTCTATTTCCTCCCGAGCTTTCTCTCTTGACCTCCCCAAATTCTGGAGTTAGTGATTTCCTGCGTCCACCCACTTCAGCTGACTGGGAAACTGCTCGGCGCTTCTTCATTAGGGGCATATCATCACCTGAAATCTCTCCATCAGCTGGAGAGTCAGCATCAGTTGCCCATCGAGATGATCTTATGGTCGGCACGGGCACATATTCCTCATCTTCTACTTTCCTGGCTTCCTGATTGGGCAATTGCTCCTCATTCGGAGGTGGACAACGTATGTCAACTGGGGATTCAGATGCATTCATATGTGAACCAAGAGCTGTACTTGGATTACTGGGAGATGGCTCCGTACTGCGAACATTATTAGTGTTCAACAGAGAGACCTGTCCAACCCTTTCGAAGGGGAGATTAGCAAACTGGCCAGATGACTTTGACAATGGAGGAGGAGGAGGTATCTTAGCAGCTGCTGGTGAATTTCTACTCTTTGACATTCTATTCACTTCCTTATCTTCCCTATCCCATATAATGGGAGAGAATTTTCGTTTCTTGCTTTGTACCGGAGACTGGTTCCCATTATCGGCATTCTTGGTCTTCTGGTCCGATTCAATAGCGCCATCAGACCCAGACCCACTCTCACTGGAAAGTTCCCCAGGCTCTCGATCAACAGCCCTGATACTAAACCCACTTCTCCTCATTCCAGCCGCATCACCATCACTGCTACCAGAATCACTCCTGCTCGAGATGGACCTAGAACCGCCATTCATCATATCCCATTCCTTTATAAGCTCTCGGCCAACAGCTCCGACACTTGGCCCACTTCTCCTCGCTCCACCAGCACCGCCATCACTACTACCAGAATCACTCCTGCTTGACACGGACCTACAACTCCCATTCATCATATCCCTTTCTTTTACATCCTTCTGTCTCAACCTACCCCTGTATCTACTACTCCGGTCGTGAACTCGATCCCTATAAAAATCCCGATCCTCGTTCCTAATCCGTTCATAATCCCCCTTTGCGTAGCCAACCTCCCTCCGTGAAACCTCAAACTCCGCCTCAAGACCCCTAAATTCATTATCCCTGTAACCACCATGTCTTCCAGCAGCCATGTAAACGTCTATATCAAATAAAACCCTAAATTCACCTATAAACCCTAACCTTAATTTCACAAATAAAATCAGGAAACCCAACAAACCCTAGCTCGAAGAAAAAACGAGTTAATTGAAATCTCAATAGTAGATCTGATAAAAACTAACAAAAATCAATTTCATTTTTTTTCCTTTTTTTTTCCTTTTTCTATAATATTTGAAAACTCTAAGACACGATAAATAGAGACGGCGAAGAAGAAGAAACCGTAGAATTGAAGGGTAGAGGGTGAATTTAGGGTGTTCTCCGATATGTTGCTGCTGAGATCGGAATACTTACCGGTGAATAGAAGCGCAACCAGACCCGGCGGCGACGAAGCTTTTAAAGAGAGCGAGAGAGAATATGCGAGTCGTATTGCAAATTCCCAATATGAAAGTGAAAACGAAGTCCTAGACCGTAAAGAGGAGGTTTTAGATTGGCTTCGACAGCGAATATGTGAAAATTGCAAATTAAACCCTGTAATGTTTATCAAATTGTTTATGTTGCTCCCTGAAGTTCTACGGGGTTGTGCTAAATCCAAACTCAAATTTGATATAAAAATAATACTAATACTTTAATTTTTAAAAGATAATGGGTGTGTTTGGTACCCCACTATGTAAAAAATATACTGGGTTTGTTGTTATTCTTGTAATGGGTGTGTTTGGTGTGATGGAAAACATTTTTCAGAAAATGTTTTTCAATTTTTTCATGTTTGGTTGGCTTAAAGGTTTGGAAAATATTTTTCAAATTAACTTATTTTCCTCAAATCTAAAAACAATGGCTTCCGTTCAAAAAGTAAGGAAAACAGTTTTCAAGACTCTCTTTCAATGTCACTCTTAAGTTGAAATATTTATACGACTCTCAAAATCACTCATCCCTAATCCGACCCCCACCCCACTCCCTACCACCTCATCCAAGAAAAAAAATATTTCAAATTTTTTTCTTATCTCGTTCCCCTGGCCAAAACCCGAACTCCTACTCCATCCCTCCCCCCCCCTTCCCCCAAACCCCAAACTCCTTCCAAAAATAATATTTAATTTAAAAAAAAAATTAACTTTTTTTAACCCCCTACCTAACCCTCTACCCTACCAAACCTCTACCCCTCGAAAAAAAAATTTAATTTAATTTTTGAAAAATTTAAATTTTTCCTTACCCTACCCTCATTCCCCTACCCTGACCCCCCTCCCCTACCCCCCTTTCAAAAAAATTATTTCAAATTTTTTTCTTGCCTCATCTCCTAACCCGAAACTCAAACTCCTACTTCTTTCCATCTGCTATCCGACCCCACCCCTACCAACCTCCTAACTCACCCCACCCTTTTTTCAAGAAAAAAATAGTTATTTTCTCCCATACCCCGATATCCACCCCCTATTAGCCCCCTTCCAGAAAAAAATAAAATCTTTTTTTTACCCCTTCCTTGCTACCTATTTTGACAACCTCAACCTCCACCTACCAACCCACTCCCCCAAAAAATAATTTTTAATTTATTTTTAATAAAAAAATTCAATTTTTTTCTTATCTCACCCTTCTTATCCTATTCGTTCTCGTTGTTTTTGTTAAACATATACAAATACTTTTAGAAAATATATACTTACCCAATTTGCATAATGAACACAAAAATATACGTGAGGAACAACTTATTTTTTTGAAAACGTTTTTCCTCCTTCATATCAAACACACCTTAAAAAAGTATTTTCCATGGTCAAAAGTATTTTTCTAAAACATATTTTTACTATTTAGCTAAACACTGAAATATATTTTCTGAAAAATATTTTTTCATTCACCAACCAAATACTAAAAAATATTTTTCCAAGAAAACAAGTAAGAAACCAACTTATTTTCCAAGAAGACATTTTCTAGAAAAATATTTTCCATGAAAAAAATTTTCTTCATACCAAACACACCCAATATGTGTTGTGGCTAAGTTTTTAATCACTTAATTAGATAATTTTTACTTTATTTTAATTCAAAAGGATAATTTTAAATTTTAAAAAATTATTTAAGAGAATTATTAGAAGGAAAAGGGGTCAAATTTACCTCTTTATTTTTAAAAATTGGTTGAATATATCTTTCGTCATATTTTGGGGTCTAATTTTTTTGTTGTCATACTTTGAGGTCAGACTTATCCCTATACATTGAACAATTGGTTAAATATATCATTTGTCATACTTTAGGATCTAACTTATTCTCACTATCATACTTTGAAACTAAATTTACTCTTCTATTTTAGAAAATTGACTTAATATACCATTTGTCATACTTTGGGGTCAACTTTACCCTCTTTATTAAGAAATTTTTCACCTGTACCTTTCCTTAAAAAAAGTCCAAATCAACACTAAATGACTTATTTTTTAAAAATAAGACGCACCCTAATATAATCCGTCCGATTCAACCCATAAAAAATACACAAATAATCATGTCCCTCCCTTAGTTTTGTTGGTCAAATTTTCCAAACAAACAAATATACTTCTCTTATAATGTGCAGCGCTAGTAGGTTCTTTACAAATGAATTAAAAATAAAATAAAACGAGATAATGCAGAAGCATAGAACTAGATAAAATATCTATAACAAATCCTGCTCTTGTTTCAGTTATATTCAAATTTCAAAATTTGATATGCAATTCTATGTGCAGCTAGATTTGCTAGGCTATAGTACCAACAACACACCCTAATCAAATGACACTCTCATCACATGCGTCTTTTTTAAAGTCAAATAATTAAATAAACTTATCTTACCCCAGCTCACTGTTGACACTCGATTTTGTTATGTCTTTCTTTCAAGTCATCTCTTTACATTTCTAATAATTTTGATGACTTAAGAGCACATGTAAGTTATTTTTTAAATAATTAGGAATTTATATTGCCATCTTTATCTTTTAAAATAATAATAATAATAATAATAATAATTAATAATTGGTATTATTATTTTCTTTATTATTAATATTTTCATTATTATTATTATTATTCTTATTACTATTTTCACTATACTTATTGCCTCTTTCCCTTAAATTTTCACAAAAAACATTATATTTATTTTATTAATCGAATGAAGTACTAATTTTTTTAAAAAAATTATATTTTATAAATACTATCATTCAATTTTGATATTTATCATGCAACTTTTTTAAGTATTTATATTCTAATATCAAATAATTTTATCTCAGCTGGATAACATATTTTATCAAGAATATTTTTTATATTAAGTTAGAAGCCCAAACAAACATAAAGAGAAAAAAAGGGAAAAGACTAATAAATTCTGTCTTAGCCCAACTAACTGGCATCATTTCAAGGACCAAGCATGCAATTAATACCCGAATAAAGAGACCCAATTCATGGCCCAGATCCTCCTTAATCTCCAACCCAAATGACAAACTTAGCTCAGTGTCTCATCCGTAACCCATTCCTATCTATCGACGACGTTTTTTCTTTTTTCTTTTTTTTTGGTATCGATTTGGTACTCCTCAATCGTGGCAGAAGTCACCAACCCCTATTTTTGTGCAATTTCAACATTTCTCTTCTAAAGAACGATAGATGTTTCTTATCTCTCCCTTATTCATATCTCTCTTCTTTAATTTGATCAACACAATAGCCAAAGAATTTTTGAAATACTAATTTTTGATACAAAAAATCACCATAGAAAGGATTCAACTACTTTTTGGAACCCAACCCATGAGCCCTGGTACTCTCTTATTTTTGAATTTCAAAAATTCAAATCCTAGTCTCTTGCCTGTAAATACTAGTGTTTGGAGTCTATTTGAACAAACTTTTGACAGCTGCATACGAAAAGCAATCACTTCTCTTGAAACTTTAGTTTTCCTTGCACTAATTAATTTACTAAAGGCTATGATATTCACTCCCTTGCGGAAATCTTGAATCTAAGCATAGTCCATAGTTGAGTGTAGATTGGAGATCACAAGTCCCTGTTTACTGTCCTGCAATCAATATATCCATCTCCCTTGTCCTTTTTTTTTTTTAATTTCTGTGATAAAATGCTTATGTGTATTCTCAGAAATTTTCATGTGCAAGATTTATGAAGTCATGTTTAAAAATATTTTTTCATTTAGCTCAAGTCTTATGAAGTCACGTTCTTGGTATGATTTTGTTTTAGGATTATATAACTACATGAATCAATTTTTTTTATCACAAGGTTATTGATTTATTTGGTGTAATTTATATAGTGAAGAATTGATATTCATGTAGTTCTCTATAAAAATAAATGATTTTAGAAGTCTTTTTTTTCTTAGTCTTAAAATATTATGCGGACGATTAGTTTTGAAAATAATAAGAATGCATGTACTGCCTGTACTTTAACTCTATTTTACGTATTATATATCATTTTTGTTAAAACTTTGCACAATACTACTAGCAAAAGCATAGATCAATGTCATTTAATACCTACTCATGAATCACATTTCATTTTTCTCACGTCTTATTATAATGAGTTAACTGTAGTTTGAATCTAATAAGTTCGACGATTAGTTTGTGCTTAGAAAATTATATGTTTTATGATCTAGTTATTTCGAGTTTGATTTCAAAATTATCTTCTATGACATCTGCACGTTCCATCTTTTAAATATTATATTCGCTTGTGCAACTTTACATGATTTTTATGTAACTCGAATTGTCTTGCTAATTTCATTATTCTTTTTATTTGCATGAATACTTTTTGAGTAAAATGAAGTCTTAATTTTGGTACTTCCACAAAATCAAGTCTTTGAGACTCGATCCTATCATACCTGCATATGAAGTCACCACGACATCTTAGATAGCTTTAAAAGTAGGAAAGAGCAAACTTGTTTGGGGTCCCACCTATAATGATTTTCACTTCTCGTAGCATATTAATTGTTTTTTTTTCTTATAACTTATTTTTTTTTGACTAAGATTTTCACTTTTAGTTTAAATGAGTGTTGCAATGTGATAATCATTTAATTTTATGCTTTATCACTTAGTATTTCTTTCCTAGTTAGTAATAAAGTACCTATCGTACATAATGCTAAATTGCTAGTAGTTTATTTTTATTTTGAGAATAATCAACCTTCTCCTTAAAAAAGACAAAATTTAACTAAAAGGCTTTCAAAATATTCTTGTTAGGCTACAAGCAGAATTTGTGTTTTATTTCATTTTTTGAGTCATAGAACTTCAATAAGTAAAGATCTTTTTCAATCAAGTGACCTTTTGTAAACCTCCGCCTTTTAATGCAAGTACGAAAGAGTTTGAGTTTTCAAGTTTAAAAATATTTTCTCCCTTAATTACTCGGTTTTTAACACTTTTTGTCACTCTTTTTTAGTTTCAATTAATTAACCTAAGTTTAGCCGAAAAATCATTTTTAACGGATCTTAAAGGGTGCCTCATACCTTTTCTTTGGGATAATTAGAATCCTTACCTAGAATCACATAGGTTAAGCAGGTCTTAATTGCATCACCTTAGCTAAAATATGTTTCCTAATTCAGTTTAAAAAATAATTAGGTGGCGACTTGATACAATCCAAATGGCCTTCGGATTGCTAAAGAGGATGCTTATGAGTCAAGTGACACTTGATGACTTCTTGAAGGATATCAAAAGGCATTCATTGGATGATTATGATGACCAAGGAGACTTAAGGGACTTTAGAGAGGCCGATGGAAGACCAAATAGGGCTAGAAAGCCCTCCGAAGAGGAGATGCGCCCTATCCGCTTTGGAGGTGCGCCCAACCCGCTCTAGATCCAATAGAGCGAGTCGAAACAACCCACTATACTCTTAGGATATGCCCCATGTGCACCCCATATGCTCAAGCAAGTGCCTAATAGGCTTTTATGTGTTTGTCTTTTCTAAATGGGTCACTTTTGGGCCGATATGATGTAATAACCTATCCTAGACTATAAATAGGACTTTTTTTCATTTTAGTAAGTAGTTTATGTTGAATTATGAATTTGAACACTTGTGAGAGTGTAAGAAAAATGTGGATTCGCTTGTGTTGATATTTTATTTAGAAACATGGGTTGCTTAAGAATTGATTCCCTTGAGGTCTACATTAGATTTAGGTGCTTTGTTCGGTTTAATTGATTGAGGGTTTAGGGTTTGACACACCCTTTATTTACTTTTAATTTCTTGCATTGTGTCTATCTTATTGTTTTTCTATCTATCTTTAGCTTTCATATTCGTATCATAGTTTAACTTTTGATTCCATACTTTGTTCGTGTATCATTTGGTATTAGATCCAAGCTTAGAATTGTTCCCACGATTCTAGTTTTGAGTTTTTCTATCTCAAAAATCAACAAAAAAGAGAGTCAAAATCAAAAATCCCCCTCAAAAAGTACTATTCACGTTTTAGTCCCAGGTCAAAATTTTAGTTTTTGATTTTTGTGTTTTTCTTGTGTTTCTAGTGTTATATTTATGTTCCTAGCACTATGAAAGTCTAGGGTTCAAACTTGAGCTTAATCGGCGTCCATTTGAGTGTTCTATCTTTGTTAGAAGCTTAGGTTGAAGAAGTTTGATATGAATTGAAAATCTGAAATTTTTGGTTGTGAATTTGAACAAAATGACATTTGGAATGTGTTTATAAGGTTGAAAAGAGCCAAGGGTTAAAATTTTATCGCATTCCGATTATTGGTTCTAGAGTTAGAGCATTATGAAGTTTTGATGTTCTTGAGGAATATTCATATCTTCATCTTGAATTCTTAGCAAAAGGTGGTGTTTGATTCAAAAATAAGGAATAAAGTTTGGAAAAAGTGTTTGTACAAAAGTATAAAAGAAGATTCCACAAGAGAGTACAAAGAGGGGACCATTTAGAGGGCAATTTTGGCTAAACACAAAGGGAGAGGTGGTCAATCTGCCTTGCATCTGCTCCCAAGGTGTGCCTGGTCTGCCCTTGACCTGTGGCTGCACCTCAAGGCAATAACCAAGTCCCCAACCTGCGTCCAAGTTTCCTTGTACCTGTGTCCCAACTGCTGGAGCAGGCTACCCAACGCAGATCAGCCATACCCAACGCAAATCACCTCTTTTTGATATAAATCAACTTCAACAACAACAATCCAAGTTTATCAACACTTTCCAACATCAATTCAAGTCTTAAAACACATCTCAACATCTTTAAAACTCCATTGCTCAAGGTTTGATTCTTAGTTTCTATTTCTTGATTCTTAAATCTCTTCTTTGATTCTTAACTACTCATCAACTAGTAACTTATCTACTAAGTTGATTGATAGTTCTTGAGTCCTTTTTTTTCATCGTCCTACTTTTCTTTCAAGCTTTATCTTTTGAATTCGTTGTTAGTTCTTGACTCAAGTTCGTACATATTTTCTTTGAGTCATTTCAAATAATGATCTATTCTGACCTCAAGCCATAATTGGTACCAAGCTTTCTCATTGAAGTATAAGTAATCTGTCAACGTTTGCGATGCCAGTTGATAGATGAACTAAAGGTGGAGACTTTGAGAGTTTGTGAGGTTGATTTTAACCTGTAACGTGTTTGTTGTATTTGTTTTGTTTTAGTATTCCTTTTATATAGGTATCATGGAATCAGGAGAAGGTAGCCCAAGAGCTTCGGGAAAGAAAACATGGAAAGTTTAATGGCATCCATAATGAGTGTGAAACAATTTGTAAATCAAAGAATGGAAAGTATGGAAAGTTCACTCTTAATAAGGATGGACACCTTGGAAGTTCGTCTAAACTCTACCACATTCACTCCTCAAAACTATCATGCATCCTTTAGTGGACATACTCTTAATACCTCCACTACTATAAATTCGGAAAATGTTCAATCCACCTAGGTAAGTATATGAACCCATCATCTAACCCACTACTTACCTAAATAGCCTAAATCCCGTTCATCCCCTACAACCCCAATTCAATAAAGCCCATTAAGAAGATCCACAAAATCCAACCAACCACCTCAAATTTTGGCTAACCCAAATCAATCAATCCAATTGAGGATGAGGGAGGTGAGGAACCTTATATAAGAGGTAAAGAGTTCGATGAAATAGATCTCTTTGTGGAATTTGTACTAACTAGAAGAGAAGCTCACAGGGGAGAACAAAGAGGACAGGGAGGAAGATTTAGTCTGGTTTCATATGGAAGAGGAAGCTTGGGAAACCGTCCCTAAGTACAAGAAGATCATCAATAGGTTTAGGGAGGTAATATGGGTCGAGACACAGGTCTTAACTCAATCAAGATCACTTTTCCTACCTTTAAAAGAAATAGTGATCCATATATCTACTTTGATTGGGACGTATAATGCAATATGATCTTCTAACTCAATAAGTTAACCGGACACAAGAAAGCTGCCCACACAATTGCTCAACTTGAAGGGTATGCTTTACTTGGTGGGATACAAAAGGAGTGCAAAGAGAAAGAAATGGTAATCCCAACCTTCCAAATTAGGATGAATTGAAGGCCCTCATGAGAGAGAGGTATATTATGGAAATGTTCAAGCAAGAGCAATTAACAAGGCTCTACAATTTGAGATAAGGAGGTAGAGGTGTGGAAAACTATTATTAAGGAGTTTCAAAACTTAATCCTTAGACTTGAGATTGTTGAACCCCCAAATCATTGTATGGCTCGATTCAAAGGTGGTTTAGATTATGAAGTTGCTTCTCAACTAGTTGTCCATAAGTTTGGCCGAATAGAAGATCTTATTGAAGTAACCATTGAGGTTGAAAGGAACAACAATGCCAAGAAGTCCTTCAATAAAGGTTATAATTCTTCTATGTCATCCAGATGGAACAAGAATAAGGATTTCAACAAGCTCGTTGATATGCCAATCCAAAGGTATCTACCAAGGAATGAAGGTAATCCATCTTCTAATCTCAACTCTAAAAGTATTACTTGCTTTAAATGTCAAGGTTGGGGTCATAAGGCTAGTGAATGCCTCAATCAAAGGAACATAGTATTGGTGGAGGGTAATCCTTACTTTGTTAGAGATATGTTAACCAAAAATAATGATGGTGAAGGGGAATTAGCGGAAGTTGAAGGGGTTTTTAATGTACCTTGTGGATTGATGATGAAAGTTCCTAATAAAGATGTTTGTCCCGAAGAAGGAAAGGTCTTGAATATTAGCCTCATGGTGAGAAGGGATATGAATGGTGAAAATGATGAGCTTTGGGATCAAGAAGGAGAGCTTAGTGACAAATCAAAACCCTTGTTATTCACTACATTTGGCACCAGCATTATGCCAACTTCCAAGTTGATGCATAAGAGAATAAGTCCATATGGGGCAAGTTTAGAGGCAAGAGATCAAGCTCAAGTCTTTTCTCCAAAGGTATGTACCTACCTCCTCTTATTTTTAGCTTTCCTTGGAATTATAATGACATTTACCCTAGATTAGATAATGTTAAAAAAACATTTGACTTAAAATCCTACCTAGATGGTGTTGATGTCTTTTGGAATGACTTGAGTATGCATAAAATGTGTGGTTTCTTGCAAGGTTGTTCGAGTAAAAAGGATGTGAGGTGCTTAAGTTGTTTCTTCTTACCGTTATATGATTTTGTTCTTGATAGAACATTAAGTACTCATAACTCTTGTAATTCCATTTTCTTCTTTTGTGAGCATAACCATGTTGGTGTTAAGTATGTCTTGTGTGTAAATATAGTTTCTTGTGAATGAAAGGGTAATCTACACCCTAATGATTCCTTGATTCTACCCTTAGTTGTTCTAACATGTGATGATTTATTTGGTAACATTTTTATTGGAACTAACTTAGGAGAATTTGTTGTTGCTTATCATATCCAACTCCTTTGCACATTAAAAGTTGACTTCTCTTCTATTGTCTTTAAGGATGTTTAGTTATATGTGAAATGTGTGTCTCTTTGTCATGGATGTTTTGATCTTAACCCATATTGTAATCCTCATGCCTCGAGAAAATATTGGTTATGTTTTCTTCTCTTGTGTTTAAAGGTTGTAGATTCAAAGACGAATCTTCTTCAAGAAGGAGAGAATGATACAATCCAAATGGCCTCCGGATTGCTAGAGAGGATGCTTACGGGTCAAGTGACACTTGATGACTTCTTGATGGCTATGAAAAGGCATCTATTGGATGATTATGATGACCAAGGAGACTCAAGGAACGTTAGAGAGGCTGATGAAAGACCAAACGAGGCTAGAAAGCCCCAGAAGAGGAGATGCGCCCATCCGCTTTGGAGGTGCACCCAACTTGCTCTAGATCCGCTAGAGCGGGTCAAAACAGCCTACTACACCCTTGGGATGTGCCCCATGTGCGCCCCATATGCTCAAGAAAGTGCCTAATAGGCTTTTAGGTGTTTGTCTATCCTAAATGGGTCACTTTTAGGCCCATATGATATAATAACCTAGCCTAGACTATAAATAGGACTTCTTTTCATTTAAGTAGTTTATGTTGAATTATGAATTTGAACACTTGTGAAAATGTGAGTCAAGTGTGGATTCGCTTGTGTTGATCTTTTGTTTAGAAACGTGGGTTGCTTGGAAATCGATTCCCTTGAGGTCTACATAAGATTTAGGTGCTTTGTTCGGCTTAATTGGTTGAGGATTTAGGGTTTGATACACCCTTTATTTGCTTTCAATTACTTGCATTCTGTCTATATTATTGCTTTTCAATCTACCTTTAGCTTTCGTATTCTTATCGTAGTTTAGTTTTCGATGTCATACTTTGTTCATGTATCATGACTTCTTTAATTAATTTAGAAATTTTCAATATGTTGTACCTTAAATTGGCTCACGTTATAATGAGATATAACAATATGACAACTTCACTGGGGATATTAGGTTCTTAATCATAACAAACTTAGGTTAATAATTAAGTTTTCTTATATACTATCATTTGTTTCGCCTTAATTATTTTGATTTGTCATGCTTGTGTGGAATAAATTATTTATTTGCTATTATTTTATATAAATTGCTTATTTACCCTTTATATAAATTGATGTTTCTTTTATATTCCCTTCATTTATGGATAATGATACTTACGCACATTGTATACACAGATTGTATATTGTACTTTTTCAAAATTCTTTCAAATCATATTATTTTAGAGAGTCGACGCATACGTGGGGTGAGCGGGAGTTCTAATGTCATGGGACTATGTGACTTCTCATATAAAAAGCCCAAGTTTGTATCTATACAAATTTTAGAAAAACTTAAGATAAAGTGTTTCTATCCTTGATTTAGGTCATGCATGCATAAACCTTTGGTGGCTTGACCCCTGATGTCATTCCATAAATAGAAGAACACCTTTTATGTCAAATGGGTTTCACGACCCAATGATGACCCTCATTTTATGTGCATGGGATAATGATAAATTGATTCAAGTTAAAATTTGACCAAATTGAGTTTGAAAATGTATTTGCTTATGTTGCTTTTTATAGGTTTCTAGAATGGATACTTGCCTTATTTTGCCAACACTTAAATGGTTGTGCGTGTGCCATTCAAGCTAAGGAGATGGTGGAAGAACATCAAGATAAATCATGGGTTCGAGATTAGGATATGCTTAGGTTTATTGACATCACTAATTTACATCAATTCTGATAGATATAAAATCAAAGCATTGCTCAAGTTTTGGAATCTCACTAAAGTTGTGTTCAAATTCAAGGATTTTGAATTGACCTCCATAATTGAAGAAATTAGTAGATTTACCTATTTTAAGTATTAAGGATATGGTATGATTTTACCTCTCTAATAATCAGGAAATAAATTCTTGCATCATTTTGGGCTCAGAAACAACCTCAAGATTACATGTTTAAATCGTGAATGGATTTCTCTTGACAACCCATAACAAGTAAACCTGCAACAAACAAAGACATTACCCTTCACTACTCCATATGTTCCTTAAGCTCCACTTACTCGAACTTCATTTACCCAAGCTCTACATACCCAATTTATTATACTTGCAAAAACTACCCAGTCATACAAAAACACCAAGAGGCCCCACATATATCGGTGGCATATGCTGTAATTCCTAACACGTAATATGTGCCACAAGTATATGTAGTGGGAGCTCAACCTTTCTATCATGATCCGAGACTTCCCCTAGTCGTAACACGGTGCTTGGAACCACAAGTGAGCCCAAGCTAACCCATGAACTGGCATACTGCTTGAGCAACTAATTTAATATGTAAAACAAAACTTAATTTACTAAGCGGAAGCATACTCATGAAAAGTTTGAATAAAGTTACATCATGTTAAAATTGAAGAAAGAAACTCAAATTACATGACTGACTCTAACTGACATCTATGAAGCCTCTACTATACTGACTATAAATAGCCGGGACATGCCTCCAACTACCACAAATCAATACATATGGAAATTTAAAATAAAGTACATGATCCACAACTGTCTGGAGTTCTAGAAATATGAGAACTTATCACCTGTTGGCTGCAAGCCGCAAGCTGTCTAACCCTAGTGTAAGAGCTACATATGGTACCTACATTATGAAGGATGTAGCCACAAATGCATATATAGGGTCAGTACGTTGGAATGTATTGAGTGTATGGAGACATGTACTAAATCATAGAAATACTTCAAACATGTTATAAAATTGAGGATATAAGTTATTTGCTGAAAATATACATTTGGAACATGGCTATACGTGAAAACTATAAATCATAGAGTATTTATAAATCATGAGTTGGAAAAAATTCTGTAAGCTAGGAGGCGGTAGAAACATAAATATTGTAAGCCATTCTCTTGTGGGGCTGAATATGCTGTCGAAGCTGTACTGAAGATGATGTATGAATACTGGTTCTGAAACTATGTGGTGGGAATTGACTTGACTCATGAATTTGAATAGCAAACATACTGAGCCTGAATGAATAAACTTACAAAACCAACATAGCATGTATTAAGTAGATCTAATTAACTGAATGACTAATGTCTATGTGACCAAACAATTGAAATCTTAGTAAGAGATAACTAACATCGATATGCTGAGAAACGGATAGATGAATACTGATCATGTAAAACTGAACTATACTTAGTCAGAATAACTGGACTGAGACTATGGAGTACTGTGCATATGAGTAAGGACTAACTGAGTAACATGAGATAACTGAACCTGAATGCATGAAAACTGAATATCTGACAATGCAAGACCAAACATATATATATATATATATATATATACATATATATATTGTCACGACCCTAGCCTAGGCCCTAGCCGTGATAAGCATCCCGAACCATGAAGGCCCGGAACACCCATTCTCTATCTGGTTATCATACGCAACATTTATAATCATAATAAAATGCGGAATTTAAATTGAATAAGGAAAACATGGTCAAGTCCTGCAGTATTTCTGAATAATACTATCTGACATCAGTCTGCGAAAATCTCTACTAAGAACACAAACATCTGTCTGAAAAGAAACTGGGACAAGGCCCCCAGTAAACCAAAAATATAATAAATAAGACAATGTCTGACATAATTAGACCCTCCGAATAATAGAAGGCTCACCACTATGAGATCGAGTCTGCAAATCCGAGAATATCTACTGAGTAGCTGGACCCCTAGACTGTGCCTCAGAACCTGGAAGGAGGGGGGGTCAGCACAAAAGTATTGGCACGCGAAGCACTCCAAAAATAGTATAGTGGAACATATATATATATATATATATATAAAGTGAAAGCAATTTTTCATCAAGACATCATGTATAAAACTGTTTCTGAAAAATACATGGGCACTTTCTGAAAACATGAAAACCTGGCTGTTCATTTCAAATCATGATCTATGTTTTACTTCTGAGTTAGGTGTTATTCCCCTACGAGTCTGATATTCCACGGGCTGTATGGAATCCGCCATTGACTCGGCGGGGAAGCCCCCAACCCAAATGTGCCGCAAGGGTTGGAGTCTCTGAGTCTGATACGCCACAGGACATTTAAGTCAACACATAATAATATACCCGGGTTGGCAAACCACGGTTTTAGGCAATAAGTCGCTTGAACTCAAACCCTCTTCGGGGGACCACCTAACATCTCTGTATGCCCATTTTTAACCTTTTCTGTACATGCAACATTCTGAATGTCTAAAATCATGAAAGTCTGAAATATCTGTTAGTCTGAGTCTGATAAAAATCTGATTTCTGTACTAGTCTGTATCAGTTATGGCATTTGTCTGAGTTGGTATCGTCATACCAAGACTTGCAAGTCCTATTTCTGAGCCATAGTGCATTTAGCATGATTTTTCATAGAAATAATGTTTCAGACCACCGAAGCATGTAGTTTACATTAAAGATGTCATGTTCCGAAACTCAAATCAAATCCATGCAAAAATTTCATCAAACATATGGTGGTCATGTGCATTTTGGCAAAACCATGCATTCTTTCATTACATGCATATTCAACATTCACAACCCTCTCTTTCGTGTTCAAAATCATATTCCAAAACAATTTATATTACGTGAAACATGGAAAACTTTACATTAAGAGAGGGGTTCCATGAAAATCATGCTTTAAATTCATATATTTCAGGACAAACACATATATACATATACATATAATTTTCAAACCACTTTGGGGGAAAGCCAAAAGGCCAAAACAATATCATTAAAGCTTCTAAAACATGAGTATGCACATGAATTCGAAAACCCGATACTTAAAACATGATTTCTATGCCCATGAGATTTTAGGGAAAACCCTGTGTACCTCTATTTCCAAGGATAATAGATGTTTCTTGAAGCTTGCGGATTGGTGATTCCGAATATGTAATTATCTTTGAAAACTTACGGTCGAATCTTGAACTATTTGGGTTTTTATTTTGAAACCCTAAGGAGAATTCTTGAGCAATTTTGAGGAAAGCATGTGTATTATGGTGTTTGAGGGATTAAATCCCGTGTTGGTGGTATATATAGGGGAGGAGGATGACCAAAATACCCCTAAGTAACAATTAAGGTCAAATCTGTCCCTCAGTTGACAGTTTGATAGGCTGGAGTAAATCGATTATAACTTTTTACTGATATATTCAAATTGTATGAAACCAACTTAATTTGAAAGAGGACTCAAAGATCTTTCGTTTGATATATTGTAGCTCACACAGTTCATTATATACAGGGAGTTATGATCGTTTGAATTTGACCCTGAAATGCTGAAAAAAACTTGGCAATAGGCTATGCGTTTTGCTACTGTTTTGAAATCCAAACGCAGCCTTATGCATTCCGAAAAATTCCAAAACTTATATGAGATGTACTATGAGATTGACCGATCGTAACGCAACTTGAAAATCTAAAAATGAAGGTCGTGAAGGTCGAGAAGTTGTATCCCGAAGATTGTCAGCTAAAATGACTCTAAGTTACACTTAGAAAAATTTTCAAGTTTTTAAGTCTAAGAGCACTCTATTAAAGGCTAATCCATGCACGACTTTTATGGGGTGTTACATTATCTCCACCTTGGGATCATTTGTCCCCGAATGATGGATTAGAACTTTTGAAGCTCAAAGGTATAGAATGACGCTGACATGATGTGTCTTCTAAGAAAGTATATAACTGATCTGAAACATTTAAACTTCTATCACGAAACTGAATTCTGAGTTGACTTGCCCTTACTTGCTTCAAGACGCTGATTTATGCTAAGAGTTTAGGATTCCCATGAAGTGTTCATAATCCAATCATACATATTGAATTGAGAAGTGATAACTTATGCAATTACGAATCATGAGGCATCAAGACTTAGATCGTACCAGGGTATTATACTAACTGGGCTAAAATACTTGGAAGTATTTGAGATTATGCACTGAACATTTATGAACTGAGTCACGACTAAATAGCTGAATCTGAAACATGATGCTTTGACTGAACTAAATTCACAACTTAGGATGAAATATATTGGGATGGTCATACGCATGAGACTTCGGATAGCAGGATTGGGTGAAAAGGTGGAAAACCCCCGTAACTTGTCTGCCTGACTGCTAAACTGAAATACACCGGAAACTTATATTCAACGGGAGTATTTCTTCAACACTCTGTCTAAAGAAATTCTAGTGGCATTATGGAGCAAAAGATCTTGGACAATACAACTTCTTGTTTTTTTTAAGCTTTGTACACTTCTTTAATACTCCCTTAACTATACTATTTCCCTTAAATACCATATTCATTCCATTCAACTTATAATTCTCATATGGGCATTGATAGCTCTTTCTACAATGTCTATAGTAGCTTAAATCCTTTCACTGCGATCAATCCAGACTCCAAGTCACAAAAATACATGTCATACCATGATACTAGTCTAAACAATATGATTCAATCTTCCACATCCTTTTAAAGTTCACACCCTAAGCATATCATGCCTTCCCACATTAATGACTAACTCTGAACTCTTACTATAGATTCACTAGTGCATATTGTGTACCTTCACTAAAATCCCAACATGTCATTCAAGCCTATCTTTATAACCTCATATGAACTTTAAGGCAAACACCCATGAAGAAACACTTCACATATTCTCTAAACCACTATTAATATAACTCCCACGCGCTACCCCAAGAACATACACATACAAATTTCCACTAAAACTCACACATATCAAAACTTGGCCCCAGATCTTACTTCATACTTATGGTCTTATCTAAAACAAGCATACTATAAAGCGGGAGTACATGAGTCATGAGCTACATGACCTCAATTTGGAGTTCATAACTTATGGAATGGGATTCCGACTACTGAATGAACTGAAACTTCTCATTTTGGAACTTGAAGAGTACATGATTCTCTATCATAAGCATGAACATGAATTTTGATCATTGGACTGAAACGTAAGGCATGAGTAGATATTGGGATAACTGAAAAAAAATACTAAGATAAGAATGGGTTGAGTCTCACCCTCACTTTCTAACGTTCTAAATCATACTGCATCACTACTAGAATCTGAGAGCCTTACTTGGTCATTCGTTCTGTCATCTCCCCTTTAGCTTTAAGTCATCATCTAGAGTTTGGGAGATCATTTACCAGATTCTAACTGAACTACACTTACTACACTCTAGGGTCTGAAAAAATATAACAATACATGCATATGTTAGAACTTAGCCCGAATGACTACCTTCCGGGATATCACCAAGACTTTGATGAACCATATCTCTTTCGATAGAGCATACCAACTATTTCGACTCCAAACTTATATCCCTCTACTATGAGAATCAACATCACCGCAAAAGGCCCAACACTATCAATCAAAACACCTTAACATGGCTATTTAGATCACCATATACCATCTAACTAGTTTTTCTCCACTTAACAATTCAATGAAGTAATAGCCTTAGAAAAATGCCGCAACCTCATGTCACCTTAGGCATACTTCTACATCATACATGCAATATCATACACCACTACGAATCAAACAAACTTACTCTATTGCATGCACCGTTTAAGTCTATTAGATCACTTCTATACAACTAGTATTCATTAACCAAGAAATCTTCACATCCACCTTCATGGACATCAACTGTTCAAACTTAATATCTAGTGCTATGCATGATTTACAACCCAACCTTACACGAAATTTTCACTTGGAAACTATGAAATAAACATCACGAAACACTAGTGCACTAGAACTTCATAACCCCAATAATCGATCATGACCTAATGGTTTTTCATTATCATAATCCATTAGCATGTACTATTTCAGCACATCACGCCGACTAATTTAATGCCACAAAACATGCATCATCAAACTCGTGCCACTATTTACCACCACACCATTTAAATTCAAGCCTATAGTTCAGTATCAATCATTTACCACCAATGAAGAATGAAACATAATATAAATATACTAATCCATCAAATTGGGATATTCTATCCAAATATCTCAAAAATCTACTACATACCTTCTCACAAGTAGCACTAGTTTACAACTACCAACGAAAAGAGGGTCAAGGGGGTTAAAGCCTCATAATAGACATGGTCAACCTTATCCTTATATTATAACCCCGTACAATCGTATCCACTTATACTTCTTTCTCACATCACAATTACTTACCCAAGCATACATTTACACTACCTTCAAAATCCACAACAACCATGAGTCTATACTTATAACCTACTGGCTAATCTGGCTATTTTCATACTTCAAGCAAGGAAAATTCACCTCGCTTAATAACTTCTTCTCTGTCTTCTACTAATAAACTACCACACAAGGACGAATCGCTTCATTACCAACTCTATCGCATGAAAAAGATTCAGCTATACATATATTCAACCAAAACAAGAACCATACGTTGAATGACAAATTGCTAGTGAATCGAAATAGGCCTCACCCGGCTTCACTAGACTTTGATTTTTTTGTGGTTTGAACAAGAAAATAAGAAGAATAACAAGGCAACTATGCTAGTGAATCGAAAGAGCCCCACACGGCTTCACTAGACTTTTTAGTTTGACCAACACGATGATAAAATATTTTTAAGAGATAGAAACTTGTCACACAACATTCCATAATCTGAGAATATACATCTTACTTTGTATAGATAAAAAAAATCTGAGTCAAATATTTCCCCCACAGATTATCATACTATCCACACACTCTACTTGCTACCAATAGGTCATGACACCGACACTTTAACTTATACTACTATTTGGGTGGAAATAGAATTCCAACACTTCTACTACACATCTTTTCCCTTAAGCATGACATCTGCAACATAAATTTCTGAAAAGGGTCGAATATACTCAATACAGAAGGTTGAAAAGCACGATTTCATCAAGATTAAGGTTTATACTAGAACCCTTACACTCTGAACCAATAAAGGACTCTTCTCAAGTCCTTGCACAATTTTAAGATCTTATATGACGCGATCCGAAGGGACAATACCATTTAGATTCTAAACTTCTGCACTTGATTCACCCTAGAAATGTGATGGGTCTGAGAACATCAGAGTGAAGAAAGAATTTGGGATGATTTTACTTTCGTATGGACGTCACCATAACACGAATTAGAGTATGAAGGAGGAACATTCTAACTCTATTGCACGAACTAGAACATGAAGAAAAAGAGACATTCCTAAACGCCTAGTAGCCTCCTGCTTATAAGTGTGGCGCGCTACACACCCATAAACAAGACTCTACCCGACGCGATTTCGCAGACACCCTAGGACTATAAATCGTGCTCTGATACCAAGCTTGTCACGACCCGAGCCTAGGCCCTAACCGTGACGAGCATCCCGAACCATGAAGGCCCGAAACACCCATTCTCTATCTGGTTATCATGCACAACATTTATAATCATAATAAAATACGGAATTTAAACTGAGTACGAAAAATATGGTCAAGTCCTGCAATATTTCTGAATAATACTATCTAACATCAGTCTGCGAAAATCTCTACTAAGAACATAAACATCTGTCTGAAAAGAAACTGGGACAAGGCCCCAGTAAACCAAAAATATAATAAATAAGATAATGTCTGACATAATTAGGCCTTCCGAATAATAGAAGGCTCACCACTATGAGATTGAGTCTGTAAATCCGAGAATATCTACTGAGTAGCTGGACCCCTAGACTGTGCCTCAGAACCTGGAAGGAGGGGGGGTCAGCACAAAAGTACTAGCACGCGAAGCACTCCAAAAATAGTATAGTGGAACATACACATACACACACACACATATATATATATATATACATATATATAAAGTGAAAGCAATTTTTCATCAAGACATCATGTATAAAACTGTTTCTGAAAAATACATGGGCACTTTCTGAAAACATAAAAACCTGGCTGTTCATTTCAAATCATGATCTGTGTTTTACTTCTGAGTTAGGTGTTATTCCCCTACAAGTCTGATATTCCACGGGCTGTATGGAATCCGCCATTGACGCGGCGGGGAAGCCCCCAACTCAAGTGTGCCGCAAGGGTTGGAGTCTTTGAGTCTGATACGCCACAGGACATTTAAGTCAGCGCATAATAATATACCCGGGTCAGCAAACCACAGTTTTAGGCAATGAGTCGCTTGAACTCAAGCCCTCTTCGGGGGACCACCTAACATCTCTGTATGCCCATTTTTAACCTTTTCTGTACATGCAACATTCTGAATGTCTAAAATCATGAAAGTCTGAAATATCTATTAGTCTGAGTCTGATAAAAATCTGATTTCTGTACTAGTCTGTATCTGTTATGGCATTTGTCTGAGTTGGTATTGTTATACCAAGACTTGCAAGTCCTATTTCTGAGCCATAGTACATTTAGCATGATTTTTCATAGAAATAACGTTTCAGACCATCGAAGCATGTAGTTTACATTAAAGATGTCATGTTCCGAAACTCAAATCAAATCCATGCAAAAATTTCATCAAACATATGGTGGTCATGTGCATTTTGGCAAAACCATGCATTCTTTCATTACATGCATATTCAACATTCACAACCCTCTCTTTCGTGTTCAAAATCATATTCCAAAACAATTTATATTACGTGAAACATGGAAAACTTTACATTAAGAGAGGGGTTCCATGAAAATCATGCTTTAAATTCATATATTTCAGGACAAACACATATATACATATACATATAATTTTCAAACCACTTTGGGGGAAAGCCAAAAGGCCAAAACAATATCATTAAAGCTTCTAAAACATGAGTATGCACATGAATTCGAAAACCCGATACTTAAAACATGATTTCTATGCCCATGAGATTTTAGGGAAAACCCCGTGTACCTCTATTTCCAAGGATAATGGATGTTTCTTGAAGCTTGCGGATTGATGATTCCGAATATGTAATTATCTTTGAAAACTTACGGTCGAATCTTGAACTATTTGGGTTTTTATTTTGAAACCCTAAGGAGAATTCTTAAGCAATTTTGAGGAAAACATGTGTATTATGGTGTTTGAGGGATTAAATCCCGTGTTGGTGGTATATATAGGGGAGGAGGATGACCAAAATACCCCTAAGTAACAATTAAGGTCAAATCTGTCCCTCAGTTGACAGTTTGATAGGCTGGAGGAAATCGATTATAACCTTTTACTGATATATTCAAATTGTATGAAACCAACTTCATTTGAAAAAGGACTCAAAGATCTGTCGTTTGATATATTATATCTCACACAGTTCATTATATACAGGGAGTTATGATCGTTTGAATTTGACCCTGAAATGCTGAAAAAAACTGGGCATTAGGCTATGCGTTTTGCTACTGTTTTGAAATCCAAACGCAGCCTTATGCATTCCGAAAAATTCCAAAACTTATCTGAGATGTACTATGAGATTGACCGATCGTAACGCAACTTGAAAATCTCAAAATGAAGGTCGGGAAGGTGGAGAAGTTGTATCCCGAAGATTGTCAGCTAAAATGACTCTAAGTTACACTTAGAAAAATTTTCAAGTTTTTAAGTCTAAGAGCACTCTATTAAAGGCTAATCCATGCTCAACTTTTACGGGGTGTTACATATATATATATATATATATATATATATATATATATATATATTTCTAAAATAATCTGTAAATTGAAATACTGAAATCTGATAATTGAATTGACTGGTAATCTATATGCTTTGGTTAAGAAAACCTGAACTGAATTCTAGACTGAATACTACACTGATGTTATGGGAGGTATCATCTAACCAACATGCCCCAATCTGAGCTAATCGAGTTCCAACTTGTAACCCTAGTTAAAAGGGTGTCAGTACCGTGCCACGGGTACTAACACTGGCTATGTATATCCACTAATCTGATGTCCTGAAGGACTAGGAAGCCACTCTTAAACTGGCGGGTGACCCCTAAGAGAGTGCCAGTCCTAAACTGGGGTCACTCGCCAGTTTAGCTATGTAGTTCTGGAACTTAGGGACTATTACTCCAGGGAATTTCATAATTCAAGACAAACTCAACAATTTATCAACGAAATGGAAATTTATGATTTTGAGTATGAAAGTATACTAATCTTATATGAAAAACATATACTCATGGTTTAATTACAAAGTTAAACTGAAGGGATTAAGTAAACTCTTATTTGACCCGAAACCCAAACCTTAAAGAAGCAATAAACTTGGGAAACAAGATGTTTTGGGGACTCAATGGATGGAATGAATTCATTGATGAAATCCCACATACCTGGAGGTAGAAGCCATTGATAAATCCTTGGAATTTGAACTTGATGTTGAGAAAATCCTAACTAACTTGGGAAAGGAATAATTATCCTTTTTCTTGGTTTTAATTGATTTTGTGACTTAATGGGGGAATTTAGGGAAGTTTCGGCTTATATACCACCTTTGATGAAGCCTAAACGACATGGGTTAGGAGTTAAAAGAATGGGAAAAAACTAAACAACCCTTTTAAAAAAGTATAGAAAACCATTGATACCTATCGTAACAACTGAGGTAACGACTCGTTAGGTCAGGTAACGAGTCATGGCCTGGAATAATTGTTAGAGGTTCTACACATTGGGCCCTTACTAGTATGACAATAACCTCTCACCTATGGATTTGTTAGGACTGATAACAGGTCGTTAGAATGAGTCATTGTTCACTTGGAAAGACTTATCTGCCACAACATTGGCCTAACCTGAATGGTACAAGACCTTATATCACAGTCTTTCAATAACTCTAGCCACCTTCTCTGATGTAAATTACTGAAGACTCTTGAGATTAGTTAACATATCAATATGAACCACATAAAGATAATGCCTCTAAATCTGTAAGGCTAATACTACTACTGCCAACTTAATATCATAATTCAGGTAGTTCTTTTTATGAGGCTCGAGTTGCCTAGAGGCATATGTTATAACCTTGCTCTGTTGCATTAACACAGAATGTAGACCAACTCTGGAGGCATCACGATATACCATAAAACTATCTGAACCATATGGTAGAGTTAAAATTGAAGTGTAGGTGAGTCGAGTCTTCAACTTCTTGAAACTCTTCTCGTAAGAATTAGACCACTGGAATTTGACTTTCTTTTGAGTCAGTTTGGACATGGGAGAAACAATAGAGGAAAATCCTTTAGCAAATCATCGGTAGTAGCTGGCAAAACCCTAGAAACTCCTGATATTTGATGTAGAGATAGGTTTAAGTTCCTTACTACTTTGGTCTTTTGAGGATCAACTTGAATACCTTTACCAGAAATAATATAACGAAGGAATGCTATTAATTTCAACCAAAATTCACACTCACTGAACTTAGGGAATAACTGGTGATGTTTAAGAGTCAGAAAGACAATCGTTAAGTGATCTGCATGTTCACCCTCACTTCAAAAATGAGGATATCATCTATGAAGACAGTAATAAACATATCCAAGTACAACTTAAAATCCCCATTCGATATGTCCATAAAATCTGCAGGAGAATTCGTTAGTCTAAAAGGCATAACCATAATTTATAGTGACCATATCAAGTTATGAAGGTTGTTTTTGAAATATCACAATCTCTAACTCTGAGTTAATAATAGCAGGATCTGAGGTCTATATCAGAAAAACAATTAACACCCTGAAGTTGGTTGAACAAGTCATCAATCTTAGGGATGGGATACTTATTCTTGATAGTGAATTTGTTCAACTGACGTTAGTCGATGCACATTCAGAGAGAGTCATCTTTCTTGCGCACAAAATAGATCGGATTGCCCCATGGAGGGACACGAGGCATGATGAAACCCATGTTCATAAGATTTTTTAGTTGTTTTCTCGGCTGGAGCAATTCTATAAGTTGGAATTGAAATAGGTTGGGTATCTGAAAGGAGATCTATTCTGAAGTCAATTTCCCTCTCGGGAGGGATTTCAGGTAGATAGTCAGGAGACAATTTTAAAAATTCATTCACTACTGGGACTGACTCAAGACTCGATAATTTAAACCAAGAGCCCTTGACTCGAATGAGATGATAGATGCACCCTTTGGAGATCATTTTTCTTTTCTTAAGGAAAGAGACAAACTGACTTATAAGCACTAAGGTACTACCCTTCCACTCTATGACTGGCTCATTTGGAAACTTAAACTGGACTACTCTGTTTCTACAATAAACTAAGATATAGTAAGAGTGAAGCCAATCCATGCTAAGAATGACATCGAAATTGGTCATGTATAACTCCACTATATCAACTAAAGTGATCTTTTGGGGTACTGTGATCGGGCAATTTCTCTATATCCGTCTGGCTATGATTAAACTACCGACCGAAGTAGAAACTGACAAGGGTTCTACTAGAATTTCAGGACTGACACCACAATATACGGCTATAAAGGGAGTCACAAAGTAAAGTGTGGCTCCGGGGTCTAATAATCCATAAACATGAAGGTGAAAGACTTGTAACTTATCACTAACCACATCAGGAGAACCCTTCTAATCCCGTCGAGTCTAATGGGCATAAAACTTACTCTAACATGATAATACTCAAATTATATATATATTTAAGTACAAGGGGGTCATCGCCGATATATTACCCAAGTTTGAGTCGGGGTCAAATCCACGAGGAACAATGTGAGTAGTGATTAAGTAAGTTCAATATTTAAGTTACTTGCTAAACTCAAACCTAAGATACATGTAATTGAGGGATTCTTAACGTTCAAAGGTATGATTATTTTTAGACTTCTAAAGGACTAAATCATGGCTATGAATAATTAGAGTATAATCAATTAGAAATGAATTGTAACACCCCATATTCAAGTACGTGTATTGGAGTATTCAAGTACATGTATTGGTCTTATTTATATGGAATTAATTTTTTTATTTTATTTATACCAGAATTTGCCCGTCGATGGTTCCATGCGAAGTTTATTGAATAAGATTTCCAACAAAATAAAGATTTCCAAAAATACTAGATTGCTATATATGTTCATTGTAGATAAGTAATCCGAAAAGATGGGAAGTCCATTTGGGACTAGTATTGAAGGTTGAAAGTCAGGTATGTAAAGCATACTCTCTACCATATCTTTGTCATGAAAGTGAAAAATTGTTATATTGAGAAAGTTTCCAAAGTTATTCAATAACATGTGATCCATAATGGTTTTGTATGATGCCCTATGTTACCAATGAACTTGTTTCCACCCTACAAGATGTCAAGACATTCCAATACTTACTTGTCTTCCAAATCTTACATGTTTATTGCACTAATGAATGTCAGAAGGTATCCGGTTACTCAAACAAGATCCATGTGCTATTAATGACTCCAAAATGTTTCATTGATATACCAATAAGTTCCTACTTCATTGTTCTGGCATTGATGACTCCAAAATACTTTATTGATGTGCCAATGAGTTCTTACTTCATTGTTATTGCATTGATGGTCTATTTATATGTCTCTTATTGATGTATCATTGTTTCAAAGTATCAAAAATGTGGTGGCGACTGAAATAACAATCTCAAAGATTAATTAAACTAAGTGATGGAAGTTTTCTCTTATCGGGTGGTATCCCAGGGGCATAAGCCTATCATGGGTCGATCCCAATTTATGTGTTTATGGGTGGTATCCCAAGGGCATAAGCCTATCATGGGTCGATCCCAGTTGATATGTACTGGAGGTAGCCTAATGGTCACAATACAGTACAATAATGATTACAAAGATTATAAGAACGAAGGTAAAGTGATTGAATAAATACAATATGCAGGTTGTCACAAGTTCTAGTAAGTGTGGTCCACTCCTATTACGATTTTATTCACTTGTTTCTGATTTCTATTGAGCTCCTATATCATATGTGATTATCTACAACTTTACATACTCAGTACATATTTCGTACTGATGTCCCCCACGGGGGACCTGCATTTCATGCTGCAGGCACAGGTACCTCAGTTCATACACCGCACAAGTAGAAGCCAGGATATCCAGCTGCTTTTGGTGAGCTCCAGTTTGCTTCGGGGCTTTCCGTGTCATATCCAGTCACTTTTGGTATTGTATAAAAGTTAGTTATATGGCGGGGTATGTCCCTACCTTAGTTAAACTCTGTGTATTGTCTAGAGGCTTTGTAGACCTAATGTACAGTCAAGGTGGTATTTTGTTAATAGACGTGATGGCTCCAATGGCCAAGTATTGTATATACATATATGTGTGCTCGAGCTTATACAGGTGATTATTTCCTTTTATATGCGACATGATGCTGTCCGAATTTTGGGTTGTCATAGAGGTATGCATGGGAAGTATAAGGTTATGAGCTGGTTCTCCCGGGCCTCCTCGATTACGGGTGCAAGTCCGCCCTAATAGGATTTGAGGCGTGACATGGATCTTGGGATTACAATTTCCTAGGGGCAAATTATGCTTGAGAGTATGATGATTCAATGCAAATTCTAATCAATAATAATGCGGTAGGCTAGGTTGAAAGTCTTTGAGGTTAGTTTGTCAACAATGTCTCTAAGATGTCACTCATTGACCCATTCAAGTACCTAACGAGTGTGTCAATTGAAGCCATCAAACACCTCAATTGGGTATCCATATTTCTAGGATGTTATCCAAGGTATAGTCAACCTTATTATCACCCTTATGTGTAAGATAGTGAAAATTAGAAAACTACACCCATTAATTATCTACTATTGCCTTAGTACCCACATCACTCTTTTAAGGATGAGGTGGGTGCTAAAAGTTCACCCAAACTCCTCTTTCAAGGATGGTTTGAGCTTTTAAGAGTTTGGGATTTTCACCCATAAACCCTTTTTGAGTATTTTGGGCTTTCACCCATAAATCCCAACCAATTTATTCAAGTAATAGCAAAACCCATCATCAACACACTAGCAAATACACAAATGAATCACAACCCACACATAATTGCACCATATTCTAACATAATCCCAAGAGGAAGAACTAGCTACACATAAGATTAACAAGCAAGATATACCCAGAAATCTTCATCAATTTGATTTATTAAAAGATAAAGGAAATGCAAATTGCAAGCTTTAGGGTTCAATAAATATTCAATGAAAATCACCAATCCTTCACTTGAAAGCTACTCTAATATATTCTTCACCCAAAAATTAGTACAATAGTTGTATTCTCAAAATTGCAAACTAGAATATAGATAAATTCCACAAAAGTCGGATCTCTTCTAAAAAATATAGGGTTGAGCTTCTTAAAGGAATTTGGGAATCAGTTGTGTGCATTTATATCGATGCCCTGGGTTGTATTCCTGCTAAGACGTGATCGCGATAACTCATTTGTAATCGCGGCTACCGTGAACACAGTCAAAATCTTGCTATTGCGGTACTTTGACTTGGCTTAACTGACCACGATCGTGATCCTCAGAACGTGATCGCGGTAACTGAGGCTCGTTCTGCTCCAGGTCTTCTAACTGCACTTCTTTTCTATCTTTTGATCCTTTTTGGTTCAAGTCCACATCTTTCCATCCTATAAGCGATATGCCTGCAACATATGGATATTAGTGTATTTAATCACACATATGTCTCATTTATACACTTAAATTATGATAATGTGCATGAATGTTGAGTGCAAATTAGTGGTAAAATCACCACTCATTAACACCCCCAACTTAAGGCTTTGTTTGTCCTCAAGCAACACTATCTCTTACCGTGAAACAATGCACATTTATGCCCAACTACATGATCCAATAATCACAATGACTTCAAGCTTAGTCACTACCTTAAGTAGATCTTTAAACATGAGCAAGGCTATTCTTACCACCTCCCTTAACATGAAATGCAGTGTTCAAAGGTTCCAGAGACTTCAAAAAGAAACCATCCAACAATCACTAATACTCTAGAAGTGACATACCTTTGGCCTCAACCACAATATACTCCTTTTGCCTCAATTTTTGGGAGATGATAAAATCACCCACCTCAACTTGTTTACACACCTCCTCACAAGAAAGAAAATTCCACACACCAAGTTATCAAATGTGTAATAAGGAATTTAAGTGTAAAAAACTCTTTCTCTCTCAAGAACTCTCGATGCTAACAAGTACCATGCCATAAGCTTGCCTCTATTTTCAATCGCCACTACAATGAAATTGCTTGGTTGGAAATCACAAAAGGTTTTTTGAGCTTGTAACGTAGGTTCGGGGTAGGGTAGGGCATCTTTTAGGAACAATATGGCTATACCCTCCTTGAACATCTACATCACACTATTCTATCCAACTTTTGACCATGGGCTACTTATTTTTGTATTCACTTTTTACACATGTGCCTACTTTAATTTTCTTTGTTCACTCATTTTCTTTTTATTTCATTTCCTTCCCCCTTGGTGCTTCTCTTTCCTTTGTTGGATCCTTTCTTTTTTCTTATTCATCTGTTTTCAATGCTTAATCCCATTGACACTCACTTACAACTTCATGGCTCAAAGTTACCTCTTCCAATCTTCATCACCCCTAACTTAGGATTTCAGCCTCAAGTTGTAATTTTAAGTTCAAAGAGGGTAGGGTTTAAAAGAGGGATAAAAATTAAAAGGCTTACAACTTGCAATGTGTTTGCCAAAGAAAGGTCTAAATGATCAAAGTGGGTAACTAGGGATAACATATATACAAGTGTAGGCTTTCTAGGCTAAAGTGGACTTCCAATGTCATAAAGATGTCTAAGATTATTTCACCAACCAATTACAATAAAAATTAGCCTTGAGAGACTAATAGGGCAAGTTCTAGATTGTATAAGTACACGTGAGATTTGGGCAAATAAGCTTACCATACATGGCATGCAAATTCGCCAAGGGGGCTCAATCGCCCCTCCCACTAGAGACAAAAATAAAGTATCTATCAATTTTCACAAGCAAAAATTATTGGAGTTACAAAAAGAGAAAAATAATTGTTATAAGGTCACTCATGTCCATGCCCATGATTTTAAAAAAAAATTGGACAAAGAGGGGTGTTTGCTTTTAATTTGCACCATGCATAATTTGCTAAATATGGCATCAATCTAAGCCTTTGTCTCACATTTTGTCCTTCATACGGGAAAACCATATGGATACTCAGACTTCACTATAGGTATAAGTAAGAATTAAAATGCCATACATACTCATATTTCCCTTGCAATTATGACCTCGATGCCATGGTTACTCAGACTTTCCCCGTATCCGTGGCTCAAAACACAAGCACGATGCTTTTATCTTAAGAATATCGTCACTCAATCTATTATAGGGAAAAACTCGTCCAATATGATCACAACTAAAATAAAGATAAAGCAAAATATAAAATCTAAAAACAAACCAAATAACTATTCCATGAAATATGGGAACCATTAGAGTGCCCAAAAATTACAATTTGAAAACAAAACAAAAATATCTAAGTAAACATAAAACATCCACAATATAGAATGCAGACACGAGGAATACACCTCCAACTAACAACTCGCAATGCCCTCACTGCATAATTAAGTAATCAATAGAGAGGGAAAAGATGTGCTCTTTGTGTCTGCATCATGAGTTGCTATCTCCTGCAGAATCCGCATTATCACCACCAGTATTAGACCACTCAGCAGGGGACTCATCATCGCTCTCTATCCTAGAAGAATATAATTTGTCATGAGGTTTTAGAACCTTCCATAGGCCCTTTACCCCCTTCCACATTTTACTGAAGAACTTATCTCTCTTCTTTATCTTTTTGTGGGAATCCTGAAGCTCCATGTGAGACTCTTCTAGTGATGAGTATGCCATCTCAAGCCTGGCAACAGTGGCTCCCTGTGTCTGCTGCTTCTCCAGATATCTCTCATACTCTGAGCGGGACACATAAGAGTGATACCGAGTGAAAGGCTCTCCCGACCATTGAGCAATCCTGATACTAACTCCTTGATGACCTTAATATCTACACCAATATCCTCTAGAGGACTAACAGTGGATGGTCTACATGACTCTGGCTCCGCAGTTGTCGACTTGACCAAGATGATCTTTCTCTTTTTTCTCTGGTCGGGTGCACCCTCACCTCGAATCCTTAATGGGAAGATACGGGGGTTTGGTTTCACCTAGGTGTCTATTTGATACTCCTATACTTTGGCCCTCTTGCACAATTCAGTAATAAGAGAAGAAAAAATAAAAAGTATACCACCCTGACTCTTAAAATGCCTTCATTCTGAAATCACAATCTGGCCCATATTCAGAGAAATGCCAGACAAGATACAGTCTACCATTCGAGCTCGCATATCAGTGATGGTAGTCATATGTGCGCATGGGAAAAATTGACTTCAGATAACATTCAACCAAATCCTGGCCTCTACTGTGAAGTTATTCTTGGAGATTCCTCTTTTGGTGGTATCCCAAGAGACCTCTCTACTAGGGCATAGTATGTTAGCCATCCAGGTCTCTGGCTCACAACTCTTTGCCTAAAACTCACTCATGTCTCTATCTGGGAGTACATATATGTTGATTATCTATTTTTCTCCCAAATGCATATTCTTTTCCCTAATTTTTATCACTGGGTTTGAGAGGAAGACTACACTGAGATTTGCATAGAACTCTCGCACCCATTACTCATTGGTAATACATGGGTCTGGGGTAAAGCAAATCCACCCAATTATAGTAACCTATTAAGAAATGTTGATAATTTTTCTGCCACCTTGTCTATGTAGATACCCTTTTCCTGGAGTAGCTTAGTCTTTGGGAGGTCACTGTAGTAGAGGCTGTGACATTCTGGAGCCATGAAACGGATATGGTCATAATCTTCCATTTTGTGGCTGAGTACCTGTAAGCAACATAACTCGGATGATCATTAGCATTTTCATACTAAGACCATACTATATTAATCAGATAAACTTATGTGCCGATATCATAATGGGTTTTAGGGTGAGAAATGGGTATGCAGAAATTTGTCTAAGCTGGAAACTAGTCTCAATTATGGTGATCGCGGACCCTTGACCACGATCCTAATGACTTCGATCATAGTATCTGATACTATTTTTTACCAAATCTACGACAATACCAAATACCATATTTTAACCCCAAAATATGTTCCAACCAACCTAGATCATCATGCTTAGGAAGCTTAAACCCTAAGTGCTTGATTGTGATCTTGAAAAGTGAAGAAATCTACAATGGGTTCATTGGAGCATTCAATCAAACACATGGTGTACACACTAATTACAACCTATTTATGCCAAATTCTGGGTACTCAAGACTTTCCCGTCGGTGTGCACACTAACTACAACAACTAACCATAAAAATAATCACATACAGGTATATATTTAGAATTAGAAATACTATTTCAGGCCTACTACTAAAACATAAGTTCTAAGCTTTAAAAAAACATAAAAACGAGGGAGTTGGGACCACTTACCGAGTTACAAGATGAAAATGAGGTGAAATGCACAACTTTGACACTCAACACAGTTTAATTTTAGAGTATTTGAAAAAGGGGTGTGGGGGCTAAATAACAGTCGAATGGTCTTTTAAACTGCTTTGGCTGCAATCGCGATCTAATTTTTCTGATCGTGGACACTCAGCCACCACGATCATGGTGACACACAGGCCGCAATTGCGGTGCCTGATATCAATTTTTAGGTCCTCTGCACTGCCCTTCTCAGTCCAAAACATAATAATTTCACACTTACCCTTTTTCAATTTCAATCAACACTCTTCATAGAAAGGAGATAAAATTGAGCGGCAAAGGGACCGAAGATTCAGATATTTTAAGATGAAATGTGATAGAAAGGATGATAAGGCGATGCGGCTACTATCTCACCACTTTGAAGACTTGAACCTTTTACCCACTTTCACATCAAATTTCTGATTCAGCTCCTTGAGTAATTGCGGGAATATCAATAGGCCACTAGTTGAACATCAGAAGTTGAGATCCTTGTCTTTTGAGTGCAGGGTTCTCATGTGCTCACTTGGAATGTCAAACTCCAAAATGTAGGGATGTTGCTCCTTCTCCCAAAAATCCATTATTTGCTTAGGTAGGTAGAATTTCATCACATCCACCAAGCATAATTTTGAAAAATGGTTTGAATGAGGTCTATCCCTTAATTCCAAAATTGCATCCCTCTTAGCATCCTCGCCCCAAAATGGACTAGAGTCTTTATAAGAGATTTACTTGGCTTCTTATTTTAACTCTAGCACTATTTCCTCAATTTTGGCATCTTTAAATATATTAGGTGTGGTTGGTTGGAAAAGCACGGATGACTCCTTATTTTCAAGCTCATTTGAAGAATGGGCATATTCATGGTACTTACAAGATCAGCCTCTTTGCCCATTTCTTTAATCTTTTCCATTTCCCTTTTGTATGCCTCATTAGATTGATACAAATCATGCATGTCCTCCTCCAATGTAGTTGCGCGTTCAAAAAGTGTTTGAAGCATTGCTTTAACACCATTGTACTCGGCATGTTGTTCTTCATTTTTCACACCATTAGACCTATCAAAATCATAAAAAGAGCTAGCATACTTGTTAGCATATCTAGGGGGAGGGAGATTTGAATAATCACTTCAATGTCTATCTCGACCACCACATAAAGAACATTCATACTCCTAATAGGATCAAGATAGTGCCTTCATCTCTCTTTGGGGAGCATATTTACAATCTTACCAAAAGTGAGGTTCATCACAATATGGACATGGATATCAAGATAGGATTTCCAACTACTAAAATCATATTTGTCCCAAGATGCCATAGTGACAAGTCAACAAAAATAATAATCTACCTAACACAAGAAACAAAAGAATATCACCAACAACTATTTACAAGTTTGAATCCAATCAAGTAAGCTAAAATTTCAAACTAACTCAATACGCCAAATTATTTGCCGACAACGGAATTATTTTTTATAACGCTCAACTCACACATCAATTTAAGTACAAGGAGGTCATTATTAATATAATTACCCACCTTTGAGTCGGGGTTGAATCCACGAGAATCAATGTGAGTGGTGATTAAATAAGTTCAAAATTTAAGTTACTTGCTAAACTCAAACTTAAGATAAAAGTAATTAGGGGATTCTTAATGTTTGAAAGTATGATTATTTTTAGACTTCTAAAAGACTAACTTGGGGGCTATGAATAATTATAGTATAATGAATTAGAAATGGATCTTGAGATTATGCTTTCCTAGGGGCAAATTAAGCATGAGAGCATGATGATTCAGTGCAAATTACAATCGTTAATGATGAGGTAGGCTAGGTTGAAAGTCCTTGAGGCTAGTTTGTCAACAAAGTCTCAAAGATGTCACTCATTGACCTTTTTGAGTACCTAATGAGTGTGTTAATTTAAGCCACCCGACACCTCAATTGGGTATCCCTGTTTCTAGAATGATACCCAATGTATAGTCAACCTCATAATCACCCTTATTTCTAAGATAGTGAAAATTAGCAAACTACACCCATTAATTGTCTACTGTTGCCTTGGTTCCCACATCCCTCTTTCAAGGATGAGATAGGTTCCAAAAGTTCACCCAACCCCTCTTTCAAGGATAATTTGTGCTTTCAAGAGTTTGGGATTTTCACCCACAATTCTATTTTGAGTACTTTGGGATTTCACCCAAAAATTCCAACCAATTTAATCAAGAAATGACAAAAACCATCATCAACACACTAGCATATATACAAATGAATCACAACCTACACACAATTGCACCCTATTCTAACATAATCACAAGAGGAAGAACTAGCTACACATAAGATTAACAAGCAAGATATACCCAAAAATCTCTATTAATTTGATTTATTGAAAGATAAAAGGATTGCTAATTACAAGCTTTAGGGTTCAACAAATCTTCAATGGAAATTGTCAATCCTTCACTTGAAAGCTACTCTAATGTATTATTCACCCAAAAATTAGTACAATAGTTGTATTCTCAAAATTGGAAACTAGAATATGGATAAATTCTACAAAAGTCGGATCTCCAGTCAAAGAGATAAGGTTGAGCTTTTTAAGGGAATTTGGGAATCAGCTGTGTACATTTACATCTCTGCCCCTAGGCTGTATTCCTACTGAGCTGTGATCGCGGTAACTCATCCGCAATCGTGGCTACCACGACTACAGTCAAAATCTTACAATTGCGGTACTTTATTTGGCTTCATTGAGGATCGTGATCGTAGTAACTGAGGCTCGTTATGCTCCAAGTCTTCCGACTGCACTTCTTTTCTCTCTTTTGATCCTTTTTAGTTCAATTCCACATCTTTCTATCCCATAACCTGTATGCTTATAATGTGTGGATATTAGTGTATTTAATCACATATATGTATTATTTATATATTTAAATCATGGTAATATGCATGAATATTGAGTGTAAATGAGTGGTAAAATCACCAATCATCATAACGCTGTCCACCATATGTACTAGAGGTGGCACCGTACAGAGTCAGATGACCGGCTGAAATTGCTGAAGAGTTAGTCTAGCTCTACTGATAATCATTCCTACCTATATGCACACCCTCTTGGAAATCCCTCAAAATGTGGATTGACTTGACAAACCTGAAATAGGCATTACTACCACCCACGCACCCACCTTTGTGATTCCTACTATATCTCTTGCAAACTGGGTTTGTACAAGCACTATTCATACTACCGTGGGACTTAGAGCCTAGAGCTATATCTCGAGTATCCTGTCTAAGATTAGGCACTGGAGCACTGTCATAACATAGGGTTAGAGTTGAAGATTTCAGTCAAAACTGAGAACGATTATCCCCATCTAACCTTGACTAAGAAAAACTGAGACTACAGTTCAAGCCCTCTTTTTATCCTTTTCCTTCTCCTTCATCTTCTCTTTCTCAATTTTCTGAGCATGGACCATCAATCTGGGTATGTACATCTCCTTAACCAACATGGATGTCCTACCCTCCTTGACTACGTACTCGAAAATGCTAGATACAAACTTACTCATTCGGGCCCTAGAATCAACCACCATGGTCGAAGCTTACCTTACCAACTGAGTAACTTTATATAATACTCCTTAACACTCATATTGCCTATCTTTTAGTTGATGAACTCTTGTAATTTGGCATCTCTCAACTCAAGTAGGAAGAACCTTCCTAGAAATGCAGTAACGAACTCATCCTATTCGACTAACCTTGCATCTGCATATCTATACTTCTTCTACTACTTAAACCAAGTGTGAGCCATTCCTTGTAATTAGTAAGATTCCAACTTAGCATTCCTGGTATAAGTGATACTATGATCTCAGTCACTTTCTGAACAATATCCAAAACACCTGTGGATCTTATTTAGTCTTGAATCTAAAGAACACTAGAGAATTCATCTAAGTAAAGTCTCGGATTATAGGTTCTTCCATATTCATCGCTGGTTTAGATAGAGCGACAACCTGATGGTTACTATGAGCCATCATATATTGGGCTAGTGCTGTAAAAGCAACTTTAAACTCAACATGAGAGACCTTCTCATTTAGAGGGTCTTCTGGAACTGGCGGTGGTACTTGCTGATTTTCATCTCTTTTTTTGTTAGATCTCTTAGGAGTCATTTTTTATAAATAGATATAGCATGAGTTAGGCGAAGAATTTTAATAGAGTTTACACTCTATCATACAATATGAATCATGAAAGAATTGAGACTTTCCTGAAACATTTGATAGACTCTCACTCATAAGTGTCAATAAAGATCAACACATGTTGACGTTAAATCATAGAGGAGTAATATAGTTTTCAAACCCTATAGGTGTTTATAGCGTATAAGTATATGCACGTAGTGTAAATAAAATAAAATACATGAATTAAAATGAGGGGTGGTTGTTTGGAAAGTTATTTTACCAAAGTCTATTCAAACTATCAATTAAAGGCAATAATTGTGAATGAGATTTCCAAACGAGGCAAGCCTTGGGATTATGTCTTCCTAGAGGCAAATAATGCATGGGTTCATGATAATTGAATGAAAACTCTAGTTATCAACTACATGGATAGCTAGGTTAGGAGTTCTTGAGGCTAGTTTGTCAACAAAACCTCAAGATTAGCATCCATAGACCCTTTTAGATACCTCATAGATGTGGCAATCAAATTCGTCTAATACCTCAATTGGGTATCCCTATTTCTAGGAGGATGCCGAAGACCTAGCAAATTCTCAACTCACCCTTATTTCTAAGATAATAAAAAGAGAAAAGCTACATCTAACTATTATTTACTAATGCCTTGTCACCCATATCCCTCTTTCAAAGATGATATAGGATCCAAAGGTATACTCATATCCCCTTTTCAAAGATGAGGTGAGAATTTGGGAATTTAGGGTTTTCACCCACAAATACATCTTGGGAATTTAGGGTTTTCACCCACAAATACCAACTAAATAAATCAAGAATTAGTGAAAGCCACAATTAATAACCAACAATATACCCCAATAAATCATAACCCATACATAGTTGCACCCTTTTCCAACATAATCCCAAGATAAATGTTTAGCTACTCATAAAATTTGGAAAAACAAATATACCAAAAGGATCATTCAATGCTTCCATGGAAATATAAAGTAAGAAGATTCTTCAATATAACTTCAATTTCACAAAACTTAAATTGGAAATTCAAACGCAATTGATTCCCCAAATTAGTAGGGTTTACAAAATCTCCCAATTCAATTTTCCAAGTCTAGGATCCCAAATAAGAAAGGATTTTAGCCTTTTAAGGGATTTGGAGTTGGCTACATGAAATTACATAATTTCCCTTAAGCATAAACTTGCGATGCCGTGATCACTGCAACATGTCCACGATCGCAGCCACTGTGACTGTCATAAGATTATCGCGATTGATAGAAGTTTACCAAACTTAACTGTCCGTGATTGCGACCATCAAGCTTTGATCTCGGTAATTGAGACCAGTTTCTTCTGTGGATCATTCAGCTTTTGTACTTCTCTTTTATTTTTTGATCCCTTTTAGCTCAATTCTACTTCTTTCATTCTCATTACCTGTACACCTGTAAAAAGTGGAAATTAGTGCATTCAACTAACAAAGTTGGCTCACTCGTACCTTTAAGTCATAGTAGTGTGCACGAATTTGGATGTAAATGAGTGGTAAATTTACTACTTATTAACACCCCCAACTTAAACCTTTTCTTGTCGTCAAGCAACACTATCTCTTACTCAATGAGACAATGCAAATTTAAGCCCATTTATACAACCAAATGATCATAATGACTTCATACTTAATTAACACCACAAGTAGCTCTCAACATGGGCAAGGCTATTCTCACGACTCTCCTCGATATGAAATATAATCTCAAAGATGCAAGGGACTTTAAAGAACTACAGTGCAGTAATTACTAACTCTCTGTAAGTAACTCTATATCAATAGCAGCTCAACTATACTTTTTTGCTTCTTTTTTCGGAGAATGACAATTTCACCCGCTTCGATTCCTCTGTATGCCTCCTCATAGGAAGAAAATCCCATATACCACATTATCTAATATGAAACAAAGGATTTTAGTGCAAAACACTCTCTCTTAAAAAGACTCTCCCAATGATCACAACTACCATACCATATGCTTGCCCTTATTTTCAATTGTCACTACAATGAATACACTTGGTTGGATATCTCAAAGGACTTTATCAAGCTTGTAACGTAGGTTCAGAAAAGGTATGATATCATTTGGTTGTAAAGTGACTACACTCTCCTTGAACATCTACATCAGACTATTTAACGTAACTTTTAACCTTGGACCATTTTATTTATTTCCAAAATTCACGCATGCCTACTTTTGCTACCTTGATTCACCCAATTGTTTGAAAGGTTCTTTTGCACTCTACTCAATTCCTTATTTTGATGACTTCTTTCTTTTTCACTTTTTTAAATTTCTCTTTTTGCTTAGCATCATAGGCATCTACTTACATTATCATGGCCCAAGGTCATCTCTTCCAAACATACCACCCCTAACTTAGTCATTTAGCCTTAATTTTTATGTTCCAAGTTCAAGGAGGGTAGGGTTTAAAAGAGGAAAAAACTTTGAATGGTTTAAGGCTTGTAATATGGTTGCCAAAAAAAGGTTTGAAGGCTCAAAATAGGTAACTAAGGATACTATTCTATGCATGGGTAGGCTATTTAGTCTAAAGTGGGCTCCTAATGTTTACTAAGAAGGCCTAAGGTTATTTCACTAACCAAGTATAATCACAATTAGCTTTGAGAGACTAACGAGGCAAGTTCTAGATGGTACAAGTATGCATAAGAGTTAGACAATTATTCTCACCACACATGGCATACAAACTTTTCAAGGAGTCTCAATTGCACTTCCTACTAGAGAAAAAAGGAAGTAGTTACCAATTTCCACAAGCTAAAGATTTTGAAATCACAACAAGAGATAAAATATTATTACAAAATTATTCACGTCCATGCCCTTGATTTTTTAATTTTTTTGGAAAGAGGGTTCGCATTTGCAACACACACAATTTGCAATTTATGGCACCAAACTAAGCTGTCGTCTAACATTTTGACTTTCATGAGAGCAAACCATATGGCTACTTAGAATTCACCATAGGTATAAGGGCGATCCTAAATCCAAAATGCCACAGGTACTTGTATTTCCCTTGCATTTATAGTTACGATGCTATCGGTCCTCAAACTTCTCATGCATCCATGGCTCGAAACCCAATAACAACAATTTTCCCTTAAGAATGTTACTCAATCTATCATAGAGAAATACTCATCCGATATTAACATAATCAAGATAAAAATAAACAAACTAAAAATAAAACAAAAAACTAATCCATGAAATATGGGTACAATCAGAGTGCCCGAATATTACAACCCAAAACAAAATAAAAATCATCCAAATCAGCATCAAAATATCCAAAAATATCTTAATAATACAAACTAAATGAATAAATACAGAGACAGGCACCCCGAACTAATAACTTTTGGGAAAGAACTGAACAGGGAGTATGGGAGAAATGGGATAGTCGACTGGAATTTTAATCATATCAAACAACAATTGTGGTCACTTAGCTACCTCGATAGTGGTGACATGCATACTGTGATCACGGTAACTGAGTCTAAATTGTGTCCCGTGTTTTCCCCTGTTTAGTATACTACTCAAATACACCATAATTTCCCTTACTTTCCTCATTCAAAACACTCTATAGTACCACAATTTCATGGATCAATCACTAATAAAATTAAATCTACTCCACTTAATAAAAAAATAGAGGAAACGAGAAACATTCTTGGCATTGGTGGGTTGCCTCCCATCTAGCACCTAATTTACCATCGCGATATGATGTTCTTCATTTTTTCAACTTGGAACCTCAATAGACCCATCATTCACCTCCGTATCCTGAATATGAATGACGGATACTACTTGCAACTCCATAGGTTGTTTCTCAGTTTTGCACACCCAGAAGGATAACTTTATCACTATTGTCCCAAATCTTATTTTTCCTAGCTCCATATCCATAATAGCTCTTCTGGTTGCAAGGAAAGGTCAGCCAAGTATTATAGGAACATCTTTGTCATTCTTGGAATCAAGCACCACAAAATCTGCCAGAAGGATTAAGCGGTCCACCTTTTCTGAAACATAAAAAAAACAAGTGGTCTTTTGATAGACCGGTATGCCATCAATAGCCTCATTGTTGTTGGAGTAGGAGTGCCTAAACCAAGTTTTTGATAGATTGTATATGGCATGAGTCTGATGCTTTCACCAAGGTCATACAAGGATTTTTCAAACTTGTGTGTCCCTATGGTGCAAGGGATAGTAAAGGCCCCGAGATCCTCTTTCTTCTCCGCTATAGTGCTACTCATGATACCGCTACACCCATGAGTAATTTCTATGGTTTCACTATCAACAAGACATTACTTTGATATTAATTTTTTCATAAGGTTACCATATCCCGGAATCTCTTGAATTGCCTCTAGCAACGGGATATTAATTGATAGGTTTCTAAGCTTAGCAAAAAATGCCTTAAATTTGGTATTGTCCTCTTTCTTTTTGAGCCTTTGAGGGAATGGGAGAGGAACCTTCACGGTATACAACGAATCACTTTGCACTTCATTATTCTCAACTAACTTTGGATCTCTCTCTTCATCATCCACTTCTTCACTTAGCATTGGTTCATTTTCATTTATTTCTTAAGACTTTGGAGATTCTTCATTTGAATCATTAGCTACAACACAATCAAACCCAAATGAACAAAATATTAAATTGAATCATACCAGTCTCTACTGGGGGTTATTACTCATTTTTGTACTTGTTGTTTTATTTTCCAATTATTTCTTCAATGAAGAAAAAAAAAGAATAAATAAGATTCTCTTAGCTTATTCATAAGGATCTCATAATTTAATTATCCATGAATATTTATGTCTCTAGCATGACCACTTGATAAAATCTAGAAGGAAGTGAGGTAAATGGCTGATACTACTGGAAGGATTCCTCTTTGGATAATACGTACTATAGCTAGTATTCTTGTTCACAAGCTTCTTCTTCAAACTTGTTTGTTCAATATTGGTTTATTTTTCAACATCCACCACAAGATCACTGAGAGCTTTTCCACTTCTAGGGATAGTTTTTGGTACTTGGGCATTATTTTTTGGATTCACAATAGTGTCACTAGGAAGAGTGCTCTTTGTCTAGCATTAAGTTAAGTGGAGATTTGAATGATTTGAGACTCCAATTGCTTGATCGAGGTAGAGTGTGATACAACCATTTGGTTGATTTGCAAAAAATTACCTTTCAATTTATGGACCATCTTATCCGTTTCCTCCACTCTCACCAAAATCCTTGCTAACACATCCTCGATCTTGAAATTTTTAGGATCAACAGAGTTGGATTCTTTACCCTTTGCTTGGTCATGGGGAGGCATATATTGGTCATATTCTCATTACTTGTCTCTCCAATCACGATATCTATCACAATTATGCCAGTCCCGCTTTTTATGATCCCTCCAACCTTGGTTGCCACCTTGCCTTTGATAGGCCAGACGGGAACCCACCAGATAGTTAGCCAAATACCAAATTTCTTCGTCAAGCCTCTTGGCCCCTTATTCATCATAGCCCTTGGATGCTATGACATTCACTACTTTTTTTGGTGCACCGATCACATGCTTCTTAGAAACTCCAATTTTGTTATTTTTTATCCATGTTTTCCTTCCTCTCTTTATCTCTCTTCTTTTGCACTTTATCAACATAGGAGGTTGTAGAAGACCCTTTAGCTACCTCAATGTGTCAAGTATGACATCCCTAATTTTGCTTAGTGACTTCCTCAAGCAAGTTTGAAGCCATTTTATAAGACATCCCCAATTTTGCTTTGTGACTTCCTCAAGAAAGTTTGAAGCCATATTATAAGACAACTTCACAAGTGAACCCCTGGCTACATTATACCTTACATATTTTAGTTGATCCAAATCCCAGTAGAAGATTTGGAGAAGAATCTTCTCTAGGACCTCGTGGTTGGGACATTGCATGAGCTTCCCATTAAATCTCTCCTACACCTTGTATAGAGGCTCTCCATTCAATTGATGAAAGTTCATGATTCCATCATATATTTGCAATATCTTGGATAGTGGGAAGTATCGGTCTAATAATGCAATGATAAGCTCATCCTACGAAGTAGTTGACTTAGCCAAAAGATATCCAAGCCATAATACCGCCTCATCCATTAGAGAAAATGGAAAGAGGCACAATCGTATGGATTCTGCAGAAATATGCGCAATATTGATTTGACCAAAAAATTAATTAACCTATCTTTTACCAAAAATTATTTTTAATAGATCTTAAAGGGTGTCTCACACTTTATCTTTAGGATAATTAGAATCCTTATCTAGAATCACATAGGTTAAGTAGGTCTTAATTGCATCACCTTAGCTAAAATAGGTGTCCTAATTCAACTTAAAAAATAATTAGGTGGTGACTTTTTTAATTAATTTAGAAGTTTTCAATATGTTGTACCTTAAATCGACTCATGTTATAATGAGGTATAACAACATGAAGACTTCACTGGGGATATTAGGTTCTTAATCATAACAAACTTAGGTTTATAATTAAGTTTTCTTATATCTTATTATTTGTTTTGCCTTAATTATTTTGATTTATCATATTTGTGTGGCATAAATTATTTATTTGTTGTTATTTTATATACATTGATGTTTCTTTAATATTTCCTTTATTTATGGATAACTGATACTTACGCATATTGTATACGCGTATTATATATTGTACTTTTTCAAAATTCTTTCAAATCACCTTATTTTAGAGAGTCGATGTATATGTGGGGTGAGCGGGAGTTTTACTATCGTGGGACCATGTACCTTCTCATATAAAAAGGCCAAGTCTGTATTTATCCAAATTTTAGAAAAACTTAAGATAAAGCGTTAATATTCTTGATTTAGGTCATGCATGCATAAACCTTAGATGGCTTGATCCCTGATGTCATTCAACAAATAGATGAACACCTTTTATGTCAAATGGGTTTCACGACCCAATGATGACCCTCATTTTATGTGCATGAGATAATAATAAATTGATTTAAGTTAAAATTTGACCAAATTGAGTTTTGAAATGCATTTGGTTATGTGTCTTTTTGTAGGTTACTAGAATGGATGCTTGCCTTATTTTGCCAATACTTAAATGGTTGTGCGTGTTTCACTTAAGATAAGGAGGTAGTGGGAGAACATTAAGATAAATCATGGGTTTGAGATTAAGAGATGCTTAGGTTTATTGACATCACTGGTTTACATCCCTTTTGATAGACATATAATCAAAGTATTGCTCAAGTTTTGGGATCCCACTAAAGTCGTGTTCAGATTCAAGGATTTTGAATTGACCTCCATAATTGAAGAAATTAATGGATTTACCTATTTTAAGTATTAAGGATAGGGTATGATTTTATCTCACTAATAGTCAGGAAAGAAATTCTTGCAAATTCTTGGGCTCAAAAACAACCTCAATCTTGCATGTTTAAACTGTGAATGGATTTCTCGTGACTACTTGTCAAAAATATTTGGTTGCAAGGACGGTCACGAAGTCTCTAGCAGGGAATTCTCTTGATCTGCTAAGAGTTTGAGAAAGATACATCTTATCATTTTTACCACTGCCTTACTAGGCACTTTAGTTTTTCCTTTGGAGCATGGAAGGATTGGTACTTGCCTTATCTCCATAGTTCAAACACTTTTTTATGGGGTTGAGAATATTGAGGTTTCACTCGTTCTGATGATTGTAGCAAAAATATGGAAAGCATTATCCAAATGTACCAAAAGAAGAAAGTTCTTCAAATATAGCAATCTCATTCTCCATATTTGGGCTATAGAACATTTCTATAGATGTCATGCCATGGTTGACATGATCTTTATTCGGCCCAACAAGACCGACTCTCATGAACAAAGGATGGCTGAATTTGTAACTCCTATTGGTAAAAATGATTGCTATGGATACATGCGAGTACTCACGGGTAATCAAATTCAATGGAGGTACCCATGGTTGTCACCTTTTGTTGTCATCATCAAGGGACATACGACATAATACATTAAGATTATTGGCTTGAAGGGTCTTCAACTATATACTCTCTCATGAGTGCTTTGGCAATTTAGATATCATCAAGTCATTCTGCTTTATTAAGATATGAGTAGATATGAGGTTGGTTTTAGGACACTCTATGAGATTCCTAGAGAAATGGAGTTGCTTCAAGAGTTGTAAAATCTGATGACAATAGAGGCGCTTAATGAGCTACCATACTACACTCCAGAGCATTATGTGCGGTGATCAACAAATATGGATGATATGGGGTTTAGCCGTAAAGGATAAGCCGTTAAGTTTTAAGATTTTGAAGAAACGGAGTGGACACATGATATTCTAATTAACCACTTTCTCATCCTACCTAAAATGTAGGAACAAGTCATTCCCTGATCATTGGCACACTTTGGAGCATGAAGACTTAGTTTAGTAGCTAAGATTTCCCTTTTATCACCATGTACTCTCTTTGTGTTTTTGAATTCAATGTAGTAGTTTAATTAGGATATATAAATGAAGTAGTTTGTTTCTTATTTTCTAACTCCAAACTCGAGTAATGTCATTAATTAAAGCTCAAATCAATTTATAATAATCTTAATTATTTGATGCTTAGGCCTACCTCTGGCACAAATGAGGTACCGTGCATAATAGAATGGTTCGATTATTGAATTTTTTTATTATGTGATTTGTTTGCTACATATCCATGTTTTTCTTTCTTTTCCAATGTTTTCTTAATTGCGAGTTTTTTTATCAATGCAAAAATTATTTGCCTATACTAATATATTTCTTCCTTTTGAAGGTTTTCCTTTCATTTAATTTATTTTTCCAAAGGATGATATGTGTTGACTATGAATTGGCTGATAAACTATACTTACGACATAAAAAAACATGAACAAATTCCAACATGACTAATTTAGGTACACTTGATAGCTTAGGAATTTTCACCATCCCAACAGGTGAATCTGAGACTTCGGGGATAAAAATGCAACCCTTTAGGATGAACACATGGCCCAAATGCTGTAACAAATGGCCAACATGCAAAGTGAAATCGATCTATTTTGAAACCTCACCAAACTATTCATTAGCCTAAACACTCCACTTCCCAAACATGTACCAAATACCACTATCTGATCATCTTTTTCACCTACTTATTCTCTCATCTCCCAACACTTTCTACCAAACTATTCAGTTTATCAAACCAACCCAAATGCTACCAAAATTCCCACTAACCCATAAGAAAACAACCCACAACAAACAAATACATTACCCTTCACTACTCCATATGGTCCTCAAGCTCCACTTACCTGAACATCATTTACCCAAGATCCATATACCCAAACTATTCCACTTGCCAAAACTACCCAGTCGTCCAAAACTACCAAGTGGCCCAACATATATCGGTGGCATATATTGTAATTTCTAACAAGTAATATGTGCCACAAGTATATGTAGTGGGAGCTCAACCTTTCACTATCCCAATGTCAACCACATAAGAAGTTGATCCTTATAAGAGATAGAAAAAGAAGTAAGGTCAAAAACATATGAGAGTGTAGCAAAGGAGATTCATAGTTTAAAGGAAGCATTCAGAAACATCCAACAACCCAAATGATGTGAAGAGCTTGAGTATGAATTTTTATGTGTTCATCTAGATGTTGAGTTTCCTATAGGGTATAAGGTGCTAAAATTTGATATGTTTGATGGAAACAGGAACCCTCTAGCTCAGTTAAGGTCATGTTATAACAAGGAGTGCAGAAGGATAAAACCATTAGAATAAAGTTGTTTATAAGGAGTTTGACAAGAGAAACTCTAGATCGGTTTTCAAGAACTAATACTTCCCCTAGTCATAACACAGTGGTTAGAGTTACAAGTGACTCCAAGCAAACCCATGGACTAGTATATCACTAAAATACTGAAGAAGTACTAAAAGTACTGGGCTAAAACTAAATTAAAAGTAAATTGATAATAAATGATAATGGAATCAATGTTAATACTATCTGAAATACTCAACAAACTAAAAACATATCTAACTGTCTGAAAGACTCTAAATCATATTGAATTGTTGGGACAAGCCCCCAACTAACTCCAGTTGATTGAAATAATATGAAATACTAAAATAAATAACTGATAACTAGTCTCCGAATGATGAGGACTCACCAAACTACTACTAGTGGTATGGGAATGCACCAAGTGCGATTCAGGTAATGAGTGTCTGAACCTATATTATGAGGCAATATAGCGCAAATAAGTATGCGATCAGTACTTTGAATGTACTAAGTACGTGAATGGGAAACTAACTAGTATAAACTAAACATAAATGCATAAAACATGATAAACTTTATGCAAGACATAAGTATAAACATGAACTGAATAAAAATGAACAACTGAATACAAGGTCATGCATAATCTGAACTAAGACATAAGCTGAAGCATGAACTAAAACATGAACTAAGGACTGTGGGAGCTAATAGTAACCGACATACCCCAATTTGAGAAAATTGGGGTCCAATCTATAAGCTTAGTTGGAAGGGAGTTAGTACCTTACCAAGGGTACCAATACTGGTTGGCGTGGATCTACTAAACTGAGATCCCGAAGAACTAGAGTGTCATGCCTAAGCTGACGAGTGGCCCTTTATAACCTTCGGTAGCGTCGAAGTTCTGGAACTTTGGGACTTATACTAATGGTCTCAGCCTAACTGGAAGGTGATCCGTTATCCCTACATTCACTTAATACTAAGTACTACTCCCAACTGAAAGACACTGAAATATAAACTGAATTACTTATCAGGATATCATTCTAAATATATCAACTGTGGATAATCTGAAATGCTCAAAGACATGTAAATTAATATATGCATGAGTCCCTATGTATCAGATGTTCATAACCCACCATCTTTGATAATGTAACTGAACATGATGATAATAAAAGATGATAATACTAGGGAATTTCATAATTTAAGCCAAACTCAATGATTTATCAACCAAAGGGAAATTTATGATTTTGAGTATGAAAGGATACTATTCCTATGGGAAAAACATGTACCCATGGTTTAATTATAAAAATAAACTGAAGGAATTAAGTATATTCATATTTGTCCTGGAACCCAAACCTTAAGGAAGCAATAAACTTAGGAAATGAGATGTTTTTGGGACTCAATGGATGAAATAAATCCATTTATGAAATCCCATATACCAAGAGGTAGAAGCCTTAGATAAATCCTTGAACTTTTAACTTGAAGTTGATAAAACCCTAACTGGGCTTAGAAGAAGATAATCGTCCCTTTTCTTGGTTTCAATTGATTTTGTGACTTAATAGGAAATTTAGGGAAGTTTAGGCTTATATACCACCCTTGGGGAAGCCTAAATGACATGGGTTAGGAGTTAAAAGAATGGGAAAAGACTAAATAACCCTTTTTAAAATATGTAAAAAAATACTGATACCAATTGTAACAACTGAGGTAATGACTCGTTAGGTTAGGTAATGAGTCGTAGCCTAGAATCGTTGTTAGAGGTTCTACACATTGGGCCCTTACTGGTATGACAGTGACTTCTCACTTAATGACTCGTTAGGACTAAAACCAGGTCATTAGAGTGAGTCATTGTCAAGAACTTAATTTCATGGATTTTTTTATTGTGACAAATGGTCCATCTAATGACTCATTAGGACTGATAACGAGTTGTATGCTAGACTCTTCACCATTGAGCTGAAATCTGGGATCCCTCACTGCTACGAAAGCTACTCCACAAAATGACTCATTATGGTTTACAATGGGTTATTGCCAAAGTTATTTTCATTGGCAGTTTAACAACTCCTCAAGCAATTTTTCCAAAATTTCTTACTACGATATCAGATTGAGGTAAGACTAGTGACATTGGAAAGCTAATTCAATGGCCTATATTTTGATGGGTGTAGAGCTCAAAAACTTGGGGTATTACATTGGTACATGAGCCAATACCTATAGATCTTTTTCAAATTTAATAGTACCAAATATCTATTTATTAATCTAGAAAAAACAAGTTTGCACAAAATGGCTAGGGCCCAAAAATAGCCAATGCCTAAGATTAGATCCTAGGAAAAAGAAAAAGAAAAGTTCAGATACAAACATCATAAAATATTTACATCAAGAAAAAGGAAAAGTGAGGAATCTCAATCAGCCTCCTCTACATGCATGGTTGAATCTTTAATTAACTCCAGTGGTGCTCGGGTCATCAATCCACCATGATCTAGATAATCTATATTATAAGTTACTATAGGTATAAGCATTTATTAAGCCTGAGCGATATTCATTTAGGAACTAAAAGTTCTCAGTTATGCCATGAGTTCAATCTCGTTAAAGATGTCTTCAACCCATAAACGGTAATTCCAATAACTAGCTTAGAAAAAAAATCATAATTTGCTTCCCTTTTCAGAATGAACATCACATTAGATTTGCCAATTATCTCTTTTTCCTTTATAGAATGAGCTCCCAAGGGCTAACATTACTATAAAAGAAGAAATATATATCTGATACATCCTTATTTTACTAATTGCCGTTCCCAAATTTTGTACGTTAATTTTTATTTGCAATTATTGTTGGATTGTCTTTGATTATTGCTGTTATTGTTGTTAATTATCCATGTATACATGTTTGACCTTCAATTTTGATATTTTTGGACTCCTAAATTTGGTATTCTACATCTCTCTAATTGAATAATACTTTTTGCTTTATTTGGAACCTCCTGTATTGAGCTAAATCGAAGCCTATTTATACCCGCAGAACTGAAAATAAAGTTGGTAAAAAAATCCTTCAATTGATTTCCCTCTCTCAAAGTATGCTTGATAATTATTGTTTGGTTATTTATCACGAACTTAATTCGTTTAATCTCTATAGCTATTGACCAAGACATCTTCTATGTCCCTTCAATAATCTTCTTGAGGGTGAGTGAGCCAATTTCCAACTCTTCTAATACCGTATTATGATTTATACAATGTTCCAATCCCAATCTTATGGCAACCACCTATGCTTTAAGACTTGAACCATTTTTAATTTTCCTTGATTTAGTAAAAACCAATTCACCTTTACTATTTTAAATGCACAAGAACTAGGACTGGGTTTCGTTTGCTAACACTCTTCGAATTGCATTTATAGTATCCTCTTTCTGGAAACTTTCACCTCATAACTTGGCCTGAAGTAATTAGAGTGTACTCCTCTAGTAGCTTCATTATCACTGGCCATACACTTGGGACTTCATACATCCATGGGTATTTGAGTTTAGCCATTATTTGTAAATTTCTATTGATCTCCATAACCATAACATGCTTAGACATCTTTCCACCATTTTTAATGTTGTTTCTCCTCTTCCCCACTAGCCAAATAATACATCTGGAACCACTTTATACAAATGTCTCAATTTTAGATACACAATCAACCTTCCACCATTTAAGAATAGTGTCTTTGACTTGTAGAAATGGTCCATGCACTCCTACAACTCTTGCAAACATGCTCCGTAAACTGTTAGTTTCAGGACACTCAATGAATAAGTGGTTAAAGGTTTCCTGAATATCATATTGCAATGATAGTAAGTAACATTATCAACCACCTTAATCTTCACTAGAACTTCACTAATGTAAATTGTAAGTTTCTGTAGCCTTGATATGATGAAGGATACTTTGAAAGAAATACCCTTCTCCCAAAATTTAAAAATTAGCTTCCGAGGATCTCTTCTTTGTCTCAAGAGTTTCCAAGAAGTTCCTACAGAAAACATTCCTGTGGAATTGGGCATCCACCATGGCTTATCCTATTCTCCAATATCATATACAACTCCAATTGTTTGATAGACATGATTACAAACCTTTTTATTTAAGAGCTCCATTATCACTTCATTATTTCAATAACCTTGATTCATCAGTTGACTTATATCTTCAAAAACATTATTACAATAGTGATTAACAAGAAGATAGATGTGGATCTAGTTATCAAAATTAAGACTAAAATTCCCATACCTAGGACCCCTCTAGAGCTTCTGATCAACGCAATCTCTAGCTAATAATATAGTTTTCCAAACCTAAGAACCTTCGCTCCACTCAACCACCTGCTGTTTGAACTTCTTACAATACTTGTTCCATAAAAAGTTCTCCCATAATGATTTTTTATTCTTGAAATTCCACCATAACCTTGCAAATAAAGCCTTAGAGACATCAAAAAGGGACTTGAATCCAAAACCACTCTCCTCTTTAGGAAGACAAATATTTGACCATGATATCCAATGTTTTTCTCTTCCTTCTTTTTTAAATCTCCATAGAGATTTAGAAAAAATTCTATATAGATCCTCAAAAACACATCTTGGAGTCATGGTTGAAGATAAAAGATAGGCAGGCATACTTCCCAATACATGATTAATTCAAAAAATTTTACCTCCAAAAGATAACAATTTGCTCTTCTATGTATGTAACTTGTTCTGCACCTTCTTCATAAACTTTGGAAAGTGTTGTTTCTTCTTCTTTGCATGCTCAATGGAGCACCCAAAATAAATCTAATGGAACTTACCTCTCTAAAAACCAGTAACACTTTCCACCCTTTGAACGAAAGCTTTTCCATCCTTGTTAAGCATAAAAAAAAACTCTTTTCCTTATTGATTTTTGACCCAACTGCTCCTCATAGTTTGTCAGTACTTGTAAAGATACCTTATCTACATTTACAAAAGTTAGGCTATAAATAGCATGAACCAAGTGATTCAAATAGTCACTTAGGCATTCCAAAACAATTAAAGTCATTGTTATATAACAAATGATTAAGAGCTATATATAGAACTTCAAAAGACTAAATAAATAGTGCTAGGGATAAAGGGTCACCCTCTTTAACACCCCTTGTAGAATGAAAGAATCCATGATATTACCCATTAATTAGGATAGAATAGCTATTATTAGCTATAATTCTCTAGATTTTATCATCCAAAAGTACATCAAAGCCTATCTTTTCCAATACCTTGATTAAGAAACCCCATTCAACATTGTCATAAGCATATCCATATCAAGCTTAATGACCACTTTAGCTAGTTTCCCACTCTTCCTAATATCAGTAATGATTTTCTAATCTAACAACACATTCTTAGTAATACTTCTTCCCTTCATAAAACCAGATTGGTTTTGTTCTATAATATTAGGCAAGGGATTTTCCAACCTATCATGCAATAGTATAGAGATCACTTTATTCAATAAATTACTCAAACTGATTGGTCTTAATTCTAAAAATATTTGAATAACATATTTTTTGGGTAATAAAACTAAATTAGTACGAGTCATTGATCTTGGTAAAGTAGATCCCTTAAAAAAGGCTTGAAAAACCTCCAATATGTCTTTACCCACAATGTCCCAACAATTATGATAAAAATGACCTATGAATCCATCAGGATCATAAACACAATCACCATGTAACTCAATGACTGCTTTTCTAACATCTTTTTTCATTAGAACAAGCATTCAACATGTCATTCTCCTCGTTAGTAATCATGATAGGATGTACTGCAAAAATAAAAACTCATCAAAATATGGAAGACCTGTGAACTAGTTCCTATACAAGTATACTACCTCCTCTGCAATTTGCGCATCTTCTTTAGCCCAAGATTTATTAGATCTCTTAATTCTTTTTAGCTATAATCTTTGTCTTCTACCTTTAACAAGACAATGAAAAAATTTAGTGTTTTTGTATCCTTCAGTTAAGTATTGAATACTAGCTTTCTGTCTATAAAACTCCACTTCATAATGAATATATTATTTAAGATCAATGTGTGCCCTTTTGTAATACTGCTCTATTGATAACAGATGGATTCTCCTTAAACAGATCCTCTTTTATTCTTAAATTTTCTCTCTAATAATCAATTTGTTAAATGTCACCAATTAGTTTTTACTCCACTTGGACAATTCTTGCTTAGTTATCTTTGGTTTTTGCTTCAACCTACAGAAGATGTCACCAAAATCATATCTACCTAATTCTCTCGATTAACATCTTTGAAATCCTCCCTCTCTGTCTAAAATCTTAAGAACCTAATAAGTTTTGGAAATTGTTGCATTTCCCCTCCATGGGAAAATAGTAAAGGGGCATGATTAGACTGTCATGACTTGAACCAAGGCCTAGTCGTAACGGGTATCTCAAGTTTGCCAAGGACTGGAGACCACCCCCATTAACCTAGTTAACTAGAACAAAATACAAATAGCAGTAGATGAATTCCAGACATGTAACAAGATAAAACTAAGTTAGCCACCAAAAGGGACCAAGTGCATGTTAGCCACATGAACTGGAGAAATCCGCGGAAGGAAAAGAGACACCAAGGCTCCAACTATTCCAAAAATATAGATATATAAAGTATGAACTATGCACATAACCACCAAGGCCTCCATGATGTCAAACTTGGTTTCCAATATTGGTCCCTTCGAGACCTCTACCTTCTACAACGAGATACACAACCCCTTTAAGCCCAAATTAAAACCATTTATACATTCCCATCCATAAAATGAGGAGTCCTTTAAGTAGGCATTTACAGTTTGTATCATCATACAAAATATCAAACTTGCAAGCAATTTCCATTATGCTATTTCCAAAACTATTTACACAAAATAACTCCAAGGTTTTCCAATTCCAAACTAATCCATGGCCACCGAGGCCTTTTAAAAACCATTTTAAGTTTAATTAACCTTTTATGCAATGTAAGGTTCCAAAAGTGAGTTCAATTATGCAAGCATCCATGTTTTCTAAACCAATTACATAAGTTGGGATAGAGGTAAAGCCAATCCCAAACCATTTAAACTATAAAGTCTGGAAAACCCACGTCCCCTTTCAAATTCCTATGCCCATGTATATATTCAGTTCAAAACCATAAGATAAATCATATATAATCAATTCAAAACCATGAGAAAATTATTTAAATTATTGTCCAAAACCCAACCCTTTATTTAAAATCAAACATTAAGATCATATAAATATCAAGACATTGCATGCCATAATGAAAATACAAGTTTAGGGAGAGATACATGCTTGAGAAATCAAGAATTATGGATAAGAAACCAATCTTAGAGCCCTAGATGGCCTACTATGATAAAACCTAGTTATTCTTGACTTAGGGAATTTGAGATAGTAGAGAGTAGAGAGTAGTTTACAAATCGTGAGAATATGTTATGAGTCGTCATCATAACTCGTGGACTGGATAGTAACTTAGGGAATTTTTACTGGTCTAGTCATGAGTCACACCTGATGACTCGTGACCAGACCTTATGACTTATGGAGTCTTAGTTGTTACAAAGACAACAACCTTGGTCCATCTTATTGGTTTGGTCATGAGTCCCACCTTATGACTCGTGACCTCACATTATGACTTATCATGAATAGGATAAAAACTTAGGGAACCAATACCAATTTGGCTATGGATGGTACAATACGTCTCATATAGAGTCTTCGTGACTCATTACCAAAGTTGTGCCCTGGATATTGAGCTCATAACTCAAAATTTTCTGAGGCAAAAAACTAGAGTATTACATTACCCCTCTCCAAGATCATTCATCCCCAAATGAGAAGTTAAGACATTCATTAGAAATACTATAAAATAGAAACGCAATAATAATTTCTTTAATAAAGTTAGAAAATTAGGAGAGTAGGAAAATGTATACCTTAACATGATTACTCAACCTGGGGAACAAGAGCAGATATTTGGACTTCATGTACTCTTTAGCCTCCCAAGTAGCTTCTTCTATCTTTTGGTTCCTCTATAGAACCTTCACCGAAGCCATTTTCGTATTCCTCAAATGAAAAAATTATGATGTGGCATGGAAACGCAACACTTTCCATGCATCAAAACCATGAAGTTATACTTGAAGTTAGTCATTTTAGTATATATGATATGCTTTTGTGGTTATTCCAGGTAAAATAGATCTAGCATAGTGTTGGAAATAAACTGGAAGAAAATGACCTAAAAATTCTAAGGTTGCAGAAGGTACAAGTCCCCTTACAATTTGTCAATACCTCATATGACTTGTAGGCTGACTATTGAGCACAACAGAACCTAAAGCCAAACTGAGAAGCTAAGCATGGAGAAGATATGACTGGAGCATCTGAGTCGTAAGATGGGATATGGATCATACCATGATGTTTTTAAGACAACAGAACCCAAGGAAGAAATTCAGAGTTGAAGTTTCAGAAGACTATAAGTTAGTAGTCTGAGTAGGACTCGTATGATCCAACTGTAAGTAGACCAGTATTCAAAAAAACAAAAGAAAAAGTCTCAAGTAGATATGAGTGAAGGCCACGAGTTGTATGATCAAGGTACAAATCATGAGAAAGAATCATAAGATAAACAAAAAGTTAAAGCCTGGAGTGGATAAGAAAGGCATAGTACGACTCATATGGTAATGATATGAGTTGAAGAGAGAGTCATACTTGTGCCGACATTACTTTACCTTTTACATTTTATTAGGATTTCTAAGTATTTTTGAGATAATAAAAAGGCCCTAGGGTTCATCTTTTATTAGGTTACTTATTTTGACTTACTCGTACACACTTTAACTTAACTTTGACATACTTTTACATACTTTATGATTATTCTTGAGATTTTTGGTTTATTCAATTGAAGACTTGGGATTTTATTCATCTTATTTGTGTGCAATTAATTACATATTTTCTTTATTAATAATCATGGTTTCATAGGTGAGCATGGGTGGCTAATTTCCTTGACTAGGGTTGTGGAACCCTAGCAGATTAGCTACATACAGGAAGTGTTGGATTCATTTATTCTAGGGTTTATGCATGTATCTTAATCTTCTATATAATAATTTAAAACTACTGTAGAAACTTGGGGATAGCTTGTATTTGCATACGTCCTTACAACAGAGTTTGTGATTGGGAAAAGAGCATTAAGACAGTAATTTAAGATTCACTTCTATCATACCATTCCATCATCTCTTCTAATCACTTAAGATACAAAATATGAAAGTGAACTGAAGTTGTAAACAAGGAGTAATATGGCAGCACCCTGAGACTCACTAGGTAAAGGGTGAGATTTATCAATATGTTCACAAGATGGTTGGTAATACACCTCTGGTTGACTTTACATGCAGCGTAGTAGAATAGTTGGATTGAACAAGAGAATTTATGAAGTTGAGAATCCAGGGGAAACACAAGACTAGTTATTGATAATTCCAAAACACCCTCATTTACTTTTCGCACTGCTCATGAATTACATCATGTTAAGCTAATGTTTGATATTTTCTCTATGGGTTTGACCCCAATGTAGCTGGGTTACTATATTTGGCATCGACCATAGCATACTTTTTTTGGAGGTTAGTTTTGGGCGACATCAAATTTTGGTGCCGTTGCTGGGGAAGACGGTTTGTGTAATTAATTGAATTTGTGAAGTTCTTGGGTTTTACTTTCTATTTTGATTTGGCATACTCTGGTGAATGTCATACACTAAGAGAAGAGGCAATCCTTTACTTTTGATATAGCTCCAGAGAGAATTTTTCAAACACCCCAAAAAATATATAGACAAGTTTGTAATAAGGTTCAAGACCCTCCACCTATTGATCCTAATGTGATACTCCCGCGTGTTACAGTTGATCCATAAAATATTGCAGATTTATAGGTGCAACAACTAATAATTGATGTTATAGAAAAGAGAAGAGCAATCAAAGAGGACCGATTAGCTGAAGAGGCTGGGTTAGCTCTGCAAGGAGGACTAGCCAGGCCTAGATAGATAGCTAAGTATTCAGACAGAGTTCAGAGAGGTAGACCTTTATTGATTCCTATATATTAGAATTTACACCCATACGATGATGAAGAGGATATAGGTTATACTGAACCTATTGAGATATGAGCCATTATTCCTTTTGCTTTACCCCCTAATGTGAAGTTTGATATAATAAGTGCCATGATCTAATTACTAAACTTGAAGGGTGTATTTTTTGGATCAACGACTTATGATGCAAACATGCATCTTGCAAATTGTACTGGTATCTACACATCATATACTATTCCGGGGGTGGATAAGGAAGCTTTGAGATTGAGGTTGTTTCCATTTTCATTGATGGGTGAAGCATCACTATGGTTAGAAAAACTTCTAAGAGGCTCAATCACTACCAGGCATGAGTTACGTAAACAGTTTCCGGATAGATGTTTTCCTCCCGCAAGGATGCTACAACTTAAAGATGAGATTTATAACTTCAAACAGATACCTACAAAATCATTGTATGTAGTGTGGTTTAGATTCAAGAAAAAGCTGAGCATGGTACCCAATCATAGAATCAATGGATCAAAGTACTTGGAAATCTTCTATTGATCATTGAATGTTAGTTTAAGAGCAATGACAGATACTATTTTGGGAGGTGGATTCATGTTTCTTTGATATGATGTTGTGTACGATATGTTGGATGATATTTTAGTGACAAACAGAGGTTGGCATACTAGAGATACAGAGCATGGTACAGGTACTTATGCTATTGGAGTGGCCAATGATTATGAAACTGGTCAAGGATTTGGCAGTACAAGAGGTTGTACAACTTTGTACTGATATTTGGTTGCTTATAAAATAGTTTGCAATAATGAGTGCTGAGAAAATGTATGCAGTTGTGGCAAAATGATCTACTTCTAGAACTTTTGAGATTGAATCTGAAGAAGAAATAAAGTATCTTGATCGTTGGTTGGCGGATTTTTAAGAATAAGGGCAAGGGAATCAAGGTCAGAACTATTATAATAATAGGTAGAGAGCTTGAAGTAGAGAGAGATATGGTGATTGGTGGCGAAAAGATGACTACAAGGAGAAAAGTGACAAATATGTTCCACCAGGTAATTGTGATTCAGAATCCAAAATGGAGGCACTGTTGTCGAAATTAGTCAAGGGGCAAGAAGGCCAAGAGAGTTGCCTTAAGGATATTAAGACAAACCTATTCGGGCTAAACCAGAAAGTCGAGTCACATGCTACAACAATCAAGAAGTTGGAGTTAGGAGTGTGCATCGATCGACTCGATTCAATTTTATGTATTATCAATTCAGTTTATCAATTTTTATTTTTTAAATATGCTAAACCAATAAGATATTTTTATCGATTTTCAGTTTATCGGTTCTTAGTCCTTAATGATTTGGTTTTTGGTTTAACTGATAAGAAAATACTCATCTATAATATATTAAAAGTGTGAAGCCCATTGGAAAAGTGATTTGAAGTTTTTGCCCTTCATTATAACACCTTGTAATAGACGAATTCGTCTTTTCGCTTTTTTTTTTAAATAATTATTATTAAATTATTATTCAAATATTTAGGATACAAAAAAAGAAGAAGGAAGAATTGAATACTTAAAAGAAACTAATATAATGTATGAAATTTTTATTAGGAATCCTACGCAATTTTTTAGGGCAAAACTATCCATAAAAAGGAAAAAATCATTTAAGTACCAAAATTAATTGTTAAAAAAATCTCATGTAAAAGAAAAAGATCCCACATAACTTTTTAAGGAAAGAATTGTAGGAACCATAATATATTTTTTGAACAAATCGCATGCATGAAAATTGGAAAGAAAAAAATATTTTATTCAGGTAAGAAATCATAATATTTAACACTCTTAAATCAATTAAAATTTTATCTTATTTATAAAAATAATATCTACAATTCTATTAAAGGAGTTGTTTGATCAAATTTTACTAAAAAAATACGTGTAGTTCTTCTACTTCTACATTTTCTTTTTATTTTTATTTTGATTTTGATTGATGAATAATTAAAATTTTCTTCATGAATTCTTTAGGGTTTTCTATCCTTCGTCGTGAGAAAAATGATTTGAACTTTTTGCCCTTCATTAAAACACCTTGTAACAGACAGAACCGTCTTTTTCCCTTTTTAAAAAATTATCATTAAAGTATTATTCAAATATTTAGGATACAAAAAAAAAGAATCTAATACCTAAAAGAAATTAATCTAATGTACGGAATCTTTTATTAGGAATCCTACCCAAAATTTGAAGGAAAAACTATCCATAAAAAGGGAAAAAAATTCAAGTGCCAAACTTGATTGTTAAAAAAAAATTAGAAAAAACTTACACGCACCCGGTGTATATACCAGGCCAATACATGCTTGTCATGTGTTTGAATTTAAAGTTCATGTTACTTAACCATGATTAATCAACATGTATTTTACTTAATTTAATTACATAATCATAATAAAAATTATTAATTTGGTGTATACACCGGGTGAATGTAAGTTTTTACCAAAAAAACGCATGTAAAAGAAAAGATTCCTACTCAACCTTTTAAGGAAAGAATTGAGGAAATAAAAATATACTTTTTTTAAAAAACCCGTATGCATGGAAAGAATTTTTTTCTATTCAGTTAAGATATCATAAAAAGAATGTCTATAATTCTATTTAAGCAGTTATTTTCTCAAACTTTACTAGAAAAATATGTACAATTCTTCTACGTCTACATTTTCTTTTTATTTTTGTTTTGATTTTGATTGATGAATAATTAAAATTTTCTTCATGGATTCTTTAGGATTTTCTAGCCTTCTTCGTTATGTGAATTCCCTTTTAAATGTTTGCTTATATGCAACTATTTTAATTATGAATAAATTATGAGATTTAACATATCATCATTATATTTATCAATACTTTAATGGTTGTTAATTCTTTTTATACAGGCTCGAATGATTGTTGCACATACAAAATATGATCAAACACTCTTTTAGCAGGTAATTTTAGATTCTATTATCAATTTTAATAACTTTCTCTAATAGATGATGCATATATATTTGGTTAAAAAGAAAAAGAGCACCAACATGGGTTGTGGTGCAGTGGATGGGGCTGCTCCACCCTTAACCAAAGGTCGAGAGTTAGACTGTGGGTATGAAGAAAACTTTGCGCTGCCACCTTAATGGGTCCTTCAACGCGCGATCCGAATTAGTTAAGACTCTAATGCGGGCACCAAATACCGGATGGGAGAAAAAAAAAGAAAAAGAGCACTTTGAGCTCCATTTAGTTTTGGAGAGCTCCATTTTGTTTTGGAGTCTTTATCTTTTTATTTTTTTATTTTCTAGTTGAATTACATATAAATTTGTCTTGAATTTCTTTCTATTTTGAATTGTGAATAAAAAGACTTCTATGATAACAATTAGGGGGTGCTCATCGGTGGTTTATAGTTCAATTTATGTATTATCGATTTGATTTATTATTTTTTAATTTCTAAACATGCTAATCGATAACCAAATTAATAATCAATTTAGGTCCTTAACAATTCTCTTTTTAAGTTAATTGATAAAAAAATGCCCATTTATATATGAAAGTAATTTGATATTACATTTATGCAGTATAATTTAGCACTACTTTAATTTCTATTCCATATCTTTATTAAGGGTCTTAGAAATGTTGTTTTAATTTTTTACCTTTCATTAAAAGACTTCTCTTCAGACAAAATCATCTTTTCATTATTTTTCTAATATATAAGAGTTGAAAATTAGTTAAATATTTATAGTAATTGTTTTATTAGAAATCATAGAATTAATGTCAACTAATACCCTTTTAAGTAGCTTAAGAATTCTAAATCAACTAATGTTGATTTTAAAAATATTTGAAAAATCTAAAAATAAATATGAAAGCGCTAGAATAAGAAAATATAAGAAGTGCCAAATTTTTAAAAGTTTTAAGTAAGTTATCAAAGGTATTTTAAAGATTTAACTTTAAAAATAAGAAAAGATTTTAAATATACAAAAATAATCGTACTACAAATATAGTTCAAATTGATTCATTTCTCTTAAGCTCTAGCAGTAAGAAAAAGAGGTACTGCATGACAAATGCAAAAGTGATGATGCATTAACCACTTAAAATTTCTGGTGGTAAACAATATATATGCTTACAATAAAATATATTTTATTTTTGTATTATTATATTAAAGTGTGAAGGATTTTTGAGAAGTGATTTGAATTTTTTACACTTCATTAAAAACCTTGGTAATACACAAAATCGTCTCATTTTAAATAATAAAAGGTTACACGTGCGAGGCACGTGTGATTAAACTAGTAAAATTAAAAAAGTAGTAACTAACATAAAAAAAAAGTCAAATCTTAATTGCAACCAAAATCTTACATGATGTTCTTTAATTTACAAAGGTTTTCAAGCTTGAACTAAATGTTAGTTAGGAGGAATTAAAAGTTTTTATAATTGAAACAATATGTTTTTTAATTTGTAGAAGTAAAAAAGAAATTTATATATATATATATATATATAAATGTACAATATTAATTTAGTATATGCTTATTGGGTTATCGGTTTACCCTTTAACCAATAAGAAAAACTGAAACTGAACCAATAACCCAATAATTCTTTTTATAAAACCATTAAATTTTTTTGGACCAATAACCCAATAACAATAAACTAATAACATTTTTTATCAGTTCAGTTGTAATACCCAAAAAATTCAAACCAATATTAGAGCCATGCTTTGAGCTAATGAGAAATGAATTATAGTGCTTTGATAGTTTTACGAGTGAGTTTGATGTGTATTAAGGCCTCAAATAACTCCTAGCTATTAGACGAATCAAAATATCCCTTTCCAATTGAGTTCTAGAGAATGATATTGCTATAGTCAATTTCAAACAAGCATATCTCTCATTATACTAAGAATCTTCCAGCTCAAGACCCACCAAATTGCAGATAATTATGTCAGATTTTCAACGATACCAATTTCTCCTAAATTCGATACCCCGATAAGAAGTTACAACACTTTTAGTAGGAGCTAGTATCTCATCAAGATTATGCCGCATAGCAGTGATGCCCAAAATTGCACTCGTCCTTTCCCAGTGAAGCACAGTGATAGAGCCGCGTCGCGCCAAGGGGCAAAATTACACTCGTTCTTTTTCAGTGAAGCACCGTGATGGCGCTGTGTCACGCGAAGGTGCAAAATTGCACTCGTCCTTTTTCCAGTGAAGCACCGCGATGGAGCCCTGTCGCGCCATGGTGGAAAATCGGGATTGTCCTTTTTCCGTTGGCATAATGCGATAGTACCGCATCACGCTGGAGTTTAAATTTGAGATTTCCAGTTTTGCATTTTAATTTTCCACGGACTGTTTGGTCTTTTTTCATGGCCCCAAATTCATCCAAAATACAAAATTAAAACTCTAAAGAGGGCATTATGTGCCCCATTATTCACAATTTCCCTCCTAGAAATTAATCCTCTATCAAGAGCAAACCCTAGCCCTTCAAGATTTAAGCTCAAGTTTCAAGAAAACTATAAAAAACCTTCACGAATTCCTTAGTCAAGGCATGTTAAATGTTCATCCATGGGTTCCTTCCACCCATGGAGTCCAATAATCTAATTTCAAATTCAAATTTATGATTTCTACAAGTTATTGTGACTTTTAACCATGAATCCCCATGAATTTTAATTTTATACCATGTTTACATGAAATTGTTGTTGTTATTAAACCTCACACATTTGAATGGTATTGTTTGCTGATTGATATCATAATTAGTGATGTTGATATTGAAATCATGCTATTACTTCAAGCTTTAAACTTTTTACATGCTTAGCTTAAATTATGAATATCAAGTGCTTGATGAAATGCCTATAAGAATGAATTTGAATAAGTGCTTTCACATTATATCCTCAAAGTTTTAGTACTATTTTGCTATTATTGCAATCGAGTCCTGGGGGTTATGAATATCCAAAAAACTAGTTTTTTACTTAGTTTCAATATCTTCAGAATGGTTTCAGATATGTTATAAGCATTATTATTTCAGTCAATTATCATAATCAGTTAAACTTAGAATAGTCTAGTGTCCCGAGTCAGTTTAGTTGGGAGTAGGATTTAGCACCGAGCGAGTGCAGGGATGGCGGCTTTCCCATCCATTAGGCAGAGTCATTAGTAGCATTCCCTGTACTTCAAAAATACGTTGCTAGCGTAGGATATGAGGATTCACCCGTCAGTTCAGGCTTGACTACCTCTCAGGGGTCACCCATCAGTTTAGGCTTGACACCCTCAGTTCTTTGGGACAACACATTAGTGGATCCATACAAATAGTGTTAGTACCCGTGACACGGTATTGACACCCTTTTTACTGGGGTCACAGGTTGGACCCCAATTTGCTCATTGGTGCATTTCGGTTAGATGATAGCTTCAACTGTCTCAGTCCAATAATCAACTCAATAATTCAATTTTGGTTTTGCTTGACCATAACATACATATATAAGTCATTTATTTATCAGTATCCAGTATTTCAGCTTACAGATTATATTCAAAATATATTTTATGCTTGGTCATGCATTCTCAGTCTTTAAAGATTTCATGCATTTTATTTAGTAATTGATGCTATTCATTCAGTCAGTTATTACTTCCGCACATTAAACCATGCATATCAACCTAACTTCATTTAGCATACCAGTACATTCAAAATACTATCACATACTCATTTATTGTGCTATGATTTTTAATATCATAAGTTTGGACGCTCAGTTCCCTGATTACGCATAGATATACTAGATTATCAGCTGTAGTAGTGGTGAGTCCTTATACTTTAAGGACATGGTTTATTTACCTCAGTTGACATTATCTTTCTCAATATTTTTCTATGTAGTCAGAGTTAGTTGAGGGTTTGTCCCATCAGCTCTACAGTAAGTCAGTAGAGGCTTTTCAGACTATTATAGACAGTTAGTCAATCTTTAGTTTTCAGTTGCCATTGTCAGCCGTTTTATCAGTGTTATCAGTATCGTTTTACAGATATTATCAAAACTATGATTTAAAACCTTATGAAATTCCCCAGTTAAATTTTGCATATGATCTTTTTTAATTAATTTTACCCAGTGCTTACAACAGGTACTAGTTCATGGGTTAGCTTATGGTCTCTCAGGACCGTAAGCACCGTGTAGTGCCTAGGGTATACTCTCGGGGCATTACAAACTTGGTATCAGAGCATAATGTTTTAAAGATTCCTAGAGAGTCTGAAATCCATGTCAAGTAAAGTCTTGTGCATGGGTGTGAAGCGTGCCACACTTATGGACAAGAGGCTACGGGGTATTTTAAGCAAAGTTTCCCTTATTTCAGTATTTATGTCATGCAAAAGAGCATGAGCTTATGTTAAACTCTCTATCTAATCTATTCTTCTTTCTATTTACAAAATATGCCTCCCAGAAAGACAAATGGTAGAAGAAATATAAACCAACCAGCACCTCCGCCTGTTCAGGAAGATCCCCTAAATGAGCATGTTTCTCATGCAGAGTTTTGAGCTGCATTCACTACTCTAGCTCACTTTGTAGTAGATCTAGTGAGAGTGCTAAATTGGCTACTTACCAGCTTTAAGATATAGCCTATTCTTAGTTTAAGCAGTAAAAAGGGGATAGAGGTGCAAACGTAGGTCCTATAGAATGTGAGGAGTTTGCTACAACCTTCTTAGATAGAATCTTCCCATTGGAGATAAGGGAAGCTAAGGTGTTAGAGTTTATCAACTTAAGGTAGGGCAACATGAGTGTGAAGTAGTATTTCCTTAATTTTACTTAATTAGCTAGGTATGCTCCTCACGTGGTGGCTGATGTCATGTTTGATAGTGTGGTCAAAGAGTGTAGGACTACGATGTTAATTATAAAGATGGACATATTTAGGATTATGGTCCATGCTCAATAGATTGAGGAGCAGAAGCTTAAGTAGAAGGAAAGAGAGAGCAAGGGGGCTAGAATAGGTAGCTTTAATTTCACTCAGCCAAAGTCAGAGGGTGAAAACCATCCTTAATTCTATTAGAAATCTTCAGCTTCTGCTCCATGTTTATCTAGTTCCCCTGTGCCAAAGTTCCAAAATGGCAATCGGGATAGGGCGCTACGCTTTAAGTCCTAAGGCAATGTGAACAGTGGTTGCACAAATCCTCTTTGCTAGAAATGTGGTAGAAACCATTAGGGTGAGTGTAGATCTAAAAGTGATGTATTCTTTGGGTATGGAAAGCTAGGCAATTGGATTTAGGAGTATCGGGTAGTTACTCAGAAAGGGAGGGATTTTCAGCAACAGGGCTAGTCCTATCATTTATCGGCTCCAGCTGGCCGCCCGATTCAGTAGGGCATCACTTCCAGTGCTACTAATGGTCAATATCAGGACAAACTTTATGAAATTTAGTCCCAACAAGATCTGGAAAGATCTCCTGATGTGGTTACTGGTACATTGCAAGTCTTTTATTTATATGTATATTCTTTACTAGATCCTGGAGCACCTCTTTCTTTTGTAACCCCTTATATAGCTATCAACTTCGAAGTCAGTCCCTAAATCTTAGTAGAGCCCTTCTGTAAGACCCCACAAAATCCTAAGCTTAATTCAGTCTATTTATGCTTGTTAAAAGAGGGAAGGGTCCCATACTTAGAAAGTTTTAACTAAGTTTCCAGACTTAGCCTATTATTGGCCTTTGAAAGTTGGAAATCTCATTTTACCATCTTAACCTTCTTTAATAGTCCGTATTTTTGTTAAATCATGATCAGATAGGTCCATATGTGGTCCCATACAAGTTTCAGATCTTTTGGACCACGCTTAGACCACGTTTGGAAGCCCAAAACAGTGGACCAATACGATCTTGGCATGTCGCATCGCCAATCGCGTTGGTTGATATTGTTACAGGTTGCCAAGATCAAAGTATTGAGGCTCGATACGATGATGGCATGACGTATCAACTATTGCATCGATGCTATGATGCACTATATTGCTAATAGCATCGGTGACCAGTTCTCAGTCATTTAAAAGCCGTGCCCTCAGGGTTAATTAAATCTTTTTCCCATGCCCTTCAGCCCTCATAACTCGAAATTTAGCCCTCTTTTAGCTAATCCTATTCATTATTCATAAAATTCATCAGAACAAAACCCTAGGACTAGAAATTCAAGACTCAGTTTCCAAGGGATTCCGCCATCAACCTTTAAGAATTCACCAACAAAGGTATGTCAAGTGTTCATCCAAGGGTTTCTTCCACCCTTGGAGTCCAATAAACCTTTTAAAAAACTCAATAAAATGTGTTTGATGAATTTCATAATTTAGTTTGATTGTGTTCATGACTATTATGTTAATGGGTTCTATAGTTCATGATTTAATTGCAATATCTATATGAAATAAAGTGATATATGTGTAGTATCATGTAAAACCATGTTAAACCCTTGAAATTTATCAAGGGAATATGAATTATGATTCCTATTTGTTATATAGGGTTATGTGCATATGTTATACTTACCAAGTGTTTGATGAATTGTTCACGTGAGTTAATAAGTGAAATAAATCAAGCCATGCTAATTATGTGCAAGTTGTATCATACAAGTGTTTGACAAATTGTTTATGCGAATGAAATAATGCCATGTTATAGTGTGCCAATACATATTCCCCATTCATGTACAAGTAATGCATCTCAAGTGGTTGCTGAAATGTCTAAATGAATGAATGATACACATGTAGCCACCATTGAGATTTTAAGCTTGTGCCATGATTTACTTATTATGCTATCAAGTCTTGGGGTACTTGTACCCAACAATTTAGCTATGTGTCTAGAGCCAGTGCCAGTTTTCATGATGCTTACAATTAAGCCATGATCAGTAGAACTCAGTCAGTCATGTGACTTTAGAAAATCCAGTAAATTCAGTAGCAGTCTAGTAATCTCAGTAATATCTGTAACTTTAGTCAATTATCAGATCTCAGTAGTATTCAGTTCAGACCTCAGTAACTCAGTCAACTAGTAAAACTCAGTATCATTTTATTAGTTGATAAAATTAAGTAGTATTCCATCAGTCACGAAACCCAAGGAAGTCATTCCAGTTCAGATCAGTTAATAATGTTTAGTGTCTATTCAGATAGGAGTAGGATTCAACACCGAGTGAGCCCAAGGATGGGAACTCACCTATTTGGGTGGGTGTGATTCTTAGAAGTAGTCCGTGCTCTCCAGAACTATGTATCCAGTGTAGGTTAAGACATCAAACCTGCTATTTTGAGGGTAGATAAGGTGACTTAAGCTGTTATATGAGGGTCCCACTATTCTTCTTTGAGTACCTGCTATATGAGGGATCACTCAGAGCTTGTCCTTACTAATGGTATAATATTGAAATCTTTCTAATTGGGGTTACAATTGGACCCCAACTCTGCAATATTGTTTTATTTGGGGCATGTCGGTTAGATGATTACCTCCCATAATCTCAGTTTCAGTCTTAGTAATAAAACTCAGTTCAGTTCTACAGATATCAGGACTATCAGATATAATCGCTCAGCTCAGTATGTAACTTAGGTAGTTCCATCAGAACCAGGACTGTTAAACACAGTCACCCAGTTAATAGTATATTAATTATACAAAATTCATGTTACCAGTATTTAAATTTTAGGACTGTCAGATACAGTTGATCAAACCAGTTCTTCATAATTAGAACTGTCAGAAATAGTTAGTCCTTTATCTGTAATACCACATCAGTTCCTCAGTATCCATTAGACTCAGTTATCCATACCAGAAAACTCAGATGTCAGCAAGTAAGTACTCAGAACTCAGTACCGAGTGCAGTATGATCTCAGTTATAATTTACGTATTCATGCATGTATTCTCACGTTCATCTTATTTGTTCAGTTAGTATTGTTCATGCATATGAATCCCATGCACTTAGCCTACCTCATTTGCATGCCAGTACATTCAATTGTACTGACGCATTTGTGCTATGGTGTTTTATACAATAGGTTTGGAAGCACGAGCTATCGAGCATCCTTAGTAGATCAGACGTTCAGTAGCCGGACTAATAGTGAGTCCTCATCATTTAAGGATAGCATGATTATTTTATTACTTTATTATTTTAGTAATTCAGATTTAGTTGGGGATATGTCCCATCAACTCTACAGTTTTTAGACAGTTTAGAGGCTTTCAGACTACAACTTGTTTTAGACAGTTTATTTCAGTTTTGGTATTGATTTACCCCATTATTGACATTGTTTTATATACAATATTAGTTGAATTTTGAAATTTATGGCCTTATAACTGATATTCCACATATTTATAATATTCAGTGCTCAGTTATAGATATCAGTGATCTAATCCCAGAAGATCTTTCCTTCCAACAAAGAAAGAAGTTTATGCATGAGGTAAGGAATTTTTTGTGGGATGATCCTTATTTATTAAGAATATGCGTGGATGGGATTATTCGTAGATATATACTTGAGGTAAAGATGATGAGCATACTTAAGGCTTGTCATTCTTTGCTAGTTGGAGGTCATCATGGAGGAACCCATACAACCCATAAAATCTTGAAATGTGGGTATTATTGGCAAACAATCTACAAAGACGCATATGACTTTAATTTTTCTTATGATCAATGTCAATACTAAAGTAATATCTCTAGATGCCATGAACTACGTATGAATCCTATTTTAGAATTGGAATTGTTTGATGTATAGGGTATAGATTTTGATAGGACCTTTTGTGAGTTCGTTTGGCATGAAATATATACTTGTGGTTATGGATAATGTATCCAAATGGGTGGAAGAAGTTACGCTCCCCAACAATGAAGCACATAATGTCACTGTATTCTTGAAAAAGAATATATTTTCTCAATTTGGTACCCCACATGCTTTTATTAGTAATGGTGCGTCATCTTTTTGTAACCCCCTATTAAAAAGTCTAGTTGAGAAGTATAGAGTGGCACAAGGTGGCAACACCTTATCATCTGTAGACTAGTGGATAGGTTGAATGTCGAATAGATAAATCAAGTCCATCTTGGCAAGGACAGTGAATGCCAATAGGACTGATTGGTCACATAATTTAGATGATGCATTATGGGCTTACCGAACAACATTCAAGACTCCAATTGGTGCTTTACCTTATCAGCTAGTGTATGGCAAGGTTGTTCACTTTCCTGTTGTGCTTGAGCATAAATCACTGTGGGCCTTGAAGAAGATGAATTTTGAGTGGCAAGATAAAGCCAAGTCAAGGTTGAACAAGATGAATGAGTTGGATGAATTCCAACTCCGGGCTTATAAAATTTCTGTACTTTACAAGGAAAAGATTAAGCTATATCATGAACACAAAATTGAGAAACTAATCTTCAAAAAAGGTGACCAGGCATTTCTCTACAACTCAAGACTTCACTTATTTCCATGTAAGTTGAAGTTTTGATAGTATGGTCCCTTTACTGTGCTAAGAGTATTCCCTTATGGTGCTTTGGAATTGAAAGAGATGGTGAAGCCCCATTTAAGGTGATTGGACAAAGAGTCAAGAAATATATGGGGAACACTAAGGATGTAAATGTTATAATTGAGATAGACCTTGGTGAAGTCTGAGTAACAGAGGTAATTATGTCATACCGTGACGTTAAATCAAGCGCTGCATGGAAAGCAACCCATGAGGCTAGTTGGTGCAATCTAAGCATCCAACTTAGACCCGTCGTGCCATGATGTTAAATCAATCACTGTGTGGAAGGCAACCCATGTTTTGTACTTATTTATTTATAGGGTAATGTGTTTGTTCTGTGTGCAGGGATAAACATCGTAGAAACAAGACTAAAAGTTTAATTAAATAAGTAATACAGACTCTTTACGAGTTGTATATTATGAGTACGACTCGTGAGTAAGAGTTGTAAGGACATAAAAGACTAAACAGATTTAGGTAAAAGTTTCTAGAGTCTTTACGGCTCTCAGAATGAGTATGACTCGTCAAAATCAGTTGTATCCACTCCAGAACCCAGGTAAGGTTCCAGGTCTATATGAGTTGCAGGAAAGACCCATAATCCTGGGTAGGAGTTGAATCTATGAATTACACCCAAGCTTACTAGGTCAAGGGTCACAGGTCAACCCGACCCAGAATTTGATTTAAAAACAAAAAAGGGTACCCGTCGGGGACCCGATATCCAAAACACATACCCACCTCCATTGTTGACCAAATTTTGAGCTCCCAAGGAAATAAATAACTTTGAATCCCTTATCGTCTTGCTCAAATTCCTTACATTGCATGAATTGGGCACGAATTTAGGGGAAGAAAAGTTCAAATCAAGAAAATCTAAGAATTCAACCAAGAAAGTAAGTTTTCGAACTCAAACTCCTTTCATATTAAGTTGAAATTGCAAATGTAATTTATCTTCAACTTGCTTTAAGTTACATTTACGTGTGGATTGAATTTTGGTACACTAGTTCATAGGTTTTTAGTTGAAAATGAAAAATAGGGGTGAAATTGATTATAGGTGTTTATATTGTATGTATTTGGACTAAAATTGGGTGATATTGCTACATAAAGTAGGGGGTAGTTTGGGAAATTTGAATTTCAGTCAACTTTAAGGTTGAACTTCTATGTTGCAGTGGATACGATACTCCTTACGACTCATACCCATTGGTAATAGGATAGTTATGAGACTCATATCCACTGACAACATATAAGTTTCACTAAGTGACGGTTCTGGTTTGGGTATGACTTGCTTAAACAAGTCATATTCAAGCCATACTACTCATACACAAAAGTCGTAAGTGCATGGGCAGACATTATATATTAGAGAATTGTTTATGGACTACTTACGACTGTTGGTTACGAGTCGTATCTAGTTGGCATGACTAGTTAGGAGGATTTGTAAGCATACCAGTGAACAATCATACATGCACTATTCAGTATACGGCTCGGTCATACAAGTCATTCCCAGTCGATATGACTAGTACCCCCCACTCGTACCTTATCCAAAATATTTATACTGATAGTTACTTTCTTATTTTTTATTTTTTTTCCTTATTTAATTACTAATGAATGCTTGTGTTCCGGTATAATTCCTCCCAAAGGTGCATATTGTTCTAAACAAATAGCCAAAAAGGGAAACAAAAAGGCACAATCTTTAAGTTATAAAGCTACTGAGTCATTTAGTAATAGCGGTGACTTATATAAATACCCAATAAAGGGAAAGGTTGAAAACTCCATGAGGAACACAGAGAAAGAACCCGAGTACCTCCCATCCTCACTCACCTTAACCTTTGAAGGTGGAAGAAGAAGTTGAATCTAGTTCTGAGGTAGAGAGTTCAGAAATTGCTGTGGACGAAGTTGACGTGGCGCTGATTGATGTGCAATACCATTCAGTTACTCTTGTACCTAATCCAGTGCCCACTGTTGAATGATGGGGGTACCCCAGAATGCAGGCATCATATAATGATGGCCTGAGCAGACTCAGGACAGCAAAAACCAAAAAGAACCTGTATTTTGAGAGACTCTTGATTACTAATGGGATAGAAAAGTTGCCAAGGTTCGAGGAGCAGTTCCAATAGTATATGCTTGAGCGGATGACTAATGTGCCCAACAGATATAGTCCCGTACTAGTACAGGATTTCTACGTAGAATATAAGGGAGAGCTACAGTATGGAAAGGTGGAGACCCCATTACCTTATTGATAGATCGAGTGGTGCGGGTCAACATCTCTATACATACTATTTCTAGGTTTCTGTATGGAACATACTATCGGCCTCTAGTTAAAATGGGTGAGATGGAGTACCTCATGGACGAGATGCAAAAAATCATGAGAAAGCAGTAGGATCTGATGGCAAAAAGGGCCACTTTAGGTGGATTGCCGATCGTATTGCTTCAAATGGGCAAGACATAGTCTGGGTAGTTAGTGGACCGGGTGTGACTTCTCAAAATATAGAGAATAAAACCCTTAATTTTTAGGCCAAGGCATGGTGGACGCTGGGATGACACAGGCTATGTGAGGATGTACCGAGTCACCACGGGCTATGCTTGCCATATTTCTAAGCCCATGGCCACATCCTGTAAATTAAAGAACTGACATGTCTTGTTTATGTTTTGTTGTTGTTTTGTGTGCTGGGAATAACTGAAATAGGAGGATAATTAGTACGTGTGGTAGTATACCATATTTTGAATGATTATTCTTTAACCAGTTTGATCTAAACAATTTTTATGCTGAAAAATTGATACCCCTCCAAAATTCTTGATTTTTGTGTTATTATGTGATTGTGTATATGTATGAGATGACTGTGAATCTGATAATGGCATTAAGATTAGGGATAGCTAGATAAGTAGTGCCTAGCAGTATAACCCTATGTGAGTGTGTGTGAGGTATTATTGAGTTCTCGGTGTATCAGAATCTAGAACTTGCCCGGTTGCTTTTATCGAGGCCTAGGATAGTCAAGTAGAAAATGATCATACGCCATTTTTGTTATAAGTCCACTTGAGCCTAATTACCCAACAAAATTAATGAATCAATTTGATCTAAATATTTGAGCCTTAATCGACCAATTTTGTTTTTTAGAATTATTTCACCTGTTCGTTTCATCAATGAACCTGTATTGGCCTTGGTCCTCCTTGGACAGCGTGCACCTCAATTCTAGCAAATCGCTTAAGTTGAGGGTGGATATTATAGGGGTGCATAGGAAAAATAAGTGTGAAGAAAGAAGTGTAAAAGAAAAATAAAAAAGGACAGGTGCGGCTAAAATAAGAGAAAACAATAGAAAAAGTTGCAACAAAAAAAAAAAAGAAAGTTAGAAAAGAAAACCGCATTTGGACCATGAAATGAGTGTTAAAATAAAAAGGGAGACATAAGGGCAGAAATAAAGGAAAAAGTAAAAAATAAGTGGACCCCAAATAATTCATAGTGTCAAGGAGGCTTAGTTACTAAATAAATCCCAAAAAGATACCTTACCATCCCCTAACCTACGTTACAAGCCAAAGAAAGTCCTTTAGTGATCCTACCTAGACTGTCCGAAAGCTTAGGACTAGAGCATATGGGTAAGACTATTGTATTCTGTATACACCGATGTTACTTCTTTAGGAGTGAAAGAATTATTTGCTATATCCCTAAAACATAATTGTGCCATATTGAGTGAAAAAGGATTTCTTTGATAGTGAGCATACATGGGGTATATTTTTAGTTTGCTAGACTGTCTGGTTAATGTGGTTAGTGTCTATGCCCAGCTATCTGTTACTAATGTAATGCTATCATCAGATTTCTTTTTTTTATTCCATGTACCATATCATATTCACAGTTTGATCTAGAAAAGTTGAAATTAGGATGGAGAATAAAAAAAGTTGAAACTGATTCGAAAAGTCACTTCCATAGGTATCTTAGGATCCTCTTGTTTAAGCATCGTGTTGTTTTGAGATAGTTTTTGATTTTTGTTTTACCTGAGGACACACAAACTTCTAAGTTGAGGATGTTGATGTGGAATGAAAACAAGACATTTTCGATGCTTAAAACCATGAAATTATGCTTGAACTTAGATTATTTTAGTAGATATGATGTGCTTTTATGGTTATTTCATGTAAAATAGGTCTAGCATACTGTTGGAAAGAAACTGGAAGAAAAAGACTCAAACACCTCATACGAATCGTAGTCTAACTCATGAGAACAACAGATCCCAAAACCAAACTGAGAAGCTAAATATGGAGAAGCTACCACTGAAGCATTCGAGTCGTAAGATAGGATACGGATCGTACCATAAAGTCACAAAGACAACAAAATCCAAGGAAGAAATTCATTGTTGAAGTGTTAGAAGAATAAAATTCAAAAGTCCGAGTACGACTCGTATGATCCAACCATAAGTTGACTAGTGTTCAAAAGAAGAAAATAAGAAGTCCCAGATGGATACGAATGAAGGCCACGATTTGTATGATCAAGGTACGACTCTTGAGAATGAATCATAAGATGAATAGAAAGTTGAATCCTGGAAGATCAGAAACTAGAGTAGATATAAGAGGCACAGTATAACTCGAATGATGACGCTACAAATTGAAGAGTGCGTATTACCTTATGCTGACATTACTTTATCTTTTCCATTTTTATTAGGAGTTCTAAATATTTTTGAGATAATATAAATATCCTAGGGTTTATTTTTTATTAGGTTACTGACTTCGACTTACTTTTGATGTACTTTTGCATACTTTATAAATATTCCTAATATTTTGGGTTTATTCAATTGAAGACTTAGGATTTTATTCATCTTATTCGTGTGCAATTAATTACATGTATTCTTTATTGATAATCATAGTTTCTTGCATGAATATGAGCGGTTAATCTCCTTGACTAGGGCCGTGGGAACCAAAGAGGATAAGCTATGTAAATGAAGTGGTAGATTCATCTATTCCAGTGTTTATGCATATATCTTAATCTTCTTCACCATAATTAACATCAGAGCTACTGCAGAAGCTTGGGGATAGCTTGTCTTTGAATATGTCCTCACAAAGGAGTTTGTGATTGGGAAAAAAGGACTAAGACTGTAATTTGAGATTCATTTCCATAATACCATCCCATCATCTCATCTAATTAGTTGAGGATCAAAAGGTGAAAGTGAACTGAAGTCATAAAAAAGGAGCAATAAGGAAACGCCCTGAGACTCACAAGGTAAAGGATGAGATTTATCAACATGTCCACAAGACTATTGATAATACACATCTTTTTGACTTTACATGTAGCGCAATAGAATAGTTTGATTGAACATGAAAAATTTATGGAGTTAAGAATCCAGGGGGAACACAAGCCTAGTGTTTGTCTTCTATTATTTACAACTCAAAAGCATTCAAGATTTTGTTACTAGTTACTAATAATTCCAAAAATCCCCCTTTTACTGTTTGCATTGCCCGTGAATTACATCAAGTTAAGTTACCGTTCAATATTTTTCCTGTGGGTTCGTTCCCAACCTAGTTGGGTTACTATATTTGGCATCGACCATATCATACTTTTTTTTGGAGGTTAGTTTTGGGCGACATAAACTTGTCTATCCAAAATCTTCATCGGGACTTTCTTATAAAAGAAGGAATCCGAAATACCAATACTCTCAATATGCGCAATCAAATAAGGATTGATTGCCCACATGCTTCTTCAACATTGAAACATGGAAAACCAAATGAACGGAACCCAAACTCGAAGGAAATTCTAACTCATAAGCAACATTATCCACTCTCCTCAAAATCAAATATGGGCCGCCATAATGGGGCTTGAGCTTTTCCTTCTTCCAAAACCTCATCACTCCCTTCATGGAAGACACCTTCAAGAATACCCAATCGCCAACATCAAACTCCAAATCGCTTCTCCTCACATTTGAATAGGACTTTTGGCGACTCTGAGTGGTCTTAAGCTTATATATAATCACCTTTACCTTCTTCATAGCCTGATAAACCTAATAAGGACCAAACAACTAGAGTGAAAACTGTTATTTTACGCAAACTCAATAAGAGGCAAATGATGTACCGAACTACCTCAAAAATAAATTACACAGGCCCTTAGAATGTCTTCCAAAGAGTGAGTGGTCCTCTCCGCCTGTCCATCCATCTGAGGGTGGAATGCGGTGATAAGGTTCACCTATGTGCCCAAGTCTTGCTTAATCAAATTCCAAAAATGAGAAGAGAACTGAAATAATGGAATTAGGAAAACCATGCAACTTAACAATCTCTTGAAGAAATAATTTATCATAATCCTCTCTAGAGTAAGTAGTCCTCACAGGCAAAAATTTTGCGGACTTAGTCATCCTATCCATGATGACCTAAATTGAATCATGATGATTTCGAGTCTGCAGAAGACCAGTAATAAAATCTATGTTGATCACCTTCCACTTTCATATGGGCAACTCAACTCTTGAGATATGCCAACCAGCCTCAAGTGCTCAAATTTCACTTGATGACACAACATACACTTAGCCACAAAGTTTGCCACATCCCTCTTCATATTGCCCATCAAAATTTGAAACACTTAACATACCTTGGTACCGCAAAATACCATCATAACCAATTTCAAAAGTCATAACCTTTTGCTGAACCACATCATCCTGATTTGTATCAAGATAGGATCTGAAACCTACTTCTCCTTCACCTCAGCACCAAGAGATGACTTAAACACTTCTTGAATAATTGCCCCCATCCTCGTAGTCTAAAAGCTGGACTCCCAAATTAGCTTCACCAACCCTCGTTTATCCTCTTCCATATGAGACAGGCTCCCCATAGATAACCTGCTAAGAGCATCAACAACCATATTAGCTTTACCCGGATGGTAGTAAAGGCTCATATCATAGTCTTTGAGCAATTCGAGCTATCTTCTTTACTTGAGATTCAACTTTTTCTGGGTGAACACAAACTGCAAGATCTTATGATCTTACTCCATAAAAGTAGTGACGCCAAATCTTCAATGCAAACACCACAGCCGCCAACTCTAGACCATGAGTCGAATAATTCCTTTTATGAACCTTTAGCTGTCTAGAACTATATGCTACCACCTTACAATGCTGCATCAAGACACAACCTAGTCCCACTTGAGACACATCACAATAAACCATAATACCGTTAGTACCCTAGACAGGATCAAAACTATCACGGAAGTCAACTTATCCTTAAACTTCTCAAAGTAACCCTCACAAGCATTAACCACAAAAAATTTACCTTTTTTTGTATAAACCTCTTATAATACCCATCCAATCCTAAGAAGCTCTCTATAAACCTCTTATAATACTCAACCAAGCCTAAGAAACTTCTAATGTCGATTGGAGTCACAGGTCTAGGCCACTTCTTAATCTCTTTGACTTTCAGTGGATCTACCATGATCCCTTCACTGGAAACAACATGACCAGTTAGGTCATAACATTTAACCAAAACTCACACTTTGAAAACTTGGCATACAATTGCCGATCCTTAAGAGTCTGCAACACAACTCAAAAGTGATTAGCATAATCCTCCTTACTCCTAGAATATACCAATATTACAAATAATTCCAAGAACTGCCTGAATACTCAATTTCTAAGATTAATAAAAACCGTCGAAGCATTAGTTAATCCAAATGACATAACTAGAAACTTATAATGACGATACCAGGTACAAAAAGCATTCTTAGGGATATCCACATTCCTAATCATCAAATGATGACAACCATATCGAAGATCAATCTTAGAGAAACATCTAGAACCCTGAAGCTAGTAAAACAGGTCATCAATCCTCGAGAGAGGGTACTTATTGTTCACTATCACCTTATTCAATTGTCGATAGTCTATGCACCTCTAAAAGGACCCATCTTTCCAACACACAAAAAGAACAAGAGTACCACACGGAGAAATATTAGGACGAATGAAACCCTTATCAAGAAGATCCTTTAACTGCTCTTTTAGATCCTTCAACCCAACCGGAGCTATTCTATAGAGAGGGATAAAGATAGGATGGGTATACGATAGAAGATTAATCCCAAAGTGTATCCCTGTATCGATATAAATACCAAGAAGATATTCGAGAAACACTTTATGAAACCCATTAACTACAAAGATGGATTGCAAGGTAAGACCCTCTAACTAAAATCTCTAACCCCAAAACAGATGATAAAGGCACCCGTTAGAAAGCAATTTTTGGGCTCTAAGATATGAAATAAATATCCCTTTTAGCACTATGAAACTTTCTTCACATTTAATTGTCGATTCACTAGGAAATTAGAAGCTGACTTTATGGGTTCAACAATCTAGAGAAGTATAGAAAGAATTGAGTCAATCGATCCCTAGGATATCATCCAAATCCACCATATCCGATTCTATCAAATCCACCAAGGTCTCCCTATGAAAGATGGATACCACACAACCCCTATAAACCTTTCTAGCCACAATAGAATTACCCACTGAGGTAGACATAAAGAAGGGATCAAAAATGCACTTAGGACAAAAACAAAATGAACACGCATATATGGGGTCATATAAGAGAAAGTAGACCCCGAATCAAGAAAACAATAAATGTCATGAGTGAAGAGATGTAATGTACAAGTGATAACATCAGGATATCCTCAGATTCCTAATAAGTGGCATGGGCACAAAGATGATATTAACTAGTGCCAGTACCAAAAGTAGCACCCTTTGGTACAGGAGCTAAAAAAGTGGTAACTGAGACTTTATTAACCCCCGTGGCTACTTTAAATGTGGGGAAATTCTTCTACATATGCCTATGCTGATCGTAATTAAAATGTTGATTCATTCCTTTATCATAATAACCATTGTGAATCTTACCACAGGATCTACAAGAAAGATAGGGTGGGGTTCACTGAGCTCTACTAGCCTAAGACTAGGCACCTTACGCCTTAAATGCACTATTATTTTGGAAGTGACGATCACCAAATGGCTTAGGATAAAGGGAACTAGCCGTTGAATAGAATTATAACTCCCCCAATTCTTCTTCTTGGACCACTATTTACCATCTCTACCACTATTCTTCTACCCTCCACCCAGCTCTGAATACCTAAATTTCTTACTTTGCCTCTCTTCAATTTTGGCCTGCTTTTTTTTCTCATACTTAACCTGCTGCATATACACTACCAGTCTAGAGTTATCTATGTCATTATTCAACATCACTGCCTTACACTATAGTACCAAGTCCTGAGATAAGCCCAAAGTAAACTCCTCATCTTAGCCTTTATATTAGACACCAACTCTGAAGCATAATAAGAAAAATGATGAAACTTCAAGGCATATTCCTTTACAGTGATCCTTCCCTCCTTTAAGTTCACAAACTCCTCATCTTTGGCCTTCCTCAAATCTTAAGGAAAGAAACTATCAAAGAAAGCACCATAAAACTCCTCTCACATAGTCTACTTAGCATCATCACCCCTCGAATTCTTCCAATCCTCATACCACTGATATGCCATATCCTTCAAATGATATATAGAAAAATCCATACCCTCCACATCAGTAGCATGCATCACCTTGGATATCTTCTTTATTTTATCGAGAAAGCCTTAAGAATCCTCCTCAACCTTAGAACCAGTAAAGGTCGGAGGGCTAAACCTCATAAACTGCCCAACTTGGGTGACCTCAAAAGAAGGAGAAATAGAACCCACATTATTAGGCTGGCGGGACTGAGATGTTACCAGCTGACTCAACAGATAAATAGAACAATGAAACTCCACATTAGAGATGTCTCCCTATGGTGACAGAGCATGATTTTTACCAACTAAAGAAGGATTAGTGGGGACTGGTGGAACCCTAGGTGGAGAAATATAATTAGGAGGAGGGACCTTTAATCGGGTTTGTTCTCCATAGATTAGGTGAGTCCCTTCCACATTCTGCTCGAGTGGGGCAGAAGAGCCAGAAGAGTTTCCAAGAATATAAGATCTTTAGAGAGGCATGATCTGAAATGTGAACAAATTAGAAGTTAGCAAAATTTTAAGACACTAGACTATATAGCCCAAAATAGAGAACAAGAAAGGAAGACATTCCTAAATACCTCATATCCTACCTCTTATAATTATGATGTGCTATATTCCCATAAAAGAGACTCTACTCGGCACGGCTTTGTGGACACCTATGGACACTGAACCTATGCTTTGATACTAAACTTGTCATAACCTGAACCATGGCCTAGTCATGATGGGTATATCTAGTCCACTAAGGATTGGAGACCACCCCCACAAACCTAGCCAACTAGAACACAATACAACTAGTAGTGGATGAATTTCGAATATATAACAAGATAGAACTAAGTTCTGAACATATAACAAGCTATAACTGAGTTTTGAACATATAACAAGATAGATTAATCAATTGAATAGGATATAAGAATCCACAATACCAAATCCACCCATATCCTAGTATCCATAAAAAACTCTAAGAAAGACAAACATCAACCTAAGTTGGGATTTCCCCCAACCATGACAGTAACAATGACAATGACAATATGAAGTGTCTTTAAACCCTACATTATGAATTAATGTAGCGGCCTAGGACGGTTATCAAGGTGAGCGCTAGTATGTAACTTAGAATAAGGGATAAAATAATGCCATTTCAAAATCAATCCAAATTTGATGTACATGTTTTTATACATGTAAATATACATATATATATTCTGCTTGGATAGGAAATAAGGTTTAAGCAATAACTTGAAAACTATTAGCCTAGATTGTCTAGCTTTAACCGTCCTAAAAACACCGACGGGCTATATGGGTCCAGCTCCACCCACAGAAAGCCCTACGTGTGTGTTAGTCACACGAACTGGAGAAATTTAGGGAAGGGCCAGAGCCACCAAGGCGCCAACCATTCTGAAAATATAGTTATATAAAGTGTGAACTATGTACACGACCACCAAGGCCCCCACACTGATAAATGTGGTTTCTATATCGGTCCCCCAGGACCTCTACTTTTCGCAATAATCTACACAACCCCCTTTAAGACAAAAATCATTTTAAGTTTCATTAATATTTTATGCGTAAGGTTCCAAAAGTGATTTCAATTATGCAAGCATCCATGTTTTCAAAACCAATTACACAAGTTGGGTTAGGGGTAAGCCAATTACAAACCATTTAAACCATAAAGTTGGAGAAACCCATGTCCCTCTTTCCAATTCCTACACCCATGCATATATTCAATTCAAAACCATAAGAAGAATCATAGATAACTAATTCAAAACCATAGGAAAATCATTTAAATAATTACCGTCCAAAACCCTTAACTCTTTATTTAAAATCAAATAGTAAGACCATGGAACATCAATCCATTACATGCTATAATAAAAACCAATCTTAGATCCCTATATGGTCAACCCTGATAAAACCTAATTATTCTTGACTAGGGGAATTTAAGAGAGAAGAAAGTAGTTTATGATGAAGTAATGAAGTGTTATGAGGTCCCTTAGAGTATTTTTGGTCATGGGTTTTAATTGAGGAATGAGAGAAATAACCAAAGTACCCTTAAATAAAATGCAAAAAACTGCCACCAGTGACTAGGGTTACCTTACGACTTGTGAGGACACGTTATGAGTCAAAACGATGACTCGTGGTCTGGACAGTAACTTAGAGAACCTTTACTGGTTTGTTCATGAGTCACACCCTATGACTCATGAAAACCTTATGGATTGTGGAGTTTTAATCGTTACCAAGACAAAAACCTTGGTCCATTTCACTGGTTTAGTCATGAGTCCCACCTGATGAATCATGACTTTACCTTACGGCTCATTAGGTACCAATTGTGAAGAAGATAAAAACTTAGGGAACAAACATGGGTTTGGCTACAACTGACAATATACGAATCATAAAGAATCTTCATGACTTGTTGCCAAAGTCATACCCTAGATAGTAAGCTCAAAACTCAAAAATTTCACAGTTCTGTTTAAGTTCTGCAACTCAACATTTCCATACAAATCAATAACAACCAGTTTAATAACAACTCTATCAAATATTTTGAAGATGCATTCTTCATCTGCTCTACCATTCCACCAAGTAAAAGGACTACTAGAAAAGTTGATATCAAATAGATAACAAAAGTTAGTACAAAATGTAAAATCCTTATATTCTTAAGGATATATAGGTAGACCACGAATTTTCTCCTTAGCTCCTAAGATTACATTAAAGTCACCACACACCAGCTAAACCATTAAAATAGACTACCCTAATGCATAATTATCATCCTAAAGTCTCAACCTCTCTAAAGTAGAGAATTTAGCATAGAAAACAGTAATCATTATCAACTTACATCCACCATAGTTAACTAAAGAGAAATTTATTGCTCAAAATTAGAAATTACCCCAACATGAATATTCTCTTAAATAAAAACCCAAATTTGCCCATTAATATTAATGCTCACATATAAATTCCCAGCCTTCTTCTAAATTTCTAAATTTATCCTAAGTATTGAAAAGGTTCCATCAAAGTAGTGAAACAAAATTTATGATTTCTATTTAGCATTTGACTTTGCGGAAGGCATTTTAATTTCTAACAGACCTTATGTTCCATATCAGTGCTTTATAATTTATTTGTTACTTGCCTTCGCCCTCTTATTATACTATTCCTCATTGGTTTGCATCTTTATCCTCCTTGATTCTTGCATTTTCTACCTTTGTTCACTGATGGAAGAAGAACATTTGCCTCTTTGTATGTATTTTGCAAATTCCTGTCATTGTTTTTTCCTCCTTGTCCTCTATGCCTATTTTTAATTCCTAATCTTTCTCAACCTTCTCATTATCTATAATATTATAGGAAATTAGATCATATAGGTCCTTCATTAGATTGTTATTTATAAAAACCTTTTCTCTCTCCCATTCTCTAATTGTGGATGATCTTTTGCCAAAGATGAATAACATGACACCTCACTAAGAAAAGTTGATGACTGCATCTAATTATTATTCAAAATCTGCAAAGGTTCTTGATAACTAGCCCCTTCTAACTCTTTTATAATATTGAGTTCATCTTCTTTATTTGCTTGTATTATCAACTATTTTGATGTGCACTCCTATTATTTATGACCAATGAACACATTATTTTGATTTTATAGGATTATTTGTTGGTTTTTTGTATCATCTTAACCTTAAGAGTGTGTGTTATTTATATTATCTCCATATTGCTGAAGCAATTTGTGTTGTTGTATTTTGTTTTCTTACCCCTTACTTGTATCCGTTATGTGTGGTTCTATATTAATATCTGATGACTTCATTTATGTGTGCATTATCTCCTTTTCTTGGGGACTGGTATTATCTTTTTTATTTGTTTCATTACATACATCAACACCAATATTGGTTCCCAAGCAATTATTACTTTGAATTGAATTTACCTCAACATTTTTTTGCACTTGCAACTCCTTGTTGTGCAACCACTTATTGGGATTAAAACTAGATCTATTGATGGTAGCACCTCGAAGGTATATTCAGTCATTACAACTATTGTTTTAACCACATTATTTTGCACCTCCCCCTCATTAACCTTACTACTTTCAGCACAAAGATCTTCTACTTTGTGCACTTCTATTTTGATCTTCTATTGATAGGGTACAAAATAGGCATTTTTCTTTGACCCCTTCTGCCTCTTACCACATTAACATTAGATTCATTTTTAGCATGTTGTTTTGATGTATCCTCTTCTTTATGCTAATGAGTCACCTTTTTAAGCTCTAGATGTAGTGTTCTGCACGACTTTCTTCATGTCCTTGAAATTTGTAAGTTTTACAATACTTCAGAAGAAAATTATATTGAATCTTCACTCTTTGCACTCTTGTTTCATTTGATTTTGTATTAACCACCTCAATCTCAATCGCCTCAGCTAGTTTAGCAAGTAAGTTCACCTGTACCTTCATTCTAGCATAACTTGGCCTAGTTTTGTTGATTGTTTCCATATCCAGTTGAAAAGGTTTTTCGATATCAACAATTGTTGAATACAATTACTCTTTAAGATAAAAAGTTGGGAGCAAATTTGGAAATCAAATCCAGGCCACTACTTATGACGTTTCCTCTATAGGCTTGAAGTTTATATCAAAAATAAGTGGCATTATATGATAAATGTATCCATCTTTATCTAATATATAACACACTCTCTTATATAAGATATTACCAAAATACTCCATATGACTTAATTTCCACAACACATGTCTATTACGTAAAATTCCAATCTTGCAATCCCCTTTGATGTTACCTTATTTTGTGATTTGAAATATTAATTCTCTAAGATCTGGACACCCATAAGAAAATTTCCCAAAAGTAGCATATTGGAGATTTTCAAGAATGTTTATCTTATCAACCTCTTCTTCTATCCAGGTCACCCTATGGAACACCTTCTACGTAAGAAACTATTTCATAGGGATTGACATTTATGCCTTAGGCGTTTCATTGATAATAGGTTTATCTTTACAAAGATCTGCATACTTCCTCTTACCTTTATTATTCATAATTTTATTTACTGCCGATATATCTTTGTTCACAATCTCATCACTACGCAAATTTATAGACCCTATAAGCAAATTAGGGATCTATGAATTTGGTTGTGACAGAGCCCAAGCGCACACGCGAGTGTACGTGGTCTTATCAAGTAGTAAAGTATCTTCAAGAAATCCCAAGTATTGATCTCTTAGGGACTTGCGTTCGCCGACTATACAATTCTAGTTTAACCAAATGACGAGAGTAAAAAATAGATTTTTAGAATTGCAAATTAAAAATAAACTAAAGTAATGCAGAAAAGTAATGAATTTGGACAATCAGTGGATAAAAGCCCATGGTTAAGGCTTATGAACAATCATACTACGTTATTGAACTTCATTCGTTAAATCTCTTATCTTGGTTGTTGATTCATAGGGTTAATTGCATGATTATGGTCTTCCGACCACTAAAATTTTACCTAATTTAGATAATAAAACTACATCGTTGAGCGGGGATGCAATAATCAAATTAAGTGTTGTAAAGCTATCATCCTACGCGTGAATCAAGTAAGGCTTCTAAGTACATCCCTGTCCTAGATGCTAATTTGAATTCCATATTTTATAAAGAAATAAGAACCATACTTTATTTATTCCCATGTTCTATTGCCATATTCCCTCTCCCGTGATCAAAAGGTAGACAATTGATGTATTCTAAGGGTGATCAATCGTCAAAATAGTTAAATCAAGAATGAACAAACAACCATAATGATAAGCAATTAAACAAAATTAATTCAAAACAAAAGTAGTCATGGTTTTGGTCGTAACCCCAGAAAAGGAGTTTTATCCTTTAATGGAATTCATCATCCAATCCCTTGGATAGATGATACAAACTATAAAGAAACTAAATTAAAGAATGATAAAACCTAAAAAAGAAGTTGTGGTAGACTCCAATGCTCCAAGATGTCCAAAAGTATGCAAAACAATGTGATATGTTATGTATTTAGAGTATAGGAGTAAGCCCATTCCATGTTGGACAAGAAAAACTTCAGCCATTGAACCCAGGAGTGGAGAGGGAGCCGCCCTGGCTATAGGCCCGCTCCAGGCAAGGATGCGCCCTAGTTTGAGCGCCGCTCCAGGCAAGGCTTAGCCTCCATATTGTCTTGGTTCACTATTTTGGTGACTTCTGAACCGTATGAAGTGCTTCACGTGCCAAAAATCCTTAAAACATGCCCTAACTCTCCCTGGACATTCCAGGTGTCCAAATTGGCGCCAAGTAGCGTATTGTGCTTCCATGATCCATTCCAAGACTTTTTGAGTTGTTTCCACTTGATTTGAAGCTTTTATATATTGAATATATCATCATAATGCATTACAAAAAGACTTCTATAGCATTAAACACAACAATTTAGAGCTCAAAACAACACAACACCCAAGACGGAGAACTAGAAACACGAGCTAAGCATAGGCTTCAATAACTTTGATTTCTAACTTATTGTTTTGACTCTTTTCTTGATTCAATTGATCCTTGAACATTACCAAAAAGTTGTTTCACATATAAATACATAATAAAAACCTTAGGAACTCATTAAACACGTTATAACCCAACACGATAGACTAGACAAACACCTAGCTCAAGCTAGTCACACTAGTTTTCTCGGTTGAATTCTAAATTATCAATATGTATCAAAACTTGTTCGAAACCATCATTAAACATTGTAAAAACATATTTGGACACTTCTATGATTATTAATATCATTACCAACACACTAAGCACATGAATTATCCTCAAAACCAGGCTAAAAAGACTAGAATAGTGACACTAGAATGCATAAATACACCCAACATCACCACCTCATACTTAAAACCTTGTTCATCCTCGAACAATTCTTAACTATAAGAATCATGAGAAGAAAAAACTTTGTACTTCTGCACATGCAAGAAACTCAAGATAGTACTACAACGACTATATGGAATGCAAGTTTACAACACTACACATGTTATACACAATTCAAAGCTCAAGAATACTACTCCAAAACATCCTAGCCGCATGAATTGACTCACCTAGTTGGAAAATGCATGATTATCATTCAATCAAGGACATCCTAGAGATCACCCATATTCATCAAACATGTGCCCCTCACAACATAAGAGTTACCCTTAATCACTCACAATTAAGCAATTCATAACATGAATAGTACAAGAATCAATTTACACTCACTCTCACAAGGAATTCACAAGTTACACACAATGAAACATAGGCTTTCCCTTAGTGTAATGCTCCACTAATATTAGAATGATGACTTTAGGATCAAATAGGTCTTTTTCGTGTTTTAATGCAGGCTATGGGATGGGTAGAAACTATTTGGGAATAGAGACTAACCTCTCTAAGCGCTTTAATACACTACATTATACATTTTGAAACAATCTCCAACAATCAATTTACACCATTTTTTATTTACCCCATTTTTTTGTTTTTGCCTAATCTCTTTTAAGCATTTTCACAAACACATGGTGGGCATATTGTTTATTTCTTTAAGATTCAACTTTTCTCATTTTCTAAAACCATGGGAATATTTCTAACACCATTTATATCACTCCCAACCACCACACATCAATTATAAACACCAATAACTTTTACTTTAGGGCATAAATTTTACCTTTTTCTTCTTCAATAACATGAATTCAAATTTAAGCCACAAGTACAAGAGTCACAAAAATTAGCCTAAGAGTTTTAAAAGTAGAAATTCCCTCAATGAACATGCTATTATTAAATAAAACAGTTGCACCATGCAATAAAAAATATAACCAACAAGAATATATCACTTATTCCTAACCTAGAAAATTTTTAAATTGAGCCAAAGATTGGGAATTTTCCCACCCCACACTTAAAACTCTACTTTGTCCGCAAAGTAAATTTAAAAGTAAGAGATAGAAATACTCCCTGAGGCCTCCGGTCCTAGCTAGTAGCATCTTTACACCTAAAGGAGATTTGTGGGACCCCACACTTAGTTTTTGCCATGCTCTTTATCTCCGGTTTCCAGTGCTCAGACTTCCCATCAACCTGTGATTCAACAAAAACAAAAACTACATGAAATAAAACTAAAAACTAAAAATAAAACACACCTTAGCTTGGGTTGCCTCCCAAGAAGATCCTAATTTAGTGTTGCGGCATGACTTAATTAATATTTTCCTCCACCTAGAGGATATGAATTTCACCCCCAACATCGCATCCATATTTTTGCCTCGATCATATGGAGGTGGTACAAAGAGTAAGGAACCGAGTAATAGAATTTACTTGGTAAACCACTCGGCCTTGAAGTGAGGTGTGTTTTTATGTTGCTTTTTTGGTGTAAAATCAAGAATAGAAAGTTCTTGTTTTTTATCTTCACACTCTTCCACTACTTTAGATGATTCCACAGACAAGATATCATGCAAACATAATGTAGAAAAGTGCTTTGAATGAGGCCTAACCAATCTAACTTCCAGATTTACACTATCAATAACACACTCACTCTTGTTCACCTTTTCAATTTTAGTCTCAAGATAAATATGACAACTGAGTGGTTATGATTCTTGTGTCTTTCTCTGCCTCTGTGGAGATGGTGGTGATGGTATTTCCTGAATCTCCTTAGTTGTTTGTTGAGCATTGTATACAAATATGATTGAATAAGGATTAAAAAGACACATATCTGCAGAGTGATACAAATTGCCATAAGCTACACACCAACTTGTAGTCTCCTACACAGGTCGAAAATAAGCAGGTCCCTTCTAAATGCTTGGATTAAAATTTGAACAAAAAGCCTCATAGTGGGGTCCTCCACAATAATGAAAAGAATTATTATCCCTCAAAAACCATCTATCCAAGAATGACATCTCAAGAAGAGTGTGATAAAAATAGAAATAAAAAAATAAAAGGAAACTAAAAAAAATAAAAACTATTTACAACTCAATATAGAAAAACTAAAAATAAGATGGTGGCCTAGTTAAAAGTCCCTGGCAAGTGGCCTAGTTACAAGTCCCCAGCAACAGCTCCCAAAACTTGATAGCACCTAAGCCCATACACAAGTGTATATGGTTTTATAAAGTAGTAAAATGGCTTCAAGAAAGCCTAAGTATCGATCTATCAGGGACTTACGTTTTGCGACTATCTAATTTAAGTTTAATCAATCGAGGAGAGTAAAAAATAGAGTTTTAGAATTGTAAATTAAAAATAAACTAAACTAATGCAGAAAAGTAATGACTTTGGGCAATCAGTGGATAATCAATGGCATAAATATGGGAAATATGTAAGTTAAATCTTACAGATAATCAATTATATAACAATATAATATGAAAGATAAATAAGAGAAATAATAACATTCTAACGCCTAGTAGTGTCGATACAAGATCCACTAAACCAAAACATTTGTCTTAGAAATAGAAACATTAGGCAAAAATAAAATAAGGAGATTAGGTTAACTCCGGCCCTAAGAGCTACCCTATCTCTATACTTTGACCAACACATTCTTGGCATCAATGACGACCACTAATACTCAGATCTGCACTAAAAAGGTACAAAAGTGTAGTACGAGTAACAAAGCCATGGGGTACTCAGTAGGGATTATCGGCCGATTAAGCTAAATCATAATATAAATATAATAAAATATGAGATAAGTAAGCTAACTCAAGGTAGGAGGGCAAACCTAAAATAACACTCTAATACTATAAATAAATAACCAAAACAATAATATTGAAAAAAACATATCTAGCACTACAAAACTGCCCCCTATAAGCCAGTAATTGCATAAAAGTTAATAACCCAATCTTAGCCCCCATAATCTTGGAGGTTGCAACTAAGAGAATAAATAACCAAAATTATACTAAGTATCCATATCACAAAATCATGTCCGTGGATCCTTCTATACCATAATCATCAGACCCAAATAGGTTACATAAATATCATAAATAACCCCTCAATGCTAGACTTGAATCAGAACCCATATACTCATTTGCTGGACTTGAACTAAAACTTATACCATCATTTGCCGGACTTGAATCGGAACTCAAAATCATAAATTTCCAAACTCAAACTGGAACTAATATCATCTTCCAAGTATCAATATATGATAAATCATTATATATAACCTCCTCAAGCTTTGGAATATACATTTAGAAGATGTAACGTGCCTATAAAGTCTACAAGGAGCTAATAATAGTCGTGTCCTAAGATGGGTCAGAGGGGCCTACTTCCAATCTCCAAAATCATTCTAAAGGAAAATTCTTCCCAGACTGGGAAAAGGTATCTAAATTAAATTCTATATAATAATTAAGCCATATTATAGTACTAAGTTAGAAATTCTACCTAAAGGATGAGTAACTAAGTCAATTATGCCTAATTACGGTTCCTTAACCGACTAAAAGATCCACATTACACTAAATACACTCCCTAGACCTAATTTCCATCCCACATCTAACACATTATCATAAGTATAATATAATGTTGGCCAATCTATGAGGAAGGTAAACCTAGCCTACCTAAACGCCTATGAAAGCCTGTGAAATTTGCTAAATCATTAATTTTTCTTTTTGAGAAGCTTTCACATGATGCCAAGATATCAAAATGGTAATATACTCATCAATAGACGAACAATGGTACCCTTATTGCATTTTTATACTTTGGGTAAAAAATCATGTAAAAATCCCATATGGGGCTTGCTTGCAAAATCACACTTTTGAAATTGTTAACATGTCACTCTATGCTTAAGGAATATTTTCCCTCAAGAATTGGTAAATTTCGAGATCAAATGGTACTAAAATCAACCCACCATAATCAAAGGATTTGAGATATTAACTATAAAATTAATACAAACATACTAAGATTTTGATGACAAAAATGAGAAACCCAAGCTCACAATCACCCCAAAATATTTTCATTAATGCTCCCCCAATTTTCCACGCTTTCTAGGGCTCTAAGCACTTGAAATTATGAAAAATAGGGAGAAAATTAAGCTAATAGGGAATTTGATGTCACCAAGGTGCCACGTAAGAGGACACTAGGCCACTTAAGTGATCACTGATTAAGCGGTTAGGTACCACTTAAGTGGAACCTGCTAAGTCTACGCCCTCTGCTTAAATGTACCAACAACCTCTTAAGCGAATAGGGCTCTGATTAAGTGACCCTTATCTGGTCAGCTTGGTTTCTTAAGCGACCGACTTGCCGCTTAAGCTGATCCACCAGCTGAGTGCTGCACCATCTTGGGACTTGAAAAATTCCAAGTCTCCACCGACCCCTCAAGATTCATCCAGAATACTTTAAATACAAACAAACTATGCTTTGTCAAATTATACATTATGGAAATAGTGGAGTAATCAAAATTTACATCCGACGTTGTTTTACAGAAATATAGGTCCCATATTTGAGGGCTATTTCTATAAATTAAATTAAAGAATGATGAAACCTAAAAAGAAGTTGTGGTAGCCTTCAATGCTCCAAGATGTCGAACAGTGTGTAAAAAAATGTGGTATAACATGTATTTATAGTATAGGAGTAAGCCCATTCCATGTTGGACAATAAAACCTTCAGCTATTGAGCCCAGGAGTATAGAGGATACTGCCCTGGCTATAGCCCCGCTCCAGGGAAGGATGTGCTCTAGTTTGAGCGCTGCACCAAGCAAGGTGTCACCTCCATATCATCTTAGTTCACTATTTTGGTACCTTCTAAACCGTTTAAAGTTATGCACCTGACAAAACTCCTTCACATGCACCCTAAGTCTCCCTGGACATTTTAGAAGTCTAAATTGGCGTCAAGTAACAAATTGTGCTTCAATGATCCATTCCATGCCTTTTTGTGTTGTTTCTACTTGATTTAAAACTTATATATCCTTCATATATCATCATAATCCATTAAAAAAGCATCTTATATAATTAAACACAACAATGTAGAGCTCAAAACAACAAAACAACCAATACGGAGAACTAGAAACACGAGCTAAGCAGAGGCTTTATTCATTTTGATTTCTAACTTATTGATTTTACTCTTGTCTTGATCCAATTTATCCTTGAACATTACCACAAATTTGTTTCACATATAAATAAATAATAATAACTTTAGGAACTCATTAAACATGTTAGAACCCAACACGATAGACTAGACAAACGCCTAGCTCAAGCTAGTAGCACTAGTTTTCTCTGTTGAATTCTAAATGATCAATTTGAATCAAAACTTGTTTGAAATCATCATTAAACATTGTAAACATATACTTGGACACTTATATGATTATTTATATCATTATCAAAACACTAAGAGCATGAATTATCCTCAAAACAAGGCTAAAAAGACTAGAATACTGACACTAGAATGCATAAATACACCCAACATCAGGTTGTAAAGATTAGGGAAAGTAAACCTTGAAGTAATGGAATAAACTTGGATAGAATTGTCATGAGGCTGACCAGTAGTCATGTTGGCCATGAATGAAGGTCAAATGTTGTAGGGTTTATCAATGAAATTATGAAAGAGAGAATAACTTTTAACCGACCGACAAAAATAGTGTAGTTAGAATGCCTTGGTACAAGAATTTATGGATAGGTTCATGTTTAACACTGAAGTCATCCTGGATAGGTTCAATTTGATAAAGATGGAAAATAAATCGATAGAGTCCTCCCAAGAATATTTTATACAAGTTCAACCCCCGATGGCAAAAAGTGAAATGACTTCTTTTTTTTTTTGCAATCTTAAGACTCATGATGACAAGTTGATAACTGTGGTTGCATATGTTCTCTGAGGTTTTTAGGATAGTAGATTTCATTGTAGAATGTATTAAAACTAGAAGAATCACTAATCCTGCTGCTTTGCAAGCAACAAGTAAGACAACTCAATCTAATTCACTTAGAGGAGTGAATAATAAGAAAAAGAACGGAGTTTCTGCTGTCATGAGCATTGAAGATAAATGTCCAAACCAAGTGTTAACATACCCAAACCCACCACCCCAGCTTCCCTACTATAACCAATACATCCAAGTGCCTCAATACTACTACAAACATTTACCCGTCCCATATTTAATTTACATTACCCAACTAGTATATTGTCCACCTTTATCATCTACCTATCAAAATCCACCACAATACCAACCTACCTATCTGCCTTAAACCCATTACCAACTATAAAATCGTCCTTCAGATACACCTTGACTTCGTACAAACTATGAAAAAAGGACAGCCAAAATATATACCCCACTAACTGAACCCTTATCCTAACTATATGTAATATTAAGAATCATAGGAGAACTCTAGCTAATCCAAGGTGGAACTCCCAATCCCCTATCATATGGTATAATGGAAAAAAGTGTTGTATTTATCACTCTAGAGTTATTGGACATTACACTAAGCATTTTCTCATGCTTAAAGATAAGTTTGAGGAACTAATCAAAGAAAGAGTTATTCAGCTCAAAGGGACTCCACCCATTGTGAACAACAACCCTTTGCCAAATCATGAAGATGCCCATGTGAACTTGATCACCATTAATGAAAAATGCAATTTGGAAGGGACCATTGTATCAATCAATAATAAGAAAAAAATTGAAATATTAGCCTTCATTACTCCTATAATTACAGTGCAAATGTGAGCACCAATTAAAGTAAATTTCTTTCCCAAGCCTTGGATCACAACCTTTGTTGCTCAAGCACCTTCTTTGGGTACCAAAGCAATTCTTTAGAATTACTTGATTAATGCAAGGGACATAGGAAAGGGAAAATTGGTTGTAAAATCTTTTGCTGAAAGAATGACAAGATATGGGTATTGTTACACCAATGGAGAAATTACATGTGGAGCACTAAATTAGAAGAGTAGTCAAAAAAAGGTCATGATAGAGGTTGAGGTAGAGGATTTTTGGAGAAAAATACCAACTAAGGAGTATTTCATTGTGGAGCAGCTAAAGAAAACTCCTGCCCCAATCTCCTTATTATTATTGTTGATGAATTCTATAACTCATAGAAGTGCTTTGATAAAAGTGTTGAATAAAACTTATGTGCCAGCTGAGGCAACTAGTGAGAATTTTTCAGCTATGGTGGGGAAAGTTCTTGAAGCTAACACAATCTCTTTTGATGAAGACGTTTCATGACCCAATTTCCAAGTCATGATGACATCTACTTTATTTCATCAGTAGGTAAGCGAAACTGTAGCCTAAAGCTAAAAGTAATGGGCTAATTTAGTGGAAAAAGGGCATAAGTATCGTAAATATGAAGTAAAAGCTTACGGATAACAAATCATATAACAATATAACATGAAAGATAAATAAGAGAAACAACAACATTCTACGATCTAGTAGTGTCGATACAAGAGCCACTAAACCAAAACATTAGTCTTAGAAATAGAAAGATTAGGCAAAATAAAAGAAGGAGAACAGGTGTCATACCCCAAATCCCATTGGAGCAGACTGGCACCCGTAGCCGAGGAGGATCGGGAGAACCCGTTCATAATCTATACTTCCACATTCACATTACTTATGAAAATTATAAATTTGGGCAGCACTTCGTTGTAAATAGAAGAAAACAGTACCTGTATCAGCCCAGCAGACACGCATAAATATATATATGAACAGTAATTGGCCGTCAGAGCCATCACGTCTATCAACCAAACACTCCTATGGCTGTACAATATGTCTACAAAAGCCTCTACATAGATATACAACTGAGTTGGGGTCGGGACAAACTCCCGCCCACAAAATACTTTTATGCAAATACCAAAAGTACATATAGTGACGACTTGGGATGCCCCGAAACAACTGGAGCTCACCACTAATAACAGAATGTCCTGGCTCTTACTGCGGAGGTGTACGACCTGAAGTACCTGTTCCTGCAGGCATGAATGCAGGTCCCCCGTGAGGGACGCCAGTACGGAAATATGTACTAAGTATGTAAGGCAGTGAGTATCAAGATGAGATACAAAAGATCAACAGAACCCAGATACCAGTGAATAAACAGTATGAGTAGACCACACTTAAAAGAACTGATGGGATACGTGCAGATTACTTTCATATCATTAATTCCCGTAATCCTTATCAATACATAACATATGTCATACAATGGCCAACTGATCAGTGGTACTAATACAATACATCAGGGACCACCCCTGGAATAACATATATACATAATCTTTATAATACAATGGCCAACTGATCAGTGGTACTAATACAATGCATCATATCATCAATTTAAAATATAGACATTCCATTTCTTAATTCAATTAACCTTTGAGATTGGTTACTTTGTGGCCACTCTTTATGGAACTTGAAACCATGATACCTCAATAGGAAAAACATGTAAATAGGTAATCAATATCATGAATATGAAGTAGAGAATCATGGATACCTCATTAAACCATTTTGGAGTCAACAATAGTATATGGACATTTTTTTTGACTAGCCGGACATCTTAAAAGTGAAAACAAGTTCAATTGGTAGTGTCGAAGATCATATGATGTTATTATGTGTCATGTGTCGTAGGACAATGTTGGAAGCTTACTTGAGAGTGCCATGGGTCATTATTCATGCCAAAGATTAGATAGAGTATGTCTTACATACCTTGATATAACCACTTCAATACAAGTGACTTCCCGTACTCTTCGAACACTTATCTACAATAAGTCATTTGTGGCAAACTAGTATTAGCAACCAAACCTTACAATTTAGGTATTAACTTCACCAAATAATGTCTAGGAAGTAATCCTTTAGCTCATCAATAAGAGTACTACATACATCCTCTTATACTCTTATTACATTCACATATCATGCATTTTCATGAAATATCCCTCAACATCACTCTTAGACTTTATTTCCCTTCTTAATCACCATCCAATACCAACATGATCACTAGGCATACATAACCACTAATATAATGATATATCACCACAATTCATCCTCCATAATCCAACACAGCAACTTCCATAATTTACTACTAACAATTTATACACAACAATTCATAACTATGTTTCTAGTTATCTTCCAACATCAAGACAATACTCATAATCCTTTATCAATACTTATTCATGGATAAGAATCAAGAATAAACAATATTCATACCTTAACAATGAACTCTTGTATTTAGGATCCTCCTTACATAACCATGGGGTGCTTCTTGAAGCTTCCGAGATGGTGAACACAACTACGAAACCAATTTGAATTTTCTACGGTTGAATCACAAAATATTTGAGGTTGAAATTGGCTAGGGTTTTCACCGTTCCTAAAATTTGGATAAAATCTGATAAAATTGAGGCTAAGTGCAGGTTTTTAAGACCAATTTTCGTCCAAAGGTAATAGAAAATGACCATTGTGCCCTAAAAATTGAAATAAATCCCGAATTTGTCCCCAGTGGACAGTTTTGACAGGCTGAAGTAAATCGATCATAACTCTTTGCTCCGATATCGTATTTGGGTGAAATTGGTATCATTGTAAAGATAATTAAAGGGATTTCATTTCATATAAATTAGGCCACCCAGTTCGTCTTGTATTAGGAGTTATGATCGTTTGAAGTTGACCCTAAAAATCTGTTTTGAGAGGCTGAAGTAAAACGCGTATAACTCCTTACGCAGATGTTAGATTTGGATGAAACCAATTGCATTAGAAAGAAGACTCAAAGATATTTCTTTTGATATATGGTATCTCTCCCAGTTCATTATATTGAGGAAGTTATGATCGTTCAAAGTTGATCCAAAAACTGGCAGGCCTCAGTATTTTCCTGCTAATTTAGTGTTCACAAAAATCTGTTTTGAGAGGCTGAAATAAAACGAGTATAACTCCTTACTCAGATGTTGTATTTGGATGAAACCAATTTCATCTGAAAGAAGACTCTCGGATCTTTTCGTCTATATATAGCAGCTCACACAGTTCTTTTTGTACGAGGAGTTATGATCATCTCAAGTTGGAGTGCCTAGCTGCAGAAATTTTTCCTGCCGAATTACTGTTCACAGGCTTCCCGGCCACCGTTTTGAAATTTCGAATGTGCTCGCTTATATGAAATACTCCTCTGTTTTGGGCAAACTTTATATCGTTGGAAAGGTTATTCCAATACCTACACATACAACTATTGACGGGATACTTCCAAACACCATAAACTTAATTTAACCCATACGCAAGTCTTTAGGACTCCATATAATCGCGATAAGTGTACGAAAAAATTTACGGGGTGTTACATTATCCCCCCTTTAAGAACATTTGTCCTCAAATGTTAGCATAGTTACTCAATTAAGACATGTTCAAGCTTACAATTAACATATTCATCATCATAACATCCTTGCATAAAAACAAACACTTACTTGTTATTGTTCTTCTTTCGTCTCATGAACTTCCTCCTCATTGTTGAATAGGTAAGGGTACTTAATCTTCATCGCTTCCTCGGCTTCCCATGTGATCTCCTCAACTTGTTGATTCCTCCAAAGTACTTTTACCGATGCTATCTCTTTATTCCTTATCTTTTTAATTTGGCGATCAAGAATAGCAATAGGCATTTCTTCAAAAGTGAGATCTTTTGTAATTTGTACATCTTCTGTAGTAGTGATGTGCGATGGATCTCCGATGTACTTGCGAAGCATCGAAACATGAAATACGGGATGAACTGCTGAGAGCTCTTGAGGTAGCTCTAACTCATAAGCAACTTGTCCAAATCTTTGAATGATCTTATACGGACCTATGTATCGTGGACTTAACTTTCATTTCTTGCCAAATCTCATCACTCCTTTCATTGGTGATACTTTCAAGAATACCCAATCGTCGATAGAAAACTCAAGTCCTCTTCTTCTAACATCCGCATAAGATTTGTGTCGACTTTGAGCTGTTGCAAGCCGTTGTTAGATCACTTTAAACTTCTCCATTGCTTGATAAACAAGATCCGGTTCAAATAAGACCACATCACCTGCTTCAAACCATCCTATTGGCGATCTACACTTTCTTCCATACAATGCTTCATATGGTGCCATTTTGATACTTGAATGATAGCTATTATTGTAGGCAAACTCGATAAGAGGTAGGTGATCATCCCAGTTGCCTTTGAAATCTAATACACATGCTCGTAGCATATCTTCAAGTGTCTGGATGGTACGTTCCGCTTGTCCGTCCGTTTGAGGATGAAAAACCGTACTTAGATTTACTTGTGTCCCCAAACTCCTTTGAAAAGACTTCCAGAAATTCGCGGTAAATTGGGCGATCGGATATAATGGAAATTGCAACTCCATGTAACCGAACAATCTTTTTAATATACAACTTCGCATACTCTTCCGCCGTATAAGTTGTCTTAACTGGTAAAAAGTGCGCAGATTTGGTAAGCCTATCAATGATCACCCATATGGAATCAAACTTCCGATATGTACGAGGCAAACCCGTGATGAAATCCATATTGATCTTGTCCCACTTCCAAACTGGAAGATCTATACATTGCATGTAACCACCGGGTTTCTGGTGTTCTACTTTGACTCTTTGACAATTCGGACATTCAGCTACAAATTCGGCAATATTCTTCTTCATGTCATTCCACCAATATATTGCTTTCAAATCTTGATACATCTTAGTCGACCCTGGATGGATGGAATACCTTGAACAGTGTGCTTCTGTCATAATTCTCTTTCTTAGCTCAACTTCATCAGGTACACATAAACGATTCTAACACTGAAGCACTCTTTCTCGCGTAAGCTCAAATGCCTTTGTTGTGCCACTCTGCACATCCTCCTTAAGCAGCAATAAAATTGGATCTGCATACTGCTTCTCTTTCACTTCAGCTATCAATGAAGATTCCGCTGCATTACGTACAATAACCTCTTCATCTGGAGTTTCGAGAAGTCGAACTACCAAATTAGCTAGTTGGTGAAGATCCTTAATCATCCCCTGCTTTTCTATAGATGCCATTTTAGACTTACGACTCAGTGCATCCGCTACCACATTCGCTTTCCCTGGATGATACAAGATATCAACATCATAATCTTTCAACAATTCAAGCCATCTCCATTGCCTCAAGTTTAGATCTTTCTGACTAAAGATATATTTGCAGGCTCTTATGATCGGTATATATGTCAACATGAACCCCATATAAGTAGTGGCGCCATATCTTCAAAGCAAATACAACTGCAGCTAGCTCAAGATCATGCGTGGGATAATTCCTCGCATGAGGTCGCAACTGTCTAGATCCATAGGCTATTACTCTACCATGTTGCATTAGTACGCATCCTAAGCCAATTCTCGAAGCATCACAGTACACTGCATACCCTTTTGTGCCTTCAGGAAGTACCAATACCGGTGTAGAAGTCAACTTGCTCTTCAGATCTTGAAAACTCTTTTCACAGGCATCATTCCATTTAAACTTGGAGGCTTTATGCGTCAACTTAGTCAAAGGTGTAGAAATAGAAGAAAAACCTTCAACAAACCTTCTATAATAACCTGCCAACCCGAGGAAACTACGAATCTCCGTAGGCGTCGTGGGTCTTGGCCAATTCTTCACAGCCTCAATCTTCTGAGTGTCAACTTTTATGCCTTCACTGGATACAATATGGCCCAAAAATGCCACTGACTTGAGCCAAAACTCAGATTTAGGAAACTTTGCATACAACTTACGATCACGAAGAATCTGCAACGCCTGCCTTAAGTGATTAACATGGTCCTCTTATGATCTAGAGTAGACCAGAATATCATCTATGAAAACTATCACGAACACATCTAGAAACGGCTTAAACAGCCTATTCATCAGATCCATAAAAACTGCGGGTGCATTTGTCAGCCCGAATGACATAACCAGGAATTCATAATGACCATACCGTGTTCGGAAAGCTGTCTTGGGTATATCTTTATCCTTGACTCTCACTTGATGATAGCCTAATCTCAAGTCAATCTTGGAAAAACACTGGGCACCCTGCAACTGGTCAAATAAATCATCAATTTGGGGAAGGGGGTATTTATTCTTGATAGTCACCTTATTCAATTGCCGATAGTCAATACACATCCTCAGCGAACCATCTTTCTTACGCACAAACAATACTGGTGCTCCCCAAGGGGACATACTAGGCCTGATGAATCCGTTCTCTAGCAAGTCTTTCAGTTGCTCTTTCAATTCTCGCAACTCTGCTGGTGCCATTCTATAAGGAGGAATTGAGATTGGCTGTGTGTCTGGCAACAAATCAATACCAAACTCCACTTCTCATTCAGGAGGTAGACGTGGTAGTTCTTCAGGAAATACATCAGGAAATTCATTCACAACCGGAACAGTCTGAAAAGTTGGCGGCTCTGCCTCTGTATCCCTTACTCTAACCAGATGGTATATGAACCCCTTGGAAATCATTTTTCTTGCCTTAAAGTAAGAAATAAATCTACCTCTCGGCGCGCCAACATTACCCTTCCATTCAAGGACTGCCTCATTTGGGAAATGGAAATATACCTTCTTAGAACGGCAATATACTGTAGCATAACAAGACGCTAACCAATCCATGCCCATAATAACATCAAAATATACCATTTCTAACTCAACAAGATCGGCCATCGTATCACGACCACAAATATTCACAACACAATTTCGATAAACATTCCAAGCTATAAGAGATTCCCCCACTGGCGTTGATACTTCAAATGGCTTGGCTAATAATTCGGGTGTTCTTCCGAACCTTCCCGCAACCAAAAGAGTAGCATACGATAATGTAGAACCAGGATCAATTAAGGCATACACATCAAACGCAAAGATGGACAACGTACCTGTAACCACGTCTGGAGAAGCCTCTAAATTCTGCCGATCTGCTAGGGCATACACACGGTTCTGAGCTCCGCTAGCACTAGCTGCTCCTCTATCACCTCTACCATGACCCATAGGTTGTGCACCCCTACTCAAAGGAGGCACCGAAGATGACGCAACAGGTGATCCGGTAGGTCATATTATACTACCTGTGGTCCTGCGTGGGCAATCTCTAGCCATATACCCCGGCTTACCGCACCAAAAGCAATTGTTCATCCCAAGCCGACATTCGCCAAATTGAAATTTTCTACAAATGGAGCACGGGTGTCGTGGAGGTCTCAATTGACTCATACTCCCTTGCCCTTGATACCCCACTATTCGCGAACTCTGATTTTCACTGCTTTGCCCGAACTGATTACCTCTGAACCTTTGAAATTGCGGTGGAGCACTAATTGCAGGATAAGAAGATAACGGGCTAGGCAATCTATGAGAGAACGAAGGCCTAAAACCTCCCTGAGATGCCACAAACTTCCCTATAGCTCTGGGCCGCTTAGAATATCCTTTTTCTGATTCCTGGGTTCTTCTTCTTTGCCTCTGATCTTCCATCTTCTGAGTGAAAGCTTGTATCCTTTCTATATCCATGTCCTTGTTCAAAGCAGCAATGGTACAATCTCTAACCAAGTATGGTTCCAATCTATTCACCTAGTGATGAACTCTGTCGTCCATAGTAGCTACGACATTAAAAACATATCAAGACAAGGATTTAAATTGAAGACTATACTCCCTTACACTCTTATTACCCTGACGAAGATTTAAGAATTGATCTGCATGGGCCTGACGAGTCTCAAATGGAAGATAATGATCAATAAATGCATTTTTGAACTCTCCCCACGTAGTTGGAGGTGCATCAATACCCCTAGATCGTTTCAAATCCTCGTACCACAATATAGCCTCTCCTTTCAGTCTATATGCTGCTAGCTCAACCATCTCTTTACCGGATACATGCATAACATCTAGAGCCCTTTGGGTTTGATCGACAAAGTCCTACGGGTCTTCATTAATATCTGATCCGGTAAAAGTAGGAGGATCCAGTTTCAGAAAATCCTGAGTCCGAAGTCTAGCTGCTCTATCCATACCACTTGAACCCGTGGTAGGAATAGCTTGCCCTTGAACTTGACCGGCAACTATACACGTCAGAAGTTGTACTGCATCCCTCAAATCTTGATCAACAGCATTAATAGACGGCCCTTCCGGAGGAGAAGAAGCGCCTGATATATGCTCAGCTTGAGACTCACTTTGCGCAGCTTGTGCCGGTGGTGACTTACTAGTACCTTCTCCGGCCACTGCATCTACTCGCTTCCACTTATTCTTTCTCCCTGTAACCGGCATCGTCACTATAATAAATAAAAAAGAAACAATTGGATTAAGCGATTGATTATGACTTTATCTCTAATATGGGATCTATTGCACGATCTAAGAAATGAAGAGTGGAAATAATCCCTAAATGTCTAATAGCCTCCTGTTTATAGATGTGGTGCACAACACACCGATAAACGAGATTCTATGTAGACACGGCTTTGTAGACTCACTAGGACGAACTTCTCTGATACCACTTCTGTCATACCCCAAATCCCATTGGAGCAGACTGGCACCCGTAGCCGAGGAGGCTCGGGAGAACCCGTTCATAACCTATACTTTCACATTCACATTACTTATGAAAATTAGAAATTTGGGCAGCACTTCGTTCTAAATAGAAGAAAACAGTACCTGTATCAGCCCAGCAGACACACATAAATATATATATGAACAGTAATTGGCCGTCAGAGCCATCACGTCTATCAACCAAACACTCCTATGGCTGTACAATATGTCTACAAAAGCCTCTACATAGATATACAACTGAGTTGGGGTCGGGACAAACTCCCGCCCACAAAATACTTTTATGCAAATACCAAAAGTACATATAGTGACGACTTGGGATGCCCCGAAACAACTGGAGCTCACCACTAATAACAGAATGTCCTGGCTCTTACTGCGGAGGTGTACGACCTGAAGTACCTGTTCCTGCAGGCATGAATGCAGGTCCCCCGTGAGGGACGCCAGTATGGAAATATGTACTGAGTATGTAAGGCAGTGAGTATCAAGATGAGATACAAAAGATCAACAGAACCCAGATACCAGTGAATAAACAGTATGAGTAGACCACACTTAAAAGAACTGATGGGATACGTGCACATTACTTTCATATCATTAATTCCCGTAATCCTTATCAATACATAACATATGTCATACAATGGCCAACTGATCAGTGGTACTAATACAATACATCAGGGACCACCCCTGGAATAGCATATATACATAATCTTTATAATACAATGGCCAACTGATCAGTGGTACTAATACAATACATCATATCATCAATTTAAAATACAGACATTTCATTTCTTAATTCAATTAATCTTTGAGATTGGTTACTTTGTGGCCACACTTTATGGAACTTGAAACCATGATACCTCAATAGGAAAAACATGTAAATAGGTAATCAATATCATGAATATGAAGTAGAGAATCATGGATACCTCATTAAACCATTTCGGAGTCAACAATAGTATATGGACATTTTTTTTGACTAGCCGGACATCTTAAAAGTGAAAACAAGTTCAATTGGTAGTGTCGAAGATCATATGATGTTATTATGTGTCATGTGTCGTAGGACAATGTTGGAAGCTTACTTGAGAGTGCCATGGGTCATTATTCATGCCAAAGATTAGATAGAGTATGTCTTACATACCTTGATATAACCACTTCAATACAAGTGACTTCCCGTACTCTTCGAACACTTATCTACAATAAGTCATTTGTGGCAAACTAGTATTAGAAACCAAACCTTACAATTTAGGTATTAACTTCACCAAATAATGTCTAGGAAGTAATCCTTTAGCTCATCAATAAGAGTACTACATACATCCTCTTATACTCTTATTACATTCACATATCATGCATTTTCATGAAATATCCCTCAACATCACTCTTAGCCTTTATTTCCCTTCTTAATCACCATCCAATACCAACATGATCACTAGGCATACATAACCACTAATATAATGATATATCACCACAATTCATCCTCCATAATCCAACACAACAACTTCTATAATTTACTACTAACAATTTATACACAACAATTCATAACTATGTTTCTAGTTATCTTCCAACATCAAGACAATACTCATAATCCTTTATCAATACTTATTCATGGATAAGAATCAAGAATAAACAATATTCATACCTTAACAATGAACTCTTGTATTTAGGATCCTCCTTACATAACCATGGGGTGCTTCTTGAAGCTTCCGAGATGGTGAACACAACTACGAAACCAATTTGAATTTTCTACGGTTGAATCACAAAATATTTGAGGTTGAAATTGGCTAGGGTTTTCACCGTTCCTAAAATTTGGATAAAATCTGATAAAATTGAGGCTAAGTGCAGGTTTTTAAGACCAATTTTCGTCCAAAGGTAATAGAAAATGACCATTGTGCCCTAAAAATTGAAATAAATCCCGAATTTGTCCCCAGTGGACAGTTTTGACAGGTTGAAGTAAATCGATCATAACTCTTTGATCCGATATCGTATTTGGGTGAAATTGGTATCATTGTAAAGATAATTAAAGGGATTTCATTTCATATAAATTAGGCCACCCAGTTCGTCCTGTATAAGGAGTTATGATCATTTGAAGTTGACCCTAAAAATCTGTTTTGAGAAGCTGAAGTAAAACGCGTATAACTCCTTACGCAGATGTTGGATTTGGATGAAACCAATTGCATTAATAAGAAGACTCAAAGATATTTCTTTTGATATATGGTATCTCTCCCAGTTCATTATATTGAGGAAGTTATGATCGTTCAAAGTTGATACAAAAATTGGCAGGCCTCAGTATTTTCCTGCTAATTTACTGTTCACAAAAATCTGTTTTGAGAGGCTGAAATAAAACGAGTATAACTCCTTACTCAGATGTTGTATTTGGATGAAACCAATTTCATCGGAAAGAAGACTCTCGGAGATTTTCGTCTATATAGAAGCTCACACAGTTCTTTTTGTACAAGGAGTTATGATCATCTCAAGTTGGAGTGCCTAGCTGCAGAAATTTTTCCTGCCGAATTACTGTTCACAGGCTTCCTGGCCACCGTTTTGAAATTTCGAATGTGCTCGCTTATATGAAATACTCCTCTGTTTTGGGCAAACTTTATATCGTTGGAAAGGTTATTCCAATACCTACACATACAACTATTGACGGGATACTTCTGAACACCATATACTTAATTTAACCCATACGCAAGTCTTTAGGACTCCATATAATCGCGATAAGTGTACGAAAAAATTTACGGGGTGTTACAACAGGTTAACTCCAGCCCTAAGAGCTCACCCTATCTCCATACTTTGACCAACATATTCTCGGCATCAATAATGGCTACTAATACTCAGATCTGCACCAAAAAGGTACAAAAGTGTAGTATGAGTAACAAAGCCACGGGGTACTCAGTAGGCATTATCAGTCAATTAAGCTAAATCATAATATAAGTATAATAAAATATGAGATAAGTAAGCTAAGTCAAGGTAGGAGGGCAAACCTAAAATAACACTCCAATACTATAAATAAATAACCAAAACAATAATATTAAAGAAAGCATATCTAACACTACAAAACTACCCCCTATAAGACAGTAAGTGCATAAAAGTTAATAACCTAATATAGACCCCCATAATATTGGAGGGTGCAACTAAGAGAAGAAACAACTAAAATTATACTAAGTGGCCATAACACAAAATCATGTCCGAGGATCCTTCCATACCATAATCATCAGACCCAAATAGGTTACATAACTATCATAAATAACCCCTCAATGCCAAACTTGAATCAGAACCCATATCCTCATTTGCTGGACATAAACTAAAACTCATACCATCATTTGCCGGACTTGAATCGGAACTCAAAATCATAAATTGCCAGAATCAAACTAGAACTAATATCACCTTCCAAGAATCAATATAGGATAAAGAATTATATACATAACCTCCTCAAGATAGCCGGGTCCTAAGATGCGTCATAATAGTATCATACCATCATAATAGTCGGGTCCTAAGATGCGTCAGAGGGGCCTACTTCCAATCTCCAAAATCCATTCTAAGGAAAATTCTTCCTAGACTTGGCAAAGGTATCTAAATTCACATCTATATATTAATTAAGCCATATTATAGTACTAAGATAGAAATTCTACCTAAAGGATGAGTAACTAATTCAATTATGCTTAATTACGGTTCCTTAACCTACTTAAAGATCCAAATTACACTAAATACACTACCAAAACCTAATTTCCATCCCACATCTAACACATTATTATAAGTATTCTATAATTTAGCCCAATATATGGGAAAGGTAAACTTAGCCTACCTTAATGCTGATGAAAGCCTGTGAAATTTGCTAAGTCATTAATTTTTCTTTTTGAGAAGCTTTCACATGATGCCAAGCTATCAAAAATGGTTATCTACTCATAGATACAATAACAATGGAACCCTTATTGTATTTTTATGTTTTGGTTCCAAAATCATGTAAAAATACCATATAGGGCTTGCCTGCAGAATCATACTTTTGAAATTGTTAACATGTCTCTCTATGCTTAAGGAGCATTTTCCCTCAAAAATTGGTAAATTTCGAGATCAAATGGTAGTAAAATCAACCCACCATAATCTAAGGATTCGAAAATAATTTGAGATATTAACCATAAAATTAATACAAACATACTAAGATTTTGATGAAAAAATGAGAAACCCAAGCTCACAATCACCCTAAAATATTTTCATTAATTCTACCCCAATTTTCCATGCTTTCTAGGGCTCCAAGCACTTGAACTTATGGAACATAGGGAGAAAATTGAGATAATAGGGAATTTGATATCACCCAGGTTCCACTTAAGTAGACATTGGGCCACTTAAGTGATCACCAATTAAGCGGTCAGGTACCGCTTAAGTGGAACCTGCTACATCTACGCCCTCTGCCTAAACGTACCAACAACCTCTTAAGAGAAAAAGGCTCTGCTTAAGTTACACTTAACTATAAATCTTGGTTTCTTAAGCGATCGACTTGCCGCTTAAGATGATCTACCAGCTGAGTGCTATACCAGCTTGGGACTTGAAAAATTCCAAGTCTCCATTGACCCCTCAAGATTCATCCAGAATACTTTGAATGAAAATAAACTATGTTTTATCAAATTCTACATTATGGACACAGTGGAGTAGTCAAAATTTCCATCCGAGGCCATTTTAATGAAATATAGGTCCCATATTTGAGGGCTATTTTTATAAATTTCTAGTCAATAGACTAAAATGATTCTAGAAACCTTGGGACCCAAACTACAGTTCCCTTAGCCTAATAATGACGTCCCGAAGCTACTGTCAAAATTATCATTATGAGGTTATTTGACTAAATAGTTTGCTCAACAACTAATTTTTACCAATGAAGAGTCCAAATAGGGAATTGGCTCTAAAAACTAAACAAACTGTTCGATATCCAAACTATCTACTCTAAGAAGTCATAAATGACTTAGGGCATCTATAATAAATATATACACAATGAAAATTAGTGCAAATGATGAAAATGACCTCGAGGGTCATTACAAAATGAGTTTCCACCTATGGCCTGGGGTATTATAGGGCACTGAACATCACTGTCAGGTGTAAGGACAAGTTTGTTTGTAAAGTCATTATTGACAATGGCTTAGCTATTAATATTTGTTCTTTTACTACTCTTAAGGCTTTGGGAATTAACATTAGGAAAGTTCTTAAAAGTAATGTGAGGGTTAAAGTTTTTTCTGGTACTCAAAGGGGAGTCATTGGAGAAATGATTTGGCACTACAAAGTAGACCTATAGAGTTCAAGGTTGAATTTCATGTGTTGGACATATCAACTAGTTACAACTTGTTACTCGAAAGACTATGGATTAATAATGCTAGAGCAGTCCCTTCTACCCTGCACAAACTTTGAAATTTGTTTGGAATTATCACGAGATCATGATTTATGAAGAAAAAAATCATTCAATCTACCAAAAAAACTCAGTCCCTATTATCCCTATTACTGAATGCATTGAAAAGATGGATGGGTCCATTTTTCATGTTAAAGAGATCATGTGTACTACTCAAGTTGAAAGGCTAAAGTTGCCATGTATACTTATGATGGTGGCCTCAGAAATATTTAAGAATGGTTTTATGAATTGTCGAGGTCTTGTGTGAACTTGGAGAGAAGAGTGGAGCCCATTTAATTGCTTGGTCAGAAGAGAAATTTTGGTCTTGGATATGAGCCTACTCCCAAAGATGTCTCATTTAATAATCTCAGGAGGAAATTTTGGTCTTGGATATGAGCCTACTCCCAAACAACATGATTCAAATTTAAGGCTAGAATTGTGTTTGTGAACTTATGTGTTTTCCCTCCATTTTTGAAAGATTAAATGCCAAATCCAAACGATGTTTTTCTATTTTATTTCAAATTATATTTATTAATTGATTTCCTTTTGGTCTTTATTCAACAACCAAACTAATAAATCTTTCAATACTATGAATTTGTCAAGGAACAAAGCAGCTTCTCTAGTAGCCCCGTTGAATAGATAGACGGGCGAAGGCTTTTTGCAATAGTCTTTTTTGTCTTGTAAATCCATTTTTTTTCTATTTAGAGAGAGGGGGATTCAAGTTCTTAGGAAAATCCATATGAGATAGCTCACGTGCGGTTTGGGAGACGAGCCCCTGTGCAGGGTCTTAGGTCAACACTTATAAAATAGCTAGTCATCAATTGCCCGATTCCGATCCTAGAGAGGAAGATGCTAGTAAGCCTAGTTTCAGGCATAGGGTAGGGAATTTGATGACTTTCTAGGTAACCCAAGCCTCTGAATCTCCAAAATATAAGGATATTCATTTCTTTAGTTAGAGAGCTGAATCGAAGGAAAGTCTCAGATCTATGTAGTTTATGACTTGGAAAAAACATGTAATGAAATAAGAGAACCAATTCCATATAGTGAACAAGATGTTTTTGAATATGAAGAAGATATATAGTCTTAAAAGTTGAATTCTAAAGAATTTGAACATTTTGAAAATAAGACAAAACCCGAATTTGGATGAAATTGAGATGATAAACTTGGAAAGTCCAAAATTTGTAAGGAAAATAAGGACTAGCCCCTATTTGAATCCATCCCAAAAAGAGCTGATTGACCTCTTGAAATAATATATGGACGTGTTTGCATGGTTCTATGATGGGTCTAAGAATAGACATTATTTACATAGGTTTCCAATTGATCCATCTTATCCTCATATAAATCAAAATCCAAGAAAAATGAAGCCTGATTTGAGTTTATAAGTGAAGGAAAAAGTCTCCAAGCAGTTTGATGCTTACGTTATTTAAGTCACAAAGTATACTACTTGGTTAACCAACATAGTACCAGTTCCAAAGAAAGATAGGAAAATTAGTGTATGTATAGATTATCAGTATATTAATAAGTCTAGACCAAAAGATTATTTCCCTCTCCCAAATAATTATATATTTATTGATAATTGTGCAAAGCATGAGTTGCAGTTATTTGATAATTATCTCATAAGCTATCACTAAATTTTGTTGAACGAATAAGATGCTAAGAAAGTGGCATTTATCATGCCTCGGGGAGTATATTATTATCGAATAATGCCTTTTAGAGTCTAGAATGTAGGGGAAACTTATATGAGGGCCATGACTACCATTTTTCATGATATGATTCATAAAGAGATTGAAGTCCATATAGATGATGTCATTATCAAGTAAAGAAGGAGCTCAAATCACTTGATGGATTTGAAGAAGTTTTTTGATAGGTTAACGCGGTACAATTTGAAACTGCATCCTATGAAATATATATTTGGTGTCCCCACTGGAAAGCAATTTGGTCTCATTGTGAGTAGAAAAGGCTTAGAAATTGGATCCTTCAAAAATAAAGGCTATCCAAACTTGCTTCCTTAAAAAATTTGAAGGATGTGATGAGTTTCCTAGGTTGACTCAATTACATTAGTTAATTTATTATACAATCTATGATGATTTATGAACCACATTTAAGCTGTTAAGAAAGGACACTGATACCAAGTGGACAAAAGATTGACACCAAGCTACTAATAAAATCAAGGTGTATTTGTTTAATCCTCATATTTTAGTTCCTCCATATCCTGCAAAGACACTTCTACTATGTTTTTTTTGTGCTGGACAATACATTTTCGGTATATTTTAGGACAATATGATGGAACTGGAAAAACTAAGGAAGCAATACATTACTTGAGACAGAAGTTCACACCTTATGAATCCCAGTATACATTATTGGAATGAACTTGTTGTGACTTGACTTGGGTTTCCCAAAAGTTAAGGCACTTCATGTGTGCGTACAACACTTTTCTTATCTATAGGATAGATCTGCTCAAGTATATCTTTTAGAAGCCCATGCATACTAGGATGCTAGAAAAGTGAAAAATTTTGCTAAGTCAATTTGATAGTGTTTATGTTACTCAAACGACTATGAAATGCAAATGTTATCTGACCATCTTGCTGAAAAACTTATGGGTGCAAAGAAACTTATTTCTTGAATAAAGAAGTGTTATTTATTGGAGAAGGTATTTCAGAATAATATCAAGGTTGGAGAATGTTCTTTAATGGGGCTGAAAACTTCAAAGAGTTGGTATTAGGGAGTACTAGTTTCAGAAATAGGCCAGCATTATCCAATCTCATAAAAACATAGGTTTCCATGCACTAACAATATAACAGAGTACGAGGCTTGCATTCTTGGTCTTAAAAATGGTTGTTCATGTGAACATATAGCAACCATTGATTATATAGGATTCATATTTAGTGGTTTATCAATTACACGGTGAATTAAGTGTCAAGAACATGAAGCTTATTCCATATCTAGACTTCATGAAAAAATATGCAAGAAATTAATCTGAGGTGAATTTATGCACCTAAGACTTGTTATCCGACCTTAATTACCCTTGTTTTGAGGACTTCTCTTATTTTTAATAAGTTGTTGATGATATAATTGAGATTATAAGTGTTAAAATAATTTATTATAATGTTTAAGGTATGCTTAAAATACGTTTGGAATCAATTTGGTCACTTAGAGTTTAGACGAGAAAACTAGGGATACTAGCTTGGTTGTTCTAGTTGATCTCGATGGATTCTAATGTGTGTAATTGGTTACGAAGGGTATAATTATATAATTATGTAAGGACTAAATTTTTTATATTGTTTAAGGTTCAATTGAAACAATCCAAGAGACAAAAAACTAATTTAAAGCTCAAAAGGACAAAACTAGTACTCTTAGCTTAAGCTATGTCTTTACAAGTTCACCATCTTGGATTGTATGTTGTTTTGAGCTCTAATATGTGGTGTTTGATGATATAGTATGCTTAGTGAGTTTATAAGTATGATATATAGTTGATATAAAGGCTGAAAATTAAGTTTAAACAACACTACAAGTCTTGGAAAGGATGGAAAAACACATGGGACAAGACTTGACAAAAAATGGACGTTTTGGAGTCATTGGCTTGTCGCGGACCTTAGGAATAGAGATAGGGATGTGAAACACTATTTGGATCACCCTAAGGTACAAATTAAAGTATCTAACAACTATTAGGATATTCCAAGGACCCTAGGTCACGTGATAAGGGTATGGCACACCCCTATGTCAAAATCGGCAGCTTGTGTCCAAGAATAAATAGGACACTTAGTTGTTATGTTTCAATCCTTAGACGACCATGGGACTTGAAGGGAGGATTCAAAATACTTCGATTAGGGTTTTTATTCCTTTACATTTTTAATGGATTTTACCATGTATTTATTCATTCTGCTTATAGGTACATCCATGTGTGGCTAAACACCTTTTTCCGGGGTTAAGGCCAAGAGCATAAGTATTATTGTTATGAATTGATTTTTTTGTGGTTGTTTAGCATTAATGGTTGTTTTATTATCATTTTATCACTATTTTAAGGATTTTATACCCTTGTATTACATGCTTAACTCTATTATAAACCAGAAGGATGAATGATAGGGTCCAACATGGGATGAATAAAATAGGATTGTAAACTTACTTGAATGAAGATATGATTTGAACTTAGGATACGAATATACTTAAGTGACATATTTGGTCCAATTACGTGATTATTATTACTACATTTGACTTAGTTCTTGTATCCACAATCAATGATGTAGTTATGGGGGCTAAGTTAGATAATTGATTAAAGGTTCGAAAGGCCATAGTCCTATCATTGATCATGTGAATCAACAACCAAGATAAATAACCTAACCAATGAAGTTCTATAATGTAGTATTATTTTTTGTAGTGTCTTGACCCTAGGTTTCAGTTCATAACTATTCAAACCTTTACTTTATCACATTGTTTATCTTACATTATGTTGTAACTTTCAAACTCTTATGGTTACTTTTGCACTAAATGAATCTAAATAGCCGAAGTAAAATTAGCTAATTGCTTACCTCTAGTCCATGTGGGATCGATACTTGGCTTTATTAAGAACACTATTACACTTGGGAGAACCACGCCCACTTACGTGCGTGCAAAAGGTTTTTTGGCACCATTGCCGATGATGTATAAATTGGCACCTGCTTTAATTTTAATTTTATGTTCTGATTTCTTTGATGCTTTTTACTTGATCTTGGTTTCTAAATTACAGGCACAGGTTAAGAGGACTAGTAAGATGTCAAGGGATAAGGAGTTGGTTCAACCAAAACTCGATCCCGAGCAACACTTTTACCAATATAGGAGAGAAGTAGTCCTTTTGTACCATTTCCCACAAATTCATGAGGAACAAGATATTCCTACACCCATGACTGAGGATCCACCAGCCCATAGTATAGTTTATGAAGTGGCATTACTACTTGCGACTAATGTGATCTCTGCTATTCCCAGATCATCTTTTGGAGGTAAATTTAAACTGAAGTAGAACATGGTGCAACTTTTGCAAAATAGTAGTCAGTTCACCGGGATTTCACATGAAGATCCATAGGTTCACTTATAGAGCTTCTTGAAAATCAGTGACACATTCATCCTAACCATAGTGTCTACTGATTATATGAGACAAAAATTCTCCCCCTTCTCATTTTTGGGGGAATCAAAGAAGTGGTTGAACATAGAGCTGGAAAGTTTAATCAAAACATAGGATGATTTAGCTTGGAAGTTACTCATCTGGTTCTTTCCATTTGGCAAGACTGCGAGACTTTTGCAGTGAGATTTTAAGCTTCAAACAAAAGTCAATGAGAATTTTTATCATGCTTGGGAGGGATTCAAGTCTCTTCTTTAGGACTGTCCACATCATCTATAGTCCAATAAGGTATTAGCTCACACCTTTGTTAAATCCCTTGACCATAACATAAAAATTTTGCTAGATTCGGATACAGTCGGTCAGGATCTAGAGAAGACTTATGATGAGATGTATCCTTTGTTGAGTTGCATAGATTAAGGGAATCTTGACTGGAATGTGACATTTGTAGAAGATCAATGAAAAAGGTTGCAAAGATGATAGAAGGTGATAGCATTACAACCTTAGCCACCTAATTTTCTACTCACCAAAAATAGATGATGACACAGTTTAGCAAGTTGAGTGTGAATCAATCTCCTTCTTAGGTGAATGTAGTGAAGTAGACCCTACGTTGGTGTGAGATTTGTGGAAATAGTGGCCACTGTACATACTTGTGTGGAGCCAATATCAAATCTATGAACTTTGTGGGCAATGCATTAAAGCCAAATATTGGTAATGCCTACAACCAAAAGTGAAAGACTCCGCCCAATTATGCATGGGGCAATAATCAACATCTGCAGTATCACCAACAACACCATAATACAAAGTCAAAAAATATTGAGGAAACATTAAAAAAGATCATGGAAATGCAAGAAGAGATCAGTGCTGAAATAAAAAGTCTACAAGTGGCTCAACAAATGTTAGAGTAATAGCTGGGGAAACTAGCCTAGGCATAAAATACCAGGCCTCAAGATGGGTTGCCAAGTGATAATAAACCTCCAATACAAGTTATGGTAATAACTTTGAGGAGTGGTAAGGAGCTTGTAACGCCTTGAATCTGGTACCCAAAATGCTACACGATGATCATGACCCCAAAGGACCACAAACTAACCCATGACGATATCTGTAATAGGACACTGCATAATATACTGTATAAATATGAAAAAAGGCTAAAAGTTCTTAAGGTTAAAATATCTGATAAAATAGAACATCTGGAAATATGGTATATCAATACCAAACAAAACTGAAATAACTATCTAAACATGCTAGTCTGAAAACTTCTAAACTGTCTGAATAAGGAGTTGATGGGACATGTCCCTAACTAACTCCAACTACTAAAATAAAATAAGTATTGAAAGAATTAAATAATTAAATAATAACATCCTCAAATGATGAGGACTCACTGCTAGTCCATCTTCTAACCGACTGATCTACTAAGGATGCTCTGGATCTTGTGCTTCTGAACCTATGGTATAAAACACCATAGAACAAATGCGTCAGTATGATTGAATATACTGGTATGAAAGTGAGGTAGGCTGAATGCAAGGGGTTTATATACCTGAACGATACTAACTGACTGAATAATATAAATGTCAGAATACATGCATGAATACGTAAACTGTAACTGAGATCATGACATCACTGAATCTGCATACTGATAACATAAGTTTTGTATAACTGGTATACTATTATCTAAATGACTGTGTTTGACAGTCTTATTTCTAATGGAACTAGATAAGTTTTGTACTGAACTGTGTGACTGTATCTGGCAGTCTTGAATTTCGTAGAACATTTGAGTTCTATTACTAAGACTGAGATTATAACTGTAACTGTGGGAAGTATTCATCTAACCTACATGCCCTAAATAATCTATTATAGCTGAGTTGGGGTCCAATCTGTAACCCTAATTAGAAGGGTGTCAATACCGTGCACTGGTAAGGATAAGCTATGAGTGACCCTCATATGATAGTGTCCCCAAAAGAGAATGGTGGAACCCTCATTTGAAAGTGTTAATCCACCTCATCAATCCATATTTTTCAGTGTTAATATCTCAACCTATGCTTGCTACATAGTTCGGGAACACAAGGATTTATTCTAAGGATCGAACCTGAAGTGTTAGTGTGTGCCGTTATCCTTGGGTTCACTCTGTGCTAATTCCTATTCCCATCTAAATAGATACTGAAGCATGGTTAATTGAACTAAATTGGACAACGTTCATTGAGTTTTGTTGACTGACGGAATACTAAAAAGATTATTGAATTTCTTAGATTACTGAGTTTACTGAGTTTTATGAGTCACATGATTGACTGAGTTCTATGAATCATAGCTTGACTAAGATTCTCTTGAAAACATGACACTGGATCTAGGTGCGAAGCTAAATTATCGGGTATAAGTACCCCCAAGACTCGATAGCATAAAATTGACAAGATATGAAACTTCTTGACACATGACCATAGTCAACAATTTATAGTACAATAATTAGGGATTTCATAAAGTATTCGCATATCATAATTTCATAAGACTAATCTCATAAGCATTACGTCAATCCATTAAAAAGTATAACAATAATGTGGGAGTCATATCGAACATAAGGCAGAAATATAGATTTATCAATTTTGGTGATAAATGAGTCATAATTGCTATTCTCTTAGGCATTTTATCAAACACCTTCTATGCATATCTTTAGGCTTAGGCATGAATATTGAAATAATACTTCATGGCAATATTTTACATTTCCAATGAAAGAATTTTAACCATACACTAACATATTTTCATGATAGTCATTAAAGACTTCAACTTGGAAATTAAACAACAACAAAAATATGGATATAATTCAATTAATACCATGGAATCCAAAGTTTATATTTCAAATAGGGTTTCTTGAGCTTCATGGGTGAAAGAAACCCATGAATCAACACTTGATATTCCTGGATGGATGATTTCTTAAAGATTGGTGGAGGGAAGCTTGAATTCTTGACTTCGAATTAAAAACCTAGGGTTTCTTGTTCTTGGGGATTTATCTTTGAGAGAAACCCTAATTTGGTGTTATAGATGAATAATGAAGTTATTAGCTCTGGTCTAGTATAACTAGGGGTTAAAATGGGTGGAAAAATAACCAATTACTCTTTTAAAAATAGCTTAAAATTGCTGATCGGAAGTGATGATGGATTGGGCGATGTCCATTACTGGATCGACGGTCCGTTGGTCCTGACCATCATACTTGGCCAGAACCTCAACTTTCTACCTCTTCTGCGATGGTTTGGGAAATGGTCTATCGCTGGATTGGCGGTCCATCGGTACTGACCATCATACTTGTCCAGAATTTGGTTTCACTACCTTAGCCATGATGTTTTGGTGACGGTTCGTCGCTAGCTCGATGGTCCGTCGGTTTGACCGTCGCTTCTGGGCAGTTTTGACAGTTCTCTGTAAAATGTTCATAACTTTTTACTCCGATACCGAATTTGGACAAAATTGGTATTATTGGAAAGCTAATTAATTTCCCACATGATAAAAAGTCAAAATTGGGGAAATACTTTCTGATTTAAACCTTAATCATTTAGGAAGTTAACTCTAACTTTTCTAGAGACTAGATTTGACTTAAAGAAAGTTTGGGGTATTACAATATCTCCCTCTTGGGAACATTCATCCTCGAATGAGACTAACTAGACTGGAAAAATTGCTAGAATGATCTTACTTAAGCGACGTGAACATTTAAGCATGTCTATTTGACTGGAACTTCTGATATACTTAAATCTCATACTAAATGTACATGTTTGATGCATAGATATGTGACAGATAGTCTTCATGAATGTATGACTGAAATTACTGAGAAGTTGAGTTTCTCATGACGAGAATGCATATCTAATGCATAAATATATGATTGACATGATACATGAACGTATGACTGGATATTAAAGGGTATTTGATACCAAGTTTATAACTGAAATCTGAACATGAAACTGAATAATGTTAAGAAAAACTATTACCTTAGGCTAAGTCTGAGTTTACGGAGAATAGGTGAGGATACTTGGTCCGTATGTCTGCTTTTGATTCCCAAGTAGCTCCTTTAATGGACTGATTCCGCCAAAGAACTTTGACTAGAGGGACTTCTTTGTTCCTCAGTCTACGAGTCTATTAGTCAAGAACTTTGACTGGAGTCTCTTTATAAAAGAGGCTGTTCTGAACATCAATTCCCTCTGTAGGGACTATAGATGATGGGTCACCTATGCACTTCTTGAGAAAAGAGATATGGAACACTGAATGAACTGAGGCTAGATCTGAAGGTAATTTGAGATCATAAGCTACCTTGCCGAAACGACTGAGAATTTTGAAGGGATCGACATATTGGGGGTTGAGCTTTCGCTTTTTGCTTAGCCGCTTTATTACCTTCATGGGAGAGATTTTCAAGTATACACAATCACCAATCTCGAACTCGATATCCTTTCTGTGTACATCTGCATAAGACTTCTGTCGGCTCTAAGCAGTTCGGAGTCTTTCTCTGATCAACTGGATATTTTCTAAGGCATCGAATACTAAGTCAAGCCCTATAACTGAGACCTCACTAACTTTGAACCAACCAATTAGAGATCTCCATCTCTTACCATAGAGAGCTTCGAATGGAGCCATCCGAATACTGGAATGATAACTGTTGTTGTATGCAAACTCAATCAAAGGCAAGTGGTCATCCCAACTTCCCTTAAAATCAATTGCACATGCTCGCAGCATATCTTCTAAAGTCAAAATGGTCCTTTCTGCTTGACCATTTGTCTGAGGATAAAAGGCTGTACTGAGATAAATTTGGGTACCAAGACCCTTTTGAAATGCTTTCCAAAACCAAGAGGTGAACTAGGTACCTCAATCGGAGACAATATACAACCAAACACCATGTAATTTGACCAACTCTATGATATAGAGTTTGGCATAATCCTCGGCTGAACAAGAGGTAAGGACTCGAAGAAAATGAGCTGATTTGGTCATCCTATCTACAACGACCCAAACTGAATCATGCTGACGATGAGTACGAGTCAAACCTATTGCAAAGTCCATGTTCACTTCTTCTCACTACCAAGTAGGAATACTGAACTCCTACATGGACCCACTAGTCTTCTAATGCTCTATCTTAACCCACTGACATGTAGAGCACTAAGCCACAAACTTTGCAGTATCTCTCTTCATCCCACTCCACCAATAGATCTCCCGTAAGTCACGATACATCTTAGTAGCCCCTAGATGAATAGAGTAGCATGCACTATATACTTCTGCAAGAATTCGTTAATTCATCTACACGTGGAACACACATACGACCCTGACAATGGAGAATACCATCTCTCCCTTGGAAGAAACCTCTACCTTTTAATATCTGACCGACTCTTTCAACTTAACAAGACTGAGATGTCTATCTTTCTTTTCTTTCACCTTGGATACTAGAGATTATTCTAAACTATTCTGAACCCATATACTACCTTCTGCTGAATTGACTAAGCAGATACCTAGTCGGGTAAGCTGATGGACTTCTTGAGCTAACTTCTTCTTAATATCCTCAACATGACTAACACTACCCATAGACGACTGACAACATTGATGTTGGGCGTATTTACATGCCTAAACACCATAATTTACCCATGTTATAGCTAAGTTTTGTGGATAAAATATATAGTTCCTGCATTTTTAGTCCCTTTTCCTGTAAGTGAGCTAACCAACGTGATTAGCATGTTTTCAGGTATTAACGATGAAGATTTCAGCACTTTGTGGACCTTGGGAAGCAAAGGAAAACTTCATGTAATAATGAAGACAACTTTTGGAAGCTTGTGGACTAAATGTGATGCATGGAAAATCTGTCCCGGGAAAAATCAGTATTTCGTAATACTTAGGGGTGCAGCAGTAACCTAGTAGGACTAGGACAGAGATGTTATAAAAACCTTATTTTCTGAATTTTTGAGGATGCAATTCAATTATTTTTCATTCACATTTCATTCGACACTTTTTAGTATTATTCAGTTTCCAAATTCTGTAAGAAAACAGAGAAACACGGCTCTCTTGAGAAAAACGGCTTAGGGCAAGACGTCAATCTCCCTTTATACGCCAATCTCATCCTCAACATGATATCATTAAAGCTTTGGTACGATGATGATGTTTATTGTGATTTCTGTTGTAATCATGAGTAGCTAAACTTCTCTGTTAGGGTTATGGAAGCCTTGTGATATACTATCTATTACTATGAATTTGTGAATTCTTGATGCATATGCTACTTATATCATTACTCTCTTCGTTTTAATTGAATTCTTATGGTTGCAAACATAGGGATTACGTCATTATAGCATTAACTTGTTCGAGAGAAAAGTTACATGTTTGGAAAAGAGAGTGTGACAAGGAAATAGGGCTACCAACCCCCTTTTACACATTAATGCCTTAACTGGATTAATTTCTTGGAGAGTTCGTACCATTAGTTATACGCCTTAGGCTCGAGATAGGTAAGGTGAAATAATCCTTGATGGTCGAGAGACACTTGGATTTACCATTAGAATACGAATCTCTATAAGTGCATGCATGTCTAAATTCCGCATTACTCATAGTTAATAGATACATAGAACTCATAAGGTGGACATAACCCTAACTTACTATTCTCTGTGATTAAATCTTACTAAACAAAGCATTCCATTATTACTTCGTGCAAATTAATTCACGCCATAATTCAATCCCCTCTTTCCATAGAATTTTTGACCAACAGTCTAATAATAGTTGCAACACTTAGTGACCAAGTATTCCCTGTGGCATTCGACACCTAATCCAGTTGGGTTCTATATTTGACAACGATCACTTACACTCTTACGAGAGCTGTAGTTTGGGCGTTATCAAATTTTGGCGCCGTTGCCGGGGAATACGGTTGTCAACTAAGTTTGTGATAGTACTAGACCCTTTGGTCAAAGATTCTCAAATTTTACTTTTCGTCTGTTGTTTTTGTTTTATTCAGGTTTTGCTCAGTGCATGCCAAATACTCGAAGTTCGGGTCAGCCATTATTACCAATAAACCCCGAACCACAACTTATTGGCAAGATAGAGGTGTAATGAGACATTAAAAGAAGGGCTGCTCAACAGGAGCAGGCTAGAGTAGCTGCATTGGCTGCTTCTCAAGTTCATAAAGAGAATATTGATAACCTAGTGCGAGCAACAAATATTGATGATGAGGACCTGGGTGATGATGAGTTATTAAACCCAAGGCATACTGAGGAGGTAATGACACCTGTAAATAGAAGAGACCGTCAAGCTGGATTGAGACCTGAATGCCGAGCTATGCAGATTCCTTTTGATTATGATGATGACGATCTGGATGGAGCTGGTGCCACAGGGGCTATTATTCCTCCACCCTTGGCACCCGGAGCGAAGTTCAATATCACTAGCACCATGATTCAACTATTACAACTCAAGGGATTATTTTGTGGACTTGCAGACGATGATCCAAATATGCATCTGATCAATTTTATCTCTACATGTAAGTCATTCGACAATCCAGGAGTTGGACAGAACGCAATTCGGCTGTGCTTATTTCTATTGTCTCTATCTAGGAAGGCAACTCTATGGTTGAATGGGCTAACTCTTGATTCTATTACTAATTGGAGGCAATTAAAAGACGCTTTCCTAGAAAGATTCTTTCCGCCATCCAAGAGAGCACAGTTGAGAGATGAGATCAGCAATTTTTGATAGCTTCCAACTGAAGCTCTCCACGAAACATGAGAGAGGTTCAAAAAGAAGCTTATGTGGTGCCCAAATCATCATATGACCAATGTCCACTTGATGGAAATATTATACAGGTCATTGAATTTGGTGACTAAGCCAGTGGTTTATAACGCAGCATGAGGGTCATTCATGGACCTTACTTTTATTCAGGCAAGTGATATGTTAGATCGGATGACAAAGCAAAATAGAGCATGGCATACCAGGGATTTTGAGGTAGAAAGCTCTATTGTATCTATCGACATGACTGTAGAACAAGGCGAAGAGAAGAGGAACGTGTTCAGGATATGGGACACATAAAAATACAGATGGATCTTCTTACCAAGCATTTATTATCAGGGAAGACTGAAAAAGTCAAGGCTGTCATATCACAGGGAAGAATAAGACTGACAGGAGTGGTTTGTATATTCCTCCTGGAAATCGTGAGGCCGTGGCATCTGGCACTGGAAAGATGTCTATGGAAGATATGATGGCTAAGCTGTTGAAAGGAGTGGAGGCAACCAATAAAGGAGTAAATGAGGTAAAGACGGATTTGTCATCAATAAATCAATTGGTTGACTCGCATACCACTTCAATAAAATAGCTGGAACAACAATTGAGTCAACTTTCAGCGGCATTCAATCAAAGAAAGGCTATCACTTTACCTAGAGACACTGTGCAAAATCTGAGGAATGATGGATCATGTATGGCTATTACTACTCGGAGTGGAAAGGTGTTGGAGAATCCATCTAACGGCAAACAGGTGGTTGATGATATAGACGATAATGTTATCGATTCAGAATGTGCAGATGTCTAAGAAGCTGAAGAGAAGGTTAATGATGTCACCCCTAGACGTCTACAGCCTAAAAAAATTGATAATCAGAAGCAAGACAAAAATGAAGCAGTGGAGAAAACTATTCCTCTTCCACCACCACCTTTACCTCAGAGACTGAAGAAGAAAGCTGATGATACCATGTTCAATAAATTTCTGACTATGTTGAAGCAACTGACTATTAATGTTCCTTTAGTAGAGGCACTAGAACAGATGCCTGGGTACGCAAAATTCATGAAATATCTTTTGACAAAGAAGCAGACAACAAGTTATGAGCTGGAAGATAATGTTCATCATTGTAGTGCAATCGCTATAAGATCGTTAGTTCAGAAGAAGGCAGATCCTGGTGCTTTCACTATTTCTTGCACTGTTTGATCTTTGGATTTTGCTAAAGCATTATGCGATTTGGGAGCTAACATAAATTTGATGCCGCTATCCATCTACAGAAAGTTGAGGTTGGGTGATCCTACACCAACCAATATGCGGCTTGTGATGGCAGATAGGTCGGTAAAATGACCTATTGGTATTCTATATGATGTATTGGTGAAGGTTTCTTCCTTTATTTTTCCTGAAGACTTTGTTATTTTGGATTGTGAGGTGGACTCTGAAGTTCCCATAATCTTGGGGCGTCCCTTCCTTGCAACAGAAAGCATGCTTATTGATTTGAGAGCTAATGAGCTTTTATTCCGGATGAATGACGAAGTGGTCCACTTTGATGTATGCAAATCAATGAAGCATCCCAAAGATATGAATGTGTTCTCTGTAGCTAATGTTTATTATGTTGATGAGAAATAATTATCTGTAGAAAAACAGCTTATTGTTGATCCATTGGCGGCTGTGCTAATGAATTTTGAGCATGAGGATGTTGAAGATTATAAAGAAAATATTTTTGCTCTAACAAGAATAGGGTCGTATTATCATGCTCCTAAAAAGCTGGACCTTGATCTAAAAAATTGACCTACACCACCAGCAAAACCATCCATTGAAGAGCCTCCAATGTTAGAGTTGAAGGAGCTGCCCAGTCATCTAAAGTAAGCATTCTTGGGAAGTGGAAACACACTTCCGGTTATTGTAGTGGCTGATTTGGGTGAGCAGACGTTTGAATCCACCTATGCAAGAGGTGGTGAAGAAAGAAATTAATAAGTGGTTAGATGCAGGGGTAGTGTATCCAATCTCTGACAGTAAATGGGTGAGTCCGGTACAGTGTGTACCCAAGAAATGGGGCATGACGGTAGTTGCGAATGAAAAAATGAGCTAATTCCACTCAGACCTGTCACAGGTTGGAGAGTGTGCATAGACTACCAAAAGATGAATTTGTGGACGCTTAAGGATCACTTCCCAATGCCATTCATGGACCAAATGATTGATCGATTGGTAGGTAAAGGATGGTTTTGTTTCTTATATGGGTATTCCAGCTATAATCAGATTTGTATTGCTCTCGAAGATCAAAAGAAGACAACGTTTACATTCCCATATGGTACGTTTGCCTTCAAACGTATGCCATTTGGGCTATGTAACGCACCTGCCACTTTTCAGCGTTATATGATGTCCATTTTTTTTGATATTGTTGAAGACACCTTGGAGGTGTTCATGGACGATTTTTCAGTTGTAGGTGAGTCATTTGAAGCATGCTTGGCAAATATAAGTATGGCATTGCAGAGATGTGTTGAATTCAACTTGGTACTAAACTGGGAGAAGTGCCAATTTATGGTTAAGGAAGGTATTGTTCTTGGGCATAAAATTTCCAAAAGAGGAATTGAGGTTGATCGAGCTAAAATTGAAGTTATCGAGAAACTACCACCTTGAATTTCTATAAAGGGAGTTCGTAGTTTCCTCGGTCATACAGGTTTTTATCGAAGGTTTATTTAAGATTTCTCCAAGATTGCTTGTCTGTTATGCAAACTTTTGGAGAATGATGCAAAGTTTGACTTCGGAGAAGATTGCTTGAAGGCATTTGAATGCGTCAAAGGGAAGCTAGTTGAAGCTCCTATCATTGTAGCGCCTGATTGGTCTCTGCCGTTTGAAGTTATGTGTGATGTAAGCGGGGTATATTTTGGTGCTGTACTTGGTCAGAGAAGATAAAGGTTATTTCATCCAATCTACTATGCGAGCAAGGCCTTGAATGGAGCTCAGAAGAACTACACTGTTACGGAACAAGAACTTCTACCAGTTGTTTATACTTTTGAAAAGTTCCGTGCTTACTTGTTGGGAAACAAAGTGGTGGTTTATATAGATCATGCAGCTCTGAGATATTTAATGGAAAAGAAGGATGTGAATCCAAGGATAATTCGATGGGTGTTATTGCTGCAAGAATTTGGTTTCTAGGTAAAAGATAGAAAAGGTTGCGAAAACCAAGTAGCTGATCATCTATCTAGACTTAAGAATGAACACATAGCGCAACCCAATTTTGAAATTGATGATGCATTTCCCATTGAAGATATCCTAGCTATGATGGTGGGAGAGTTACCGTGTTACACATACTTTGCAAACTACGTGGTAAGTAACGTGATGCCTGAGAATCTCTTGTTTAATCAAAAGAGAAAGTTCATGCATGGTGTGAAAAGCTACTTCTAGGATGAACCATATCTTTTTCTATGGTGTGCGAATGGCGTTATTAGGCGATGCATATCTCATGTAGAGGCGCCTAGCATATTGGAAACAAGTCATGCTTCCCAATTTGGGGGTCACCATGCAGGTGATTGGACAGCCAGGAAGGTATTGCAATGCGGCTATTATTGGCCTTCATTATTTAAGGATGCATATGATTTTGTGAGAAGATGTGATCAGTTTCAGAGGCAAGGCATTATTTCAAAGCATCATGAAATGCCCATGTCTAATGTTCTTGAAGTAGAACTATTTGATGTGGGGGGTATCGATTTCATGGGCCCATTTATGAGTTCGTTTGGGATGATATATCCTAGTTGCTGTGGATTATGTATCCAAATAGGTCAAAGCAGTAGTGCTGGCTGATAATGAAGGTAAGCGTGTTGTAGCATTCTTGAAGAAGAATATTTTCTCTCATTTTGGGGTACCACATACCATCATAAGCGATGGAGGATCACACTTTTGCAACAAGTTGTTCAGAGCCGTGTTGGTGAAATATGGGGTCAAGCAACATAAGGTAGACACACCTTACCACCCTAGTGGGCAGGTAGAGGTTTCTAATCGGGAGATCAAGCTCATTCTTGCTAAGACCGTAAATGCTAATAGGAAAGATTGGTCTTAGAAGCTGGACGATGCCTTATGGGCTTATAGGACTACGTTCAAGACACCAATTGGCATGTCCCCATACCAATTAGTTTATGAGAAGTCTTGTAACTTGCCAATTGAGATCGAACATAAAGCATTGTGGGCGTTGAAGCGGCTTAAATTGAATTGGGATGGTGCTATTAATATGAGATTGGAGCAGCTGAATGAGATGGATGAATTCCGTCTACATGCATATGAAAGGGCAGACCTCTATAAGGAACGGATGAAAAAGTATCATGATCAGCGCATTGTCCAACGAAACTTTCAGAAGGGAGATATGGCACTTCTTTTCAACTCCAGATTGAAGTCATTTCCAGGTAAGTTGAAGTCTAAATGGTCTGGTCCGTTCAGGATTAGCCAAGTATACTCGTCTGGAGTGGTAGAGTTAGAAGACAGTAATGGTGGTGTGTTTAAGGTGAATGGCCAATGAGTGAAGCCATATATCGGTCCTCTTGACTCAATAAAATGCATGGCCACCATCTATCTCGACGAAGTCTAAGTAATCGAGATAACTATGTCATGCCACGACAATAAATCAAGAACTATATGGTAGCCAACCCATCATTTTTAATCGTTTTGTTTTAATAAGAGTTTGTTCTTGTTAAATAAAAATCCAAAAAGAAGAGTTGAGACACGACCAAAACTAAGGCGCTTGGTGGGAGGCAACCCATCATTCTAATCATTTTTTGTTGTTTTTGAGTAAGTGTAGGTGCAAGACGTATAAAGGAGGAGATTGGTCTGAAATTTTTATTTGGAAGTGCACCATGTTAAAGGTGGTAAGTTAGGAATGAAGAAGAAAAGGCTATCGGTTAGGAATTGCCTATGCAAAACTAGGCAATGGTAAAGGCAAGGCCTATACAAATCTAGGCAACGAACAAGGAAAGGCCTATGTTATGGCCTTTAGTCTCGGAATCTACAATGCCATAGCCTCTGCTCAACTAGGTAAAGCATTAGGCGCCACCTATGCCAATGCCATTGGTCTCTGAATCTACAATGCCATAGCATAGGCACCGCCTATGCCCAACTAGGCAAAGCATTAGGCCCCGCCTATGCCAAGCATAGGCAAAGCATTAGGCGCCGCCTATGCTCACTTTTTGGTCTCCTTACCCGATTCTACATGGGTCAAAATCGACGCAAGCCTTGGTCTATAAATAGAACCTTAATCTGAGAACAAAACACACTTGTTTGCTCAACCTAAGCGCCGCCTACCCTTCCCAAATCTCTCTAAACTTTTCTTTTTTCTCATCTAACCTTGCAAGATCATATTCCAAGTCCATCACCAAGTAAGTTCTTCTTTTATATTCCGTAAGTTGTTACAATACTATGCTTATAATGATTTGTTAGATCTAAAGGAGGTGTTGGTGAATTGAATGTTGTTTGTTTGTCATGATACATCTAGTTGAGTGAAAGAATACGTGTGGGTTTTCTTGACTTTGTTCCGACTTGTATTTGATTGTTATACACTGTCGTAGTTTTATGGAATCGCAATGGTGAAATTAATTGCATAATCTTCATAGTTGAAAGCTTGGATGTTTAAATGACTCATTCATCGAGATAAAGATCATAATTGAATACAAGCATATGATGTTGTGATTATTTCTATGCCATAACTTGATACAATCTCTATCTAGTAGTCTTGTTCAAAAGGTGCATTAATCCAAACATGAAAGTATAGTAAAGATTACATGAAATAAAGTTGGAAAGTATAGTTAAGATGACATGAAAGTATGACTGTGCTGAACATGTTGTTGGAACATATCGCCTATATGTATGTCGATGAATTCTGAGTAATCGACATCATTCACTTAATTAGTTCGTACCAACAAATTAAGTGTGGGGTGGTGCCACTATTGCTTGTTTGTCGATTAAATCTTCTGAGAAGGGCTAACATAAATCTATTTTAATCTTAGGTAGAATGGCACCAAAAGTACGATCAGGAAAAGAAAAAACATCCACCTCACAGAAAGGTAAGAAAAAGGGAAGAAAAGAGCAAGTTGAATCCTCCTCGCTGCAAATACCACAACGCATGTTCGGGATAAAGTGTGTCCTAGAGAAGAAAAGAAAGGAGTGGTACAATAACAACAAAACAAAAAAGTATGTTCACGTGGAGTTGATACAGAAGGAGAGTCTAGCGAAGAGAGAACCTCGCATTTTGGCTAAAATCATGGTGCTAAATCTTGATTTCATTTTCTGAGACATGGGAGAATACAATCTTGATCTAACGCGAGAGTTTTATACAAATTGGTCCCCAAAGACTACTGGAAGTGAAGTGAAGACTAGGGGCCAAGTCTTGCAACTGAATGAGGAGTTCTTCAACACTTTTCTGGGTCTTCCATCTGTAGATCGTTCACCGCTCAAGGAGATTTATCACATACCTCCATACAGGGCAATCAAACACACACTGTGCGAAACAAGATCAATGGCACGCTAGAATCTTCATAAGGATACCGGTCGTCACAATACCTTGCAGTATGCTTCCCTATATAGAGAAGCTCGTATATGGTTGAGGATAGTCAACTCTTGCCTCATTCCTAGGACACAGTACACAAAGATCACACATGATAGAGTATGCTTGGTGTATGCTCTGATGACTAATATTCCCATCAACATTGGTGCGGTTATACGATCGTCAATGCGTAAGGCTAGGCTATACAAAAGATCCTACTTCATCTTTGGCAATCTGTTGACTGCGATATTATAGAAGGAAGACATTGAAGAGAAACCTGCAGATCATAAGCTTCCACATAACCTGAAGAAAGTTGACCTGACAAAGGTTAAAGATGATGAAACTATACATAGCGTCAACCTGACCACTGTAGAAAGACATGCTCGCGATGAAAGCTTCTTCCGCTATTTATATGGCATGACGAGGTTTACCATGATGAGTGGGGGTCGTGCTCAAACTGATGTAGAGCTCCAGCTGTTGGATTATGAATATTCGATGAATGAGCATGCGCGGGCTATGTGCGGAGTAGGGGTACATTTTGAGGAACCTCTCGATGATGACGTGTCGACCGATGATGATCGCTGAATTCCAGACTCAGACCTGGAGGAGAACTCTAATGACGATGACTCTGATGATGATTTTGATGTAGGGGGTATGACCCCAGACATAGAGGAGGAGTCCGACTAATCAGGTTTTTCTTATTTATTTTCCACTGAGGGCAGTGTGTCCCATCTAAGTGTGGGATCCTGGTATTTGTATCATGTATTGTACTTCTTTTCCAGTATTTATTCTCGTTTGTAGTTAAATTTTTGGATTTTTAGATTTTTTTAGGTTTTGCATGAAATAGTTCTGATAGGCAGCATGGTATTATGACAAGAGTTTGTGCTAAAATCATTACTATTGAGATATTTAGGCTCTAAGTGTGACTCACTGTGTGACAAGTGTGTGGTTTGATTCATTCATCTGTTAGGTCAAGAGTCTATACTGCTCCAAATAAAGTTGACCATGTTCCTTGTGTATGTGAGTTTGTAGTATATTCTGTGTTGTGACTGATGCTAGAACCTGCCTGGTGTGTGTGTAAAGCAAAATAAAGAGTGTAAGTTTAGGAAATGATTTAGGAATTTCTTTGGCATCCTGTGATTGTTTACCTTCTTTTTACCTACCCGTGTACATTATCCTATTTGATTCTAAGCTTAGCATTCTGATATTAGTAGAGCATTACACTAAGGGCAAGCCTATGGTCATCAGTTTCGACATATGAATTCTTTGTGAGAGTGAGAGCAAGGAGAATCTTATACCCATGTTTCAAAAAATGCAAAACTTGTTAGTGATTATGGGTGATATCTTGTGTGATACACGCATGGTTGATGATGGTTAGGTAGTTTTGTATGATTCTTTGTGCCTTAACTCGTGGATACGAATTAATCATCATCACGAGTCTATATTGGAGGTTGAATTATTTCTAGTAGCGATCAAAAAAGGTACTCTTTGTTAATAATTACTGTACATGTCTTGAGGATAAATTTTGTGCTATTACTATGAAATTCTAAGTAAATGTTTGCATGGGCGTAATGTTTTGTTCGAGGAAAAACAAATCTTTGAGGATGCTATTCGATTATTTTTTATTCACTATTCATTTGATACTTTTTAGTATTATTTAGTTTAGAGATTCTGTAAGAAAACAGAGAAACACGGCTCTATTGAGAAAAATGACTTAGGGCACGACGCCAATCTCCCTTTTTACGCCAATATCATCCTCAACATGAGATCATTCAAGCTTTGGTACGATGATGATGTTTATTGTGATTTCTATTGTAATCATGAGTGGCTAAACTTCTCTGTTAGGGTTATGGAAGAATTGTGATATACTATCTATTACTATTAGTTTGTGAATTCTTGATGCGTATGCTACTTATATCATTACTCTTTTCATTTTAATTGAATTCTTATGGTTGCAAACATAGGGATTACGCCATTATAGCATTAACTTGTTCGAGAGAAAAGTTACATGTTTGTAAAAGAGAGTGTGACAAGGAAATAGGGCTACCAACCCCTATTTACACATTAATGCCTTAACCAGATTAATTTCTTGGAGAGTTCGTACCATTAGTTATATGCTTTAGGATCGAGAGAGGTAAGGTGAAATAATCCTTGATGGTCGAGAGACACTAGGATTTACCATTAGAATATGAATCTCTATAAGTGCATGCATGTCTAAATTCCGCATTACTCATAGTTAATAGATACGTAGAACTCATAAGGTGGACATAACCCTAACATACTATTCTCTGTGATTAAATCTTACTAAACAAAACATTCCATTGTTACTTCGTGCAAATTAATTCATGCCATAATTCAATCCCCCCTTTCCATAGAATTTTCGACCAACAGTCTAATAATAGTTGCAACACTTAGTGACCAATTATTCCCTGTGGGATTTGACACCCAACCCAGTTGGGTTCTATATTTTAACAGCGATCGCTTACACTCTTACGAGAGTTTTAGTTTAGGCGTTATCAAGCATCAACCACTACATTAGCCTGGCCCGAATGATAAAGGACACTCATGTCATAATCTTTCAAGAGCTCTAACCACTTTCTCTGGTGAAGATTATGGTATTTATTAGAAAAGACATACTGAAGGCTCTTATGATTTGTGAATAAGGCATAAGGCATTTTTAAGTGAGTCACCTTCTATGACCAATTTTGGTCACAAATGAGTCATAAGGCATAATTCCTATTCTCTTAGGCATTTTATCAAACACCTTGCATGTATATCTTTAGGCTTAGGCATGAATATTGAAATAATACTTTATGGCAACATTTTACACTTCCAATACAAGAATTTTAACTACACACTAACATATTTTCATGACAGTCATTAAATATTTCAACTTGGAAATCAAACAACATAAACATGGATATAATTCAATTCATACCATGAAATCCAAAGTTTATATTTCAAATAGGGTTTCTTGAGCTTCATGGGTGAAAGGAACCCATGAATCAACACTTGACATACCTGGATGGATGATTTATTAAAGATTGGTGGAGGAAATCTTAAATTCTTGAATTGGAATTAAACAATTGAGGTTTCTTGTTCTTGGAGATTGATCTTTGAGAGAAACCCTAATTTGGCATTATAGATGAATAATGAAGTTATGAGCTCTGGTCTGGTATAACTAGGGGTTAAAATGGGTGAAAAAAAACCAAAATACCATTTTAAAAATGGCTTGAAATTGCTGATCATAAGTGGTGACTGTTTGGGTGATGGTCCATTACTGGCTCGATGGTCCGTCGGTCCTGACCATCGTACTTGGCCAGAACCTAAACTTTCTACCTCGTTTGCAATAGTATAAGTGATGGTCCATCGATGGCTCGACTGTTCATCGGTCCTGACCGCCGTACTTGGCCAAAAGCCAATTTCTATGTCTTCGCCATAATGGTTTGGGAGACGGTCCATCGATCTGACCGTCGCTTCTGGGCAGTTCTGATAGTTCTCTATAAAACGTCCATAACATTTTACTCTGATACCAGATTTGGAAGAACTTTGTATCGTTGGTAAGATAACTCAATTTCCCATATTATATAAAGTCAAAATAGGGGAAATTCTATCTGATTTAATCATGAATCATTAAGGAAGTCATCACTAACTCTTCTATAGACTAGATTTGACTTAAAGAAATTTTAAAGTATTACAGAGCTTATTGATAGATCTTCGATGAAAGATAAAGATGCAGATGCAGAATTAATGAAAGCTACTGAGAAAGTGAATAAAAAACACCACCACTATTCTTGTAGAGGCTGAATAAGGCCAAAGAAGATGCTTATTTCAAGAAATTATTTGACATGTTCAGAGAACTTCCTATTAATTTGCCTCTGTTATATGTGTTGTAGGGAATACCCACGTACGCTAAGTACTTGAAGGATGTGGTGACAAATAATGTAAAGCTGCAAGATATTGAGACAGTGACACTTACTGAGGAGTTTAGCTATGTGGTAATGAAAAAGATGCCTAAGAAGCTTAAGGATGCAGGGACTTTCCCCCTTCCTACCTTAAGTGATTTAGGGTCAAGTACCAACTTGATTCCCTTATCAATGTTCAAAACTGTAGGATTGGGGAAACTGAGACCAAGCCCTTTGATGCTTAAGAACCAAAGTCCACCCTGAAGGAATAATTAAATATGTGCTCATAAAGGATGGTAAGTTTTAAATTCCTATTGACTTTATTGTTTTGAATTTTGATATAGATAACAAGGTGCCGATTATTTTGGGAAGTCCATTCTTAGCCATGGGAGGAGTGTTGATAGATATGAGAGAGTACACTCTGACAATGAGATTGGATGATGAAGAAGTGGTCTTTAGAGTTTATAAGCTGCTTAATCCACCTTCCCATTACAAAGATTTGTGTATGATTACTACGATGAAAGTGGATAAGTATAGGGTTGTAGAATATAAACCACCAAAGACCTCTTCAAAAAATCTCATTGAGTTGCCCAATCCACCACCTAAGCTCAAAGTGATGATGATTGATAAGCTTCAAAAGGCTAGTGTTGATAAATATGTTGACCTTGAGAGTTTACACTTAAGAGGTCAAAACGAATAAGAAAATGGCCTCCAAGTATGAGGAAGATGATAAAGGAATTCAGCTGAGTAGTAATGTTAGGTCATGCTGCGACAATATATCAGGCACCGCTTAGGAGGCAACCAAACTTAAGGTAGATTTTATTTTTCATATTTTAAGTTTTTACTTTACTTAGTGTTTGTTTTTGTTGAGTCATACGTTGATAGAAAGTCAGAGTCCTGAAAACCTAAGTAAGAAGCATGACAGAGACTTTGTGTAGGGTTCTCAAACTATCTTGATGTATAAAGATGCTTCTAGCTAGGCCTAGAGGCCTCAAAGAGTATTTGTATCTCTACTTTTAAGTTTACTTTAGGTACAATGTAAGTTTTAAGTTTGGGGTGGGGAAATTTCGATTTTTTTGGGTGAAGTGATGTTGTAGATATTAATATTTGTTATTTTCTTAAATTTTGGGTTAATTTTTTTTTTTTTGAAAAATTTCAAAAAATATTTCTATTTAGTTTTTAGTTAGTTGGGTTAGTCCAGGTGTAGACTTCACCTACCCCGTGGTTGTTCTTTTTGATTATTTCCATAGGACGTACTTTTTAAACCTAGTATCCATATTTAGAAGTAAATTTTAGTTTTCTTTGTGATTAGGATAAGTGAGATGTCCTTGGTGGTGCTATGTGTAATTATATGATGCAAGTGGTTTTTGTATGTACAAGTGTATTAATTGTATGAATGACTACTTTTGAGACTCCCAGGCTCTAGTTTATGACTCATGTGTGTTGCTGGCTTAATGTTGAATTTATGTGATTGCATGGTTAAGAGTGTATGATGATCCAACCTGAGTTGAGCATGTCCCATATGTGGTGTAAGATTTTTGAGTATTCATTATTGTATTTGATGTTTCGAACTTGATGGTGTGTGTGCAAATTAAAATAAAGAGTATGGATTTAGGAGATGATATAGGCATTTCTTTGATATCCATGTGTCATACCCTTTGTGATCTATCCTTGTGCATAATCCTAGTTAGCCCCTTTGAGCCTTTAACCTTTTCTTTGGTAGCCTCATAGTAGTATGTTTCCCTTCTTTGTTTGACTTTAATTTGATCCAAAACTTCTAAGCTCTTTAGCTTAAACTTAATATGTTAAGGAGTGTGGAAAATAATACGAAAAAAAGGTAAGAGTGAGACCCCAAGAAGTATCTATTGGTGTGTTATATTTATTTGTTGTGATTGGAAGTTGTGTGATGAAAAGAAAGAAAAGTGTTCAAAACTGAATAAGATATGAGTAGTAAATTCTCCCACTATATTGTATGTGAACTATCTTAATAACATGGGGCAAAGAAAAAGATGTGCATGAAGGTAGATGAGGTGTAATATTGGTTATTAGAGGTGAATTGAATAAAAAGTGTGATGTATTACATTGCTAAGGAAAGGTAGTCACTATTACTAGCCAGAATAGTTCCTATCCATCTGTTCACTTACATTACAATCCATAAAGACCTATTTGATCTTGAGCCTTAATATTATGATATTAGTGGAGTACTGCACTAAGGTAAAGCCTATGTTTCATCTTGTGTAACTTGTGAATTCTTTGAGAGAGTGAGCATAAATTGATTTTTGCAACTATTTGGTGATAAATTGCATCTATGTGAGTGATTATGGGTAACTCTCTTATTATGAGGGAACATGTTTGATGGTAGTTGGGTAATTTGTATGATCTCTTTGATTGAGTAATATGCATGAGTTTGCCAACTTAGTGAGTCAATTCTTGATGTTAGGATGTTTTGAAGTAGTGTTCTTGAGCTTTCACTTGTGTATAACATGCTTAAGGTAAAAACTTACTATCTATGTAGTCATTGTAGTACTATCTTGAATGCATTTATTGTAATATAAGTGTGGAGTATTCTCTAGTTATGATGCTTATAATAAAGAGTTGTTCGAGGATTAACAAGTCTTTAAGTGTGGGCTGATTATCTTAGGTGAATTTATGTACCTAAGGCTTGTTATCCGACCTTAATTAGCCTTGTTTAGATGACTTATCTTGTGTTTAATGAGTATTTGATAATATAATTGAGAATATAAGTGTTAAACTACTTGATCATAATGTTTAAGCTGTGTTTCAAATAAGTTTGGAATCAATTCTGCTTAAAGCTAAATCCAAGAGTGGCTAAACACCCTTTTGAGAGGTTAAGGCCATGTACATGAGTATTATTATTACGAATTTATTTGGTTGTTGTTGTTTATCATTGTTGGTTGTTTTTTTATCCTTTTATCACTATTTTAAGGATTCTCTATCCGTTTAATAAATGCTTAACTCTATTTGTGAACCTGAAAGGATGAATGATAGGGTAGAACATGGATGAATAGAATATGATCATAAACTTACTTGAATGAAGTTATGATTTGCACTTAGGATAGGAATATACTTAAGTGACCTATTTGTTTTAATTATATTATAGATTATGAGTGCATTTGACTTAGTTCTCGCATCTCCTCTCAATAATGTAGTTGTGGGGGCTAAGTTAGATGATAGATTAAAGTTCCGATAGGCCATAGTTGTATCATTGATCACGTGAATTAGAAACAAAGATAACTAACCTAACCAATGAAGTTCTATAATGTAGCATTTTTGTTTATAGTGCCTTTACCCTGGGTTTCTCTTCATATATGTTCAAACCTTTACTTTACCGCAT